>CM063177.1:136895726-137607226 GCA_031835075.1 Saguinus oedipus | reverse complement strand
TCAGCTCATCACCTAGGTATTAAGCCCAGCATGCATTAGCTATTTTTCCTGATGCTCTCCCGCTGCCCCCAGCCTGACCCTCCCCAACAGGCCCCAGTGTGCACTGTTGCCCTCCCTATGGCCATGTGTTCTCACTGTTCAGCTTCCACTTATAAGTGAGAACATGTGATGTTTGGTTTTCCATTCTTGTGTTAGTTCACTGAGGATAATGGCTTCCAGTTCCATCCACGTCCCTGCAAAGGATATGATCTTGTTCCTTTTCATGGCTGCATAATATTCCATGGTGCATATATACCACATTTTCTTTATCTAGTCTATCACTGATGGGCATTTGGGTTGATTCCATGTCTCTGCTTTTGTGAATAGTGCTGCAACATACATATGCGTCCATGTGTCTTCATAACAAAATGATTCATATTCTTTTGGGAAATACCCAGTAATGACATTGCTGGGTCAAACGGTATCTTTGTAGAATTGTGACACTGTTTTCCAAACTTACATTCCCACCAACAGGGTAAAGTGTTCTTATTTCTCCACAAGCTCACCAGCATCTGTCGTTTCTTGACTTCTTAATAATTGCCATTCTGAATGACAAGCAATGTTTTTACATTGTGGTTTCGATTTGCGGTTCTCTAATGATCAGTGGATGATGAACTTTTGTTCATGTGTTTTTTGGCTAATGTATGTCTTCTTGTTTCAAGGCTTTAGCATGAAAACAGACTTGGGGTGTGTCTTCTCTGTTGGCAGAGGGCAGAGAATTGATTTTGCAACTTCAGTCTCTTCTTAGAAGTTTACAGGAGGAGACTGGACATGATGGCTCAAGCCTGTAATCCCAGCACTTTGGGAGGCTGAGGAAGGCAGACTACTTAAGGTCAGGACTTCAAGACCAGCCTAGCCAACATGGTGAAACCTCATTTCTCCAAAAATACAGAAAATTAGCCAGGTGTGGTGGTGTGCACCTGTAATCCTAGCTACTTGGGAGGCCAAGGCAGGAGAATTGCTTGAACCAGGAGATGGAGGTTCAATGTAATAAGATTTTACAGAAATTGACAAGTTGAGCCCCAAATTTAAATTGATATTCAAAAAAATGAGAATAGCTAAAATATTTCTGAAACAAAGTTATTGACTAACACTACTTGGTTTCTAGACTTACTAAAAACCTAAAGCAACAAGACAGCATGGTACTGGAATAAAGATAGACATAGATAATGAAACACCACATACAGTGAACTGACTTTCAACAAAGGCACCAGAGCAATTCAATGGGCAAAGAAAAACATTTACAATAAATGACATCGGAACCATCTAGATATTGTTAAGAAAAACAAAACAAAACAAATTTGAACCCTACCTCACACCACACACAAAAAGTAATTTTACATGGATTTATTATTATAAAAGAAATAGCTACAGCCCTAAAACTTCTAAAGACATTAAAAGATTAAAAAAAAAGAAAGAAAGAAAGGAAAACATCGTTGTGACCACAGGGTAGGTGAAGATTTTGTAGACAGGACTCAAAAGCACTAACCATCAAAGAAAAAACTGAATAAACTAGACTTCAATAAACTTTAAACCTCTTCTGCTCTTCAAAAGACGTGGTTAAGCAAATGAAAATATAAATGAGAGAATAGGAGAAAATATTAATGATATATTTATCTGACAAAACGCATGTACCTGGAATATAAGGAAGTTCTACAAACCATAATTAAAAGATGCACACAATTGGCTAGACACTCACAAAACAGGATACATGAATGGCCAACGTGCATACAAAAAGATGCTGAACAAAATTAATCACCATGGAAATGAAATGTAGAAGAATGATAATGAGATACCATTTCATTATCTCCCTAGGAAATTTAAAATTAAAGACTGTTGGCCAGGAGCAGTGGCTCATGCCTGCAGTCCAGCACTTTGGGAGGCCAAGGCAGACAGATCACCTGAGGTCAGGAGTTTGAGACCAGTCTGGACAACAAGGTGAAACCCCATCTCTACTAAAAATACAAAAATTAGCCAGGAGTGGTGGTAGGTGCCTGTAATCCCAGCTATTCGGGAGGCTAAAGAAGGAGAATTCCTTGAACTTGGGAGGTGGAAGTTGCAGTGAGCTAAGATTGTGCCATTGTACTCCTGCCTGGGTGACAAGCAAGACTTCATCTCAAAAAACAAAAAAAAAAAGAAAGAAAAAGAAAAAAGAAAAGAGAAGACTGTCTACTCCTTTGGTGAATGAGAATGCAGAGTAACTGAAGCTCTTGTCAGTTTCTGTGGAAGTGTAAGAGGGTACACCTGGGAGAACTGTTTGGATATTTTTTATAATATTAATCACATAGTGAAGCTATTTGACTTAGAGGCATTTATACAAGTGAAAATGTAGGTCACCAAAAAACCTTGCACAAGAATGCTCATAGTAAATTTATTCGTAATGGTTAAAAACGGAAAACAATCACGCCTGTAATCCCAGCACTTTATGAGGCTGAGGCGGGTGGATCACGAGGTCAAGAGATCGAGACCATCCTGGCCAACATGGTGAAACCCCGTCTCTAACAAAAATACAAAAAAATGAGCTGGGCATGGTGGCATGCGCCTGTGGTCCCAGCTACTCGGGAGGCTGAGGCAAAAGAATTGCTTGAACCCAGGACGCAGAGGTTGCAGTGAGCCAAGATTGAGCCACTGCACTCCAGCCTGGTGACAGAGCAAGACTGCATCTCAAAAAAAAAAAAAAGGAAAACAAGCCAAAAGTTCATCAATAGAAGAAGAAATAAATAATGTGTGATCTAGGGAATGGAATACTCCACTTAGGAGAAGTTCAAGAACAGATGAAACTAATGTTAGATAAGAAAAACTAGACTAGGAGTCACCTATAAATAGACAGGAATTAAATATGGAAGAGGGCCTGGGAGAACTTTCTTGAGTGGTGGAAATGTTATCTTGATTAGGGTATTTGTCACATGGGTATATACATTTGTCAAATATTTACCTAATTTTATACTTGAGAACTCAGCAATTCACTACATATGAACTTCAGAATTTCTTTTTTTAAGATGAGTTCACTCTATTCTACTGACAAAATGAGCATAGAAGGCAGGTTAGAGTGGTAAGTGAAGCTTGATTTCATTGTTATCTTTTAAAAATCATTACTTACATGTAAAATTGTTGAGGAAGATCATATCAAACATTAATAGCAGTTCCTTTTGGGTGCTGAAATTTCAAATGATTTAAATTTTTGTTGCATTTTTTGGCTAGGCGTGGTGGCATATACCTGCAGTCCCAGCTGCTTGGGAGGCTGAGGCAAGAGAATCGCCTGAACCTGGGTGGCAGAGACTGCAGGGAGCTAGGTCACACCCATGCCCTCCAGCCTGAGCAGCAGAGCAAGACTCCATCTCAAAAAGAAAAAAATTGTGTTGCATTTTCTGATATTTCCTCATTTTTCTACAATGATAATTTAATTACATGTGTAATTAATAAAGTAAAATGAACACGAGGTTGTTATTCTTATAAAGAACAAATGTCACAGGAAATGATACTGAGAATTCGGGAAGCAGGGGCTAAAAACAGCATCAGAAAGGCCTGGAGCTCCTCTCTCCCTGGCCTTCTAGCCCTGCTGTTCCTCAAAAAGATAAAACCACTCATGAAGTTGCAGACAGAGGAAAATTAACCCTGTTCTCCCCGACAACCACTTTTTCAAAACCACATGAAGGTAAGGTGCTCCTGAAACTAACTTCCAAGATGCACTTCATCAAAATCCTCTAAGATTTCGTATCTCACCTGAACGTTGAAGAAAGGTATTCCAGCTAAAGGCAGTGTTTGGTGTTGTTGCAATTCCTGGGTCAAAGAAACAAAGAAAGGGAAAGTTCACTTTGACGCAACTGCTGAAATACAACCAATGATTTTGTGTTGCAGCTTATTATTATTATTATTATTTCTGAAACAGAGTCTTGCTCTGTTGCCCAGGCTGGAGCATAGTGCCATGATCTTGGCTCACTGCAAACTCCTCCTCCCAGGTTGAAGTGACTCTCCCGGCTTAGCCTCCGAAATAGCTGGGATCATAGGTGCCTGTCACCACACCTGGCCAACTTTTGTATTTTTAGTAGAGACAGGGTTTTGCCGTGTTGGCCAGGCTGGTCTTGAACTCCTGACCTCAAGTGACGGACCCACCTCAGCCTCCCAAAGTGCTGGGATTACAGGTGTAAGCCACCATGCATGGCCCACTTGTGTTGATGTTTAATTAATGGAAACACCTGGTTTTTATAAAGCCACTCCACGCTCTGAGTGCACCACTGAAGTCCCATGAATCTCCCAGCACAGAGGGTCAAAGAGAGTCCACGGATTTCACAGGAGAAAAGACCCACCCCTTTCAGCCCAGGATCCATGACAGGCCCAAACTGGGTTAGACAAACTAGGAGTTCCTTAAAAATGCCAGGAAGTAACAGGTTTCAAAAACACTGTCAACTAAACAGCCCCACGTAAAAATTATACCTCCCTTCAAAAGTCCAACCCTCACCAACTCATGCCTGATGGTCTGCTGCCTATTACTTCCTCAGAGAGAGAAGCTACATTTAATTTTTGCTGAAAAAAATAAATACTTTGCAAATGAGAAAATCCAGAGGCAACATCTAACAGGTTATTTTGGTAACAGAAGCATTTTGAAATTTTATAAAATGTAAGTTAATCAAGTCATCTAACGGCCTCTACAACCTGCATAATCATTATTCACACTTAATGATACTGACGGTGGCTATTTAAGGAGTGCCCCTCCAAGCCAGCCCTAACCCTAACCATGCGGGCGCTTTCCACACTCCACTGTAAGCCTCAAAGGCCCACTGAGCAGACTGGTTCCTCCAGTTTATTCAGCTGGAAACTGAGGTTCAAACAGGTTAAACAGGCTTCAAAATGCACAATGTGGAGGTGGTGTTCAAACTACACACCGCCTCAGAGCCAGGATTTTTCCTGCTGCACCAGCTAAAACATCACTGAAGCCAGTGCAGCAAGGACACGGTGAGGACAGGGTGGCATGCCTCACTCAGGTACACCTGAGCACCATGGAGTCCTCGGGAGGTGCGAACGCCGGGCCTCGGCGTCTGCACTCCTAACCTGAGCTTGGGGCGAGTTAGTTGTTCTTCCCTGGAGCTAGGCTTTCCATTATTTCTATCGTGTAGTGCCACGGTTTGCAAATTGTTTAGACAGGCCGGGCGTGGTGGCACACACCTGGAATCCCAGCACTTTGGGAGGCCACGGCGAGCAGATGACCTGAGGTCAGGAGTTTGAGATCAGCCAACATGGTGAAACCCCGTCTCTACTCAAAATACAAAAATTAGCTGGGCGTGGCAGGGGACACCTGCAAAACCAGCTACTCGGGAGGCTGAGGCAGGAAAATTGCTTGAACCCAGGAGGCGGAGGTTGCAGTAAACCGAGATCGCACCATGGCACTCCAGCGTGGGTGACAGAATGAGACTCAAATATACAAAACAACAACAACAAAAACTGTGTTTAAACCTTAGGTTTGATGAAGGGCCTCAGATGCCACCGAAGGGGTAGGACTGGGTGGGAAGGAAGGGGGAAGGTGAAGGGGAAGAGCTCCAGGTCCTCTAACTCAACTCCTCTGAGACAGAGAGGCTCCGCATTTGTTCAGTTTGTTTTTTCCAAACGTACTGCTGATGGGGTACATCGTATTTCCACTGGTGGACAATGTTAAGTGATCTGCATTTTACATTGTTATTTTATAATTTCCCCTATTTATCTTTTATTCGAATGTGAGAAAATCATAATAATGTAGCCATTCTCAGCAGATTGCTTGAGCCCAGGAGTTCAAGACCAACCTGGGCAACATGGCGAAACCCCATTTCTACAAGAAATTAAAAAAAAAAAAAAAATAGGCTGAACATGGTGGCCCGTGCCTGTGGTCCCAGCTACTTGGGAGGCTGAGGCTGGAGAATCACTTGAACCCAGGAGGCAGAGGTTGCAAAGCCGAGATCGCGCCACTGCACTCCAGTGTGGGTGTCAGGGCCACACCTTGTCTCAAAAAAATCAAAAATCGACATTTTACTGATTAAGTAAATCTCAGAAATCATATTATCTCCTCCCTAAACACCTCAGTATGCATTTCTAAAGAATGCAAACTTATTCTTTTAATTTTATATATTTGTCACATATAAACATATTTTTATATATTCATTCTCTATCCCTGCACGTAAGTAAAGATTTTAAAATTCTTACCTTGACTCTGGACGTAGATCTTACCCTTAGCACGTGGCTTTTGAAAGGAGGGGAGAAAGAAAAGTACATTAGATAGTCCATGACAAGTGCTTTTTAGAAATAAAACGAAGGTCATTAACAACAACAAAAAAACCCTCCTAGAAAACATCACAGAGAATCATCTACACAGCTGCTCAGACCCATGACTCATTAAGAGCAAAGCGTTACGTCTGCTGTTAATAGATTTTCCCATTAAAAATACAGCATCGATAAGCTAAGAAGCACACACATACAAAAAGTCTCAAATGAGGCCTAATGCAGTTTTGCAATTTTTCAGTTGCTAGGTTAGTGGAGAGATGACTGAAGTTCAGCCAGAGAGCATGCCAGAGCCGGCCCGGCCGATGCAGGTCCTGCCTGGCGTGGAGGTGAAAGTGTGGGCAAGTGTGGTATGGGTTATGCAGCCCTGAGGGGAAGAATACTCCCACTACCCCCAGAAAAAATGAAGAAAGGAGCACAAGCAGAAGGAGGAACTGCCAAGATGCTGGGAAACCAAAGAGGCCCCAGGAGGCGGATCCTTCCAGACAAGCCAGGACAGCCGGGTGGGAACACTCGGTAAGAGCCTCCTCACCAGCATCCCAGGCACCGAGGAAAAGGCGGTGCTTGCATGACTGATTTGTGCATTTGTACCAAGGTATCAACTTACTATTCCTTGTTGTGTTTTCTGGCAGAATGTCACAAAACTGCTAGAGAGAAACAGAATCCATTTCTCCAGTTCATGTTGAAGCAGTGTCGGAAATGTTTTTAAGATGACATTTAGATGCCAGGAGCAGAGTGAGACCCTCTTCAGAACGGCCGATGGGGCAAGTCAGTGCCAAGGGCAGTTTCTCTCAAGGAACTGAAATAGGCAGTCATTTTGGTGAAAGCGTCCAAAAATGGACGTCTTTGTGTCATGTGACCTAAGCCTGATCAATGCGTGAAATGACTGAAGCGGCTAGGTCCCTGGAGGTCACACAAGTCACACCCCTGTCCTTTCTCGGTGTAGGCATACAGTGTGGTCTTTAGGGTGCCAGGGAGCCGACGGCACTGCCTGGGATATGCTAGTCCACTTTGGACATTGTCCCCATGTCAGGTTTATATTTTGGGACACAAGCTAAAGGTGAAGCAGCCATGCCCAAGGCGAAACCATCAACAGGAAGGAGACTGGCCCTCCCCAAGCCTGGGAAGGTTTGGCAGAGGCAGCATCCAGGCAGAAGAAGGTGGGAGTCATGCCAGGGCATGGTGGCTCACTGTGGAGGTTGAGTTGGGCAAATCATTTGAGGTCAGGAGGTCGAGACCAGTCAGGGCAACATGGTAAAATCCTGTCTCTACTAAAAATATAAACATTAGCTGAGCATGGTGGCGTGTACCCATAATCCCAGCAACTTGGGAGGCTGAGGCAGGAGAATCACTTGAACCCGGGAGGTGGAGGTTGCCGTGAACTGAGTTTGCGCCACTGCACTCCAGCCTGGGCAACAACAGTGAAACTCAATCTCAAAAATAAAAAAATAAAAACAAAAATGAAAAAGAAGGTGGTGGGGACACACGAGGCTGGGGTGGTGTTGGTTTTGTCCTTAGCACCACATTTTGTATTTAGCTACTGGAAGCACCTCAAGCCTCCAGAAGTCTTGACTCCTCCCCAATTTACCATGTAAGCAAGCGGGTATGCATGCCATTCCAAATGCCCTTAAAATGGTAAACTTTTGAGAGTTTGAAAACCTCTTCTCTACCAATTAAAAAAGATATTAACTTTAATGAAAAAAGGGAGCTAAAAGCAACC
This sequence comes from Saguinus oedipus, assembly GCA_031835075.1. Classification (NCBI taxonomy): domain Eukaryota; kingdom Metazoa; phylum Chordata; class Mammalia; order Primates; family Cebidae; genus Saguinus; species Saguinus oedipus. Next base: position 137,599,221 of record CM063177.1, on the reverse strand, counting down.
ATTTGAAAATAGAAATTGCAGTTCAGAGCCCTAAACTATTCCTTTCGCTGAATTATGATTTCCCTGGACAGCTGGAAGAGGCGTTACTGGAGTGCAGTGGACGCTCGGTTTTCTTCCTGAACCTGCCCTGGATCTAAAACACTCGCCTGGAAGCATCTTTAAGGTGGATGTTAAAGCACTCACAATAGAACACCATGGCATCTAACTTTTTTTCTTTTCTTTTGTTTTTCTTGAGATGGAGTTTTGCTCTTGTTGCCCAGGCTGTTGTACAGTGGCTGATCTCAGCTCACCACAATCTCCGCCTCCTGGGTTCAGGCCATTCTCCTGCCTCAGCCTCCTGAGCAGCTGGGATTACAGGCATGCACCACCATGCCCGGCTAATTTTGTATTTTTTAGTAGAGACAGGGTTTCTCCATGTTGGTCAGGCTGGTCTCGAACTCCTCTCCTTAGGTGATCCACCCGTGTCGGCCTCCCAAAGTGCTGGGATTACAGGCATGAGCCACCATGCCCAGCCGGCATTTGACTTCCAAGTTAATATTAGTATTTGACAGTAACAGATTCAACATAATCCTAGATAAATTTCAGGCAAGGCAATATAGACTTTATAGCCTTCGTCATTATTTTCATTGGAAATATGCTCTGCAATTAGCAATATATAAACTCAAAATGTTACTGTCAAGAAAATTTTTTCCACCAAAAAAAAAAAATGAGTTAAACTTGTATCTCAGCTCTGTAAGCAGAAGGAATTGACTGAATGTGAAGACTTCTCAACTTATCTGCTGTTCTTCTATCTCTGAGCATGACTTTGCTAAAATCAATTGAAAATCATTTTTAAATGGCATTTTAAGGTCTCATCCAGGCAAACAGGAAACAGAACCGCAGTAGAGAAGAAGTCTGGACCTGAGTTATTTTTAATCACTGCAATAAAAGAAATCTGGCAAAAGAAAATTGGCTTATATTGATTTTGAAAAACAGTTTCTATATGAAAGTGTTACAAATACAAATTAGCTTTCTTTGCTCAATATTTATTACTGTTCTATCTGCCTCAAAATAACACGAGTCACAGTCCCTGTGTACCGCCTGCCTTGCAGATTAGCTCATCAGGGCACACAATGGCAAACACTGAGGTATGTCTATGAGCAACTGCTACCTCTTTGGCTCGTTACTGGATATAAAAAGCCAGGATCCTATTGGATGGATACCTATGAATAGATGGACTTCTAACAGACCTAAGGGCTAACTGATATCTTTTCATGCTGGAATAACATCAACAAAAGAACTTCCCTCCCATTCTTTGGCTAAATATAACCCAGAAATTCACCTTCTAAAGTTAAATTTTCTGCAAATGGAAGCCACAATAGATTATTTTTGAAATATAGGCACAATTTTATGCTCTACAGATGGCAAAAATAATAATTTTTGTTCTGAAATTATAATACAACTTCAGATTGTGGCTTTGTTAAAACTACTTGTAAAACAATTGCAAATTGCTTAAAAGAAATGATGGTTCATACATATAAAGTTACAAAATATATATATGCCACACAACACATAGAAATTGGGCACTTTTCAAGGATACAGTGTCTTTTTTCCTCCCTCTACTCTCTTCCCGTAGAAATCTGTTAACATGCATAAAAAAAAGAAAATAATATTCAAAAGGTGGGGAGATTCAGCCTTGCCACTGAACTCCTGCGGTGGAACCAAAGAACAATTTTTCTTTTCTTTTTTTTTTTTAACTAGGAAGCACTTTAAGCATTTTTCTTAGAAAAAAACATTTCCAGAAACTAACACTTCACAACATTTTAACAACAAAGAAAGAGGTTTTCAAGAGTTGGGATTCTAGAATATTAGGAAGACATGTTGGCATCCTGCTTCATTACAGATAGATGGCACAGATCAGAAATGGGAGACTGGCTACGAAGCCAATATCAGAACCCAGTAGAACGACACTTCCATCCATAGTGTTTCTCTTCCTTCCTGCTGTCCTCCCTGTCCCACATAAATGCCAGCCACCATACAGAGCCCAGTGGCACATAGCTTAGCTGCCAGTCTTCCCCCTTGGGTAAGAGAACAATTTTTCCAAAATAAAGAGAATATACACGGGTGAGATGAGAAAGAACTGTTAAAACTAGACTGGGATAGGATTCTATCGGGTCCAATATGAAGCAGACATAGAGATGAAATTAACACAATCCAGCTGGTTCTGGGGGCTCACACCTGCAATCCCAGCACTTTGAGAGGCTGAGGCGGGTGGATCACTTGAGGCAGGAGTTCGAGACCAGCCTGGTCAACATGGTATAACCCTGTGTCTACTAAAAATACAAAAATTAGCCAGGTGTGGGGGCAGTGCCTATAGTCCCAGTCACCTGGGAGGCCGAGGCAGGGGAATTGCTGGAACCCAGGAAGTGGAGGTGCAGTGAGCTGAGATCATGCCACTGCACTCCAGCATGGGTGACAGAGCAATACTCTTCTCAAAAATAAATAGCTAAAAAAAAAATTTAAAAAAAATTAAAAAAAAAAATAGCTAAATAAATAAAAATAAAACAATCCAGGACCCTGCATAAAATCAAGGGATGATAGTGTGGCACCCAATGAGGGGCGACTCAAGAAACAGGAACATCAACAAGAAAGTTCCAGAGAAGATTTTTGTTTTTTAAACAATTAAATGTATGGAGTAAACACTCAGAATGCTGATTTTGTTCAGAAGATTCCCCTACCATCCTCTGCCTTGGCAATTTAATGAATTAGAAACGGTACTTGTGACGGTGCCTCACATTTGATTTTTTTTTCTTTTTTTTTTTGCCAATCAATGAGAGCTTGCAAGGTTGCTGAGGTTGGTTGGCCTTGAACTCTTGGCCTCGCCTTCGCAAGCGCCACGACATCCGGCCGGAGCCACTTTGGGCCCCCGGTGCCTCACATTTGAGCCCCAGGTCATGGAAAAGGTAAACTCAAGATCTGTGCTGTGGAATGGAGGCGTTTTTCATACTTTTAAGTTCCTTTAAAACTTCTCAATTCCCAGGGATCTCACATGGGACAAAAAAAAAAAAAAAAACACCAGACATAGAGAACATGTGCATCAGGAAATCTCCAGTAAGGCTCACCTTCATAGAAGCTATTAAAAATGATTGGCTTCCTGGGACGTGATCAATACCTGGAGCCTCTCCTGCAGAGGTAAGAGGGTTAGCACACACATGAGGCAGTCTAGAGGGGAAACCGTGTGCTGAGTGCATTTTAATTTTTCCAGAAGGGTGGAAACTGTAATAAAAGATGTGGTCTGTGTAGTTTCAGCTGCTGCCACGATGACTTTCGGAAGTAATCAGACACAGAGCAGAGGGCCATGCGTGAAGACGGAGGAGTCGTGAGTATCTCAAAGACAACGTGCTCCTACCGCAGACTCCAGGGACAAGTTGGCAAGCAGCTCATTCCACTTAGGCCAGCACTAACATCCGAACTGACTTTTGAGCTCACCTGTACAGGACTGCACGTGTGACAGCCAGTGAGATCTTTCTTACCTTCTATATTTTAATTTCCAAAGGAATTTTGATGAGTAAATGTACACAAAGTAAAATTACGCTTTAGGTATTGCCTCATACAACAACTTCAAGAAGTGACTGTTCTTTAACAAGTGCCAAGGCAACATGGGTAAGTCAGGCCCCAGAGGTGGTGACTCAAAGTTTCCAGAAAAAACCAAAAACCTCACTGTAAAGACAACACCTGAAAACTTAGCTCAATGCTTGTAAAGCTTACTGATGTGCCATTGTGACTGGCATTGTGCTTTTTTTTTGAATTTGATAACTGCTTCAAGCAATATTTACTCAAACAGAAATTTTTAAATATAGCTTATAAATAAATATTTCAGTTTAGATAATGTCCTCTTAGCAGAAAGCTCATTAGGAAAAGAGTGTGAAACAAGCATCAGGGGGTTTGAACCCAATGAGACGCATTAAACCATAATCACTGCTTCTCCTGGTAAAACTTTCCATGAGGATATACATTTAATTTGTTTGTCAGTTTCTTTTGTCTTTGGTGAAATTTTTACATTTTCTGGTGAAATTCTGCTTTAGACAAAGCACCCTAAACTTGGACTAGAACTAGAAGTATTCATTTGCATTCTGAATATCTTACATATTGTAACAATAAATCAAAATCCTACAGAAGACATTTTCAAACTTTCCACAATGTGTACCTCACGATCAGAAATGTGCAGCGAATCAAATTCTTGAAAATGTCCAATCGATATTATAATATCAGAAAGCGGCAGCACAGAGGCTCATGCCTGTAATCCTGACATTTTAGGAGGCTGAAGCAGGAGAACTTGAGGCCAGGGGTTCAAGAGCAGCCTGGGCAACACAGTGAGACCTGATCTCCACAAAAAATACAAACTAAATATTTCAGCCAGGTGTGGTGGCATAGGCCCATGGTCTCAGCTACTTGGGAGGCTGAGAGAAGACGATCGCCTGAGCCTAGGAGTTTGAGGCTGCAATGAGCCATGATCAAGTCACTGCACTCCATCCAGCCTGGGCAACACAGTGAGACAGCTTTACCAAAGGAAAAAAAAACACTTAAAAGCTGTATTATAATATCACAAACCAACACAGTAATGCCAGCCCAAAACATGACCTACACTGATCACGAGTGCCAGGTACTAACAGCATAGCATGCTGACTTGGTGGGAGCCCATAGGGGTCGTACATTTTACAAAGTAGATACAATGTCAAATTAAGGCTGGTACAAACAACACTAAAAAATAATGACTTGAGCATAAGCAAAGGCATTTCAAATTGAAAGAGATAAAATACAACCACCTTTATTGAAATCCAATCAAAGTAATTCATGAAGGGTCAGCCAGAGATGGGTAGGCAATCATAAACCCAGCTCCCAACACAATGTTTGCATAAGAGCATCCAGTGGCTGACGTTCACTCACAGGTCACAAACTAACCCTTATTTGGCCCATGTCTGTTCACGTGTTGTCCACGATCAGATGCCGTGTGAGTGAGTGTTTCAGAAATCCTGAAACAGAGCTGTCCCGAGCAACATGACAGACCCCCGCCCCCTGCCACCACATGCAGCTGATCTAGGGTACATGCAAGGCAGCTGGTTTGAATTCAGATGTGCTGTGAGTGTCAGATACACACTGGGTTTCAAAGACTTCATACAAAAAAAGGTAAAGTATGTCACTAGTAACTTTCATATTGATGACTTATTGAGATAATATTTTGGAATATAGTGAGTATGTCATAGGAAATTTGACCTTGACCAAAGAGAGACATGACCTGCACCCTTAGCTTCTGGGAAACGTCAAATTCAATGATGGCCGGGTGCAGTGGCTCATGCCTGTAATCCTAGCACTTTGGGAGGCCAAGGCGGGTGGATCACCTGAGGTCAGGAGTTTGAGACCAGCCCAGCCAACATGGAGAAACCCCATCTCTACTAAAAATAGAAAATTAGCTGGGCATGGTGGCATATGCCTGTAATCCCAGCCACTCAGGATGCTGCAGGAGCATTGCTAGAACCTGGGAGGCAGAGGTCGTGCTGAGCCAAGATTGCACCATTGTACTGCAGCCTCGGCAACAAGAGCGAAACTCAGTCTCAAAAAAAAAAAAAAAAGAAAAGAAAATGTGGCAACACACAGTGGCTCATGCCTGTCGTTCTAGCACTTTGGGAGGCCGAGGAGGACAGATCACTTGAGGTCAGGAGTTCAAGACCAGCCTGGCCAACTAGGCAAAACCCTGTCTCTACTAAGAAAACAACAACAGCATGTATTCAAAGATTAATATTTGAAAAGCTAATACTTTGTATTTCTTCATCGAGGACATTTCTAAATGAAACTGGCTTAAGTGGGTGGCGGTGACTAATCAGCGAATATTAGCACAGATAATTAGCACAGATGGGGCCACTGCCTTCATCAGTATTAAGGCTGCAGCACTTTTACTCATCATTGCCTTTTATACCATGAGGAAAGCCAAAAGAAGCCTTTGCATTATCATTTGAAAAAGACTTGACTTGGTGGAGGCCCTGAAAGAGTCTCAGGAAACCTCAGAGGTCCAGGGACCCTATTTTGGTAACCACTTGTTTGAAAAACTACCTTCAGAAGGCAGACAGATAGTCCAACAGGCAGGCCGGGCGTGGTGGCTCACGCCTGTAGCCCCAGCACTTTGGGAGGCCGTGGTGGGTGGATCACTTGAAGTCAGGTGTTTGAGCCCAGCCTGGCCAACATGGTGAAACCCCATGTCTACTAAAAATACAAAAATTAGCTGGGCGTGGTGGTGCATGCCTGTAATCCCAGCTACTCAGGAGGCTGAGGCAGGAGAATCGCTTGAACCCAGGGGGCAGACATTAGAGTGAGCTGAGATTGCATCACTGCACTCCAGCCTGGGTGACAGAATGAGACGGTCTCAAAAAAAAAAAAAGTCAGACAGGTACCACAACATAACTAGAAGCCAGGATGCCTGTTGAGTTTTCTGATTGTGAGATTGACAAGTCACTAAGCTGCACTAGCAAATACAACCTGCATGCTCTTCCTGGGAAAAGTCTGACATAAAGGGTAAGACTCTGCGCAGTCAACGCGTGTGCAGCTTCACGTTCACATATATCCAGGATGCTGAGCTTTCGGAAGACACCACGGAGGACTGAGTTCTCCCTTGTCCCAGTGCAGCAGTTGCCAACTCCACCATTCTGCAAATTGCAATTCTAAAAAGAATGGGCAGAGCCTGCACATGATCAGGGCATAAGCCCTGTTCCCTGATCCCCCCCAACCAACAGGAATAATGCCTGCAAATGATCCGAGCATACGCACTGCACAGTGGACGAGCTGGGGGAGCACAGGCACTAGCAACACTGGTGGAGCAGGCTCAAAGCAGTTCCCACCACCACAGACAGCAGCCTTGCCCAGCAGAGGAAACTGACCTTTAGCTATTTTCTTAGTTTTGCAGGCAGCAGCTCTATGGTGCATTCACATAGCTCCTTACTGAGAATTCAGCTAGGCTCCCACAGGCTCATACACCTGCCTTCTAAGTCACCATGAATACAAAGTCAATAACTGAATTAACTTGTTGATCTACAAACTCCTGACTGTTTAAAGCTCTTCTAATAAACAGTCCAACCCAGGAAATGACCTCTGCCACCTAACAGATAGTTTCTTTTATATATACAAGGTTGCTGCAACATTTATAGTGCAGCTGAGAAATCACCCGATCTGAGAACATAAAAAAAAAAAAAAAACCAGGGCCAGGCGCAGTGGCTCACACCTGTAATCCCAGTACTTAGGGAGGCCGAGGCGGGCAGACCATTTGAGGTCAGTAGTTCGAACCAGCCTGATCGACATGGTTAACCCTATCTCTACTAAAATACAAAAAAATTAGCTGGGTGTAGTGGCACATGTGTGTAGTCCCAGCTACTCAGGAGGCTGAAGCAAGAGAATCACTTGAACCTGGGAAGTGGAGGTTACAGTGAGCTGTGATCATGCGACTGCACTCCATACTGGGTGAGAGAACAAGACTTTGTCTCCAAAAAAAAAAAGAAAGATCTATTTGCAGACGACATGATAGTATATCTAGAAGACCCCATTGTCTCAGCCCAAAAACTCCTGAAACTGGTAAGCAACTTCAGCAAAGTCTCAGGATATAAAATCAATGTGCAAAAATCACAAGCATTCCTATACACCAATAACAGACTTAAAGAGAACCAAATCAAGAATGAACTGCTATTCACAATTGCTACAAAGAGAATAAAATACCTAGGAATACAACTTACAAGGAACGTAAGGGACCTCTTCAAGGAGAACTACAAACCACTGCTCAACAAAATAAGAGAGGACACAAACAGATGGAGAAACATTCCATGTTCATGGCTAGGAAGAATCAATATCGTGAAAATGGATATACTGCCCAAAGTAATTTACAGAATCAATGCTATCCCCATCAAGCTACCATTGACTTTCTTCACAGAACTGGAAAAAACCACCATGAACTTCATATGGAACCAAAAGAGAGCCCGCATAGCCAAGTCAATTCTAAGCAAAAAGAACACAGTGGGAGGCATCACACTACCAGACTTCAAACTATACTACCAGGCTACAGTAATCAAAACAGCATGGTACTGGTACCAAAACAGAGATATAGACCAATGGAACAGAACAGTGGCATCGGAGGCAACACAACATATCTACAACCATATAATCTTTGATAAACCAGACAAAACCAAGCAGTGGGGAAAGGATTCCCTGTTTAGTAAATGGTGTTGGGAAAACTGGTTAGCCATGTGCAGAAAGCAGAAACTGGACCCCTTCCTGACACCTTACACTAAAATTAACTCCAGATGGATTAAAGACTTTTAAACATAAGACCTGGCACCATAAAAACCCTAGAAGAAAATCTAGGCAAAACCATTCAGGACATAGGAGTAGGCAAGTACTTCATGACCAAAACACCAAAAGCATTGGCAACAAAAGCCAAAATAGACAAATGGGACCTAATCAAACTCCACAGCTTTTGCACGGCAAAAGAAACAGTCACTAGAGTGAATTGGCAACCAACAGAATGGGAAACAAATCTTTGCAGTTTACCCATCTGACAAAGGGCTGATATCCAGAATTTACAAAGAACTCAAACAGATTTACAGGAAAAAAACAAACAAGCCCATTCAAAAATGGGCAAAGGATATGAACAGACACTTTACAAAAGAAGACATACATGAGGCCAACAAACACATGAAGAAATGCTCATCATCACTGGTCATTAGAGAGATGCAAATCAAAACCACATTGAGATACCATCTCACGCCAGTTAGAATGGCGATCATTAAAAAATCTGGAGACAACAGATGCTGGAGAGGATGTGGAGAAATAGGAACACTCTTACACTGTTGGTGGGAGTGTAAATTAGTTCAACTATTGTGGAAGACAGTGTGGCGATTCCTCAAGGACCTAGAAATAGAAATTCCATTTGACCCAGCAATCCCATTACTGGGTATATATCCAAAGGACTATAAATTGTTCTACTATAAGGACACATGCACACGAATGTTCATTGCAGCACTGTTTACAATAGCAAAGACCTGGAACCAACCCAAATGCCCATTGATGATAGACTGGACTGGGAAAATGTGGCACATATACACCATGGAATATTATGCAGCAATCAAAAACGATGAGTTCGTTTCCTTTGTAGGGACATGGATGAATCTGGAGAACATCATTCTCAGCAAACTGACACGAGAACAGAAAATGAAATACCGCATGTTCTCACTCATAGGCGGGTGATGAACAATGAGAACACGTGGACACAGGGAAGGGAGCACTACACACTGGGGTCTATTGCAGGGAATAGGGGAGGGACAGCGGGGCGGGGGAGTTGGGGAGGGATAGCATGGGGAGAAATGCCAGATGTGGGTGAAGGGGAGGAAGGCAGCAAAACACACTGCCACATGTGTACCTATGCAACTATCTTGCATGTTCTGCACATGTACCCCAAAACCTAAAATGCAATTAAAAAAGAAAGAAAAAGAAAAGAAAACAGACAACACATTAAAAGATTTGGCTACGGGCTATTTCTGTATTCAATAACAATATCAAAAAGTATCCGGGACGTTTTAGGAGCATACACATATGAAATCAATCTATTGGAAACATAATACACTATTGTGGCCACAACATGCATTTTCCATGGGAACACTGTCGGCTCTAATAAGACTGCCTTTCAGTTCTCAAATTCTGCAATTTCACCAGCACAACCAAAGTAGTAACACCAGATAAATACATACCCACAGCGCTTGTGCCCTTTCCTTCATTGACTCCGTGAAAGCGACAGCAAATCTAGTAAACGAACAAAAATAATACAAACAATTAGGCCAGAATTCAATTAAAGGAACTATGAAACAGCTCCTTGGAACAATTTACGAGAGACAAGGTAAGACACTACATTTAAAATGCAATCAATCTTTATTACTCGTGGTCATCGGCCATTAGGTTTAATCTCAACTCACATAAAAAAAAAAAAAAGTTGTATGTGCAAAAAGTAAACCAAATGAAGCTCAAAACTTCCTAGTTTTTCTTTTCCTTCCACGCAAGTTCAGAGAGGCTGAGATAAAATCAAAAGCAAGAAATCAAGATGCAGGAGAGAAGCAAGGAACTAGCTTGGTTTATTCACCTGAATAGTCAAAGGCTGCCTATCTGCTCCAGTAGCTCTGCTAAGGGCAGACGACGGGGGCACAATCACAGTTTACTGAATACACATGAGTGCTCAATGCTATCATCTCCCTCATTTCAATTGCTTCCTTAGGAAATGCACAGGAGCCCTCAAAACTGAGAACATGCTCACTGCAGCCTCAAACTCCTGGGCTTAAGTCATCCTCCTTCCTCAGACTCCTAAGTAGCTGGGACCACACCACACCCAGCTAATTTTGTTGTGTTTGCCATGAAGTACAGGAGTTTTCATAAATACTTTTACATGGAAATGTGGAGTACATTCTTAGATGGGAAGCTCCAATATTATCAAAATGTCCATTTTTACCAAATTACATGACAAAATCAATAATCCAAATCCACAAGTGAATTTCCATTGAAATCTGACAAAATAATTTTAAAGTTTACCTATACATATAATTGGGTGACAAGCAATCAGAAAATTTTGATTAAGAAGAATTCAGGCCAGGCACAGTGGCTCACACTTGTAATCCCAATACTTTGGGAGGCTGAGGCAGGAAGATCACTTGAGCCCAGGCATTCAAGACCAGCTTGGGCAATATAGGGAGACCCCCATCTACAGAAAAAAATGTTTTTTAATTAGCCAGGTGTGGTTGAGCACACTTTTAGTCCCAGCTACTCAGGAGGCTGAGGCAAGGGGATCACTTGAGCCTGGGATGTCAAGGCTGCATTGAGCCATGGTTGTGCCACTTGCACTCCAGTTTGGGTGACAGAGGAAGAATAAAGAAGAAAGAAGAAAGAAGGAAGAAGAAGAAGCGGGTGGGGGAAGGAAGAAGAGGAAGAGGAGGAGGAAGAAGAATTCAAAGATGAGACTTGAATTAACATATCAAAACACATTAAAAATATAATAATTACAACAGTGTTGGCAGTGAAGAAAAGATAGATCAAAATCAAACACAAGGCCAGAAACAGACCCGAATACATTTAAGAATCTGACACAGCATAAAGTCAGAGAAGTGGTGAAATACATGGAAAAAGTTAGTTTCCTACCGTATATCACATATCTGAAAAGGTGATTCATGAGCTAAGTAAAAAATGGTAAGACTAAAGGAAGTCCAGAATGATACATGTGAACAAGCAGCTGGCCTCAGCCTGGGAAAGGTTTTCTGTGCATAAGAAGCTATGAAATTACTGGGTACCATAGGCAGGGTATGAAAAAGAGAAAGAAAAATGCTATGAAATTAATTCTAAAGATTAAAAAAAAGCTGTGTTAAAATTAAAAGACTACTGAAATACCACAAATATGCAATTGACATGGAAAAAACAGGAATATTATCCTTACTCAGGAGTCCTTCAAAATTAACAAGCAAGTCAGATAGCCCAAGGGAAACAAAAGGGAATGGTAACAATGGGACATTCACAGGAGAGCAAATACAAGGAACCACAAATGGAGGAAAATTGAAATTTCTCGAATAAAACAAATCTAACTAGAATGATAGGAAAGAATTGCAACACATATAAGATTGGCAGTTTTTAAAATAAAAATGCCCAATGTTGACAAAGGTGAGAAAATGAAAGCATACAACTACTTGGTGAATTAAAATGCAAATATTCTTTCTGAAGAGAAATTTGAGAAACTGCATCAATATATTAATATGTTCATATCGTTAGACCTTGCAATTCTACTCTATGAATTCAACCTAAAGATGTAATCAGACAAGTGCACAAAGACAGAAACAGATTGTCCTCTGTGCTGTTGTTTCTAATAAAGATATAGATGTTCAATCTCAAAGAATCAGTTACAGAATTTGTGATAGAATTCTATGCAGCCATTGAAACCATGTTCGGCACCTTAACATTTTCAAGAATGTTCATGATGTTTTGTTAAATAAAACAGGTAGCACGCATCCACACACATAATCAAAGTAACAGAAAGAAAGGTGAGAAAAAAGTATTGAAAGAAATAATAGCTGAAAAGTTCCCAAATGTGATGAAAAACTTTAATCTACACTAATCCAAGCTCAGCGAATTTCAAGTAAGATAAATACAAAGAGATTTATACCCGGACATATCATGGTCAAAATGTTGAATGCCAAAACAATGAGAAAATCCTGAAAACAACCTAAGAAAATGACTTATCATCTACAAGAAACCACAGCGAGCTCAACAGCTGACTTAACAGAAACAATGGAGGCCAGAAGGCAATGAATGAGATAGCAGCTTAAGGAGAAGGAGAAAACCGTAACTGTCAACCAAGAATTTCACACCCAAGCTGGGTGCAGTGGCTTACACCTGTAATTCCAGCACTTTGGGAGGTCGAAGCCGATGGATCACTTGAGGTCAAGAGTTCAAGACCAGCCTGGCCAACCTGGTGAAACTCCATCTCAACTAAAAATACAAAAAAATTAGCTGGGCATGGTGGCACGTGCCTGTAATCCCAGCTACTCAGGAGGCTGAGGCAGGAGAATTGCTTGAATCTGGGAGGCAGAAGTTGCAGTGAGCCAAGATCGTGCCATTGCACTTCAGCCCGGGTGACAGAAGGAGACTCCATCTCAAAAAAAAAAAAAAGAATTTCATGTCCAGCAAAATTATATTCTTCCTGTTTTTTTAATGGATACATAATTGTTTTACATATATATCAGCTGCATGTGATATTTTGACATCACATGTGTATGAACAAATCAAGGGTAACTGGACGACCCAACACCCCAAACCTTTATCACGTCTTTGTGTTGGGAACACGCCAAATCTTCTGTAATTATTTTGAAATAGATAATAAATTACTGCTAACTATAGTCACTTGATTGTGCTTCTAAACGCTGGATCTTGCTCCACTATATAGTTGTATTTTTGTACCCATTAACCGTCCCTCTTAATTCCCTCTTCCCACTACCCTTCCCAGCATTCCAGATAAATAAAGGAAGGAGCTTAATAATAGTGTTATTCCACCCAAATTTTCAAAAATAATAACAATAAAAATAAAAATATAGTCACAAACACGCAAATATAAGTAACTAAAAGATCACCTAGCAGAAAGCTAGCCATGGTTAAAGTACACATAAAGTTCAAAAAGAATTAGGTAGAGCCCAAAGTGGCTTCGGCCGGATGTCGTGGTGCTTGCGAAGGCGAGGCCAAGAGTTCAAGGCCAACCAACCTCAGCAACCTTACAAGCTCTCATTCATTGGCAAAGAAAAAAAAAAAAGAATTAGGTAATTTGCTTTTCCCTGGCTTCTTCAGTACTTTTCAAAATTTCTACTGCATTGTGACAGTCATTTGTTTAGTTAGAAAGAAAATGCTGAACAAAACATTTTATAAAATCAGGACTTCCAATCTTTCAAGGCTCCTGTACATAATACATATTCTCCTGTCTTTCTCCCACATCATTATATTTCCCTCTACCCACTATAAAAATGCTATTATTTTTCTTACCTTAAAAATGACTCTCTTAATCCCACAGTCCCTGCTTCAATTATTGCCCTTTTTCTCTTTTCTCCTAGACAAAAAAAGCCCTAGTGTTACCTTGACTCAACACCTCCAATGCGTCTCTTCTCATTTAAACCACGCCAGGCAGTCCCCCGACTGCACCATTGAAACCGCTCTCAAGGTCGCTGATGACCTCCATGTTGGTAAGCTGAATGGTTCAGTCCTCAGTCGTCATCTTACTTGACCTATCCGCAGCAACAGACACATAGGATCCCTCCTTCCTCCTTGAAATGCTGCTTCATTGGTTTCCACCATACCATTTCATTTCATCTAATGGCTACTCAATCTCAGTCTAATTTCTCTCTGATTTCTCAAAAATGGAATGCTCCAAGACTCAGCCCTTGACTTCTTTTCTCTGCACTTACTCTCTTGGTGATCTTGCCAGTTTTCAGTTTTCAACAGCATCTGTATATTGACCAACAAACTGACCCTCCCCTGACTTGCCCAGACTGCCACCTACCTCCTACCTCCATGCAGATGCCTCATACAAACCTTAAGCGTCATAACAACGTCAAATAATAAGAACCATATTTCTAAAGAAGAAACAGACATACATATAGTTGTATATATGTACATACATTTCCAAGCTCTGTCTACTATGAAGGCTTATAAGAAATGATACTGAGTAAGCAATAAGCATGATCTTCATTTCTAAATAACATTCTCTAAAAAGAAAAAAATATAAAGAAACCAGGAGTCCTTTGAGAAAGAGCCACTTCCAGAAATACGACAAGGGAGACAGGAGATGAATCAGAAACATTTTATGACGCCAGAAAGCAGAAAAGTGCTCAGAAAACAATGAGAGCATGTCAAAAGAACGCAGGCATCAGCTCAAAGCATTTCCCATGGGCAAATCTGGGACAATCAGCACCCAAATAAACAAAAATAGTAACATAACCTACAAAGGAAAATAAAATAAGTATCATGAGTCTCTCTCTCTGTGTGTGTGTGTGTGTGTATTGAGATAGAGTCTCACTCTATCACCCAGGCTGGAGTGCAGCGGTACCATCTCAGGTCACTGTAACCTCTGCCCCCCAGGTTCAAGCAACTCTTCTGCCTCAGCCTCCTGAGTAGCTAGGATTACAGGCACGTGCCACCACGACCAGGTAATTTTTTTTCCTTATTTTTTAGCAGAGATAGAGTTCCATCATGTTGGCCAGGGTGGTCTCAAACTCCTGGTCTCAAGTGATCCACCCAACTCAGCCTCCCAAAGTGCTGTGATTACAGGATGAGCCACAGCACTCAGCTCCGACGAGTCCATGCTGAATAACAAATAAATAATCAAATAAGTAAATGAGATCAAAGAGGAAAGCCTTCCGTAAGGTAGAATTCCAGTTAATAAACAAGATGAAGTGCAAATGGAAAATCACCATCAGGCAAACACCGAAGGAATAATGACTGCAGAGGAGAATCAGGAATGGACGATTCCTCCCCAGTAGCAGGACCCAGAAATGGCAGGTTCTTCCTCCAGAAGGCTTCCCTTCCCCTGCCTGTGTCTGCCTCCAGCTTTCCTTTCTGCCCCCTCTACAACCCTGTCACCAGTCAAGGCACATTCCATCCAGGTCCCCTAGTGAAGGGAGCAGTAAGGAAAGATGGATAGAGAGGAGACCACGCTGGACTTCACACCAAGACCCTCTTTCATAGTCCAAGCACCAAGCGGTGCTGACGGGAAGGAGGCTCGAACCCAGCAAGGGTGTTCTGCTGGCCTCAGTTATGAGAAGCTCTCCATTTGCTCCGAAAACTAACAAGAGACGCAGGGAAACTGTATCTAGGGGAATAAACTTCATCCTGTGAAAATAAGATAAAAAGGAAAGAAAAGGAGCTAAATAACAATTGCCTGAGCTGGGCACGGTGGCTCACACCTGTAATCCCAGCATTTTGGGAGGCTGAGGAGGGCGGATTGCAAGGTCAAGAGGTCAAGACCATCCTGGCCAATATGGTGAAACCCTGTCTCCACTGAAAATACAGTAAGTAGCTGGGTGTGGTGGTGCACGCCTAGTCCCAGCTACCCAGGAGGCTGAGGCAGGAGAATTGCTTGAATCCGGGAGGCAGAGGTTGCCGTGAGCCAAGATCACACCATTGCAATCCAGCCTGGTGACAGAGAGAGACTTGGTCTCAAAAAAAACCCAACCAACCAACCAACCAAAGAAAAAGAACTGTCTGACAATGGGCAGTTCAGGGGAGTGTATAAACCTTCCCTTCCTGGGAAACTGAGAAACAAGAATTGAACAATTAGTGGGGCGCAGACGCTCACAGCTCTAATCCCAGCACTTTGGGAGGCCAAAATGGGCGGATCACTGTGGTCAGGAGTTCAAGACCAGCCTGGCCAACATGGGGAAACTCCGTCTTCACTGAAAATACAAAAATTAGCACGGCATAGTAGCGTAGGCCTATAATCCCAGCTACTCAGGAGGCTGAGGCGGGAGAATCGCTTGAACCTGAGAGGCAGAGGTTGCAGTGAGCTGAGATCGTGCCACTGCACTCCAGCCTGGGCAAAAAAAAAAAAGAAAAATGAATAAAAATATTGTTGATCAAATGAATAAAAGAGAGTTTGTATTAAATGAAAACACCTCAAAAATAGCCTCATAAACAGGAAATAGCACACAATGGGTTAAACAAGGTGAATTTGCTGTTTTGTAGGCATGAAATGGCTGAATATTGGGAGTTTCATAAGTTTTAAGCTGTAGATATTTAAGCCCAAAGATATTTTTGACCAAAAAAAACACAAGTGAAAGTGAGTAAATCTATTTCAAAATGGCGGTGTTTAACTAAAAGTGCAAAAATGGTAGCTTTATATTTTTCATAAGGAATGTGTTTTTTTTTTAATTTAATTTAGCTTTATTGTTTTCTTGGAGACAGAGTCCTGCTTTGTTGCCCAGGCTGGAGTGGATCTCAGCTCACTGCAGCCTCCACCTCCTCGTTCAAGCGATTCTCCTGACTCAGCCTCCTGAGTAGCTGGGATTATAGGTATATACGACTATGCCCAGCTAGTTTTTGTATTTTCAGTGAAGACGGAGTTTCCCCATGTTAGCCAGGCTGGTCTTGAACTCCTGACCACAGTGATCTGTCCCATCTTGGCCTCCCAACATGCCGGGATCACAGGCATGAGCCACTGCGCCTGGCCAACAATATTTTTTTCTAAATATGGACCTGGATGATCCTTCACCAAACAATTTCCATAGGTTTCAAATACTCTTCATTTTAATATTGATAATATAATTATCAAGTACTCATTACATGATAATAGTATAAGCCAAAAAGCTAAAACTAAAGTAAGTTCAAATACTCCTATATGATACAGCAAAAACTTTTTCAATACTAAAACAAACTTCAAAACTAGACCCTATAGGAAAAATACAACTATTTAAAAGGATTTGATTAAAAATGAAATACTCATTATAAAGCTAGACAAGCTCAACACTTTCCTTTACAGAAAAGAGTGCTATATTGTATTGGACAAGGAATCTCTGATTCATGCAGCTTCCCTGCCCGCTAACCTCGATCAATAATCCCCCCAAAACAGAAATCAATGTTTGCTTTAATAACAATGCAATGAATAATACTAATGATAATACTATAAGATGGATTCATTCAATGTCATTTCCAGTAAACAGAATCATTTTCCTTCCATAAGGCAGTGCATTATCAACTACAAGAATCTAAAGGGAATGAATTTGCAGAGTGTAAGAACAACAACAAGAAAACCTGTAATAAAAGATCCCCTTTCAAGGTAACCCCAAAGTGTTTTAATGCCTTTTTTTATTACAACACACAGACGCATGCACACACGTGTGCTCTCTATTATGGTAAGGTTGTGTGAAAGGAAAATACCTTGGGCCCCCAAAATCACTAAGCTAAAGGGAAAATTCAAGCTGGGAGTTGCTGAGGGCAAACCTGCCTCCCATTCTATTCAAAGTTATCCGTCTGCTCACTGAGATTAATGTCTGTCTGATTGCCTCCTTCGGAAAGTTTTATCAGAAATTCAAAAGAATGCAAGCTTTCGTCAGTCACCTGCTTGTGCTCTGGAAGTCCCCTCCCTGCTTTGAGTCTTCCCTCCTTTGCTTTCCAGAGCAAACCGATGCGCTTCTTACATATACTGATTGGTGTCTCTTGTCTCCCTAAAATGTATAAAACCCAGCTGTGCTCTGACCACCTTGGGTTCCTGTGTCAGGACTCCCTGAGGCT
Source organism: Saguinus oedipus (assembly GCA_031835075.1). Lineage (NCBI taxonomy): Eukaryota > Metazoa > Chordata > Mammalia > Primates > Cebidae > Saguinus > Saguinus oedipus. The sequence continues at coordinate 137,581,410 of CM063177.1, read as the reverse complement.
GTGTCACGGGTATGCATCTTCGACCTTGGCAAAATCAACTCTCCAAACAGTAACTGAGGCCTGTCTCAGGTTTTCTGGGTCCACACTTGCATTGCCACAACAGTATGTTCAGGGGTCCGCAGGAAGGAGTAGGGTCCTAAATGCAGTGATACCTCCCAGTAACCCTGGTGTTCAGAGGCGAGGCGGACACCTGCGTTACCAAAAAAGGAACCGGAGGCTGCAGACAGAGCTTTGAGTACTGTCCTTGGTATGGAATAGGGTGACCCAGCTACATAAAGTCTTAAAGTGTCCCCAGTCCCCTGGCCAGAGCTTCCCAGCCATGAGGTGAGCCACAGAAAACTGATGGCTGGTGATTTATTGGCTTAAAATCAGCTACCGGTTTTGCTGTTTACAATGATTCAAGGATTTAAGAGAGTTGAAGGGATAGTTAGACAGCACTGGTTGGGCCACCTGTCAACTTTGAATTCAGGGTTGTTCTAGCCACAGGCGAGGCATTCTTCTAACAGCAGCAGCCGGTGAGCATGTGGGAGGGACAAACTGCACGGGACCCTCCGCCTGTCTGGGGAACCCCACGGAGGCCCGCTGACCACCTCAGAACTTATCAGAAAAGTTCTCTGTATGCATGTAGAGTTAGTTCTTTTGATTTAATTTCCTCTTTTTTCATAATTTTTATATGATCATGGAAGATTCATATTGCTCTTATCATTACTTTAATTTTTTAGTTAATTTTTTTTTTTGAGACTGAGTCTCACTCTCACCAGGCTGGAATGCAATGACAAGATCTTGGCCCACTGCAACCACCACCTCCCGCGTTCTTTTTCTGTTGTTGTTGTTTTGTTTTGGGATGGAGTCTAGCTCTGTCACCCAGACTGGAGTGCAGTGGTATGATCTCAGCTCACTGTAACCTCCGCCTCCCAGGTTCAAGCAATTCTCCTGCCTCAGCCTCCCTAGTAGCTGGAACTACAGGCACACACCATCATGCCTGGCTAATTTTTGTATTTTTAGTAGAGATGGGGTTTCACCATGTTGACCAGGCTGGTCTCAAACTCCTGACCTCAGGTGATCTGCCTGCCTCAGCCTCCCAAAGTGCTGGATTACAGGCATGAGCCGCTGTGCCTGGCCACTGCTGGGATTAAGTGATTCTCCTGCCTCAGCCTCTCAAATACCCCCAATTACAAGCACCCAGCACCACTCCCAGCTAATTTTTATATTTTTAATAAAGACAGGGTTTCACCATATTGGCCAGGCTGGTCTCGAACTCCTAACCTCAAATGACACATCCTCCTCGGGCCTCCCAAAGTGCTAGGATTACTGGCCTGAGACACCACCTTGACTGGCCTACTTTTATCTTTATTTTATTTATTATTGCATTTGTTAGACAAAGAAATGGGAGTGATTTTTTTAATCAAGTCTTTCAACCCACTTTAAATTACTGTACAAATACCATAATTTTCTAAGTATGCCTTGTGAAAAGGCACAATGACAACAAATTTAGTTCCAAGATCATAATGGGCTTTTATTAGCAATTCTAGAGTCGGGCAGCACCTCACTGTATGAAACAGAATAAGTGTTCCGATGAGCTGAGCGGAGGTGGTGTGTTTTATAGACAGACACGGAAAACAAAAAGCAGATGGGCATTTCAGAGTTACCTTCCCTATACGGTTAAAGCAAAGGAGACTTCCCTATTCTGATGACTGAAGTTGGCTGGAATCTCTCGCTTTTTAGAAAACTGGCCCATTTCAGGCCAGGCACGGTGGCTCACACCTGCAATCCCAGCACCTTGGGAGACCGAGGCAGGTGGATCACTTGAGGTCAGGGGTTTAAGACCAGCCTGGCCAAATGGCAAAACCCCGTCTCTGCTAAAAATACAAAAATTAGCTGAGTGTTGTGGCAGGTACCTGTAATTCTAGCAACTCAGGAGCCTGAGGCACGAGAATCGCTTGAACCTGGGAGACAGGGGGTGCAGTGAGCCGTGATCTTACCACTGCACTCTAGCCTTGGCAGCAGAGTAAGACTGTCAAAAAAAATGAAGAGGAGGGGAGGGGAGGGAAGGGGAGGGGAGAGAAAGGAAGGGGAGGGAAAGGAAGGGGAGGGAAAGGAAGGGGAGGGTAGGAGAGGGGAGGGTAGGAGAGGGGAGGGGAGGGAAAGGAAGGGGAGGGAAAGGAAGGGGAGGGGAGGAGAGGGGAGGGGAGGAGAGGGGAGGGGAGGGAAAGGAAGGGGAGGGAAAGGAAGGGGAGGGGAGGAGAGGGGAGGGGAGGAGAGGGGAGGAGAGGGGAGGGGAGGAGAGGGGAGGGGAGGAGAGGGGAGGGGAGGAGAGGGGAGGGGAGGGAAAGGAAGGGGAGGGGAGGAGAGGGGAGGGAAGGGAAAGGAAGGGGAGGGAAAGGAAGGGGAGGGAAAGGAAGGGGAGGGGAGGCGAGGGAAAGGAAGGGGAGGGAAAGGAAGGGGAGGGGAGGGGAGGGAAAGGAAGGGGAGGGAAGGGGAGGGAAAGGAAGGGGAGGGGAGGGGAGGGAAAGGAAGGGGAGGGAAGGGGAGGGAAAGGAAGGGGAGGGGAGGGGAGGGGAGGGGAGAGAAAGGAAGGGGAGGGGAGGGGAGAGAAAGGAAGGCGAGGGAAAGGAAGGGGAGGGGAGGGGAGGGGAGGGGAGGGAAAGGAAGGGGAGGGGAGGAGAAGGGAGGAGAGTGGAGGGAAGGGAAAAGAAAAGACAAAAGAAAAGAAAACTGCCCCATTTCAAAGTTCAGTTGGATTACACAGTGCTCAGCAAGAGTGAGTCCTTTTTGTCTTGGGCTGGTCTGCTGGGGCCCAGTGCAGGGGCCAGTCCTGGACAACAGCCTCCCATGAACCTCCTTTCTCCACCTCGAAGTGGATAAAGTTGGGAAGTAAAGTGCTGGAAGGAATTCTCAACTGGAGATAGTAACCTCCCCCACCCTTGAGGCACTAGAATTCTAGGGAGACCTACTGGATAGCTGTGGTGCCTGGAGGGTGCTGCCAGTGGGTGGTGTCTGGGATCAGAGATGTGCAGGGTAGCCCCCAGGATTATCACAGAGATAATTACAGGCATGAGCCACTGTGCCTGGCCACTGCTGGGATTAAGTGATTCTCCTGCCTCAGCCTCTCAAATACCCCCAATTACAAGCACCCAGCACCACTCCCAGCTAATTTTTATATTTTTAATAAAGACAGGGTTTCACCATATTGGCCAGGCTGGGTGAGAAGCACCACTCAGAACACAGAGCACTGTCCTCACAGCAGCTACCTCTGAGGTTCCCAGGACAGCTGGAGGGACATACCCAAGGAAAAGGACTGAGCCACCACTTAGAAATCCAGGTGGTGACCCTTCTTGCAAATGGCATATGTATATCTCAGAAAGCTACATAGATAAGAGCCGTGCCAAACAGTCGACTTGGGCAAACCTGACGCAAACTAGATCCTAATTTGTGTGCTGATAAGGCTGGAGTTTGCCTGTGTTCTGTGTTTTCTACATTCAGATCACCTCTTTTGTGAGAAGAGGGCTTGGGCTATCACCGAGGCCGGGGTGCACCCATAGCACCCTACAGCCTTGGACTCCTGGGTTCAAGTGATCCTCTCGCCTCAGCCTCCCAAGTACCTAGGAACACAGGCGAGCCTCACTGTTCCCGGCTCCCTGCAGACCCTTCTAAAGAGGCTTCTCTAATATCAACTGTAGTTAAAGACTTAAGTGCAATAACCTGTTAGCAATGACTATTGGTGGCAGAATAAAAATGTAGCAAATGAAAGAAAAGGTTACATGAAATTGGTGTTAAGTGGTAAGATGTAAACCTTCCCACAATGATTCCCCCGTCTTTCGGTTTCAATTAATTCCATCCACAAGGTTGAAGTGTTTGACATGGGTGAGATTCTCACAAGGATTACCTGGCTTCCTCAAGAACTCTTCCCATCACTGTGTTTTTTTCTTTCTGGTTGGCATCTTCATTTACATCAGTTCCACCAAAGATGATTCCAAAAGGGATTCGGTGGCCTGCAAAGCAATGACAGTCACAAAGCAGAGTTTAGCCCCAGTGACAGCCTTCACCAACCGTTCCCAGGCAAGAATATTCAACGCCGGTGTTCCTGGATCACAGGAGCCGTGTTCTGCTGTATGTTTACCTGCAACCCCCTCTCCTGAGGAGCAGAATGGGTATCACTAATAATTGCAGCACCAAGAGCCAGCACGGGAGGCCCCACCACTGTTGTCAGGGCTGTCCTCCAACTAATTCATTTGAAACTTTAGCAAATAAAAAATGTGGTTAGCCATCATCTATCAAAGCCAAGCTTATCATTCCTAGGAAATGGGCTAATCTGGAATCATTAAAATTCATGGGCTCTCCAAATGAGTCCTGTTGTTCATCACCACCAGCAGGCGCCATGCTCGCTTGGGACGAAAACAGGGGAGAGAGCCACCACCTTGAGGGTACCCTAGAAGTGTTCAGTACAGCAGTGGTGATGAATTATGAAAGGCACAGCAAGGTGCTGAGGGCGTAAAGTGGGAAGGAATTTGCAAAGGAGTATGTGTTTTCCAAGTGACAGGCCCCTGTGCAGATGGGAGGCAGCAGGTGAGTCCACGCCCTGCCTCCTTGATGAACATTTCATGAGCACAGATGGGCAGGGCAGAGCATTAGGCCTGTCCATCTCAGGCTGAATGATGTGCTCATCAAAAGCAACTCCCTGAAAGGACTCCCAAGGTCAACTAAAGATGTCAAGAGACTAAGGCCGACAAGTCACCCAGTAGACCAGATCTAACTGGAGTTCATCCAGTTACATTTCTCAAACAAGCTGTTTCTATCAAGATATTTAAAGGAGATACTGATCTTTCCTTTTCTAGGGCTTTGACTTGTTTTTGTCATGTAAATTAGCAGATCCTGTCTTTCTCTCTATCTAGGTCACTCGCACCCTAGAATTCCATTGCTATAAATTCAGGCTCCAGATATTGAGCCCAATAATAATACATATGGCTCCAGCAAGGCTGGTTTGAGTAGCAGCCTGTAGGTTGTGTTCATTGGTGAGGACCAACTCCTTTTTCTGGAGCTGTGTGTGTGTGTGTGCGTGTGTGTGTACTCACACGGAAAGACTGGCCAAAAAAAGTGCATCTTGGTGAACAAAAGATTCTTGCACAAAGACAAAAACTATAAGCACACGTTTCTTTATGCACAGAACATCTGTGACAGTACACAAAATAATAACTGTTGTCACCTCTGCGGAAGGGACCATGGGCAACATGGCGAAACTCTGTCGCTATTTTTGTAAAAATACAAAAATTAGCCAGGTGTGGTGGTGCATACCTGTAATCCCACTAATCAGAAGGTTGAGGCACGAGAATCACTTGAACCCAGAAGGCGGAGGGTGCAATGAGTCAAGATCACGCCACTGCACTCCAACCTGGGCAATAGAGCGAGACTCTGTCTCAAAAAACGAACAAACAACAACAGAACAAAACAAAAAGATCTGGGATGGGAGTGAGACTTTTCATTCTGTCACACTTTATATTGTTGGAATTTCTTACTGTAGACCTTGTAAGAACGTTTCCAAAAACAGAGAGACATAGAAATGCCCACCCGGTAGAGATGGTTCACCATAGATGACGACAGGTCTAGGCTTTGGGAGACGTTGGGACAGAATGAAGATTTTTCTCATATGGGAAGGGCATGAATCTGTGGAAGGGACAATAATTGCTCCCAGTGATGTCCACATCCTAATTCCCAAGACCCATGAGGCTGTGACAGGGGAGGGCATTTTGGTAGACTATCCAGACAGGCTCAACATAACCACAGGGGTTGTTACAAGTGAAAGAGGGAGGCCAGGTACAGTGGCTCATGCCTGTAATCCCAGCACTTTGGGAGGCGGAGGCGAGCGGATCACCTGAGGTCAGGAGTTCGAGACCAGCCTGGCCAACAGGGTGAAACTTCATCTCTACTAAAAATACAAAAATTAGCTGAGCATGGTGGGAGGCACCTGCAATCCCAGCTACTCTGGAGACTGAGGCAGGAGAATTGCTTGAACCTGGGAGGCGGAGGTTGCAGTGAGCCAAGACCGCACCACTGCACTCCAGCCTAGGGGACAAGAGCAAGACTCCATCTCAAAATAAAAAGAAAGAAACAAGGGAAAGAAGGAGGTCAGAGAGTCAAGTTCAGAGTGAGGAAGAACCCACCAGCCCGACGGCTCTGGAGATGGAGGAGGGCCATGACCCAAGACATGTGGGTGCCCCTCAAGGCTGGAAAAGATGAGAAACCAGATTCTCCCCAAGAGCCTCCACGAAGGAGCGCAGCTGCGGACACCTTAAGTTTAGCCTGGGAGACCCGCTTCAGCTTTCCAACCTCCAGACCCAGCTCCCCAGTCATAGCCTCAGGGGTCCTGGAAATTAGGATGCAGACATCTCTGGGAGCAATTATTCTCCAGAACTGGAGGTCAGGTGAGGAATCTGTGCCGCCTGAAGCCCCTGGGTTTGCGGTAAATTATTTCAGCAGCAGTGGGAACCGATACACTCTAATGCCACAAAGGGACTATATTAGAACATTTTCAAGCTGCTGATGAAGAAACACCCAATTGGTATGGCAGTTGGATATGTCTGGGCAATTTACAAAAGAAAGACGTTTAATGGACTTACAGTTCCACATGGCTAGAGAAGCCTCACAGTCATGGCGGAAGGTGAAAGGCATGTCTCACATGGTGGCAGATAAGACAAGAGAGCTTGGGCAGGGAAACGCCCCTTTATAAAACCATCGGATCACGTGAGACATATTCACCATCACGAGAACAGCATGAGAAAGGCCCGCCCCATGATTCAATGACTTACCACCAGGTCCCTCCCACAGCACATGGGAATTGTGGGAACTATAATTCAAGATGGGATTTGGGTGGGGACACAGCCAAACCATATCTGGAATGTTCCCCCAATAAAAACTGCTACTGAAGGAGGCTAAGGAAAATAATAGGAAAGTTTTTTTCAGTGAAATTGCCAAAGACAGAAACATAGACACCTAAAAGAAACACTGTCAATGAGGTTGTTTAAAAGGTGTGATCACATTTAGTACTTAAGACACAGCCCTTTCTTACTCAATCAGCCCAGCAGCAATAACCATATTGTCAAAGCTAATTTGATCTATTTGGAGAAATCACAGGACTTTTACTCCAGACAGCCCCAGGTTAGAATCCTGGTTCTCCACCTACAACAGGCATGACTTTGCGCAATTGACTCAGTTTCTCTGACCCCCCTGCTACATCATCTGTGAAACAAAGATAAGATTAGTTATCATCTGTGAAACAGAGATAAGATTAGTTAGCTGACCAGTGAGACTATACATTTCTGGTACAAGGCAGACCTCTGAGAGCTAGTTTCACCACATTTTATACTAAAGAAGTTTTAAATACATGTATCCAGAAATTAGTACTTAGAAGAAGGGAATATGGGATATTTCATTTAGTTTTCTATTTTTTCAATGCTCATTCTATTGTTAAGAAAATAAAGTTTTAAATAAGTAGCATGTTAGCCCTAATGGCAAAAGACTATTATAAGGGTAGGTGCGGTGGCTCAGGCCTGTAATCCCAGCACTTTGTGAGGCTGAGGTGGGTGGATCACTTGCGGTCAGGAGTTCAAGATCAGCCTGGCCAACATGGTGAAACCACGTCTCTACTAAAAATACATAAATTAGCTGGGAATGGTGGTGCATGCCTGTAATCCCAGCTACCTGGGAAGCTGTGGTAGGAGAATTGCTTGAAACTGAAAGGCAGAGGTTGCAGTGAGCCAAGATGGTGCCACTGCACTCTGGCCCGGGTGACAGAGAAACACTCTGTCTCAAAAAAAAAAAGGCTATTATAAATTTACCCATGATTGCAACTGAAAAATTCTAGAAGTACTCTGCTATAGCATGATGTACAGAAAGTATTTTTGCAAACTCTCTTTTTATTATTGTATATATATACGGTGTACAACATGATGATGTTTTAAATTACGGCTACATTGTGGAATGGCTAAATGAAGCTAATTAGGCCAAGCGCAGTGGCTCATGCCTGTAATCTCAGCACTTTGAGAGACCAAGATGTGCGGACTGCTTCAGCCCAGGAGTTTGAGACCAGCCTGGGAAACACAGCAAGATTCCATTTCTTTAAAAAAACAAAAAAAAAAATCAAGCTAATTAACATATGTATTACCTCATATATTTATCATTTATTTGTGATGAGAACACTTAAAACCTACTACTCTCTTGCAATTTTTAAATTTAATTTAATTTTTATTTTTTATTTTTTTGAGACAGAGTCTCACTGTGTCGCTCAGGCTGGAGTGCAGTGGTGCTATCTTGGCTCACTGTAGCCTCAGCATCCTGGGTTCAAGGCGCTACTCCTGCCTCACCCTCCCAAGTAGCTGAGATTACAGGCACCACCACCATGACCAGCTAGTGTTTGTATTTTTAATAGAGACAGGGTTTCACCATGTTGGCCAGGCTGGTCTCAAACTCATGACCTCAAGTGATCTGCCCGCCTCAGCCTTCCAAAGTGCTGAGATTACAGGTGTGAGCCACCATGCCTGGCTACTGTCTTAGCATTTTCAAATATACAATACATTATTATTTACTACCATCACCCAGGAAGCAGAGGTTGCGGTGAGCCAAGATCGAGCCATTGCACTCTAGCTTCGGTGATAAGGGCCAGATTCTATCTCAATAAAACAAAAACTTTGCATTACACCTGCAATATATCTGTAATGTATATTAATGTTGATAATGTGCTATTTTCCATTATTTGCATATTCTACTTAGCTATTTATTTGCTGAGCAAATACTGATTTTAAACAGAAAAGCAAACTTCCACTTATCCAAGCTGTTAGTTTTACTTAGCAATATTTAATAAACACAGTGACATAAATGTGACTAGTTTACTAACAATATGTATCAAAAGCTTTAAAAGTGCATATACCCTTTGATCCTGCAAGGCAATTTCTGAAAAATCCTAAAGAAAGTGGGCTCCAACGGTTGATGCAGAAGCCTATTCATCACATTGTTTATAACTGAGGGGAAAAATGGAAATAAGACATGACCATTCATAACTACGCTGCAGAAGAACATTCAATGGCAGAGGAAATATATACAATCTATTTCTAACATGTTGCAAGCAACTATAATATGATTGCAATTTTTAAAATATACACACAAACTACAGAGCAAGAGTCAGATACAGCAACATCTCTTCATTCGAAGCATTTATCAAAGTGCTTAGCACATATTAAATACTCCACAAAGAGTTTTTTAATCTTATATATAAATATATATAGATATAAATATACATAATTAAATATATAAAATATATTTGTTTTAATATATAGATAATTTTTTTCGATATGGAGTCTCATTCTGCTGCCCACGCTGAAGTGCAGGGGCATGAACTCAGCTCACTTCAACCTTCGCCTCCCAAGTTCAAGAGATTCTCCTGCCTCAGCCTCCAAGTAGCTGGGATTACAGGCACCCACCACTGCAACCAGCTTTTTCTTATTTTTTTTTTTTTTGTATTTTCAGTAAAGACAGGGACTTCACCATGTTGGCCAGGCTGGTCTGGAACTCTTGACCTCAAGTGATCTGCCTGCCTTGGCCTCCAAAGTGCTGGGATTAGAGGTATGAGGCACCATGCCCGGTCTACAGATAATTTTAAAAAGAAGTTGCAAGCTTATATTGTAAAAGTGTATCTTTTTTGCAAAGTCAATTTTGAATAAAAAACAAAAACACATGCACAAACAGTGGTCATCTCTGGGTGGCGAAATTGCAGGTGCCATATTATCTTCTTTGTATTTCTACCCAGTTTCCAAGTCACCTCCATAAGTAATTTAATACTATGCATCCGTGAAAAACAATGAATTTGTGTCCTTTTCAGGGACATGCATGAATCTGAAACCATCATTCTCAGTAAACTGACACAGGCACAGAAAATCAAACATCATAAGTTCTCACTCATAGGTGGGTGTTGAACAATGAGAACAAACGGGCCCAGGGAGGGGAGCATCACACACTGGGGTCTGTTGAGGGGGGCTAGGGGAGGGACAGTGAGGGGTGGGGAGGTTGGGGAGGGATAGCATGGGGAGAAATGCCAGATATAGGTGACGGGGGATGGAGGCAGCAAACTACCTTGCCATGTAAGTATCTATAAAACAACCCTGCATGATCTGCACTTGTACCCCAGAACCTAAAATACAATTTAAAAAAATGCCACAGGGAATACACATGATGGCATTTAAATGTATTGTTGTCATTCCTACCTAATAAATTTTGGATTCTTTTGTTTAAAAATAAAAATAATATCAGAAAAAAATTATATAAAGTCAGTAACTGCTATATATTTTAAATTACAGTTTAATAGATAGAAGGGTGTCTAAGAAATGCATAGCGTATGCATAGAATGAACTATCACACAGCCAGTTAGCCACAGGGTAGGGCGACTCGACGTCTGCAACTGGTGCAGAGAAAGTCCCGGACACCTTGTTAAGTGAAGAGTTCGCGGTGCACAGGGCAGCTCTTCTTACTGACAATGGTGCTTTTTCCACATTATGCTACACATAGATTTAACCTTCAAAAAACATAACCCTGAGGAAAAAACACGGTTCAACTTCCACATGCACAACAGTCAGAAACAAACAAGCCAAAGTTGAACCACATTTACTCAGAGCAGCACAGCTTCAGTTCTGAGCGTTTGCGAGGCTGAGCAGTGCAGGTCATTTCTCTCCTGCGAACAGGTTGGTTCTGCAGAGGAATCCTCTCCACCTTCAACTCTTAGGAGAAGCAAACCTAACTTCAGATGACTTTGTATTTATTTGCAGCAGAGATCAAGCATGGTAAAATTGATAACTGTGAGTGAGGAAAAGAAAAACAAAAACCCAGCAACCTGACTAGGAGAGAAATAGGTTCTTGCCCATCTGTTAGTAGAATATGAACTGAAATAACCCTTCCATACAGTAATTTGATGGTGTCAACCAAAACAAAAATTACACAGCCCTTTGGCCTACAGGTTTCCCCAGGAATTTATATTTCCAACATCCTCATACAGTGGAGTAAAGAAATATAATCAAAAATACTCCAGCCTTCCTTGGAATAGCAAAAAAAAAAAAACACACCAAGAGAGAGACTTTTAATAAGTACAGTGCATTCTCACAGTGGAATACCTCACAGCCAGTAAAAAGAATATAACAGACATGGTTTTGTGGATTTGGAAAACTAGCTAAGCTAGGAGTTAAATATACAGATCTAATCCCATTTGTGGGAATAAAATGTTCTGTGTATGTGCATAAAACACTTTAAAAGAAACAATAGGGGCCACACACAATGGCTCGTGACTGTAATCCCAGCACTTTGGGAGGCCAAGGCAGGCGGATCACCTTAAGTCAGGAATTGGAGACCAGCCTGGTCAACATGATGAAAGCCTGTTTCTACTAAAAATACAAAAATCAGCTGGGCATGGTGGCATACGCCTGTAATCACAGCTATTCCAGGTATTCTGGAGGCCGAGGCATGAGAATCACTTGAACCTGCTAAGCAGAAATTGTAGTGAGCCCAGATCATGCCACTGCACTCTAGCCTGGACCACAGATTAAGACTCTGTATCAAAAAAAGAAAAGAGAAAAAAAAGAAGAAGAAAGAAAGTAAAAAATAGATATCACTTTACAGAAAACAACACAACTTTTTGGGGGTGGGATGGGAGGACGGAGAGGATCAGGACTAGCTAATGGATGCTGGGCTTAATACCTAGGTGATGGGGTGATCTGTGCAGCAGACCTCCACAGCACACGTTTACCTGTGTAACAAACCTGCACATCCTGCACAGGTACTGCTGAACTTAAAAGTCAAAGAAAAAAAAAGAAAAGAAAGCAACATAACTCACAGTCAATAGAATCACTAAACTTAGGGCCGAGGCTCTGTGATTGCGTGAAAGAGCTGCAACAGTCAGGGAAAACCTTTCAAAGGTTCCTGCTGAGCTATCAGGGTCCACCTTGGGAACTGAGGCCTCCTACCAATGGCCTTGTGAGTGCACCATCACAGATGCACATCTTCAAGCCCCAATCGAACCGCCAGATGAGACTGAAGCCTCATGGGAAACCCTGAGGCCGACCGCCCAGCTAAGCTGCTTTTGAATGCCCACAGGAACTATTAGATAACAAATGCACTGCTATAAGCCACTAAGTTTGGGGGGTAATTTGTTATGTAATAATAGATAACCAATACAGTGTGTGTATATATAAATATGTACACGTGTATATATTTATATATACACATATGTATATACACATTTATTTACACATATGTAAATATTTATATACACATATGTATATGTATATATGTATACATACGTATATATATGTATGTGTATATATGTATACACGTATATATATGTATGTATATATATATTTCTAGGAGAATGTACACAAGAAAATGATAACTGTGGGTTGCCTCTGGAAATGAGAAACAATACAGCGAGGATAAGAGGCAGAAGACAGGCTTTCTTTTCATACTATGCCACTCAGTTACATTTTACTCTACACTGGGGCAATTTTCATGTATTACCTGAGAAAATAAAGAACACATAGTAAGATGTGCCCATATATGAAGAGACTGTTCAGAGAGAGCTCAGCATCCTAAGGCACAGGAGGCAGGAAAAACAGCTGGAGCTTAAATAAGGTTTGATACAGTGTAAAGAAATCTTTTTACAAATCACCATTAACAAAAAAGTGTGACACATTTTGCTGATCAAAATTTAATTCTGGTGTGTTGATGACTGGGGCTAATTTTGATCCCCAAATGACATGCTATATATTCATATGTTACCCTTAAAATGGTGCGGCACAAATGATACCACTACTGTGTCATTTAATTCATGTTTGAGGAAAGTCACTCAGGCTGAACAGTAACAAAAATATCTGCCTTGCTTTACCTGGTGCCTCCTATACCCCCAGTAAAGTCAGACGGGTCTTCCGAGTGTAAAGAAAAATGTTCTGCAACCTGCAAATAAGGTCAAGAACACAGTAGGAATAAATACGGTGCATGTGCATTTTCTTCCAATGTTCTAAGACACCACATTTAAAAGCGTCCTCCGAAGATTGATTTTCTGAGAGTGTATTGTTGTTTGACTTCATTATGTACTATTAATTGAGAGCTCATGTTCTGTGAAGTTACATTAAGTCATTTGTAGCTCTGTGTCAGGGAGAGATGTAAATCATTTCTGTCCAGTAGAAAAGATACTTCCAAAGCTTGGGGCCCATTGCCTTGCTGGGTGTTAGTCAGTTCTGCAACTAACCTAGTGAATTTACTCTGATATTCTTTATCAGATTGCCAATTTTAACTCCAGTTGCTCAAATGTGCTTTAAACTGGTTTTAACTTCTTAGTACTTTCCTCATAAGTTGATGGGTTGAACAACGTCTTTCATAAATGCTCCTTTATATTTGTAAAATAATCCTTTTGAAAAAACATATTTTGAAAGATGAAATATGCATTGAAAAATTTCAGGGCCAGACTTATGTCTGTGATCCCTGCACTTTGGGAGGCTGAGGAGGATGGATTGCCTGAGCGTTGCCCCAGTGTAGAGTAAGGGAGTTCGAAACCAGCCTGGGCAACAGTGGTGAAACTCTATCTCTGCAAAAATAAAAATAAAAATTAGGGAACATGGTGGCATGCACTTGGGAGACTGAAGTGGGAGGATTGTTCGATCCCAGGAAGCGGAGATTGCAGCGAGCCGAGATTGCATCACTGCACTCCAGCCTGGGTGACAGAGTAAGACCCCGTCTCAAAAAACAAACAAAATTCAGATGATACTCTTAATATGGTAAAAACAGCTTCAATACACATCCACTCTTGATTGACACAGTTATAACATTTAAGAAAATTATGCACTAAGAAAACAAATCGAAGAGATTACTGCATGTCTCCCATTTCCGAATTGAATAAATAGGAGACATTGTTTCCCATATTATTAGACATTGCAGGCACTTCTGGTTTTCAGTTTTTCTGGTATTTTACTTTTGAAGAGAAAGAGGGTTACCTTGCAAAAGGCGGCCTGCCCTATAGAGATGAAGAGCCAGGGCGGCCTCGCAGTTCTCAGCCAAGATGACGTTTGCAATCTCAGATGGGCTTTCAAAGTCAAAGGCATCTTTCAGAACGCACACATGCCCTGCAGCCTCGAGATGGGCCCTTTATCAAAAAATACAGAGAGAGGAGAGGAAGAGGGGCAAATGTTAATACGTAACAGGTTGCTGCTACAATTAAGGTTTTTTAGTTTTGTTTTGTTTTGTTTGTTTGAGACAGAGTTTCACTCTTGTTGCCCAGGTTGCAGTGCACTGGTGCAGTCTTGGCTCACTACAACCTCCGCCTCCTGGGTCAAAGCGATTCTCCTGCCTCAGCCTCTCAAGTAGCTAGGACTACAGGCACACAACACCACTCCTGGGTAATTTTTTGTATTTTTAGTAAAGACGGGATTTCACCATGTTGGCCAGGCTGGTCTCAAACTCTTGATGTCAAGTGATCCACCTGCCTTGGCCTCCCAAAGTGCTGAGATTACAGAAATGAGACATAGTGCCCAGCTGCTATGATTAAGATTTTATGTCAATTCCATAAGATTAATTATTAACTGAAATGCCCTTTGTAAGCACCCTGCCTCAAAATATAAAAGAATGCCCAGAGTCAATGACATTAACCATTCATCTGCCTGTCTCAGATACGCAGGACTGTGGCTAGGACCGAGGCCACTGGAAGGAAGGCTGATTCTGGAGGCCTTGACAGCCTTCAGCCATGGGACACCCACTGCCCTTTCCAGTGGCATTTGTCACACCAGACCACTCCTTTTCTATTTCCTTAATTCCATGTTTTTTCTCCTGTCCTTGAACTGTAGTATCTAAAGATTGTTTTCAGGCCTCTGTTGCTCAGTATTCTGAAAAGACTTCAAAAGTCACCTATTAATAAAGCTTCAAAAAATGCTTCCTGTTCTTTCCATTCTACCTGACACACACACACACACACACACACACACACACACACACACACACACACAGTATTTGTGTCTTTCAAACATTTCTTTCTCTCCACCTTAAGTTTCTAGTAACATAAATATAAAATACAAACCTCATAAACAAAAAATAAATTTTTTCAAAAGTGACAACATAAACAAAATCAGAAGACAAATGAGAAACTGGGGAAAAAACTATTTACAACTCTTACTAAAGAAAAAAAGTTCATCTGCTTAATATGTAAAGAGCATTAGTAAATCAATAAGAAAAAAGAAAAGCTAACAACACAATAGGAAAATAGAGATGAAGGCTGGGTAATATGGCTCACGCCTGTAATCCCAGCACTTTGAGGGGTTGAGGCAGACAAATCCCTTGAGCCCAGGAGTTTGAGACCAGCCTGGACAATAGAGTGAAACCCCATCTCTAAAAAAAAAAAAAAAAAAAAAAATGAGCTGAGCATGGTGGCACATTCCTGTAGTCCTAGCTACTTGGAAGGCTGAGATGAGACCACTGCTTGAGCCTGAGAGATTGAGGCTGCAGGGAGCCATGATTCTGTCACTGTACTCCAGCCTGGTGATGGAGTGAGACCATGTCTCAAAAAAAAAAAAAAAAAAAGGACCAGCCTTGGTAGCTTAAGCCTGTAATCCCAGCACTCCAGGAGGCCAAGACAGGCAGATCACTTGAGGTCAAAAATTTGAGACCAGCCTGGCCATCATGGTGACACCCCTTCTCTACTAAAACTACAAAAATTAGCTGGGTGTAGTGGTGTGTGCCTGTAATCCTAGCTGGTAGAGAGGCTGAGGCACAAGAATCGCTTGAACCTGGGAGATGGAGGTTGCAGGAGCCAAGATCATGCCATTGCACTCTAGCCTGGGCAACAGAGTAGTGCTCCATCTCAAAAAAAAAAAAAAAAAGGAAAAGAAAAAGAGAGAAAGAAGGGAGGGAGGGAGGGAGGGGAGGGAAGGAGGGGGAAAAAGAAAATAGAGGTGGGCACAAAATTGCTGTCCATAGGAAAAGAAATACAACTGAGCTCCTGAACAAAGAAAATGATGCTCAACATCAGCCATCCTTTTAACCCAGAAAATCTGTAAAGATTAAAAAATTGACCCGGGGCTTCCAGAAATAAACACTCCTGTACATTATCTGTGAGAAAACAAATTGGTACAACCTCTCTGGTGGGCAATGCAACTGCAGCTAGAAAATCTGAAATGCACAAACCCTGTGACCAAATAACTCCACTTCTAGAAATTTATTCCAAAGATACATTTGGATACGTGTCCAAGACTGCGTCCAGGAATACACGGTGCAGCTGTGAAGCAGCACAAAGACTAAAAAAACCACCTCAACATGCATCCACAGGGCACTAGTTATATTATGGTAGATGCACCTAGTCATGTTCCTTTGCCATCAGAAGAATGCAGTAGATCACTATGAAGTGTTAAGAATGATTTTCAACATTCGCTATTAATGAAAGTGAGCAAAGTGAAGATACTTTTGTGTATATACACTGTGTACACATAGAATACCTCTAGAAGGATACATCAAAAAGAGATAACAATGACTGTGTCTAAAGAGGAGAATCAGGCAGCTCTGGCTTGTAACCACAGCACTTTGGGAGGCAGAGGTGGGAGGATCACTTGAGCTCAGGAGTTCAAGAGCAGCCTGGGCAACATGATGAAACTCTGTGTCTACAAATAATTTAAAAAATTAGCCAGGCACGGTGGCCTGCACCTGTGATCCCAGCTGTTTGGGAGGCTGAGGTAGGAGGATAGGTGAGTCCAGGAATTCAAGGCTGCAGTGAGCCATGATCATGGCACTGCAGCCTTGATCTCAACAGACCAAGACCCTTTCTCAAAATGAGAGAGAGAGAGAGAGAGAGACAGAGAGAGAGACAGAGACAGAGAGAGACAGAAAAAGAGAAAGAAATAAAGAGAAAAGAGACACACAAGCTTTTGTATTGTCAGTTTTCACCACATGCATGTATTACCTTTTTAAATTGATGTGTGTGTATGTGTGTGTATGTGCATGCACGTGCATACACAACAAACAGGACCAGGTCTCTTTTCTGCTTAAAACCTGCAAAGAGCTCCCCGTATCCAGTTCAACTGTCAACTGCATGAGACTGGGGCCCATTTCTATCCTGCTTAGGGAATAAATTAATGGCTGAACGTGTCTCTGGGGTAAATGCCTCAGCCCAGAACACAACTCACCCTGCATGGCAGAAGCACACTCCACTGCAACCACCCTCCCACGGCAGGACCTGTGGCACATTACACGCCCTTCTCGAGTCTCCACCCTCTGACATGGTGCGTCCTGCTGCCAGCTCCTTTCCAAGAACTCTCCTGACAGCCCCAGTTCCCACCACACCACAGTCTCTCAAAATCCCCCGCTTTGTTTTGAGCCTGTCTCTGTCACCCCTCTGCGCTGCATTTATGTGGAAGATGGAGTCACATCTTACTTGGGGCATTGATGACAAAGTCAGGACATGCATGAAAATGAAGCACATTTAAAATCACCCTTGACAATCTCTTAAACCATCCGGACGGTACTACAGAACGAAGTTCAATTCCAACCTAGCCTTTTTTTTTAACTCCAGCAATGAAATGGTTATTTATTCAGCTGAACACCAGGTGAATTAACTGGTGTGCATTTAGGGGCCATATTGCACAAAATCCTGAGGAAAACAAAGAGGAGGACAATGATGAAGATGATGAGGAAGAAACAGGGAGGTCTCAAGTCTTCAAACACTGTGATCATCAAATGACCAAGTTGCTGGCACCACAACTTGGGAGCTGCAAAGAAACATCAGGTTGGAATCTTCTGACTCACAGACTCACACTGACCCTGGGGCACACGGTGACATTCTACATTGTACTAGTATGCGGATGATATTTTTGTCTTTCTCCTTTGGTTCCTTTTCATAAAGTGTTGCAACATCACTGTGAAAATAAAGAATAACTATGGTCTTGAGACAAGCTGGTCTAACCTGCTGAAGTGCACCCTGTGTCTGGAGCCCACCATTTTCACGCTAATTTGATTCTGTCGTTGTGGGTGAATAATGCCTCTTCTCTCCCCACCAAAACTAGCATCCTTTGGAAACGCTGAAGGTAACTGACCAGCAGAACCAGGAAAGATGCCAGCAGCAGTCGAGCTATTAGCTCACTTCACTCTAAAACATGTAAAATACATCACACAAAAGTCAGGATTCAACATGCTTCTGACCATGTCTTGAGCCTATCATGGGTGAATAATTGCTATTTTGTGTTCTTCGTAAAGCTCTAAGAAATGAGAAGTCAAAAATAAACATTGATAGATGGAAAAGGGGCTGAATTCTACCTGGAGAGTCCATTCCTGAGAGACTCACGCAGAGTCAACCCAGCAGAGCGCGTGGAATGCAGGTGGTTACATAGAGACAATCGGTGCTTCCTGATTTGTTAATTTTTTTTTCTTTGAGACAGAGTCTCGCTCTGTGGCCCAGGCTGGAGTGCAGTGGTGCGATCTTGGCTTACTGTGACATCTGCCTCCTGGGTTCAAGTGATTCTCATGCCTCAACCTCCCAAGTAGCTGGGACTACAGGCATGCACCACCACGACTGGCTAATTTTTGCATTTTTAGTAGGGATGGAGTTTCACCATGCTGGCCAGGCTGGTCTCAAACACCCAACCCCCCAGGTGATCCATCTGCCTCAGCCTCCCAAAGTGCTGAGATTACAGGCGTGAGCTGTCGCGCCCAGCCTATTAAGCATATTTTTAAATGGCATTTTGATACTAACTTTGTAATCTCATAAATATTCTAAATACATTTTTTTTTGAGACGGAGTTTCGCTCTTGTTACCCAGGCTGGAGTGCAATGGCGCGATCTCGGCTCACCGCAACCTCCGCCTCCTGGGTTCAGGCAATTCTCCTGCCTCAGCCTCCTGAGTAGCTGGGATAACAGGCACGCACCACCATGCCCAGCTAATTTTTGTACTTTTTAGAAGACACAGGGTTTCACCTTGTTGACCAGGATGGTTTCGATCTCTTGACCTCGTGATCCACCCACCTCGGCCTCCCAAAGTGCTGGGATTACAGGCGTGAGCCACTGCACCTGGCCTACATTTTTTAATCTAAATTCTCCATGAACTAAATCGTGCCCTTGTTTCTGCTTGACTTGCAACACCTTTAAATGGATCTATGCTTTCTCCTTCTGTCAAGTAATAATTCAACTAACAAATTCACTGAGCACCTATTATGCCCAAATAATTCTGGTTTGACTTAAAAAGGCCTTCTTGAAAGCAAAAGCATCTCCCATAAATGAAGAGACTTTGAGCATTTACTTGGCAGATCCACAAAGAGAATAAGCCTCTGTGTGCTCCCGACTCAAGATTTGCAGGCATTCTGTGGCATCCCCCAGCTGGCAGCCATCCTTTTTACCTGTGTGTACAGTAGAGTTTGGTCTTTTCTGTGTGTGTGTGTGTGTGTGCGTGCCGTGTGTGTTTGTGTGCATGCACGTATATGTGGTTTGTTTGTTTGTTTGAGACAGAGTCTCAATAAAATTTGCTGGAGTGCAAATTTGTTTACTTTTGAGATGGAGTCTCACTCTGTTACCTGGGTTGGAGTGCAGTGGCCTGTAATCCCAGCACTTTGGGAGGCCAAGGCAGGTGGATCACATGAAGTCAGGAGTTCGAGACCAGCCTGGTCAACACGGTGAAACCTTGTCTGTACTAAAAATACAAAAATTAGCCATGAATGGTGGTGCACACCTGTAATCCCAGCTATTCAGGAGGCTGAGGCAGGAGAATCACTTCCAGGAGGCAGAGGTTGCAGTAAGCCAAGATCACACCACTGCAGTCCAGCCTGGGGGACGGACCAAGACTCTGTCTCAGAAAATAATAGTAATAATAATAATAATAATAATAATAATAATAATAAAGAATACAGACGGGAACTTAAAAAAAAAATGCAAAAATGCAATCACCTAACAGGCAAAGTGACTAGATCGGGAAGTGTCTTGACCTCAAATGTCAATTGGGGTCAGATGAAATGAAGGAACTGGAGGTGAGGACGGTGAAGCCATAAGGCAGGATGAGCTCTGCACCAAACCGGAGGGGATGTCCATTTGCAGGGTCAGGCCCCCATAACCCAGTAAGATCACGAAAGCCACCTGCAGCAGCTGAGCACTAAAACTGTGCCTAATTCAAAGAGAAATGCGCTGTGTGAAAGACACACACGGCTCATCTACACATGCACATGTATAATATATATTACTACTTATACATTAATGTATAAGTTATATGTATACACATTTCACATATGTATTGTAAATATTATAAATATTTTAAATATACAATGTATTTCTAAATAGACGAGGCTGGGTATTGTGACTCAAAACTGTAATCCCAGCACTTCAGAAGGCCAAGGCGAGTGAATGGCTTGAGCCCAGGAGTGTGAGACCAGCCTGGGCAACACAGAAGACCCAGTCTCTACAAAAAGTACAAAAAGTTGGCCGGGCGCAGTGGCTCACACCTGTAATCCCAGCACTTTGGGAGGCTGAGGCGGGTGGATCACAAGGTCAAGAGATCGAGACCATCCTGGCCCCTTCTCTATTGAAAATACAAAAATTAGCTGGGTGTGGTGGCACGCACCTGTGGTCCCAGCTACTCGGGAGGCTGAGGCAGAAGAATCACTTGAACCCAGGAGGTGGAGATTGCAGTGCCGAGATTTCACCACTGCACTCCAGCCTGGTGACAAAGCAAGACTCCGTCTCAAAAAAAAAAACAAAACAAAACAAAACAAAAAAAAAACACGAAAAGTATCTGGGTGTGGTGGTGTACACCTGTAGTCCCAGCTATGTGGGAGGCTCAGGTGGGAGCATGGCTTTAGCCTTGGAAGCCGAGGCTGCAGTGAGTCAAGATGCTGTCACTGCACTCCAACCTGGGCGATGGAGCGAGATTCTGTCAAAGAAAAAAAAAATCAAAATCATGTTTGGATATGTTGAGTGAAAGAGAATATTAAAGTTGATTTTATCTGTTTCTTTTTGCTGTGTTTAATGTGACTACTGGGAAATCCAAGCAGACCCACAGGGCTCACATTATGCTTCTAGGTAAGAGTGCAAGGTCAGATCCCATGGGCTCTGGCAGTCAGCACCTGGGCTATCGAGGAGCTACTCACACTGCAAGGTCACCAGTTACCCAGAGAAGCCAGGCATTTCAACGTCTATGAGAATCTTCCCGATGGTATTTCCTACTCCTTCAAGGTTCACAATGCCTGTTCCTCCCCGACATCTTGAGAAGTCCCGGAGGGCTGCGTTTTCCATTTCCCTTCTCTCTAAGAACGAGTGACACAGGCCGGTGTTGCCTCCCCGGTGTCTGTTCCCACATGCCGCTTCCTAATACCTTGACCCTCCCTGGCACTTATCTGAGTAGGACGAACCCCACCTCCACATCCAGGGTGCTCCTGCAGGCTCATGCCAACCAAAGCATCTGGGTCTCCACACACCCACCCCTAGATGTTCAATTCTGGGATCTGGGGTCGTGTTTTCAGAGACTCAACCTGGCAGGTTCTCGCTGGGTCTGACCTGGGATGCAGGAGCCCTGGGAGGGGCTGGCGAGGAGATTCTGCCAGAGAAGGAAGTGGATGCAGGACACTGAGATAGGTGGACTCTTGTACCTGTCCTCTGCTGGAAAACCAGCCCAGGAGGCCCTGCCTCTAGCCTTCCTATGGCAAAAGCTACGATATGCCCTTCATTGTCGAAGACAATTTGGGTCGAGTTTTCAATTCAACTGAGCTTTCAATTCAATTCAATTACTCAAGGCGAAGGATCTCTAACCCATACTACCATCATAGCTGAGCACCCTTATTATTACTTTATACACAGTCCATCACAGTCTCTCCCGCCCTCAGTCCTTCCACTATGAGAGTCCTTTGGCCTCCCTGGAACTGCAGACCAGTGACCTCTACCCCCTAGGACTCTGGCCTTTTCTCCCAATTCTGGTGAGATTCCATGTTCCACCATTTCTATTACTTTCCTGTCAACGTCTTAACCACTCACTCCCATCCCCTAGTCTTTCTGTAGCAAGCATGAGAGCATCTGGCACGACGCCAGACCTGGAGACTCTCCAGGTCAGCTTTTTCCATGGCAGGCCGGGGTGCCGGTGCCTGCTGGGGACCCCCTGAGGCAGAGGGTAAGCCCTGGAGATGTGAGATGGGATCCCACGGGGCTCACTGCTGCGCTGGCACCTCTCCTGCATTTTCAGTGACCCGGTGCACCTGCTGTATGCCCAGCACCGTCAGGAACTGAGGTTCAGTAAGGAACAAAATATGAACAAACCTCTGATTCCGAGGAGGCCAAAGGGCCAACTTTCTTTTTTTGGGGTGGGGGTTGGGGGAGAGTTTCACTTTTGTTGCCCAGGCTGAAGTGCAATAGTGTGATCTCAGCTCACCGAAACCTCCACCTCCTGGGTTCAAGCGATTCTCCTGCCTCAGCCTCCCAAGTAACTGGGACTACAGGCAACCACCACCATGCCCGGGTAATTTTATATTTTTAGTAGAGATGGGGTTTCTCCATTGTTTCAGGCTGGTCTCAAATTCTTAACCTCAGGTAATCCACCCACCTCAGCCTCCCAAAGTGCTGGGATTACAGGTGTGAGCCACCACACCCAAGGCCAACTTTCTAGCACAGGGAAAAGGTCAATAAGCCAGAAAATTCAGCCAGATCTCCTCTACTCAGAGGCAGGTTTGTGCTCGGGAGGAAAACCAACAGCCCCAGGGAGGCAGGGAAGAGTGTGTGGTGAAAGGGGCTGCTGTTTGAGAAGGGTGGGCAGGGGAGGTCCTGCTAAAGAAGGTGACATTCAAATAAAAGCCTGAAGGTGGCTGGCACAGTGGCTCATGCCTATAATCCCAGCACTTTGGGAGGCCAAATCGGGCAGATCACCTGAGGTCAGGAGTTCGAGACCAGCCTGGCCAACACTGTAAAACCCCATCTCTACTAAAAATACAAAAATTAGCCAGCTATTGTGGTGTATGCCTGTAATTCCAGCTACTCAGGAGGCTAAGGCAGGAGAACCACTTGAACCCGGGAAGTGGAGATTGCAGTGACCCAAGAAAGTCCAGCACACAGACGTGGAGAGCAGAATGGTGGTTCCCAGAGGCTGCTGTGGGGCGTGGTGCGGGGCAGGAGGAAGAAGAGGGTGTACAGCATGATGATCATCATCAATAATAACGTATTGCATATTTCAAAATTGTTTTAAAGAAAGATTTTAGGCCAGGCAAGGTGGCTTACACCTGTAATCCCAGCACTTTGGGAGGCCGAGGCAGGTGGATTACCTGAGATCAGGAGTTCGAGAACAGCCTGGCCAACATGGTGAAACCCCGTCTCTACTAAAAATACAAAAATTAGCTAAGTGTGGTGGCAGGGGCCTGTAATCCCAGCTACTCAGGAGGCTCAGGCAGGAGAATTGCTTGAACCTGGGGGGTGGAAGTTGCAGTGAGCTGAGATCTTGCCATTGCACTCCAGCCTGGGCAACAGAGCGAAACTTCCTCTTGAAAGAAAAAAAAAGATTTTATATGTTTTTACTACAAAAAATACTAAGTACAGTCACCCCTGGGTATCTGTTGGGGACTGGTTCCAGGACCCTCGTGGATAACAAAATCCAGGGATGCTTAAGTCCCAGCTACAAAATGGCATAGCATTTGCATATCACACACACCTCCCCCCATATACTTTAAACCATCTCTAGATTACTTATAATACCTAATACAATGGAAATGCCACGTCAGTAGTTGTTAGGCTGTATTGTTTTGGTGTTTTTCTTGATTTTTTTTTTTTTTTTTGAGGCAGAGAAGTCTTGCTCTGTTGCTCAGGCTGGAGTGCAGTGGCATCATCTCGGCTCACTGCAACCTCTATCTCCCGAGTTCAAGCGATTCTCCTACCTCAGCGTCCTGAGTAGCTGGGATTACAGGTGCATGCCATCACACCTGGCTAATTTTTGTATTTTTCATACAGACAGGGTTTCACTGTGATGGCCAGGCTGTTCTCGAACTCCTGTGACCCCATGTAATCCACCCAACTTGGCCTCCCAAAGTGCTGGGATTACAGGCGTGAGCCACCATGCCCGGCCTGTATTGCTTTTTATTTGTATAATTATTTTAACATTTTGATCTGTAGTTGCTTGGAGCTGCAGACGTGGAACCCACAGATACTGAACGCCAGCTGTCTTCCAGGCGATAGACATGTTCATTAGTGTGATATAATCATTCCGCAGTGTGTTCATAGTCCAAAACATCACATTGTATCCCATAAATATACACAATTACTAGTTATCAAACTAAAAATGACAATGTGAATTCTAAAAATACCTAAATTCAAATAAACAAAAAATCATCTCAGTGGGAAAAGCAGGTGCTGTGGGGTTGACATGCGATGTGCTCAGCTTTGGGAGGTCACAGGGTCTTGGAAGGGTTCCTCACTGAGAGGCCCACAGGGCAGGGCGTGGCAGGTCCTGGCAGAACTGGCTGAGCAAGCCAGTACACTCAGCCTTACTGCTGTGTTGAAAGTGAAAAGAGAGGCTAAGAGGCTTGGCAAGAGGGAGGGCTGGAGTGGTGACACCTTCCCTCTCCTCCAGCCTCTGTGGTCCTTATCCATCCTGCCACCAGTAGCTCATGGCCTTGCCTCCTCTACAGAGAAAACTGCAGCTGCAAGACAGCCACACCCTCAAGTGCCTCCACTAAGCCCACCCCGCTGGCACCTGCAGGCCTCTGGGCCTCTCCCAGGGTCCCAGCAGAGGCCACACTCCTTCTCCAGCCCCGCCCTCATGCTCAGGAGTTTACCCCCCACAGCCCTGCTTCTTCCTGTTTCCTCTTCCCACTCACCTTCAGGCAGCATCAGCTATGCCCAAGCCCCTTCCAAGGTTTCCCCAGCAACCCAGCATCCTCCCCAGTCAGGCTCTGCTCTCTCCTCCCCTATCCATCACAAAAGGACTTCTGGCTGGGTGCAGTGGCTCACGCCTGTAATCCCAGCACTTTGGGAGGCTGAGGCAGGTGGATCACCAGGTAAAGAAATTGAGACCATCTGGCCAACATGGTGAATCCCTGTTTCTACTAAAAATACAAAAATTATCTGGGCGTGCTGAAGGGCACCTGTAGTCTCAGCTACCTGGGAGGCTGAGGCAAGAGAATCGCTTGATCCTGGGAGGCAGAGGTTGCAGTGAGCCAAGACTGTGCCACTGCACTCCAGCCTGGTGACAGAGTGAGACTCTGTCTCAAAAAAAAAAAAAAAAGACTTTTGGAAATGAAAGCGTCACACACATTCACCAGCTCCGTCTCCCATGCCTGCTCACTCCTGGGCTTCCACCGGCCACCACTCTGTGGAACAAGATCAGACAAGATCTCCACGGATGTTCAGGTGCCAACTCCCATTGCCCCTTTCACCTCTTGAGCAGATGGACTTGTTAGCCATCCAGCATCACTAACTGGCTCTCCCGCTTGGGAAATTCCTCCTTTGGCTTCCCTAAATTTTCTGTATTTCTGGGCCTTCTGCCTTCCCATCCTATCTGCTTTCTCCCAGTCTGCCCACCTCTAGTGCAGTCCTAAGCAAACTTCATCCCACCCTCAGCTTCTCATCTTCAGCCCAGAGCCTCTTGAGCATCCATGGGTTCCAACTGCCCCAATTGAAGAAATATGTAGTGTGTCACCTGACAGGCACCTCGCACTCAGCATGTTAAGACTCTCCTGCCCCAGCCAAGCTGGCATCAGCCAGCATTCCACATGCAGGGACCTGCCCAGAATGTACCCAGCGGCACCAGCCAGACCCTGGGAGGCTACCTAGTTCTCTTCTCTGCCCCTGCCACAGCATCGCAGGGTCCTTCCAGATAGTATTCCGATCTGTACACTTTTTTTTTTTTTTGAGATAGTCTTGCTCTGTCACCTAGGCTGGAGTACAGTGGCGCAATCTTGGTTCAAACCTCCATCTCACAGGTTCAAGCAATTCTCCTGCCTCAGCCTCCAAAGTAGCTGGAATTACAGGTACACACCACCACACCCAGGTAATTTTTGTATTTTTAGTAGAGATGGGGTTTCACCATGTTGGCCAGAATGATCTCGAACTCCTGACCACAGGTGATCTGCCCACCTCGACCTCCCCAAGTGCTAGGATTACAGGTATGAGCCACCAAACCCAGCAGATCCATACACTTTCTTTGTTCTTAAAGCAGCAAGCTCTATCCCTCATCCTTCAATCCTGACAGCTTTAAACCCAGAATCTACAAGGTGACAGTTACAGTGACCAGATTCCGCCCCTGAGCCTGCCCACTCAGGACCTGAGCCAACTCCTCTGTGGGGTCTCACAAGCTCCTTCCTGGCTCAGGGCATCCTCCACACATACAGTTCCCTCTGCCAGGAATGCACTCCCAGCTTGCACCCTCTCTCCTCGATAATGGCCCTGATGGCCCCAGCTGAAAAGTTACTTCCCATGCACAAATGCTCACAGATGACTACTCAGGATAATGCTAAAGTGGAGATGTCCCAGAGGCCCACCATTCTCCGGTTGAGGAGTGGACAAGCAAATGTGTACATCCAGCCGATGGGACATTCCTCGGCCACACGGGAATGAAGGACTGACACATTAGGCCAAGCCCAGAAAAGGGACCACATAGCATATGATCCCATTCCTACAAAACATCCAGAATAGGCCCATTCCTGGAGACCAAAGGAAGCCAACCATTTGCCAGGGGCTGGCGGAGGAACGAAAGGGGAGTGACTGCTGATAGACACGGGTTTCTTCTGAGAGTGGTGGAAATGTTCTGAAATTAGACAGGAGTAATGATTGCATGACTTTATGAATACTCTAAATCCCTGGTGTGTACACTTTAAAAGGATGGTTATGGTATGTGAATTATATTTCTATTTTTTTAATGGGGCAGGGCGCAGTGTGTAATCCCAGCACTTTGGGAGGCTGAGGTGGGCAAATCATTTGAGGTCAGGAGTTTGAGACCAGCCTGATCAACAAGGTGAAACCTCATCTCTACTAAAAATACAAAAAATTAGCTGGGCATGGTGGCGGACAGCTGTAATCCTAGCTACTCAGGAGGTCGAGTCAGGAGAATCGCTTGAATCTGGGAGGCAGAGGTTGCAGTGAGCCGAGACTGTGCCACTGCGCTCCAGCCTGGGTGACAGAGACTGTCTCAAAAAATAATAATAAAAATAAAAATAAACTCTAGGTCAAACAAGATGTTATTTCTGGAAGAAGCCTTCCCAGCCCCTGGTTGGGGCTCAGAGAAAAGAAACCCCAAATGAAGGCCTTGGCAACTCTCTCTGACGCTCTTCCGCCCCCATCTCTGGCCCCTCATTTTCCCCAGAGGTTACCCAGAGAAACCAGAATTCCTGTTCCCAACGGTGGTTCATGGAAACCAGAACTCTTTCTCCCTAAAGCCAGCCATACAGCCCAAAATTATTACTCTAATTTTACCCTGCCCTCCTGTGTAAAACCTGGCCATAAAGAAATTATCCAAACTACCTTGTTTGACTGTAGGTCACAAAACCTCCATTCCAGAGAGGGCCTTGTACCAAGAAGGAAGGATGGCTGCAGAGAAGCCAAGAATAATCCAGACAGGCGCGCCTTGCTGGGCTTCCCCAGGCCGTCCATCAGTGCTCCATCAGACCCTATTTGTCTGATCCTATTTCCATGTGGCTGTCTGTGCCTTGTTGAACCTAAGCAGAAATTGGGCAGTCCCTCATTTCTCTTTGGAGCTTAGGCTCCCATGTCATGTAAAACCATGACCAATACAGGTGTGTACATGCCCCCCATGAATCTGTCTTTGGTCAGCTGGTTTTCAGTGAACCTTCAGGGGGAAGGGAGAGTCCCTCCTTGGACCCTCTGCCCTCTGGAACTGGGTCGGCTCTATTCGGGGTCCTCTCTCTGTCATCTCCCTACACGTTTTGGTCAAAGCACTGATTGTATCACAATCAGATAAATGTCTGGGTAATTTCATGCTTGTGTCTGTCTTCCATGCTGGCATGCTAGACTTGTCTTGCAAATGACAATGCTTTAGGATTGAGCTGACATGCAGAAGCTCTCTGTGGTTGAGCGGCTGCCGCCTGAGGGCAGGGGTTACATGACACCAGCTGTGTAGCGCCTACCCAGCACTGTGCCCATGCAGACACTCAAAAAATATCTGCTGAATGAAGATATTAACAACTTTCATTTTCCGTGTGTGTGTGTGTGTCTGTGTATGTGTGAGAGAGATAAAGAGAGAGAGACAGAGAGCGGGCGGGGGGAAAGAGAGAGAGAGAGAGAGAGAGAGAGAGAGAGAGAAAGAGAGAGATGGGGCCTCATTCTGTTGCTGCCCAGGCTGGAGTGCAGTGGTGTAATAATGGCTCACTGCAGCCTCAACCTCCCCGGGCTCAAGTGATCCACCGCCTCAGCCCCTGAATAGCTGGGACCACTATGCTCAGCCAATTTTTGTATGTTTTGTAGAGATGGGGTTTCACCATGTAGCCCAGGCTGGTCTCAAACTTCTGAGCTCAAGCAATGTGCCTGCCCCAGCCTCCCAAAGTGCGGGGACTATAGGTGTGAGCCACCGTGCCTGGCCTCAACAGCTGTCTTTGAAAGTGGAAAAAACGGTAACAAAATCTTAAAAAAAAGAAAATGAAAAAAAATAAAATAGCCTCCAAATCCCGACTTCATATGCACTCACAATTTCCTTTGACTCCTTGAAAGAAAATATTGAAAACTTTCCTCACAGTTTGTTTCTTCCCAAATGCTTGGCAACCACAGAGAATTCAGAGGAGACTAGAAAGCAGCGGGGCTGGAAGGAAAGCGCTGCCTCGGCGGCAGTGTTGACATTTCTTCCTTGGCTTTCCCTCCTTTCTGCTCGGTGCTGTTTGACGCTCCAATCCGCCCGCCTGATCTAAACTGCTCCCCGTCCAGACAAACATACTTTGTACTCTACATTCCAGATGGAGAAACGGAAACACACAGTCACTGCCCCACTGCACAAAGTCCAGCTGTCAATGTGACTACATCTGCCATCGTTCTAACGTCAACACCCTCCCGGCTGGGCTGATCGCCCCTCGGAGTTCCCTGCTCTGGCCGAGGCCCGAAGGCCCTCCTTTCTTCTTTCCACGGCACCGGCCGTCTTCATGCCTTTCCCCAGTATCCTTGGCAGCTCTGCAGACAATACACCAGGCCTGCTACTCAGTTATCTAGCGAGTATCTGATACCACGAGTAGAGCAGGGGACAGAAGCCTTTCCTGGAAGCGGACAGAGAGGAAACACCTTTGGGTTTGTATGTCGGAGGGTCTCTGTTCTAACTACTCCATTCTGCCCGAGAAGCAGAAGCAGAAACGCAAAGAACGCGTCAGTGCACAGTGTCGCTGGGGCTGCTACAGCTTTACAAAACCGGCAGGGAGGCTGCATTTCGCCCCTGGGCAGGCAGCGCCTTTTCGCCCAGGTTTTAGAAGATGATTTCAATGTCTCCGAGGACTAGCCTCCTATTTTAGCATCACAGGGGGCCCTTTGAAACAACTCCATGATTTGCTCTCTGTGAATATGCTTCACATCCACTCCTCGTGCAGTTGACTCCCCTCCGCAGGTGAAATGAACGCTGTTCTCTGGACTTTGGACTCTCTTTTCACTTACCAAAGCTGCTTTTAATTTTGAAGTTCACTGTTAGAAACTGACCTAGACCAATTTGCCTGGTTCTGTGAGGGTGGCCTGGCTCTCCTGGCAAATGTTCATTCTCAGGGCATCAGAGGGGGACGGGACCCTGTGACCTCTTCCCAGCTCACCACTGGGTGTGCCCTATAATGAGAGGAACTCCCCGTCCAGATTCAGCCATGCACACACAAACGGTCTCCTCTGCCGGGCGGCACACCTCTCCGTGTTCTCCAAGGGTGGAGTCTACACCGGACCGTACTGGCAGCCACACCAGCAAATCTAGTTGAGGCAGATGACAGAGAGAGGGTTATGGCCAGGACACAA
Source organism: Saguinus oedipus (assembly GCA_031835075.1). Taxonomy (NCBI): domain Eukaryota; kingdom Metazoa; phylum Chordata; class Mammalia; order Primates; family Cebidae; genus Saguinus; species Saguinus oedipus. The sequence goes on along the minus strand of CM063177.1, from coordinate 137,551,476 downwards.
GACCAAATAGAGCTGTCAACCTCAAGGGCTGCCCAGCAGGTGAAGGCTCCCTGACTTCTCGGTCAAAAGCCTGTGTCATCTTCCCAGTGAAACACAAATCTTAGACACCACTCATTTTTTTGTTGTTGTTGAGATGGAGTCTCACTCTGTTGCCCAGGCTAGAATGCGATGGTGCAATCTCGGCTCACTGCAACCTCCGCTTCCTGGGTTCAAGAGATTCTCCTGCCTCAGCCCCCTAAGTACTGTGACTACAGGCGCTTGCCACTATACCCAGCTAATTTTTGCATTTTAGTAGAGACGCAGTTTCACCATGTTGGCCTGGTTCATGTTGAACTCCTGACGGGTAATCTGCCTGCCTCGGCCTCCCAAAGTGCTGGTATTACAGGTGTGAGTCACCCCACCTGGCCTAATTTTTGGATGCTTTATGCTAATGAACAAATCTTCTGACGTGGGTTTCTAATGTTACAGTGCTTAAGTACCACATTAGGGTATTCAAAATACTCACAGCAGCTCACAGGTTATACTCAAAGAAAACTTACACACCCTGAACACTTTATACTGAAGAATATTTAAAGTGACACACAGGCTGGGCGCAGTGGCTCTCACCTGTAATCCCAGCAGTTTGGGAGGACAAGGCGGGCAGATCACCTGAGGTCAGGAGTTCAAGACCAGCCTGACCAACATGGAGAAACTCCGTCTGGACTAAAAATACAAAATTAGCCAGGTGTGGTGGTGGTGCATGCCCGTAATCTCAGCTACTCGGGAGGCTGCAGCAGAAGAATCGCTTGAACATGGGAGGCGGAGGTTGCAGTGAGCTGAGATCCCACCACTGCACTTCAGCCTGGGTGACAAGGGCGAAACTCCATCTCAAAAAAACAAGTGACAGACAATGTAACATTGATTCTCAAGTTACTGATCCCCCAGATTTTTTTGTCCAAGAAATCCTTTATTCCAGTCTATCACCTACATCTTCTAAAAGGCTATACTAAACAGCAGAACCCTTAGATTTCCCTGTTTCTTTTTTTCCCCAATATTTTCCCTCCTATAATGAAGGAAACCATGGGTCTTTCTCTCCCTGACTCCCCACACTCAGCTGCCAAGGCCTGTTCATTTTACTTCTTAAATATGTCAAACCCAAATGCATACATGATTTTCAGCTACACAAAAATCTCATGGTCTTTCACGGTGCAATCCTGTTTTTGGCACAAAATCGAAGGTATTGCATGGCCCTGTCTCTCCAGCCACATCTCCTGACCCCACCTAGAGAAGGTTCATCAGCAAAGCACTACTCACAAGTGGAGCGGAGTCACCTGTGGGGAGGGGCTGTCCTGTGCACTACAGGGTGCTGAGTGGCGTCCCACTCAATGCCAGTAGCCCCCAACATGAGCTGTGACAGCCAAATGTCTCCAGACCCCAGCCAACGACCCTGGGGGCCGACATTGCTCCCCCTCCTTGGCACATCCTCTCTCTCCCAGTGACAGAGTCACTGACGTACAGTAGTCTGTGCTGTGAAGGCTGCGTGATTCTCAGTTCTAGGAGATATTCTCTTCCTGTTCCATCAGCTGACCTCTGCCTAAGACACCTTCTGCTCTGTTCTCCGACCTCGCTAACTAAGCTCCATTATTCTAATCAGTAGCTCACGTTCATTAAGTGTATATAATTGTTGATGAAGAGTCAAACTTTGTAAAATATTTTAAGATATTTATTCTGAGCCAAATATGAGTGACCCAGACCTCAGGAGGTCCTGAGAACATGTGCCCAAGGTGGTCAGGGTACCAGTCGGTTTCATGTATTTTAGGGAGGCATGAGACATCAATCAAATTCATTTAAGAAATACATTGGTTTGGTTCAGAAAGGCCAGACCACTCAAAGCAGGGGTGGGGGAGGAGGGGCACTTCCAGGCTGTAGGTAAATTTAAACATTTTAAATTAAATTTAAATTTAATTTAATTTAAAAATTTAACAATTGGTTGAGGCTTGTCTTAGGACCTGGGATCCATAGAAAGGAAATGTTCAGTTTAAGATAAAAGATTATGGAGACCAAGGTTCTTTTAAAGTCTTACAGTGGCTGCCCTTAGAGACACTAGATGACAAATGTTCCTTCTTCAGATCTTTAAAAGGTGCTAGACTCTTAGTTAATCCCTTCAGGATTGGGAGGGCCTGGAAGAAAAGATCTAGCTATGTTAACAGAGATTCTTTTTGTTTTGTTTTTCTGAGACAGAGTCTCACTCTATTGCCCACACTGGAGTGCAGTGGCGTGATCTCAGCTCACTGCAACCTCTGCCTCCGGGGTTCAAGTGATTCTCCTGCCTCACCACAAGTAGCTGGGATTACATGTGTGCCACCATGCCCAGCTAATTTTTGTATTTGTAGTAGAGACGGGTTTCACCATGTTGGCCAGGCTGGTCTCCAACGCCTGACCTCAGGTGATCCACTCACCTTGACCTCCCAAAGTGCTGGGATTACAGGTATGAGCCACTGTGCCCAGTCAAGATTCTCTACCGATGCAGATTTCCCCCACAAAGGATGGCTTTGCAGGGCCATTTCAAGATAAGGCAGAGAAGCATGTTTTGGGGTTAAATATTTTGATTTTTTTCTTGTCTCATAATGTTATCCCAGAGTCAGATTGCAAAGTAAGTCAGGATACAGAGGGCCAAATAAAACCTATCTGATGAGAATTTATGGTTTGTAGGACATGACTTCCCAGGCCCCTTAGACAGGAAATTGAGCAAGATAAAAAAAAAAATCAGAGCTTGGTCCTGTGTCCCAGACACTGCTTTAAAAATGCTGACAGTGTATTAACTCATTTGATTTCTTTCACAATCCACACTGGCATCCTCATTATGAACACTGAACCACAAAGAAAACTTGCTTTAAACCTTGCCATTTTTTTGGAGGCAGCAGAAGGCTTTCCCTGACCTCTGGTCTGGGATCCGTCGCTACCTGTATGTCCTAGAGGATCCTGTATGTCCCAGAGGATCCTGTGCTTCCCAGGCCAATACATTCATCAGGATTTAGCACCATTATTTATGTCAGGGGTGTTGATTTACAATGATCAACTTCTGCAAGAATAGCACCACTTCTTCTTTTCTTTAAATCTAGCCTTACCTAATTCTGACATCCTATTCTGCCAGGCTGATGAGAACTCCAGATTTACGCATTTGGGGAACCCCCTCCCCAAGGGTCCAGGGTCATCTGAGGGTGGTCTCTGGGGTCTTTGGCAGAGATTTTGGAGGAGATCGTCCAGTCCTCGCTGCTCACTGCTGATTAGCTCACAGGGAATCTCAGTCACCAAGGGAACCTCTCTCCCCGCCTGTCCAGGACAGCAGCATCATTTCCTCAGGGAGCCTAAGCTTTCACAAGGCAGATGTCTTTCCCCCAGGAATCCTTCCCAAGGTGAAGGCCTGCTGGGTCTGTCCTGAAGACCCTGACCGACCGATGGATGAAATGAGTACTCAGACACAGGAACACAGTGTAAAAGCATCGAGGTCACTCCCTGGCTCTAGCGGCCAGAGAGGCAGCCCCGAGAAGCTGGAGCTGCTGCTTGCTTTTATTCAGTGTAGGCACAATGCCAAAAACCTGGAGCAAAGCAACCTGCAGGTAATTCACATCTACCTTCAGGGAACATCACCTGCGGAGGATCACAGGTCAGTTCCTGGTCAAATAAGTAAACAAGCCTATTTAAGATACTTTCCTCTTCGCTCCCTGGTACCGATTCCTTATCCTCTGCCTCAGGGATAGAGAACAGCTGCCTTCAGCTACTCTTCCCCCGGGGCTCTGCAAAACTTTCTAACCTTTCAGAAGCTTCAGAAGGTTCCATATAGTTTTTCCCAACACTCTGACCCACCCCCACAAAGGACAATAAACGCTGGGTCTGATTAAACATCAAAGCACAACTAGCAGCCTTTATTCTGCTTATGCACAGCCAGGAAAAGAAAGAGCACAGTGACTAACTGGCCTTCCACTCCAGCTTAGCTGAAGTCAGCCTCCTTCCCATCCGCAGCCCCAAGGCCTAGAAGCACAGGCAACTTCAAAAGCTCAACTCCAATGGAATGATGGGGGAGCGAATCTCCGGAGCGCAGCTAAGGCAGTTATTTTTTCTATTAATTCACCTCTGAGTTGGGACAAAAGTAACATGGCCTTTTGGGTGGGTGTGAGTTTGGGCCATTGGAAGATGTGGGTTTATAGCTCAAGTTAGGAGCCAAATATTAAATAACAGGTAATATTTCTTTTTTGCCTGACCTGGGCAAGCTTTTAACTCTGTGCCCATTCAGGTTCTTCGGTCACTCAACATTGTTTTTGTTTTTCTTTCTTATTTTTTTTGGAAACAGAATCTCACTCTGTCGCCCAGGCTGGAGTGCAGTAGCGGCAGTAGCGTAATCTCGGCTCACTGCAGCCTCTGCCTCACAGGTTCAAGCGACTCTCAAGCCTCTGCCTCCTGAGTAGCTGGGATCACAGGTCTGTGCCACCACAGCCGGTTAATTTTTGTATTTTTAGTAGAGATGGGGTTTTACCATGTTTTTTAGAGGTGATTATTTCTTAAGCATGAAGTGCTTTCCCCCCAGTGTGTACAAGCCAGATCTGGCCTGCCTCTCTGACTCACTTCCTAGCGCTGGCCACACAGTCTCTACATTTCAGTGACCCTGGCTCCCTTCCTGCTTCTCACACAGTTCAAGCTTCCTCCAGTCCAGGGCCTGTGTTCTTGTTGTTATTCCTTCCTGCGACCCTTCCTCCAGATCTCAGTGATGGCCTCTTTTCCATCTTAGCTTCAATGTCATCTCCTGAGACGGATTCCGGGACCACGTTATCTAAAGCATCCCACCCACCATCATGCCTCTCAATCACTTTATCTAGTTTTTTCAGAGGCTTCTGAACCAGAGCAACTCTATCTTGAATAGGGGCTGGGTAAAATGAGGTTAAGACCTACTGGGCTGCATTCACAGATGGTGAAGGCAATTCTAAGTCACAGAATGAGATAGGAGGTTGGCCCAAGATACAAGGTGATAAAGACCCTGCTGATAAAACATGTTGCAGTGAAGAAGCCGGCTAAGCCCCACCAAATCCAAGATGGCAGCGAGAGTGATCTCTGGTGGTCCTCACTGCTACACTCCCACCAGCGCATGACAGTTTACAAATGCCATGGCAACATCAGGAAGTTACCCTATATGCTCTAGAAAGGGGAGGCGTGAATAATCCACCCCTTGTTTAGCATATCATTAAGAACTAACCATAAACATGGGCAACTAAGGCCAAACTTGTAACCCTAGCATTCTGGGAGGCTGAGGTGGGAGGGTCATCTGAGGTCAGGAGTTCAAGGTCCGCCTGGCTAACATGGCGAAACCCTGTCTCTACTAAAAACGTAAAAATTAGCCAGGTGTGGTGGCGCACGCCTATAATTCCAGCTACTCAGAGGCTAAGGCAGGCGAATTGCTGGAACCCAGGAGGCAGAGGTTGCAGTGAGCCGAGATCCCATCATTGCACTGCAGCCTGGGCAAAAGAGTGAAACTCCATCTCAAAAAAACAAACAAAAAAGGGCAGCCAGCAGCCTTCGGGGCTGCTCTATGGAGTAGCCATTCTTTTATTCCTTTATTTTCTTAATAAACTTGCTTTCACCTTACTCTGAGGACTCACCCTGAGTTCGTTCTTGTGTGAGATCCAAGAACCCTCTCTTGGGGTCTGGATTGGGACCTCTTTCCCATAACAGTTTTACTTTTTTATTTTTTTGAGTCTTGATCTGCCACCCAGGCTGGAGTTCAATGGTGCAATGTCAGTTAACTGCAGCCTTGACCTCTGGGGCTCAAACCTTCTCCTACCTCAGTCTCCTGAGTAGCTAGGGCCACAGGCACACACGCCAACTAATTTTTAAATTACTTTTTGTAGAGATAAGGGTTTCGCCATGTTGCCCAGGCTGGTCTTTAACTCCTGGGCTCAAGGGATCCTCCTATCTCAGCATCCCAAAGTGCTGGGATCATAGGCTTGAGCCCCGCACCTGGCTTGGGTGCTGGTGGTGGTTGTTGTTGAGATGGAGTCTCACTCTGTTGCCCAGGCAGGAGTGCACTGGTGCAGTGGCATGATCCTGGCTCAATCAACTCACTGCAACCTCTGCCTCCCATGTTCAAGCAGTTCTCCTGCCTCAACCTTCTAGTTTTGCTTTCTTAATAGTACCAATTCCCATATGAAATCACCTCCTTCATTCCTCTCCTGCACTGGGATGTGGTCCATCCAACAGAGCCACGACCACAAAGGGTTCCTCACTGCTAGATCCAAGCAGAGCATCACTGACATATGTCATAGAAACCTGCACAATGAAATCTGAATGTAAATTTTCCAGCAAACTTCAGAAAACTGATGTTGCCCCTCTTGGTCATTTCTGCTTATGATCTTTAGGATAAACTAGCTGAAAGGGACATTAAAATGTTGGTGGAGTCTCAATCGCTCATTTTAATGATGAGGAGGCCAGGCATGGTGGCTCATGCCTGTCAACCCAGCACTGTGGGAGGCTGAGGCACGTGGATCACCTGAAGTCAGGAGTTCAAGACGAGCCTGCCTGGCCAACATGATGAAACCCCATCTCTACTAAAAATACAAAAACTAGCCAGGTGTGGTGGTGCGCCCCTGTAGTCCCGGCTACTCGGGAGGCTGAGGCAGGAGAATCACTTGAACCTGGAAGGCGGGGTTGCAGTGAGCGGAGATTGCATCACTGCACTGCTGCCTGGGTAACAGGAGACTCCATTAAAAAAAAAAAAAGATGAAGAAACAGGCCCACAAAGGGGGAGTAAATCGGGAAATTTCATGAAGCAAGTCGGTTTTTCTTAAGAGACACACACACGCACGCACGCACGCACGCACGCACACTGCTTCTGTTAAGCTGCAGACTCTAATCCTGGCACTCCCCAGGCTTCCCTCCCGAAGGTGTTTATCCGGCTAATACAGGCCGAGCGCCCGCAGGGCAGGCGGGAGGCGGCAGGATTAACGCGGCAGCTCCCTCCCCGGGCCCCCGGGCTTGCGTTCCAGTGACCAGAACACACATCAACAAGTAAATAAATAACGCAAGATAATGGCAGAAAAGGACCAGTGTGAAGGAGCTGACCAGCCAGGAAGACGGGAATAGAATAGAGGGTGGAGGGGAAGAGGGGCAGGGACTTCGCCGGGCAGGACCTCGGACGCCGGCACACCCAAGCCTAAACCGCAAGGGCAGGGCTGGCACCGCCGCCCCGGCCTGGAAACGCGTCCCCACCCGCAGCTCCGCGAGCCCGGCTCCGCATCCCTGCGGATCCCGCCCCCTCCCGCTTCTGCAGTGAGGCCTCCCCTGGCCCTTCGCGGGCCGCCTCGCGCCTGTGCACCTGCTCGGTCTCCACCGGGAAGTGCGAGGCCGACGCGCCGGCCGCTCAGACACCCGGGGACACGCGCGCCCGGCGGGAGGCACCGACCCCCGCGCGCCCGGCAGAGGCACCAGCCTGTCCGTTTGCGCTCGCGGCTCGGGGAGGCCCCGGCGCTGCTGGAGGGGGCCTCGCCGAGCGCCCAGCTTCCCCGCCCCCCGCCCCTGGCTTCGCAGGCCCCTGCGCCCGCACCTACCGGACGCGCTGGGCCGTGACCGCGTTCCCCGTGTGCGGCCGCAGCACCGCCAGAAGCAGGAGCCGCATGCCGCCCCCACTGCCCGGGACATTGACCAGACCCGAGACGGCACAGACTCGGATGGCAGGGGAGCCGGGCGACTAGGTCCGTCCCGCCCGCCCCTCCCGGAGGCCGCGCCCCTCCCGGAGGCCGCGCCCGCCCCTCCCCGAGGCCGCACCGGAACTCGCAGGTTCCGGCGCCAGGCTGGTGGCGCGAGCTCTGGGTGCCGGGTAGCGCAGGTGTGCCCCGGGGGGTCCATCACCATCACCAGGGTAGCTGCAGTCGGCTCCCACCTGGACCAGGATAAGCGGTGACCACAGTCCCTTCCCACGTGGATCAGGACCAGCCGTGACCACAGACCATTCCCACAAGGACCGGAACTGGCGGTCCTTTTTTTTTTTAAGAGTGATTTTAAACCTTTATGTACATAATGAAATAACTTTGACAAGTATGAACTCTCCACACAAGCATGGCCACATGATTTCTGACAAAGATGCAAAAGCAGTTCAATAGAGAAAGCGCTTTTCAGCAAATGGTGCTGGAGCCGCTGGAGATCTATAGGCAGAAACAAGATAAAAAGAAAATGGACAGCAACCTAAACTTTACACCTTAAACAGGAAAAAAAAAACCCCAACAGAAAAGAGATCAGATTTAAATATAAAAGGTAGAAACCAGCCCGGTGTAGTGGCTTGCACCTGTAATCCCAGCATTTTGGGAGGCCAAGGCAGGTGGATCACAGGTCCAGAGGTCAAGACCATCCTGGCCAACGTGACCAAATCTTGTCCCTACTAAAAATGCAAAAATTAGCTGAACATGGTGGTGCACACTTGCAGTCCCAGCTACTCGGAAGGCTGAGGAAGAAGAATCGATCGAACCTGGGAGGCAGAGGTTGCAGTGAGCCAAGATCACACCACCACACTCCAGCCTGGCAACAGAGCGAGAAGACTCCGTCTCAAAAACGAGGCCCTCCAACGAGGACCAGGACCAGCGCTGACCACTGTCCCTTCCCATGGGGACCAGGACCAGCGGTGACCACAGACCATTCCCACATGGACCAGGACCGGCGGTGACCACAGTCCCTCCAACAAGGACCAGGACCAGCGCTGATCACTCACCCTTCCCATGGGGCCCAGGACCAGCGGTGACCACAGTCCTTTCCCATGGTGAACTAGGGCTGGCAGTGACCACGGTCCCTCCTATGAAGACAAGGACCAGTGGTGACCACAGACCATTCCCATGGGGACCAGGACCAGTGGTGACCACTGTACCTTCCCAAGGGGATCAGGATCAGGAATGACCACTGTCCCTTCCCATAGTGACCAGGATTAGGAATGGCCATGGTCCCTTCCATGATGACCAGGACCAGCAGTGACCACAGTCCCTTCCATGGGGACCAGGACCAGGAATGACCACTGTCCCTTCCCATGGGGACCAGGGATGACCACAGTCTCCCCCATGATGACCAGAACCAGCAGTGACCACAGTCCCTTTCCACGGTTATCAGTGATGGCCATGAGTGAACTTCACGGAGCACCCAGGTGGCTGCAGGTCTGCGCCCACCAGGACCAGCAGAGACCTCAGATTCCCTCCCACAGCATGCTGCAGAGAGAGCTCTCAGCCTCATTTTCCATGACAACCTGAGGGGAGCCTTGGTCCCCACGAAGCCCAGGAATCCTTTCTAGTCCCAAATTCCTTCCCAGGCCAGACTACCCTAAAACAAACCAGAGGAGGGGAACTCCTCCTGTGTGAGCAGACAGTGGAAACCCATTTCAGTGCCACACCTGTGGGTGAGAAAGATGTTGGATGGGGAACTCGGGGCTCATCAGGGCACATGGGCTGCACCTGGACTGGATCTCCAAAGCAGGACACCTTGGGTGAGAGAAATGGGGAACTGAAGGTGGCCCCTGGCAAAATGCCATCTGTGGATTTAAACATGGACCCCCCAAAACAGATGCTAAGTGTTTATAAAGATGCATGCGTATTTACATATGTGGAACATTCCAGTGGGTGCCCAATATTTTGATTTACCTTCAAACTTGATTTTCTCTCATCCCCCAAATACCTTCCAGCCTCAAAAAGGGAAAGTAGGAATAAAGAAAGCCATGACATGTGATGACCACCATCAGCAGGAGGTCTCCAGCCTCACCATGTGGCATGATGATCCCCAGACTTATCAAAACATAAAAGTCAATCCTGAAGGACACAGCGGCTCAGCAGGCCTTCTCACAGTTAGAGCCACCACTCTGACTCTCAGTGTGGCATGAAGTTTGGGAGAGTTTTATGTCACTGTAGAGCAATCAAAATTCTGTCCCCTTCTCAGTCCTCAAAACCCAGGATTTTGCTCTTCTTGCTGGTATTCCAGCTTCCCAGGCACCTGGCAGTCAGGCCACCTCCTCTTTTAAGGACAAAAGCAAGATGAAAATAATATCATTCTGCTAGACAACTTAACATTTTTCAACAGAATTACACAAAGAAACAAGAAAGGGGACACGTTGCACAGAGCTGCCACAACCCCTTCTGATGAAAGTTTAGAATAAGTTTTGACATGGGGTGCGGTGACTCATGCCTATGATTCCAGCACTTTGGGAGGCCTAGATGGGTGGATCATTTGAGAGCAAGAGTTCAAGATCAGTCTGGCCAAGATGGCGAAACCCCATCTATACCAAAAATACAAATATTAGCTGGGCGTGGTCATACACGCTAGTAGTCCTAGGTACTTGGGAGGCTGAGACATGAGAATCATTTGAACCTGTGAGGCGGAGGTTGCAGTGAACCGTGATCGTGCCACTGCACTCCAGCCTCAAAATAAAGCGAGACTCAGTCATAAGCAAATGGTTTTGAGTGGACTCCTGATATATTTGCTATACACCAAGAAGAGGCAATAAAATGCAGTATCTGGTGTGGCGTGCAGAAGGACAGGGCTGACACTTGCCCATGTTCTCCAATTTCACCTTGACTATGGGATATTAAAAGATAAATGTGAACAGATACATTTCCGATTTTCAAAGGTGACTTCAGCAGGAGCCTGGAAAGGAATCTCCCTAAGCAGAATTGCTGAGCTGCAGCCCCTGTGAACTAAATATCATCCTTATATGTATTTTTTTCTTTCATTATTTTTATTTATTTATTTATTTTGTATCCTTAGATGTATTTAGGCTACACCTCGTTTTTTTTTTTTTTTTTAAAGCTGAGCTATTACTTTTTGTTTGTTTTGAGAGGGTCTCACTGGCATCCAGGCTGGGGCGCTGTGGTGTGATTATGGATCACTGCATCCTCCCCCTCCTGGACTCAGGTAATCCTCCCTCCTCAGCCTCCTAAGTAGCTGGAACCATAGATGTGCACCACAATGCTGGGCTAATGTTTTGTATTTTTGTGGAAGTGGGGTCTCATTATGTTGTCCAGGCTAGTCTTGAACTCCTGGGCTTAAGCAGTCCACCCACCTTAGCCTCATGGAGTGCTAGAATTACAGGCATGAGCCACTATACCTGGCCAAGCCTTTTTAAACTGCGAGCTTTCATATAGAAGTTGAAATTTCTGGTATCTGTTGACAAATGAGAGATCTGATTGAATGAAGCCACCATGCCTATGGCTGACTGAAGTTAGGAAGCAGCTGCCCACTTTATATGAAATCCAATCACACAGTGGCTGAAGGCTCACTTCAATTCCTAGATAACCTCGATCTGTATTTTTGGGTTTTTTTTCCCTTTTTTTTTTTAAATGGAGTTTCACTCCTGTTGCCCAGGTTGGAGTACAATGGTACAATCTCGGCTCACTGCAACCTCTGCCTCCCGGGTTCAAGCAATTCTCCTGCCTCAGTCTCCCAAGTAGCTGAGATTACAGTCATGTACCACCACACCCACATAATTTTGTATTTTTAGCAGAGATGGGCTTTCTCCATGTGGGTTGGGCTGGTCTCGAACTCTTAACCTCAGGTGATCTGCCCACCTTGGCCTCCCAAAGTGCTAGGATTACAGGCATGAACCACCACACCCAGCTCGATCTCTATTCTTTTTTTTTCTTTTTGAGACAGAGTCTCACTCTGTAGCCCAGGCTGGAGTGCAGTGGCATGATCTCAGCTCTCTGCAACCTCTGCCTCCTGGGTTCAAGCAATTCAAGCCACTATGCCCAGCTAATTTTTTTTTTTTTTTTTTTTTTTTTGAGATGGAGTTTCGCTCTTGTTACCCAGGCTGGAGTGCAATGGCACGATCTCAGCTCACCGCAACCTCCGCCTCCTGGGTTCAGACAATTCTCCTGTCTCAGCCTCCTGAGTAACTGGGATTACAGGCACGTGCCACCATGCCCAGCTAATTATTTGTATTTTAAGTAGAGACAGGGGTTTCACCATCTTGGCCAGGCTGTTCTTAAACTCCGGACCTCGTGATCCACCTGCCTCAGCCTTCCAAAGTGCTGGGATTACAGGCGTAAGCCACCGCGTCCGGCCTTCTATGTGTATTCTTTTTAGAAAACAAATTGAAGTTTATTTTTAATGTAAAGTAAGTTCAGAAGTACATGGCCCAAGCCTAATATAGTTAGCTGCACCATCAACAGGAACCCAGACTGTGCAGTGTTCGTGCCAAGGGCTTGAGACAGCTAGCGTGACTCGCCCCATCTTGGCTGCTGAACCTATCTGCACTCCCCCATCTAAGGGCTGTTGAGCGGGCTGTCACTGAGGCAAAAACAGAATGCAAAGCAAAGGTGTGCGGTTTGTGAGGACATTGTGCTGTCTGTCTTCATGGACCCATCAGTCTCTGTGTAAACAATAAAACTTGCTGCAATTGAGATGCCTAAGAGGAGCAAAGACCCCTGCCCATATTTTCCCTGGAGCCAAGTTTTTGTTCCGCCCCCTGATGGAAAACAGGTTTGACAAGGCACCTTAAAGGCATCTTTGAAAAACATAAACTTCCTTTTGAGTTATTTTCACAAGCCTCTGGTAAATATTCTGTTTACCCTTTATTTGCATAAACTTCTTTGTGAGCTACTTTCACAAGCCTCTGATAACTATTCTGTTTACCCTTTTTTTACATAACCTTTGTGAGCTATTTTCAGGAGCCTCTGTTTACCCTTTCTTTGTGAGATAAAGTAACTGTAAATAAGAAAAAAGGTATAAAAGCTGTAACCCACAAGAATAAATTTGCTATGTTTCCACTATTGGTTACGTAGCCCTCCAGACTCCGCTTTTTCTTTCTTTCTTTTTTCCCCGCGCACTCTCTCCCTCAGGTTGAACGAGACATCTACGTCGGTGGTCTCGGGGACTCCCGCAGGTCGGTAGCCCCCAGGCAGACGTGCCGGACCCTGACACCAGACCTCCCTCTACTCCATCATGTGTTTGTCTTCTAGTCTCAAGATCACCTTAAAGTACTGTAAGACTGCTGCAGCTCCTCCCATCACGTCTACATTCCAGGCAGCAGGAAGGAAAGGCAAAACTGGTGCACTCCAAATGGTGTATTTCATCTTAAAGGGGCTTCCTAAAAATGCAAACAGCTCCATGCCTTTATCATATTGGCCGCGTGACCACTTGCACCCAAGGACACTGAGAGATACAGTCTATTACCCAGGCACATTGCCACCTAAATACAATTGTGGTTACTAAAGAGAAGTGGCAGATAGGTTTGCAGTAAGTCACCTCTGCCACAGCAATCTAAATTAATAAATTCAAAGAGGAAGTGGCAGAGGCGTTTGAACCAGAGCAGCTCCCTCTTGAATAGGAGCTGGGTAAAATGAGGCTGAGACCTGCTGGGCTGCAATTCCAGGAGGTGAAGCTTTCTAAACACAGGATGACATAGGAGGTCAGCACAAGACACAGGTCATGAAGACCTTGCTGATAAAATAACACAGTCAAGAAGCCACTAAAGCCCACCAAAACCACGATGGCGACAACAGTGACCTCTGGAGGTCCTCACTGCCACACTCCACCAGCGCCATGACAGTTTGCGAATGCCATGGCAGTGTCAGGAAGTTGCTCCATATGGTCTAAAAAGAGGAGGCAGGAACAATCCACCCTTGCTTAGCACATCATCAAGAAATAACCATAAAAATGGGCAACCAGCCGCCCTCGGGGCTCCTCTGTCTACAGAGCAGCATTCTTTCACTCCTTCACTTCCTTAACAACCTTGCTTTCACTTTACGGACTCGCCTGAGTTTTCTTGTGCGAGATCCAAGAACCCCCTCTTGGGGTCTGCAATGGGACCCCTTTCTGGTAACACATAAACACATAAAACCTTCTCAATGGTGGAATAAGAACATTCAGTATGATTCAATACTCATTCTTAATGATACAAAAGAAGTAATAAAAGTAAGAAGAAAGAAAACAACAAGGGAAGGAAGGAGGGATGGGGGAGGGAGGGAGACGGAGAGGAGGGAGGAAGGGAAGGAAGAAAGGAAAGAAGGAAGGAATTAATTCAATAATAGAAGAAACTACACAGAACCTTACACACTCTTGTTTTGTTTTATAATTCTTGCAGGTAAAAATTGCCTGACTCTGTGGTTCTCTCTATACTAGTCTCTCTGCAGCTTAGGACTGGTGAACCAGATGCAGAACTTTTCTTTGGAGGACTTTCAGAAGTCTAGGAGTGGAGAAGGAAATTCGTTGTCAGAATGACTGAGGAATGTCATCAATATTTCACGACCAGGCCTGGAAGTTTTAACACCTTGCAGTGTATAGGGCATCCCTGCCTAAAGAAAAAATGCTCTTCCCCAAATGCCAGTAGATACCTGTATTAGTTAAGGTTCTCCAGGGAAACAGAACTAATGGGAGATTTACATGCATAAATGGAAATTTATTATGAAGCATCAGCTCATGTAATCATGAAGGCTGAGACATACCATGATCTTCTGTCTGCCACACAAAGACCCAGGAAAGCTGGTGGTGTCATTCAGGTCCAGTCTTAAGGCCTGAGCAATGGTGTAAGTCCCAGTTTGGGGGAGGAGAGGGAATGGTGGGAGTGGTTGCTGAGAAGATGCCATGAAATGTGCCAGCTTGAGCAGTGAGGCAGTGGGGAAAACGGAGGGTGGTGGGAATGGGGTGCAAATTCCTCTTTCCTCCGTTTTTTTTTTTTTTTTTTTTTGAGACAGAGTTTCTCTCTGTCACCCAGGCTGGAGTGCAGTGGTGGGATCTTGGCTCACTGCAAACTCTGCCTCCTGGATTCAAGCGATTCTCCTGCCTCAGCCTCTTGAGTAGCTGGGATAACGCACTACCCAGCTAGGCGTGGGTAGGCACGCACTACCACACCCGGCTAATTTTTGCATTTTTAGTTGAGATGGGGTTTCACCAAACCCATTTTGGCCAGGCTGGTCTTGAACTCCTGACTTCAAGTGATTCACCTGCCTGCCAAGTGCTGGGATCACAGGCCTGGTCTACTCCAATTTTTTTGGCCTACTTAGACCTTCAGCAGATGGGATGAAGCCCACGCACCGGGGAGGGCACTTGCTCAAATGAGTTCATGGACACAGATCTTATCTGGAAACATGCGCCTTGGTATACCTTGAAGCAACGTCCAATGTGGGCACCGGCTATGGTCTGGATTTGTGTCCCCACCAAAAACTCATGTGGAACTGTAATTCCCAATGCTGGAGGTGGGCCTGGTGGGAGGTGGCTGAATCATGGGGATGGATTTCTCAGGAATGGTTTCCCACCATCCCCTTGAGACTGTCCTGCTGAGAGTGAGTGAGTTCTCCCCAGCTCTGGGTGTTCAGAAATGTGCAGCACCTCCCAAACTCTCTTGCTCCTGGTCCCGCCATGTGAGATGCCTCACTCCCCGTTTGCCTTCTGCCATGATTAGAAGCTTCCTGAGGCCTCCCCAGAAGCACAAGCCATGGTGCTTCCTGCACAGCCTACAGAACCGCAAGCCAATGAATCCTCTTTTCTTTAAAAACTACCCAGGCTCAGGTATTCTGTTTTTTTTCTTTTCTTCTCTTTTGAGACAGGGTCTCACTTGGGTGCCCAGGCTGGAATGCAGTGGCACAATCTTGGCTCGCTGCAACCTCCACCTCCTGGGTTCAAGCGATTCTCCTGCCTCAGCCTCCTGAGTAACTGGAATTACAGGTGCATGCCACCATGCCTGGCTAATTTTTATATTTATAGTAGAGATCAGATTTCAGTGTGTTGGCCATGCTAGTCTCCAACTCCTGACCTCAGGTGATATGCCCGCCTTGGCCTCCCAAAGTGCTGAGATTACAGGCGTCAGCCACTGTAAACGGCTTTTAGGTTTTTTTTTTTGAGATGGAGTCTTGTTCTGTCACCCAGACTGGAGTGCAGTGGTGCAGTCTGCTGGGAACTCTTGACCCGCAAGAGGATTCCAACCTAAATAGGGAGCACACTGGAAATAATAAAGGATACAGAAAGCGGGGTCAGGAGGGATGAAGAGATGTTGCTCTCTCATCAAGTTTATTATCTGAGGGCTAAGAATATATAGTTTTTCAGGGTCTGATTGATGTCATGGTAAGGAAAAAAATAAGTAGCTAAATCATCAATTCTATACAATAAATTGACAGCTAAGCAAAAGGTGGCTATGGAAGATAATATCTTTGGTGCTCATAAGCAAGTTTCTTGTAGCAAAAAAGTTTGTTCCTCATGAATGCAGGGGGCCATCTGTTTTTGCCTGTCTGGTTATCTTTTAGTTAGATTCTCCTTTTTTCCTGTCCTCGACTTCCCTATCTCTACTTCCCTCTGCACAGGGGCTCTGCTTCTGGGGTCAACCTCCTGTACAGTGAACACCGCTTTGCAGTCTCACACGGGTGGGTCCCCAACAGCAATCTTGGCTCACTGCAACTTCTGCCTCCTGGGGTTCAAGTGATTCTCATGCCTCAGCCACTCGAGTATCTGGGATTACAGGCATGAGCCACCATGCCCCGCCTCCTGTAAATTTCTTATGAAGGTATTTATCATTGGGTTTAGGGAACACTGGATAATCCAGGATGATTTCCTCACCTTAAGACCCCTATTTTAATTACCACAAAAAACACTTGTTCTCATAATGTCACTGTTATGGTTTGAATGATGGTATCCTCTCTAAAATTTACGCTGAAACTGAATCCCCGATGCAACAGCATTAAGAGGTGGGGCTTTCAGGAGGTGATTATGTTGAGGGCTCTGCCCACATGGATACGACCAGTGCATTATAAACGGTCTTCAGTGGGTAAGTTCTCCCTTCTACTTCTGCTGCTATGTGAGGAAACAGCATTCATCCCTTCTGGAAGCCTCTGCAACAAGGCACCATTGTGGTGGCAGACAGCAGCCTCACCTGCTCCCAGCTCTGCTGGTGCCTTGTTCTTGAACTTCCCAGCCTCTAGAACTGTGAGAAGTAAATTCCCACTGTCTGCAAATCACCCAGTCTATGGTATTTTGTTATAGCAGCACACATGGACTGACAGCATCGCCTTTACACGTTCCAGGCCATCAGGATATGGACATTTCTTTCGTGGGGCCACCCTTCAGCCCACCACAAAAAATCCCTCTTCAAAGATGACTGCATTTTTTTGGGCGGGGGTGTGTTGTTTTTTGTTTTTTCTTTTTTGAGATAGAGTCTCGCTCTGTCACCCAGGCTAGAGTGCAGTGGTATGATCTTGGCTCACTGCAATCTCCGCCTCCTGGGTTTAAGCAATTCTCCTGCCTCAGCCTCCCAAGTAGCTGGGACTACAGGCATAAGCCACTATGCCCAGCTAACTTTTGTATTCTTAGTAGAGATGGGATTTTGCCGTTTTGGCCAGGCTGGTCTCAAACTCCTGGCCTCAAGTGATCTGCCCACCTTCCTTGGCCTCCCAAAGTGCTGGGTGTGAGCCACTGCACCTGGCCAGATGACTGCATTGATGAAGGCCCCAGTCTCCTCATCTGAGCCCTAACACTGAGGCTCTTTGTCCCTGTCTCCTGTCTTGAACCTTTTCTGCATTATAGCCACAGAGCAGTCAGCCCCTTCCCCTCAACTGGATAGTGATCTCCTGGTCTGCCATGTCATCTGTACCTGAAACCTCTGCTTGCCTGGGACAGTGACATGCCTGCGTAAAGGCAGTCATCAGTGTTTGCTGAGTTTTATCAAATCTTTAAATGTGCACTGTTATAAAATTTTATTCCTATTAGAATGCATTTCTGACTTTTTTGAGACAGAATCTTGCTCTGTCACCCAGGCTGGAGTGAAATGGCTGGATCTCGGCTCACTGCAATCTCTGCCTCCCAGGTTCAAGTGATACTTCAGCCTCAGCCTCCCGAGTACCTGGAATTCCAGGTACTATTATATAGCATTATATGCTACCACATCCGGCTAAGTTTTTGTATTTTTAGTAGGGGTCTTACCATGTTGAAAACCTGACCTCAAGTGATCCACCCACCTCAGCCTCTCAAAGTGCTGGGATTAAAGGCGTGAGCCACTGCACCTGGCCCATTTCTGACTTTTCAATGGAAGTCAGTTTCAGAAGGGGATTTTCTGGGCTGAAATTCACTGATATTTGATTGCTCTGGAATACACCTGTTCCACAAGGTAAGATATTCTGACATCTCTTTGGGGACCCATTACTTTACACATTGATGGCTTTAGTTTACCCATTTGTAAAATAAGAAAAAAACTATAAAGAATATCATAGTTAATTAGTTCTTTTGATGAAGTATTTTATGATTCTCTCAAGTAGATAACATAAAAGGGTACAAAGTCAAATGTGTTGTTATGGGATAATGTAGAAATCACTACCGAGGAAGGGAGCAGCAGAACAGAAGTTGTAGGCATCTCTCATAAGATTTCTCCAGATGCTTCTAACATGAGAATCTTACAATAAATGTAAAGCAAAATCTACTTTTTGCGTTGATCATAGCATTTGCTCAGACTATTTTTCTAGTTCCTAGTGCCAGGGAAAATGAAACTTTATTATCTACCCTATATAAAAATGATAGCATTTTCAAGAGAAAGCATGGTGGGCATACTGACTTTAGAAGTGGCTCTGTGATAAAAATCAACAGGACATCTCTCCTTTTTCCCTTTAGAGCATTTATAAGAAAGGCACTCTGTTCTATCAAAGTTTTTAGTCTTCATACCATCATTGCTCCCTATGGTACAGCAAACTACGAATGCTCTGTGTGTGTGTGTGTGTGTGCACGCGCGTGCACATATGCACACACGTATGTGTGTGTGTGAGAGAGAGACAGAGAGAAAGAGGGGGAAGAAGAGAGAGGGAGAAAGAGATACAGAAGGAGACAGACAGGGACAGAGAAGGGTAAAAGAGAGGGAGGGAGAGAGATGGAGAGCAAGCAACATAGAGGAAGAAGAAGAGATGGAAGAAAAGAGAAATACACATTTGAAAAAAGCAGGTGCACCTGGAATTGTGGTTTGTTTGCCCTAGTTGTGTTTCCTTTTCCTGACTTTTATTAACAGCACTTGAAAGTGACCAAATGCAAAAAAAAATAAAGAAAGAAAGAAAAGAATCTGTTAGTCTGGAAGAATCTAGCTTCTGCAAGTGTTGCTTAATGAACATGATGAAGTCAACCAACCAGAAATAAGTGATTTCTTCCCTTTGAGCTTTTGGCAAAAAATCAGGGTTTCGATTCCCACTCCTGTTCTGAAGACAGTGCAGACCCAATTCTTAACTTTGCAGCCCAAAGCTGCTCATCGCAAAGATTGCCATTCCAGTAAAGGAGACAGTGAGCCTAACAGCGCATGGCCCAGCCGTCAGGATCAGAGGCTTACTCAGGGATGATGGGATCCCCCCTGAAATGCTTCCAGTAGCAACCTGATGTGGCAGAGGTCCATATTTACTCTTTTCACGTTTTAATTTATTTTTAATTAAATAAGTAAGATATGTTTAAGAAATTCAGATAAGCAAAAAAGAATTGCAAAAAATCACAGAGCTTGGTGAGGTGGCTCACGCCTATAATCCCAGCACTTAGGGAGGCTGAGGCAGGCAGATCACCTAGATCACCTAGATCACCTGAGATTGGGAGTTTGAGACCAGCACGACCAACATGAGAAACCCCGTGTCTACTAAAAACAGAAAATTACCCAGGTGTGGAGGTGCACACCTGTAATCCCAGCTACTCAGGAGGCTGAGGCAGGAGAATTGCTTGAACCCAGGAGGTGGAGATTGCAGTGAGCTGAGATCACGCCACTGCACTCCAGCCTGGGCGACAAGAGCAAAAAGTTGTCTCAAAAAAAAAAAAAACCAAAAATCCCGTTTCCCTGAGATAACTACTATTAATATTTTGGCTTCAAGTTTTCCCTGACTTGACATACAATCATCATAACAGTCCGCTTTACTGGGTGTGTACCAGGAGCCTAACATTTTTCTAAGCACTGTTCAGTGTTCTTCAATGAATCCTCCCAAATCCTAAACTGAAGGGACTGTTTTCACCATTTCACAGACAGTGAGCTGGAGACACAGGAAGGTTCGATGCCTCCCAGAGGTCATGCAGGCATTGGAAACACTTCACTGCTTCTTTGACTCTGCTGCATGGACACAGTATTCTCGCTGGTTCTTGTTCCATTTTGTTTGCGTTTGTCATTTTTGCTACAAGAAATAGAAACACCCTACATGTTTTTTGTATTATGCTCTATTACTTAATAACTGTGGTAGGCAAAATTCTAACAGGGCCCACTAGAGTTCCCGTCCCTGGTGTGCACACACACCTCCTCCTGATTCCATCACATGTCCATCGGGGGCTGGCACAGAGAGAATCTGCAGATGAGACTTGAATCCCCAGATTAAGTGACCTTAAAATAGGAAGATTATGCAGGATGAGCCTCATCTAATAATGTCTCCTGGAAAGGACTGAGCATTTCCTCAGGTCAGAAAGATTCAAAGGGTAAGAGGGACTTGATGTCAGGGAGGTTCTCTGCTGCTCCTCCGAAGACAAAGAGGACTGCGTGATGAGGGAGGCAGGCCGGCTCTAGGAGCTGAGAGCAGCCCCCAACCGTCAGGCAGCAAGGAAGTGGCCCTTCAACCCATCTCCTCGAGGAACCACCTCCTGCCACAACCATGTAGGCAAGAAAGAGAGCCCTGACCTCCGGAAGGGATTTCGGCCTGGCCAGCACTTTGATCTCAGCTTCGTGAGACCCTGGACAGAGAAGCCAGTCGTGCCAATGCCCAGACTTCCCACCTACCGAAGCCTGTGAGCTCATCAACGGGTGCTGTTTCAAGCTGCTCAAGTATTGGTCATGTGCTACGCAGCAACAGAAAATAATATAATAATATAATAATATGTCATGAATACTTTTCCAACTCCGAATCCTCTATCTGCAGTATCATCTGAATAGCGACACAGAATTCCCGTATATGCGTGCACTGGAATTGACTTCATCTCTGCCTTGGTATTGCCCATCTGTTCCTTTCCACTCATTTTGCGATTTTACACAACATCGTAATGAACGTTTTATTGGTAAGTCTGGGCAGACACTCTTTAATTTCTAGAAGTGGAATTGCACATTCAAAGTGTAAGCCCATATGTTTTTGATATGAGTGATGAATTGTCCTCCAGAAAAGCTGCACCGATTTCCTTTCCATTGGTCACATATGAGCACACTTGTTTCCCAGAACATTCTGACATGGGGTATTTTTCAGGTCAAGTAACAAACCATGTCTCCTCTTCTGGCATTTTAAAATTGGTGTAATTTGACTTTTTTTTTTTTTCATGAAAGGCATTTGAATTGTTTTCTGTGAGTGTGTATGCTTGTATTGGTTCAAACTTTTTTTTAATGTTTAAATTTTTAAAATTTGTATGGGTACATAATAAGTGTACATATTTAAGAGACATGTGAGATATTTTGGTACAGGCATGAAATGTGTAATAATTACATCAGGGTAAAGGGGGTCTCCATCACCTTAGGCATTTATCATTTCTTTGTGTTATCAACAATGTAATTATACTCTTATTTTAAAATGTACAATAGATTGTTGTTTATTGCTGTGCCATCAAATACTAGATTTGTTCATGAGTTATTTTTTAATTTTTATTTTTGAGATAGAGTCTCATTCTGTCACCCAAACTGGAGTGCAGTGGCTCCATCTCGGCTCACTGCAACTTCTGCCTCCTAGGTTCAAGTGATTCTCCCGCCTCAGCCTCCCGTGTAGCTGGGATTATAGGCGTGCACCACCACGACTGGCTAATTTTTGTATTTTTAGTAGAGATGGGGTTTCACCATGTTGGCCAGCCTGGTCTTGAATTCCTGGCCTCAGGTGACCCGTCCTCCTCAGCCTCCTGAAGTGTTGGGATTACAGGCGTGAGCCACCATGACTGGCCAAGACAACAGCCATTTAAACTAGGGTGAGACGATTTCACATTGTATTTTTGTTTTGTTTTGTTTGAGATAGAGTCTCACTCTGTTGCCCAGGCTGGAATGCAGTGGCATGACCTCAGCTCACTACAACCTCAGCTCCCAGGTTCAAGTAATTCCTCAACCTCCCGAGTAGCTGGCATTACAGGCGCACGCCACCATGGCCAGCTACTTGTTGTATTTTTAGTAGAGACAGGGTTTTACTATGTTGGCCAGGCTGTTCTTGAACTCCAGACCTCAAGTGATCTGGCTGCCTTGGGCTCCCAAAGTGCCAGAATTACAGGCATGAGCCACCATGCACAGCCTCACTGTAGTTTTGATTTGCAATTCTCTGATGATCAATGATTGAACATGTTTTCATATACTTATTTGCCATTTGTGGGTCTTCTCTCGAGAAATGTCTTTCCAGATCTTCTACCCATTTTAAAAATCAGATGATTAGAATTTTTCCTGTTGAGTCATTTGTGTTGTTTACATATTCTGGTTTTTAATCTCTTGTCAGATGGGAAGTCTGCAAATACTGTCTCCCATCCTGTGGGCTCTCTTCACTCTGCTGATTGTTTCCTTCGCTGTGAAGAAGCTTTTTGGTTTGAAGTGATCCCATTTGTCTATTTTCACTTTGGTTCCCTTTGCCTGTAGTGTTTTACTCAAGAAACAGTTGTCCAGACCAATGTCCTGGAGGAGTTCCCCGCCCCCCGTCCTTTTTTTTTTTTTTTTTTTAACACAGAGTCTCAGTCTCTTGCCCAGGCTGAACTGCAGTGGTGCAATCTTGGCTCACTGCAGTCTCCACCTTCCAGGTTCAAGTGATTCTTCTGCCCAAGCCTCCAGAGTAGCTGGGATTACAGGCATCCACCATCATGCCCAGCTAATTTTTGTATTATTAGTAGAGACAAGGTTTCACTATGTTGGCCAGGCTGGTCCTGAATTCCTGACCTCAAGTGATCCACCCACCTCGGCCTCCCAAACTGCTGGGATTATAGGCATGAGTCACGACTCCTGGCCTCCTCGGTGTTTTCTTGTCGTAGTTTCATAGTTTCAGGTCTTAGATTTTAACTCTTTAATCCATTTTGATTTGATTTTTGTACATAGCTGGTTGGAACTTTTTCTATCACAAGTGACAGAATGTCACATTTGCTTAACGAAAAAGAGAATTTATGGACTCACAATTAAAATGTCTACTTCTAAACAAAAAGCTACTTCTAGCTATGATCAGAATCAAGACATGTAAACTGTCTTTTCTTTTTCGTCTGTTACACAGGCTGGAGTGCATCAGCACCATCTCGGCTCACTACAACCTCCATCTCCCGGGTTCCAGCGATTCTCCTGCTTCAGCCTCCAAAGTAGTTGAGACCACAGGCACGTGCCACCATTAGCCTGGCTTTTTGTATTTTCGTAGAGACAGGGTTTCACCATGTTGGCCAGGCTGGTCTCAAACTCCTGACCTCAGGTGATCCACTCACCTCAGCCTCCAAAATGGTGGGATTTAAACTGTCTTTTTAAAACAAGTGTTTCCCTCATCTCTATCTCCTTCTGGAGTGCTTAGTTCTCTGGTTTCACAAGATGTTCTCTGGCAACTCCAAGCTTATATCTCTTTAATATCAAACTCAATAGAAAAGAGAATCACTTCTTCCTGCTCATTCCAGAATACACTCTGGGATTAGCTTTGACCAACTTGATCACATGTCCATCTCTGAACCAATAACTTTATTTTCATTATTTTATTTTATTTTATTTTGAGATAGAATGTTACTCTGTTGCCCAGGCTGCAGTGCAGTAGCGTGAGCTCGGCTCACTGCAACCTCTGCCTCCTGGCTTTAAGCAATTCTCCTGGGTCAGCCTCTCTGGTACCGGGATTACCGGTGTGTGCCACCATCCCCAGATAATTTTTGTATTTTTAGTAGAGACAGGTTTTCACCATGTTGGCCAGGCTGGTCTCAAACCCCTGACCTCAGGTGATCTGTTCACCTCCGCCTCTGAAAGTGCTGGGATTATAGGCGTGAGCCACTGTGCTCGGCCTGAAGCAATTAATTTGGCTCAGTAGATGGGATCCTGCTGATTGGATAGGCGTAGGTCAAATGCCCACTCTTAGGCTGGGGCATCCAGCGGCCCTACCTAAATCACAGGGAGCATTGATTAGCTAAGGAAATCCAGGTGCAGTCACCAGAAGGGAGAATGGATGTCGAATAGGACCCAACAACAGTTGTCTTCGAAAGAGCCTGCTGCTCACTGTGCCAATTTTATTTGTTGGATGTTTATCTTTTCATAATATTCTTTAGAACTCGTTATAAAATAAGAACATTAACTTTCTCGAGGTTGAGGCAGGAGAATCTCTTGAACCCGGGAGGTGGAGGTTGCAGTGAGCAGAGATCGCGCCACTGCACTCCAGCCTGGGTGACAGAGAGAGACTGTCTCAAAAAAAGAAAAAGAACATTTACTTTGTCTTAGTTACAATACTTCCATTTTTTTCTTAGTTTGTGTGCTGTCGACAGCAATTATTATTTTTTATACACGTAAGTTTAAAATCTTTTTTTTTTTTTGAGACGGAGTTTCGCTCTTGTTACCCAGGCTGGAGTGCAATGGCGCGATCTCGGCTCACCGCAACCTCCACCTCCTGGGTTCAGGCAATTCTCCTGCCCCAGCCTCCTGAGTAGCTGGGATTACAGGCACGCGCCACCATGCCCAGCTAATTTTTTGTATCTTTAGTAGAGATGGGGTTTCACCATGTTGACCAGGATGGTCTCGATCTCTTGACCTCGTGATCCACCCGCCTCGGCCTCCCAAAGTGCTGGGATTACAGGCTTGAGCCACCGTGCCCAGCCGTAAATTTAAAATCTTTATGTAGTCAAATTATTTTTTTCCTGCATGCCTTCTGCCTTTTAGTGTTAGGCTTCAGAAGGCATTTTCACTCGAAGATTATATATTTGCCAATATTTTCTCCTAGTGCTTTATTTTCAGTTTATTTTAATATTTAATCCATCTGGAATTTATGTTGGTACAAAATATGAAGCCTATCTTCCCCCATGTTTAGTGATTCATTCCAACATAATTTGTTTAACAATGCATCCTTTCCCCGTGAATTGCTGATACTTTTTTTTTTTTTTTTGAGATGGAGTCTCACTATGGCGCCCAAGCTGGAATGTAGTAGCACAATCTTGGCTCACTGTGACCTCCACCTCCCAAGTTCAAGCAATTCTCCCACCTCAGTATCCCAAGTAGTAACTGGGATTGCAGACAAGCAATTCTCCCACCTCAGCTTCCCGAGTAATAGCTGGGATTACGGGTTTGCGTTATCATGCCAGGTTAATTTTTGTATTTTAAGTAGAGATGGGGTTTCACCATGTTGATCAAGCTGGTTTCAAACTGCTGACCTCAAGTTATCCGCCTGCCTTCGCCTCCCAAAGTGTCAGGATTACAGGCGTGAGCCACCACACCTGACCAGATCCCTTTACTATCATATACTGAGATTTTTCTTTTTTTTGCTTGCTTACTTATTTATTTATTTGAGATGGAGTCTTGCTCTGTTGCCCAGGCTGTAGTGCAGTGGTGCGATCTCAGCTCACTGCAATCTCTGCCTCTCAGGTTCCAGCATTTCTCCTGCTTCAGCCTCCTGAGTAGCTGGGATTACAGATGCCCATCACCACGCCCAGCTGATTTTTGTATTTTCAGTAGAGACAGGATTTCACCATGTTGTCCAGCCTGGTCTGGAACTCCTGACCTCAAGTGATCTGCTCAGCTTGGCTTCCCAAAGTGCTGGGATTACAGGCATGAGCCACCATGCCAGGCAGCCTTTCCTTATTATTATTATTATTATTGAGACAGAGTTTCACTCTTGTTGTCCAGGCTGAAGTGCAATGGCACGATCTCAGCTCACTGCAACCTCTGCCTCTCGGGTTCAAGCAACTCTCTTGCCTCAGCCTCTGAGTAGCTGCCATCTTGGCCAGGCTGGTCTTGAACTCCTGACCTCGTGATCCACCCACCTCAGCCTCCCAAAGTGCTGGGATTACAGGCATGAGTCACCACACCTGGCCCATTATTATTTTTAATTAGTATTTTTAATTACGGACATAATAATTGTACGTACTTATGGGGCATAGGGTAGGATTTTGAAACATGTACTCCTATGAGAACTTCTTTAGCTTCCCCATGAGTGAGAACATGTGCTCTGTATCTCTCCGTGCCTGGCTTATTTCACTGCATGTAATGAGTTATTTCATATTAGTGCTTCCGTTCGTTCTTTGTATTTATCTTCACTGATCTTTCCTGTAAGGCCTAACCTAGAAAACAAGTACACTTATAATTACCAATTAACTATTATATTATTACAATTTAGGCTAAGATTGCTTTAAGGAGTTGTGAAAGTAGTGGCTAAAATAGGCTATTAGGTGTGGTCACAGCATCTTGCACTTCTTGCAATAGAAGAAAGCAGAAGTTCATTTTCTTTCACTTACTCTCTCGCTCTCTCTTCACCTTCCTGCTTCTATTGGCAAAGCCCAACTTTTGCAAATGTCGTGGGGGTTTTTTCAACAGAGGAGGAAAAGTACCCAAGAAATAGGCATTGCTATGCACAAGGGTCAAATAAAGTGAGTGCCTGAAACAAGTCAAATCAAAACCAGCTCCCTGACCATCCACTCTCATATCCTGACAAAATAAACGCAAGTCATGCTGGGAGCTGAACTGGTTCACACTAAGAGTACGTTAGTGTGGCTTTGGTTTAGGCTCAGGGATTGAATACCTGATTCTGTTCTATTGGTTGCCTGTGTTTTCATTGATTTTGCTTTTTATACCTTCTGCTTCTAACAAGATTATTTGTAGCCAGAAAGAACTGCTGCAACAGCGACTCCTTGAAGTAAACAGAATTTATGACAACTGTTACCCAAGGAGATTCGGAAGACGTATGACATGGCCTGTGGCTGCACCATGGCTAATGACTTACGCTGTGGCCGGATGCACGAAGATGAGGGGGCCTATCAGAGTCCCTCCCTAGGGAACTGGGAAATCCAGAGAAGCTGAATCACTGGCTGTGAGTGATGCGGCTGAGCAGAGCTAAGGCTGAGCTGTCGTGACTCAGGGACAGGTGTTCAACAGCTGTTTGTTGAGTGATTGAGTGATGTACAGATGGCACAGAAAGGCCATGATGGTTGCTTGTAAGCCGAAGTTTTGAGGAAGCTGAAACTGTGAGTGAGGAGAGTCAACTGTCTGGCAGCGAGGCGTGAGCAACTCAATAGAGATGTGAGACAAGATGCAGAAATGCCATCACACAGCCAGAGGAGCCAGGCAATCCCCTGAATGTCCTGTCTCTGATGGTTTCTCAATTCATTGCCTCAAGCTGCACCCGCTGGGGCTCTGTACTGGGTGAGGCTCAGGAGACAGGGTGGTACCAGAGAAGGGAGACCCTCCCCCCCATGCTTCCAAGTCTAGTCTATACCACAGGCACCTTTGCAAAGAGTGCCCTTGCCCCTCTTCCAGAGGGCTCTTGAGGTGAAGAGCCAACAGACAAAAATGTATTTTGGAAAACACAGTTACCTATCCCTTAGCTGCCTACTGTATGGGTTAGATCATTTATTTATTTATGTTAGCTGCAAAGGAGAAACTCATAGGATCACTTTTTGGGGCAGGAGTCTATTGCAAGCATACCCCATAAAGTGGGAGGAATCGCCTTACATGAATTCATTAGCGATACCATCACTGGGGCTGAGCACAGGGGCTACAAACCCAATCATTACAGGAGCCAGGCAGAAAATTCAGGGGTCAGGCATGAGAAAAACATCAGGATGTCCTCTCATTGTTTTATTTTTTCAATTTTTGATAGAATTATGAGAGGTAGCTTTTGGCTACACGTAATACAAATAACAGAAACCCCAACAGAGTGTCTTAAACAATGTAAGACTTACTATTACGTCATGCTCCCCGAGTCTCCTGTGCCAGCCACCAAATTAGTCTCATTCTAAGCTGGTTCATGATTGCCAACAGCCATCAGGAGCCATTAGAGCTACAGGCTTCCTAATTCATGTCTGCTTTGGGAGCACGCATCTCTATCAGTGATCGCATACGTGGCCTTTCCTCTAGTCTGACGGGGTCAGCTTACTTCATTTGTCCACTCCTGGACCGGTAACCACAGGCGCCAGGTAAATTTCATGTCCTGAAAGGTTAGAGTCTGCATTCCTCGACTAGTCACCATGAAGTGGCATGTGACTAGTACTGCTGTTGACTAGTTCCACCCGGGAACAAGGATGAAGTCAGGTTCTCCTGAGCTACACGGGAAGCTGCTGGGGGCAGGGGTGGGTTGAGGAAGACAAATACCTGAAGAGAATCTGGATTCTGTTTGAAAGAAAAGGAGTATGGATGTTGGCTAATTAGTCAATCATACCCATCACATTTTAGTACAGAATGGGGTTGCTGGCCGGGTGCGGTGGCTCATGTCTATAATCCCAGCACTTTGGGAGGCCGAGGCACGTGGACCACCTGAGGTCAGGAGTTCAAAACTAACCTGGCCAACATGGTGAAAACCCACCTCTACAAAAAGATATAAAAATTAGTCTGGCATGATGGCAAGTACCTGTAATCCCAGCTACTCAGGACAATGAGGCGGAAGAATTGCTTGAACCTGGGAGATGGAGGTTATGGTGAGCCAAGATGGCTCTATTGCATTTCAAACTGGGCAACACAGCAAGACTGCTGCTCAAAAAAAAAAAGAAGGGGGATTGCTGATAGAAGTTACTGCAACGATGGTGTGAACTAGACTATGTTGTCCAGTATGGTGGCCAATGGTCACAAACCACTTGAAATCTGGCTAGCGTAAGTAAGGAACAGAATTTTTCATTGTATCTAATTTTAACTACTTTGAATAGCCACACATAGGTAGTGGCTCCTGCACTGGACTGTGTGGATATGGAGAATTTTCTCCATGATTAAAAAGAAAATAAGACAACAGTCGGTGGGGGAGGGTTAGGACACTTAGAAAGTGTCTGCCATCTACAGACAGTGGCTGCTGCTCAGTGTCAGCAGATCGTGGCTATGGGGGGGGCAAATGTGCTTCCATTACCTGTTGCTACATAACAAACCGCCCCAGAATGTAGTGGCTTAAAAGAACCACCATGTTATTTGTTTATAATTCTGCTATCTGGGCTGAGGCTCAGCAGGGTCTCAGTCCTTCTGCTGGTCTTGCTGGTGGTTATTCCCGTGGCTGCATTTAGCAGGCAGGTCATCCGGAATGCTGAGAATCCCCTCTCCATGGAGTTGTAGACTCCTCCTCAACATACGATGGAAGGTAAGTGGACTTCTAATACCATGGCTCAGGACTCCCCCAGTCATGAACGTGGAAGGCGTCAGACTTTAAGGCTGGGCCCAGACCAGGCCCAGACACACTTCTGACATATTCTCTTGGGTAAAGCAGGTCATAGGCCAAGCCCTGTGGCACTGTGATCTGTGAGGAATACGTAAATTGAATACCCTGGGGCATGGTTCAAAGTGGTGGGGTCCTACTAATGTAACAGGTAATCAGGAGTCCAGCGTTGCCAGAGCTCGTATTTATTTTCCCCAAATATCAAGGTAAACAAATTTACGCATGAAGCCTTTCAAATTGTAACTGTTAATTTGCTTGCTCTTGGTACCAGCTTTATTGAGACATATTTGCATGCTATTTAATTCACTTATTTAAAGTGTAGGATTCAGTGGTTTCTAGTACATTCACAGAGATGTGTACCTCTTCCCCTCCCCTCCCCCAGAACCAGGAAACTGTACTAATCTGCATTGTCTGCATGGATTTGCCTAGTACCTATTCTGGCCATTGCATATAAATGTGATCTTGCAATATGTGATCTTGGCTCCATTTTTTTTTTTTTTTTTTAACTTAGCTTTAGTCTTCTTCTCAAATGAGGCAATGCAATGGGATTAGTTTGCTATCATCCCAAAATGGCCAGTGTATTGAGCACTGTTTGGACACTGGGTTATCACATGATTCAAATCACTTTCGTTGCTTTCATTCCATGTTTAATGTTAATTTTATTTTAGACTTTGCCTGGGTGTCAGTGCTATCAATCTTAGAACAAATACTCAAAGATTCTGTCTCATCTACCAATTGCATCTACCAACTGCAAAGTGGAAGCAGCACTGGACTCATAATTAGATATATGCCTTTCATTGAAGTTTGTGTACTACTGCTTTCTTATTTTATTTTTTATTTTGAGATAGTCTTACTCTGTCACCCTGCTGGAGTATAGTGGCGTGATCTTGGCTCACTGCAACCTCCACCTCCCAGGCTCAAGCAATTCTCCTGCCTCAGCCTCCTTAGTGGCTGGAATTACAGGTGTGCACCACTGCCGCCTGGCTAATTTTTGTATTTTTAGTAGAGATGGGGTTTCACCATGCTGACCAGGCTGATCTCGAACTCCTGACCTCAAGTGATCTGCCTGCCTCAGCCTCCCAAAGTGCTGGGATTACAGGCGTGAGCCACCGCGCCACTGCACTCCAGCCTGGGTGACAGGACCAAAACTCCGTCTCAAAAAAGAAAATTGGTGTGTGTGTGTGTCTATGTATACATGTTCAAGGGCATATACTAGGATCCTAACTTGTTATTGGATCCTAATATATGTCCTTGAACATGTACACATGTACAAACACACACACACATATATTCACATGTACATACACATTTATATATACACATATCCATACACACATATACATATCTGTGTGGATATACATACACACACACACACATATGCACATACATGCATATATATGAGAACATAAGGTGACTTGCATCATTTACATTCAACAAATGGTCATTCAGTCATTCAGTTAATTTTATACCTATTTATCATTGGCAAGTGCTGTGCTAGCCTCTAGAACTCTAGCAGTGGCTAGAACAAAGATCCCAGCCATCCCAGCTTTAAAGACAGGCATTCAGTAGTTGCATGGAACAAGTATAAATTATAATGGATGCTGTGGGAAAAAAGTATAGGGGGTTCCAAGGCCAAAAAACAGGGGGAGCAGATCTAGTATGGCAGAGTTAGAAAAGTGATATTTGAGCTGACAGCTGGAAATGATAAGCATCAACATTATCATGGTAAATGATACCACCTTTACCAAGGTGGTAAAGGCCCAACTTGGGCGTTCAATTATTCTCTAATGAGACATTTATTAAATATAGTGCCTGCTGTGTGGCAGCACTGTGCTGACCATCAGTCTATCTGTCGGACATTTAAAGTAGTTTTTAAAAAGAGAATGCATGCAACTTTGAGACTTACTGGCAGGATGACTTCTCCAGATGACCTACTGGCAAGCCAACTTCCCAGGTACTGGCTCCACCCTAGTCTTAGCCGGAGATAAGGATGAAGGAAGAGGTGGTCTTACACTAATTGAATCATTGTAGCAGCTATAGGTCCAGATTCCTTTATTAATTTTTTTTGTTTGTTTTTTTGAGATAGGTTCTCACTCTGCCACCCAGGCTTAAGTGCAGTGGTGCTGTCACTGCTTAATGCAGCCTCCACCTCCCAGGCCCAAGTGATCCTCTTGCCTCAGCCTCCCAAAGTGCTGAGATTATAGGCGTGAGCCATCATCCTCCGCCTGGGTCCCAATTTCTGAAGCCATACTGAGGGCTATTTTTATGGCACTCTTTAACCACTTTGTGCCAGGCACTGTGCCAGTGGCAGAGGGCATAGTGAGGAACAAAACACAAGAGAATCCTGCCATCAGCAAGCTTACACCTGTGAACACATGCACGTTGGGGAAATAAATGAATAAATTGAAAGAGATAACAAGTAATAAAGAGAAAGAGTAACATGATGGAGTGGGGTACTTGGGCATTGGATTGGCTGGTGGAAAAACGTTTCCTGAAGTCAATACTTGGGTGGAAGGTTGAAGGATGATGAGAGGCCAGCCAAACAACGATGGATGGTTTAGGGACAGTCTCTGGGAAAGTCAGAAACAGGCTGGAGCTTGCCCTGTTCTAAGCCGGTGATTCTCAATGGGGGCGTTTGCCCCCAGGGGTCCTTTGGAAAAGTCTAGGAAACATTTTCGGTTGTCAACCTGAGGTGGTAGGGAGTGGAACTGGGCATTGTGGATACAGAGACAGTCCCGTGGCTCAAAATGCCAAAGGTGGATCCGGTTGAGAAACCGGGTCTTCTCAGGACTGAACGCCAGGGCAGGAGCACGGGGACAGCTTGAGCAACCCCGCCTGGAGAGCAGCCTCTGTTTCAGTGTGAGTCTGGGCTGCCTACTGGGCCCCACTGAAGCCCGAAGCCCGAAGCCCGAAATGGGCCAGGCTCCTGCTTCTTTGTTTCATCTCCCTCAGTCTGACTGCGTGCAGTGGCTCGTGCATGTAATCCCAACACGCTGGGAGGCCGAAACGGGAGGATCGCTTGATGCCAGGAGTTCGAGACCAGCGTGAGCAACACAGCGAGACCCCGTCTCAAAAAACTGTTTAAACATTAGCTGGAGGCAGTGGCGAGCGCCTGTGGTCCCAGTTACTCGGGAAGCTGAGGTAGGAGGATCGCTTGAGCCTAGAATACTGAGGCTGCAATGACGTGTGACCGAAAGACTGCACTCCAGCCTGGGCGAGAGAAGGAAACCTGTCTCAAAAAAGCAAAAAGACACCCTCCAGGATGTCCAGCTTTCGCAGCAACTCGGTCACTCGGAGAGCCCGCCACCTCCTCGCCGAGCTTCCGGGACGGGGCCGGAAGTTCCGGCGAGAGGGGCGTTGAGCAGCGGCGAGCCCGCCCAATAGGGACATCCCAGGCCCGGAAGTCTCGCGAGAAGGGCGGCGGCGGTGGGTTCTGGGAGAGGCGACCGGGCGGCCGAGAGAGGCAGCTGGCGGCGTTGCATGGAGGGCGCCGGGGGCGGTGCGGGCGAGCGGGAGCCGCTGCTGGGTGCGCGGCGGGCAGCCGGGACTGCGGCGGCGGCGGGGGCGTTCGCCGGCCGCCGCGCGGCGTGCGGGGCCGTGCTGCTGACGGAGCTGCTGGAGCGCGCGGCTTTCTACGGCATCACGTCCAACCTGGTGCTGTTCCTGAACGGAGCGCCGTTCAACTGGGAGGGCGCGCAGGCCAGTCAGGCGCTGCTGCTCTTCATGGGCCTCACCTACCTGGGCTCTCCGTTTGGGGGCTGGCTGGCCGATGCGCGGCTGGGCCGGGCGCGCGCCATCCTGCTGAGCCTGGCGCTCTACCTGCTGGGCATGCTGGCCTTCCCGCTGCTGGCCGCGCCCGCCACGCAAGCCGCGCTCTGCGGGACCTTGCGCCCGCTCAACTGCTCGGAGCCCTGCCCCGATGCCGCCGCGCGTCGCTGCGCTCCCGCCACCTTCGCTGGGTTGGCGCTGGTGGGCCTGGGTGTGGCCACCGTCAAGGCCAACATCACGCCTTTCGGCGCGGACCAGGTGAGCCGCGCCCTCGCGCTCTCCCTGTCCCTGTCCAGCCTCAGCTTCTTCCCCTGCTCCTGCCTCTATCCTGCTCCGCTCTGGAACTGCAAAGGGAGCCCCTTGCTCCAGGGGGCTTCTCTGTCTAGTGCAGAGGAAGCCCGAGAGCGGGTGGACCAAGAGCGGAGGGACCGGTGTAATAGGTGCTGGAAGGGCTTTGCCGGGGGCGGGATGAAGCCTACACACACAGTGATGACCGCAGTGGCTTCAAAGAAAAGAGGCTGGGCGCGGTGGCTCACGCCTGTAATCCCAGCACTTTGGGAGGCCAAGGCGGGAGGCTTGCTTGAGCCTAGGACTTTGAGGCTAGAATGGGCAACATAGTGATTCTTGAGCGTACGAGTTGGAGGCTGCAGTGAGCTAGGGTCACACCACTGCACTCTAGCTTGGGCAACAGAATGAGACCCCATCTCAAAAATAAAATTTAAAAATAGACTCGGCGTGGGGGCTCACGCCTGTAATTCCAGCACTTTGGGAGGCTGAGGCGGGCGGATCACCGAAGGTGAGGAGTTCGAGACCAGCCTGGCCAACATGGTGAAACCCTGTATCTACTAAATACAAAAATTAGGCGGGCATGGTGCTTCCGCGCCGTTTATCCCAGCTACTCGGAAGGCTGAGGCAGGAGAACCCAGGAGGTGAGGTTGTGGTGAGCGAATATCGCACCACTGCACTTCAAACTGGGCGGCAGAGCGAGACCCGATCTCTAAATAAATAAATAGGACCTCGTTGTTCAGGCCTTGTAAATTCAGACCAGAAGGACAGGCAAGAGCAGTTGTTGCAGGAGCTTTCCAGATATGGGGATTCGCAGGTGCAGAGGCCTGGGGCCAGGATGCCAGGGAAGGGGAATCCCCGTTGTTGCCTTACCTTCTTTACAAAGAAGTGGAAAACACTCATGCTGCGTTTTCGTGGTTTTAAAGGAGTTTTGGGCTAGGTTGGATAGGAAAGCTCAAATGAAAATGAGTTTGAATCAAGTTAGCATCAAGCTGCTCCCCTGTAACTGTAACTGCCAAGAAATGAGGGAGGAACCACTGCACCTCTTCAGGAGGGAAGAGGAAATGGTCACCAAGCATTAGAGGCAGAATAGGCAGCCTCTAAGAGCAATAGCAAACTCAGATCATTTCAGAAAATCAAAACTAAAGTGGAAAGTGAGGTGGCAGGCTGGGCCGGATCATGTGAGGAGTGTTAAAGCATTTGGATACAGTAGGAAGCTTTACTGGGTTCCAGCAGGGAGTGGTAAGATTTATGTCATGTGCAGAGCAGGCGCTGAAGCTGAGGTGGCAGGTCAGGTCTACTTCTTGTTTTTTGAGGATTTGCAAGCTAAGAATGGTCCTTACATTTTTAAGGGTTGGAGACAGAATAATCTGTGATGAGTAAAAATTTTGTGAAAATCACATTTCCTTCTCCATAAATCAAGCATTTTGGGAACGTAGCCCCACCCGTTTCCGATACACAGCCAGACTGCTAGGGCTGGTTTCACCAAGCAGAGGCCAAATTGAGTAACTGTGATGGAGACTAAATGTCTCATAAAACTCAAAATGTGAACTGCTTGCCCAGTCACAGAAGTGTGCAGACGCTTGTTGTCGAGAATGGGTTGTGTAGGGAGTGGTGACAACAGGGACCTTAGGTGGAGTATCTCATAACTAGAGTGGAAGCAGTGGAGGTGGGGTGAAGTGGATGGCGCAGGTAAGCTGTGGAAGTAATACCCCAGGCTGGGTCATCTATAATGTAAAGAGGTTTATTTGGTTTAGGGTTCTGGAGGCTGTACCAGAAGCAGGGCGCCAGCATCTGCTCTGCTGAGGGCCTCTGGAACTGCCAGCTGTGTGGAGATCACATGCACTAGAGGAAGTGAGAGAGAGAGAGAGGGAGGAGGGAGGGGCCAGGCTTGTCAATGACCTCCCTCATAGGAGAGTTCACTCCTAACTGCCACAGCCCCAAGCCTTTCTTCGGGGATCCGTCCCCATGACCCAAACACCAGGCCGCACGAGCAACACTGGGGCTCAGATTTCTTCATGAGACTTGGAAGGTCAGACATTGAAACCAAGGCATGTGAACAGTAGGGAAGGTGACTCCTAGGCTTTTGCACTGATTGTGAGTGCCTGTTTTTTTGGGAACATTTGCTGACGGCTTACTATGCACCAGACACAGTTCTCACTACAGTACTTGGTTAGTCCACGTGACACACAGGCTGATGCGGTGCCCATTTTACTGATGGGGAAACTGAGGCTCGAGAAGTTAAATCATTGGCCCAAAGTTACACAGCTTGTATGTGACTGAGCCAGGATTCAAAGCCTGTCCTTTGAATCTGAGCTTCCACTCTTCCTGTGAAAGGTTATCCCATTCCAGTCAGACACCCTAGAGTGACGTCAGAAGTGATCATCTTCTAATAGAACAGTGGCATATGCATGCTTACGTAGTTGACCAAATAGGAACCTCACAGGAGTTATATTCATTTTATTGATGAGGAAACGGGCACAAAAAGAGATGACTTTGTTGCCTATAGGTAGTGAGTGGTCAAGCTGGACTTTCATTCTGGTCGGATTCTTCGTTAACTACTGCACTAAAATGGGCCCCGTGTGCCTGCGTTCTGTGATGATTCTGCGGGGCTGGATCTCAGTACCCAGGCTCTTGGCCTTGCGGTGCCATTGGCTCATAGGTCGACACTGAAGGAACGGGCTGGTAGCACAGTCAGTGTTTGGTTTTTAGAGACTTGGCCATGTCACACAAGCATACTCGAAAGCTTATGTTATGCCTCTTACTTGTGCCGTTCCCAAGTGATCTCATTTAAGCCTCACAGCAGTTGATGATGTATGTGCTGCAGTTACACCTGTTACACAGGGAGCAGAGGCCTGGAGGGTTGGCTTCCAAGGCTGCACAGCAAGTGCGTAGGGGCGCTGGTGTGGGGCCCTGGCAGCTTGACTTACAAGCTGCTGCTCTCCAAGAGGAAACAGACGAGTAACTGATACTTCTTAAAATGAGGAGGAAATGGTGCTGGGTTATCTCAAGTAAATCTGACAGAATATGTGTTCTTTGATCCATGATTAAATGTGGATGTTGAGAGGAGGTGTGCCTTCTTCCATAAGATAGCTGGCCTAGTCTCTTCCCATGTAACACTTGTGGGAAGAGGGAACCCATCTGGATGAAAGGCTCCTTGCTAGACCTGGCCGCCCCCGCATCATGAGCAGAGTGAAGGGATCCCAGCTGCTGTCGTGGCCCTTCTCGGATACTTGGGATAGTTTGTAGACCACCTATTAGCTAATAATGTACTGATGTTGCCTTTCTTAGGTGTGGCAATCTCACTTCGGTTAGAAGAATGTCCTCATTTCCAGGAGACTCATGATGAAATTTGGGGGGTGAAATAGGATGCCACAGCTTTATTTGTAAATAGTTCAGCCAGAAGTAGTTTTTGTTTTTGTTTTTTAAGAACAAGTCTCACTCTACTACGCAGACTGGGGTGCTGTGGTATGATCTCGGCTCACTGTAACCTCCACCTCCCAGGTGCAAGCTATTCTCATGCCTCAGCCTCCTGAGTAGCCGGGACTACAGGTGTGAGCTACCACACCTGGCTAATTTTTGTATTTTTAGTAGCGACAGGATCTTATCAGGTTGGCCAGTCTGGTATCCAGCTCCTGACCTCAGGTGAGCCACCTGTCTCAACCTCCCAAATTTCTGGGATTACAGGCGTGAGCCACTGCACTCAGCCAGAAGTATTTTTTGTATATAGAACAAAGAGTGCTGAAGATCTAAGTGAAGGGTAGAAAAGTGTGCATTTTGTGATTCAAGTTTTCTATACATTTGGAGTTTTTCTTAATGAAAAGAGAATGTCTACTGTTGAATGTATAAGCTAAATGTAGTATAGCCATACATTGGAATATTTTTCAGCCATAAGAAAACAAATTAAGTACTGCTGAGCCTTGAAAACATGACACTGAGTGAAGGAAGCCAGACACAAGGCTTCAGTTGTGTGATCCCATTTATGTGGAATCACAGAAGAGGTGAGTGTGGAGACTGGAAGTAGATGAGGGGTTGCCAGGGGCCAGGAGGGGGCGTGAGAGTGACTGAAAGGGAACAGGGCTTCCTGTTGGCGTGATGAGAATATGGGTTTGGATAGCAGTGATGGTTGTACGTCTCAATATACTAAAGACTACTGAATGGCACACTTTTAAAGAGTGAGTTTTGTGGTATGCGAGTCGTACCTCCGTGGAAAAGCATCAGGGGGAAGAAGTAGCCTTATGCCAGGGTGCTTGCTTGCCCTGTTGTCAGGTGGCAGGTCCCCTCCAGGTGCTACTGCATCATGGCAGGAGGCCTGGCTGGGGATCCTGAGGTGTGCAGGCTTGAAGCATGCTCTGCTGTGCCCCAGGCTGGGGTTAATTTGTCCCGGTCTGGTCCTTATCATTTAGAGGAAACCTATTTGTATTTTTAAGGTGCTTTTTATGCTTCTTTGTCACTTAACTCTTCATCTCCCATGTAGAGCCTCTGGGAGACATTCTTATAGGAGAGATGAATGGGGTCAGGCTGAATAGCTTTGAGGAGGAGGCCTAGGTGGCTTTTGAAAGAGGATGTGTGAGCTGTGCGTCCAAGGGAGAGGTATGTTCATGTAAATCACGTCAGGCCTGTGTCTTCCCCCAGCGCTTCACCTTTTTCAAAGGTCACAATCATTCTTGGTGGATGGTTTATTTGAAATAGTGACCTGAAAGAAGAAAGTCTTATTTTACAGATAAGCAGAGCAAATGATGCATTTTTTTCTAGAGGAAAAACTGACACTCTGTATTTTAAGAAATTCCTCTGTCAGCCAACTGTTTAGCTTGCTGTACACAATTCTGTTCTTGTAGCTTTTCTTCTCCAAATTGATTTTGGTGGTGTCTTTTGACCAGTCATGTGAAAACCTTGTTTATCCTTGGTAGGGCGCATGGCTGCTGCCTACACGGTGATGTCATGCAACCCATGGGAAGGGAGGCTTCAGCCTGTCTTCAGCCTTCAGGAGCAAGGAAGCATGTGATGTCCCTTCACAGCAGCCAGCTTCCCTCATTACAGAAATGCCTGGTGTGTGCCTATTTAAGGCTTAGTAATAGTCTTTGGTTTATAAAGTAATTTTGATGGATTACTCTTGGAAGTTGAAACAAATTGACCACCACAATTACACAGGAAATGAGGATAAAAGTCGTTTTAAGGTTAGGATTTTCCTAGACTATCCGATGGTGAGTTTTTCGTGCTTCATCTGAAGAGGACATAGGTCTGAGACTGGGAGGATGTGTGCAGGGCCTCTGTGGAGAATGGAAAGGCCCCAGTACCTTTCAGGTGTTAGACAGTTTGTGTCTCTATTAAGTTTAGATATTATGTTTACTGGCTTTTTTTATGCTTGTCAAAAAATTCCTGTTTGTTTGTTTTCACACTTGCAGTTTTGTTTTCTCAGTAACCATTTCTCTGCTCACATTTTCATGTTTCTTCCTGGTCCATGGGAATTGGTGCCCACTGTTGAGCAGTATTTAAATGCATTGTGTCCCAGTGAAGAACTAACTGTCTGAGATGTCTAAGAAGTTCTCAACTCAAACTTTTATTCAATAGAGATGTCTGCATTTTGTCTAGGACCTCTGTTCAGTATTGTCATAGATAGGAGAAGAGTTTAAACTTTTGAGAACATGTGATTTGTTTTAAACTTGATTTTGAGTTTGAAGTGGTGTTACTATATATGTAATTAATTACCTGCCACCACAGTAGCCACGCTTAACCATTTGGATTTCAAACAAATCTCTTTTTGAGGAGCACACAATTATTTTTGATTTGCTCTATTTCCTTTAGAGAGGAGCACACAATTTTACAGCTCTGCGTGAACTTTTTAAAAACAGAGTTCAGAATAGTATATCAAATACATGACTGCTAAAAAGATGTATGTGCTTATTGAATACCATATCTTTTTTTTTTTATTTTGAGACAGGGTCTCACTGTCACCTAGGCTGGAGTGCAGTGACGCCATCACAGCTCACTGCAACCTCCTCCCTAGTTCAAGGGATCCTCCCACCTCAGCCTCGCAAGTAGCTGGGACTGTAGGTGCACACCGCTGCACCTGGCTGATGTTTGTAATGTTTTTGTAGAGATGGGGGTCTCACTGTGTTCCCAGTCTGGTCTCAAACGCTTGATCCCAAGTGAACTGCCTGCCCCGGCTTCCCGAAGTGCTAGGATTCCAGACATGAGCCGCCATCTTTGGATCCAGAAACTAGATCTATAATTGGAATAAAAATGTTCTAACTCTTTCATAACCTGTGTCTTAAGAATCAGACGGTAAAAGTTTTTAAGACAAAGAGACCCTTTTTATGAGAATCAGCATCAGCCTTTCGTAAGTTTGTTGAAAAGAAATTTAGGAAATGAAACTCACTAGAAATGTCTCAGGGCTCACTAGAAATGAGTACAGGGCTCATTCACACGGTGAGTACAGGGTGAGTACAGGGCTCATTCGCACGGTGAGTACAGGGCTCATTCGCACGGTGAGTACAGGGTGAGTACAGGGCTCATTCGCACGGTGAGTACAGGGTGAGTACAGGGCTCATTCGCACAATGTCCTATTTAGAGGTGAAAATCCAGGTGGGCAGAGAAGGCTTCTGGTGTGTCTGCCCCCAAATGACCTGTTCCCAACCTCTTGGACTCCACTGAATGAAGTAGCCTCATGAACTGCATAAGCCTAGATGTTGCATGATTACCTCAGTGCTTTTGTTTTAATCCAGGAAGTCAGTGATTTTTGAGAAATCCCTACTCTTACCAGAATTTCTCATGATTTCATTGATAGCCTGTCTAATCTAAAAATAATAGCATGTGGTTTTATCTTTAATCCGTGATTTCTTTGCTTTATCGAGATCTCTGGTTCTCAGGAGACCAGATTACAGTCAGTGTGGGTAGTGGCTTGGCCTCACTGAACGAATGCCACCTGCAGTGTTTCTCTTTGGGGCCTAAGTGTATCTGTGGGGTGCCTCATGGTACTGACATGTAGCTCAGTGAGGCATGGAACTCTGTAACTTTGGTTCTAACACTTAGCTGTGAGTAGAAGTCACCTGGGAAGTTGTTTGAAATGCAGATACCTGGGCCTGGGCCCCAGAGACAGTGATTCAGCAGGTCTGGAGTGTGGGTCCTGTGACTTTTTGAAACACAGTTTTGATCTTGTTGCCCAGGCTGGAGTGCGGTGGTGTGGTCTCAGGTCACTGTCTCCTGGGTTCAAGCAATTCTTCTGCCTCAGCCCCGCCAAGTAGCTGGGATTACAGGTGCCCACCACCACGCCTGGCTAATTTTTGTAGTTTTAGTAGAGACAGGGTTTTACCATGTTGACCAGGCTGGTCTCAAACTCCTGCCCTTAAACCTCCCAAAGTGCTGGGATTGTAGGTGTGAGCCACCACACCAGGCTGACTCTGTATATATATATATATTTTTTTTGAGACAAAGTCACCTCTGTTGCCCAGGCTGGAGTGCAGTGGCGTCATCTCACTGCACTCCGCCTCCTGGGTTCAAGCAATTCTCCCACCTCAGCCTCTGAGTAGCTGGGATTATAGGCATGTGCCACCAAGCCCAGGTAAATTTTGTATTTTTAGTAGAGATGGGTTTTCACCATACTGGCCAGGCTGGTCTTGAACTCCTTGTGATCCCCATGATCCACCCGCCTCAGCCTCCCAAAGTGCTGGGATTACAGGCGTGAGCCACCACACCCAGCCTGACTCTGTATTTTTAAAGAGCATTCCAGATAATTCCAAGGCAAGTGGTTCAGATACTTAGAAAAATTCTATAGCAGGTGGTCCACATACTCAGAGAAACTCTCTAGGATTTGTTGGAATTTAGTGTAATTAAGTGAAACCTGCCCAGTACCTGTAGTAATTAAAAGCGTAGGGTGTGTTTTTTGTGAAGAAATCCGTGAATGTTTCTGTAAACACCATGTTGATTGTGTTGCACTTCTTAAAGGTTGTGATGACAACGGTAATTTTAACCGCTTGACTGTATGTGTTTTTCATCCTTGAGGACTATCATATATTTTCAAGTATCTTTCCTCCCTGTTATTTTAGGTTAAAGATCGAGGTCCAGAAGCCACTAGGAGATTTTTTAATTGGTTTTATTGGAGCATTAACCTGGGAGCGATCCTGTCATTAGGAGGCATTGCCTACATTCAGCAGAACATCAGCTTTGTCACTGGTTATGCGATCCCTACTGTCTGCGTTGGCCTCGCTTTTGTGGTCTTCCTCTGTGGCCAGAGCGTTTTCATCACCAAGCCTCCTGATGGCAGTGCCTTCACCGACATGTTCAAGATACTGACGTATTCCTGCTGTTCCCAGAAGCGACGTGGAGAGCGCCAGAGTCATGAGTAAGCCCTTAATTCTCATGTCAGGCTGTTTGATAGGACTTATCGATCTCTTTATTAACATCCTCGCTTAGGTTTGTGTGCTGGGCCTGGGCGAGTGGTTTACACGTCTTCTCTCCTCTAGCCTTGCATTTCCCCAAGAAGGCAGGCGCAGCATTATTATCCCCATCTTAAAGATGGGCCAGTGGCCTGATTCCAGAGCTCATGCTTTAACCCCCACATAGCACTTTCTCTCACTGCCAGTGTAGACGGAAGCTCCTTTAGTGCCAGATTATAAAGGTAGAAATTCGCGGAGGGCATCGAGGAGACAGAAAGCATGCTTGATACGTTTCTTTTTATTTTAAAAGGTTTTGAAATACATTTGGATGAAAAACTAAGCAGTTGCTAATGCTGTCAGTACCTGTCTCTACTCTTGAAAAAGTAAGCCACTGCCTCTTCCTTAAAGGTCAGCAATTGATCAGGTTGGCATGGGCTCAGTCATACAGCGGTCAGGTCTGTAACTCTGGCAGGAAGGTACAGTTGCAGAATGTGAGATGCACTGAGGGTGACCAGATGATCTCATGAGACTTATGCAGTGTTAGCACCAAAGTTCCCTGAACTGGGGTTTTAAAGCTGAAGGTCTTGTGTCCTCAGAAGCCCTCCAAGTCACTGGCTAACTATGGCTCATGCTTGGTGATGTTAGATGCCAGTTAATAAAGAAAAGTTCAGACCTTAAGCCCAAGAAGAGAACTCAGAAATTTTTGTGTTATTCTTTATTGAGGCATAATTTACAGGTAGTGAAATTTACCCCTCATTGCTGTACAGTTCTGTGAATTATGACAAACTCACTCAGGTTGTATAAGCACCAGTGCAGTCAAGGCATAGACTATTCCCATCATTCCAGAGAAGTCTCTGGGGCCTTTTGTAGTCAGTCCCCTCATGGAATGTTTTATCAGCGTAGAAATGCCCGGTGGCCAGCCCATCACTCAGCCATTGGAGGAGCGTCCTGTGTCTCGGAGCTGTGCATCCCGCTGTGGCATGGCACTGGCTGCTGGGCGTTCTTCTCCAGGTGCACTCATACACCTGCCTCCCTGCAGCTTGCCTGTGTTTGTTTTGCTGATGTGCTTAGAGCCATAGCGAATGTGTCTTACATTCCTTCCACGTGATAGATTGAAACTACACCAAAATAGCCCTGTGTGCCTACTTCTTTGCTCCAGGCTGAACATCTCTGATTTCTCCAGCTGTCCCTGTGTGGAGTTCTGGCAGATCTCACCAGTCTAAATGACCTATTGGAAATGCCGGTGGGTCACTGTGGCATTCAAACACATAATTCAGCACTACAAATGGTGGGACGACACTAAAGAATTTTTAGTAATTCAAGTATAGGAGGCTGAGGTGGAAGGATAACTTGAGCCCAGGAGGTCAGGTCAAGGCTGCGGTGAGCCATTATTGTGCAGCACTGCACTCCAGCCTGGGCAACAAAGTGAGACCTTATCTCAAGAAAATGAAAAAGTAGCTCCATCTTAGTTGACACTAGTCTTTTGCCAGGGATTTATTTGATTACACAAAAGCAATGTTTCAGATCCTAGAAGTCTTTTTCAGGAACAACCCTTAAAGTTTCAGTATCTCTGTGGGTGGTACCCCATGACATTTCTGCGAGAGAACAGCATTGTTTGGTGGACATATTTGGGTCTTAATGCACAAATGGCAGCGTGGAGAGGGTTGGGGCAACTTTTACTTAGGAAACTGATTGTTTCCTGAGTAACCCCTGAGGATTGTTTTTGAAAGTCTTCTTGGGCAAAAATAAGGGGAAAAAAGTGGGGGCTAGCTTGATGGCCTGAGGAATT
Organism: Saguinus oedipus; assembly: GCA_031835075.1. Classification (NCBI taxonomy): domain Eukaryota; kingdom Metazoa; phylum Chordata; class Mammalia; order Primates; family Cebidae; genus Saguinus; species Saguinus oedipus. The sequence goes on along the minus strand of CM063177.1, from coordinate 137,508,058 downwards.
CTCAGAGTCTGCTGTTTGTATGAACTGGCTCTGTGACCTTGGGCAGGTTACTGATCTTGCCAAGCTCAGCTTTCCTTTTTGTACAGTGGAGATGGATTCATCTCAGTTGTGAAGCCTGAGCACAGTGACGAGTGCAAGGCCCTCAGCAGGATGCCAGGCACATGATTAGGGCCCGTCAGTGACGCGCACTGTGATGAGGGTGCCTGTAAGAAGCTGGGCCTCCAAAGCCTGAGGAGCATGACATACATGGCGTTTTTACAGTCCTGGCGCTTCGTTTCATCTGGCCCAATCTCAGTTTCAATCCAGGTGGATCTGTTTTTCGAAGATGATACAGTAGTTGATATTAAATGAGAAATGAAGGTACGTGCTTTGTGATACGTACTTATTTGAGAACCTGTGAGAACCAGTGGACTTTCCCTGGAGAATACACACACATTTATATGCAGCCTTCACAGAGACTCGGAGGCACAGGTATCCTGAAACTGGAGCCCATAAACTTTTGTGGGGAGGAGCAGAGGGCTCTTGTGGGTGTTTGGGTGTCACTTGACCATGGCTTCATGTTGGACTCTTATATGTTGCAAAACAGTGCACTTAACAATATGTATAACACGGTAAAGCATCCGATGCATATTCACTTGACAACCTTTAAATACTTTAATGATGTAAAGTGAAAGTAATATAACCAATAACTCTTCTGAGTGATTCTTTGTGTGAAAATGAATTTGTTATGTGGTATTTAAATGTTTTTAGTGAAACATGTTTAGTATGATGTGGTAAATCACTGATAGTATCTGTGTTAGGTACAAAAAGACTTTTAATTTCCTTTTTTGGAACAAAAAAGTAGTACTTGAAGTTAAGAATGTTTTCAGGTGAGAGTATTTATAATGTCTTTGGAATTTATTTTCACTTTTGGGTGTTTTTGTTTCTGATTATTTTCCCCCACTAGACTAAGACCATCAGGACAGGTGCCCTCTCCTTTAAAAATGTGCTCCCTTGTCCCCAGCCCCCAGGTAGAGCAATGCAGGGCCCGCAGCAGGTATTTGATCAATATTTGTTGGATCAAATATTGATCCAATATTTGGACAAGTTTCCTTGTCCAAAATTTGGCTAAAATATTAAGTTATAGTTTTCAGCTCTTTTTTCCCCTGCTCTGAATGTCCAGACTTAAAATGTTGGCTTTATAAGATAAAAGAATTTAAAATAGTGGCACCATAGTAAAACGGGATGTGAGTTAATAAACTAGAAGGCGGACAGGTGCCGTTTCTACTGGCTTCCCACAGTTAAATTTAATCTTAATGGAACTTAACTCTCTCCTGGTTCTTCTGGCTTTAGAGAATAGCGTACACTTTGTTTTTCCATTTTACCCCTGAGATCTTTGGTGCCCGCTCCTCATTAGAGTGTTTTGGAGCTGGGATAGAGGGTGGAGCTCTCTAATGGGGCCTATTCATTTTCTAAATAATGAAGCAGGCCCAGAGTGAGTAAGTGAAGCTTGCTAGTACAAGAGCCAGGAATGCCAGGTCCATGATCCTGCTGTGACCAGCAGATGTGAGGGCAGTGGCAGGGAGTGGAGGCGCAGTGGTGTCCTGCGGGGGTCAGGGCCTCAGGCTCTAAAGCCAAGACTGCCTGGGTCCAAGTCCTGGCCGTACCTCGAGCACCCTTCTCATTCTCTGTGCCCAGGTGTCCTCCTCCGTGCAATAGAGCCCTGAGGAGTTTGAACACTGCACCGTTAATGAGGGAGCATGGAGGGCACAATGCATTCGGCACTTCCTGTTTCCTGCTCTTGGAACAGAGCCGGGGACATCCTCCTCTCATCACTACCATCACTGCCCTCTTCCTCAGCTGTTCCTTAAGTCAAGAGCTGACAGCTTTCCTCCGAGAATAGAACCCTGCCTCAGTCCTGCCGTGACTCAGTTTAAGCCAGCAGGGTTTTATTAGCAGCATTGGTATTGGCTGTCAGGTGTTGATATTTGATAAATTAGCTAATTAAAAATTGACACAATCTAGTGCATTTTTTCACATCTTATCCAGTGGCATGGCTGGTGTCCTTCCCAGTGTCAGGTGGAGCTGCAGGCTCTCCACACTCAAAGACAGCCGAGCTGGCAGCAGCACTGGGGCTGAATTCAGCCATGGTTCAGACTGTCATGACAGATCTTCCAGCCGTACAATTGTACTTCGACTAGAAAGTCCCTTTGTCAGCTGTTTTAGTCCATTCTGTGACATTTAGAAGTAGGTAGCTGTGTTTGGTGTGTACATTTAGTGAGTGATGGAATGAGTTGAAGCAGATTCCATACAGTGAGCTGGTTTCCTACCTCCAAACATAATTTGTGACCAATAATTGATAGCTGGGAGGGGAAGAAAACTAATTCCTTCATTTTATTTCCCAAAGTGAAGGCATTGGAGTCTTTCAGCAATCTTCTAAACAAAGTCTGTTTGATTCATGTAAGATGTCTCATGGAGGGCCATTTACAGAAGAGAAAGTGGAAGATGTGAAGGCTCTGGTCAAGATTGTCCCTGTTTTCTTGGCTTTGATACCTTACTGGACAGTGTATTTCCAAGTGAGTGGTGACAAACAGGTTCGATTTCCTTTATCTTCCTATGAAGTCTTGCCCTAGCACTTGTTTTGACTGTTTTTAAAGTAGTTAGGACTAGATGATTTTTTTTCCATGAGTCTGTGGAATCTTGAAATTTTTGTTTTTAGTTATGGAGTCATTTTGACTGCTTTAAATATTTTTAAAGCCTTTCTGAAAAAGAAGCCGAGAGCAGGTATGCTTCTGGTTTTCCAGGCCCCTCTCGTTAATGTGGTTTCTCCTGTGGATAACTGGCCATTCTGTTTGAAAATCGATCTCCAGAGGGCTTTACAGTCACCAGATCATTGATGTGTCTGTTCCTGGGAGTCACTGCTGTGTCGCATCTCAGAGTCTAGTTTAGGGGGGCAGGATGCTTAAGCGTGTCTGAAAGCATAGGTGGTTCACATGTAATAATACTGCTTTTTATTCCCAGATGCAGACGACATACGTTTTACAGAGTCTTCATTTGAGGATTCCAGAAATTTCAAATATTACAACCACTCCTCACACGGTAAGAACAATTGTAATCTGAAAATTGTCATTTCAGGTTTATGTAATAAATTGATTCCTTTTACCAACTGTAAATGTTATATAAATGCTATCAGCACAAACAAAAAAGCATTGTTACTGAAATAGAGTTTTACTTATTTTAGAGAATACTTTTTTATTGGTTGTATCATTGACTAGATTAGGTTGACCAACATCACTTAAACGTTTCTTAATATTTTTCACCTGATTATTTTCCCCTCAAGGCACAGAAAAGCATTTAGAAATAAATCTTTTCCCAGTTTCATTGTCTCTAACCTGAAGAGGTTGTACCTTGGAGAGGAACTGTTCTTTACATGCATTTCTCCCATTGAGATGTTTGTTCTCAAGACAGGTGATGACCTGTATTATAGGGGACTAAACGCTTCCTGTGTTTCACCCCAGCTCCCTGCAGCCTGGCTGACCATGTTTGATGCTGTGCTCATCCTCCTGCTCATCCCTGTGAAGGACAAACTGGTCGATCCCATTTTGAGAAGGAACGGCCTGCTCCCGTCCTCCTTGAAGAGGATCGCTGTGGGCATGTTCTTTGTCATGTGCTCGGCCTTTGCTGCAGGTAAGAAGGGTTTCTGTTTGGTTTCTCCTCAGGCCTGACTTGGGCAGTTGTGGATTCAGAATGTACTGTTCACACCTGGTCGTGCCTCACGCTGTTCAGGAGGTGCCAGTCTGTAAAAGAGGATGTGTATCAGTTATTTTATACCACTGATTCTTTACTTTAAACTTTGAAATAAGTTTAAGATTATTTTCTTAAGGATATGTCATTTTTCTTCTGGTACTAAAACCATTGGATTTATCTGAAAAGTGACTTTTGGACTGAGTTCAAAGAAGCTTGTTCTCTACCTACTGATTTATAATTTGACTATTGAATGCTGAATAGATGAATTTTTATAAATTAAAGGTACCATATAATTCTCAAGGATGAGAATTGCACCTTCTGATTACTAACCTTAGGTTTATTAACAAGTGTCAGGGTGCCTGTGAGTCCTTTGAATTTTTTATGTAAAATTCTGCATGCATTTTTCTGGTGACAAAAATGTTTCTAGATTGTTACAGGCTCATGGGCAGCATCTCCTCCCCCCTACAAATCAACATGATAAGAATGAATGCCGAAGTCTCTAGACTCTGATGAGGAGAGTTATCCTGTGAAGGGTTTCCATTCTGTTTTCATAATTTGTATGTTCTGGAATGAGTTGTTCTTCTTTTGCTGATAAAGCTGGGTATTGCTGACTTTCTCAATTATTTTGGAGTTCTTCCTTCATTAATATTTGAAAATTATTGAATGATAAAATACCTTAGTTACATAATAAGAAAAGCTTGATATTCTTGAATCAACTGTATATTATCTGCTGTTATGAGGACTTCAGTGTTAAGCACTGCTGAAATGGAATTTAATATTCTCAAACAATGCTGCCTTCATAGCAGGCTTCATCTGCTTTTGTCAGACTGAACGTATTGATACAGTACTTAATAGATTTTAAGAAATGAGTCCCTGGGCTTAAGAAATATCTATTCTAGAGACTGGGACATTTTAGAAGACGATTGCATTTTCTTTTGTTCAAGTAGTTAATTAAAGTGAGGTTGTGACTGAATGAAGTTTTTGCTGTGTGCTTTCTTTATAATTCAGCTTCTCTCCCAGAGCTGTGGCCCATGGGGAAATAAGCATGGGCAGAGAAGAGCTGAATCACTGCAGGGCTCCTGGTGCCGGCTGCAGTCAGCAGAGTGCGTATGCTGATGGGCTGTCTGCAGGAACAGTTTTTGCACTGGAGACTGCCTGCCTGCCTGTCCTGCCTCCAGCACAGGCCCAGCTTTGGCTTCAGACCTCTCTCTCTCTCCCTGTGTCTGTGCCCTGTCATCACACTGGTTGATGCCAAGGGAGTCCTCGTTCCCTCCCGTGGGAAAGAAGATGTCCTTGGTCTCCAGAGGCTTTTCCAGTAGATACTTGGTTTGGGCTCCTTCCCTAACATCCTCTCTTTCAGTTCCATAAATGGCTGAATGGCTTCTGTGGGCTACCTTGAGAGTCATGCAGGCCATTCTGGTGGTTTCTACTTGAACTCGTGAAGGAAACAAGTGCCAGATGAGTCACTGATGAGATTTCCCCCATCACGCTCCATCTGCTCTGTCTTTAAAAAGTGCTGGCAGAATACACAATAGATCAAACCCACTGCTCACTGACCAGAGTCAGCGGCCTGTGCCCCATGCTTGCCTTCTTAGTGAGTGTTGGCGCCTGTGGGGAGGCAGGTGCTCTAACCTAGTATGACTGCAGCAGCCCCAGACCCTCTGAATTGGTGACACAGAAGTGGAAAACACAGCATATTTACGTTCTTAAAAAGCCTTTCTTTACCAAGTGACCCAATATTGGAAAGAAGCTTTAAACATCAGTAGTTGGGAAGAGTTACATATATCTTAATATTTGACATGAGTACAATTTATTAAATTTAATATAAACAGCTGCCCATGTTTGATGCAGTTTCATTCCCACCTCTAGTGAGTATTATGTAGGGATGTTAATAATCTTTGAGTAGAGACTTGAAGCCATCCCAGCAAACCAAAATTCTAATGCTTAACCACCTACACCCATAATCAATCACGGTCTTCCACTTAGTGCCGTGCCTGGCAGAGGCCACTTTTTCTCTAAAGATCTTCAGATGCACATTGGGCAGGTCCAAGGAGCTTCTTCTGCTCAGCTTAAGAAAAAAAGTACGTTAATTTGTTATATTTAATTTTTTCCTTAAAACATTGTGCATGTGTTCTTAAATTATGAGAGTAAAAAGATGCTCATTGGAGAAGAGGAAACCTTAGAAGCGTGAAGGACAGTGAAGACCCACTGTGTCCTTAGAGCTGCTCACTACTGTTGTTTTGCTGTTGGTCTTGTTTGTGTCTGTGCACATGCATCTTTTATGGTTTTGCAAAAGCAGAATTCTATTGTGTAAGCTGATCAGAGCCTAAGAAAAACCAAATGTAAGAAAGCTATGAAAGTATAATAAAAGTTATTAATGGCAAGAAGAGGACCAAAAGCGTGTTAGCCGTAAACTACACAAACGCACACGCAGGCACTATTGGAAACGCTCAAGATTCCACACCCAAGGAAATCCTCTAGTAACATTGTGTAAATGCGTGGGAAATTATAAAAGTACATGATGTATGACTTATGTTTATACTGTCCTCTGTAACCTGCTTATAAAAAACTATCCTTGATATTCTTTCATGTGACACACTGAGCTGCGTTCCTTCATTGTTGGCTGTTTCGGATTCTAGTTTGCACTGTTTGAGTAATCGTTACAGTGAAATGTTTTTACTTACCTTGTTAAATGCCAAGAAGTGTAGTCATTGTATCACATTAAGGCCTGTTGTGCATGTGGCTGAACTGTCTTGTGGGAAGGTAGCAGGCCCTTCCATTGTCGCAGGTGGGTGGGTGATCCACCTGAATCACTATACCTGGTGATCTGCTCCTCCCACTTTCTGTGTTGTGGGGACTGTTAACCACAGCTGTTGTTAGGCAGGAGTCACTCCTGGGCTTCAGAGCATGGATGGACATCCTGAAATTAAGGCAGAATCAACTGAGGACCTTTCTCAGGGAAAAAGCTTATAGCTTTCATTAGAAAAGAATTGAAAACCACTCATCTATAGCAAGTTTTTAAAAGTTATACGGTCAACTTATGGTCATTAAAAATAGATACAAAAGGAGGCTTAGGTTCATCCATGATCCCACCATCTAGAGGTGACCACTGCAGCTGTTTTTGTATCTTAGAACATTTTCTGGGTATGGCCAAATTACTTACTTTAAAACAGGAACGGAACAAACTCCTCTCAGTTTATTACCTGTTTTTGTTTACTGAATGCTTACCGTTTTCCCATATCATTAGTTATATTTAAATTGTACTTTCTAATAACTATACCATATTTGTTTTTGAATGTTGTATCAGTTTTAAAAATCAACACTCTTAGGCTGAGTGCAGTGGCTCACGCCTGTAATCCCAGCGCTTTGGGAGGCCGAGGCAGGTGGATCACAAGGTCAAGAGATCGAGACCATCCTGGCCAACATAGTGAAATCTCGTCTCTACTAGAAATACAAAAATCAGCTTGGTGTGGTGGCACATGCCTATAGTCCCGGCTACTCGGGAGTCTGAGGCAGGAGAATTGCTGGAACCCAGGAGGCAGAGGTTTCAGTGAGCAGAGATTGTGCCACTGCACTCCAGCCTGGTGACAGAGCGAGACTCCGTCTCAAAAAAAAAAAAAAAACAGCACTCTTCTTACTTAGGATGTTCAATTCCAGTTTATTCTTATTTCAAACAAGACTGTCGTCACCCTTATACATAAACGTATATTCACTTGTCTTACTGTTTGCTGAGTGGCACCGACTGGGTGGTGGGGTGAAGTGTAGTGTGTAGTGTTCTCGTTTCCTAGCATCCTTGCCAGTACTGATTTTTTTTTTCTGTTAATCTATTCTTTGTTGAAGGGTTGAAAAATGGCATATTATTGTTTTAATGTATGTTATTAGTGATGTTTAAGATTCTTTCCCAAAATTTCTCAAACTCTATCATCTCAGGTGGGTCATGGTCCAACTGGATCCCCACAGAATATAACTGTACATGGTTTGTGTTCCCATTTTTCTAACAGGTTTTCTTTTGTGTGTTATATAATAGATCGTGATTGTTTAAGGATTTTAAATTTTTATGTCTTAGCTTATGAATATTTTTCCCATTTAAAAAATTTTCCCTTGGGAGACCAAGGTGGGTGGATCACCTGAGATCAGGAGTTCAAGTCCAGCCTGGCAACAAGTTGAAACTTCATCTCTATTGAAAATATAGAAATTAGCCAGGCACGGTGGTATGTGCCTTTAATCTCAGCTACTTGGGATGCTGAGGCACGAGAATTGCTTAAACCCAGGAGGTGGAGGTTGCAGTGAGCCAAAATCGCGCCATTGCACTCCAGCCTGGGCAACAGTGAGACTCCGTCTTTAAAAAAAAAAAATTCTGTAATTTTATGTATGGAATCTTGCAACGTTTTATACATTTCTTTAGGTTCTCTATCTTTTATGTTAAGTCTATTGCTCTTTTATGTATTTTTGGTTCCTCATAGGTGGGATTTTATAAAATTCCATGAGTTTCATTGAACTGTTTTCAAATGGCCACTCTTTGTCTTCAAATAATATAGTTTATCTGTCTTTATAATAATGTTCTCTCTCTTTCTTTGAGTCAGTGTTCATCTCATCTTTGATTTTAATGGGACTGTCACTAGTAGCTCACACTTAAGTTTGAAGTTTATCGTTGCCCATTTATCATGAACTCCTGACCTCAGGTGATCTGCCCACCTCAGCCTCCCAAAGTGCTGGGATTACAGCCATGAGCCACCATGCCTAGCCCAGTTTGCTGTTTTCTGATTGAAGAATTAAGATAGTGAGTCTGAGGCCGGTGAAACACTTGAGCCCAGGAGGTTGAGACCAGCCTGGCCAATGTGTCGAAAGCCCAGATCTTCTAAAAATACAAAAATTAGTTGGGCTTGGTGGTGTATGCCTGTAATCCTAGCTACTTGGGAGGCTGAGGCTGAAGAACTCCTGGGAGCCAGGAGGTGGAGGTTGCAGTCAGCCAGGATTGTGCCCTTGCACTCTAGCCTGGCCGATAGAGTGAGACTGTCTCAAAAAAAAAAAGATAGTAATTTCTATTACTTTGGGGGTTTTTTGTGTTTTCTTTTTTTTCATTTATTGAGTTAAATTTTTCATTCACTTTTTTTTATTCTTCCCTGTTTAATAACGAAAAGATAATTTTAATGCTACGAATTTGCTTGTTATTACTGCTTTGGTCAGTTCTCATATGCTTTGATTTGTTTTAATGCTCTATTTTCCGTGACTGTTGAAACTCTGGTTTTGATTTTCTTTTTGATCCAAGAGTAATTTCAGAAAATTTTTTCCAGTATTGATATTTTGGTTTATAGTTTTGTTAATGATGGCAAATTTTGTTCAATCAGGAGAGATTATTATGGCTTTTATAATTCCTGCATTGGGGATTTCAAGGCTTCCTCTATGGCCGAATATCACTCTAAAAATGTTGTAGGTGAATAGGATGATTCATGTATTATAATACTACCAGTGATATTAATTAGGTCCTTTACTGCAGGGGTTTTAAACTCCAGAACTGGCAATGGGCCTGTGAGTGCATGTCCAAGAATAAGACAGTGGGTCAGTGGTGAATAGGAAGGCACAGGCAGGTCCTGTCCAAACACTTTGTAAAACATCATGTGGGCTTGAAATAAGCTTGTCAGAACGGAGCTCCATGAGGGCCCTGGTCTTCGTGTCTGTCTGATTCCCGAGGTGTCCCTGACATGTCATAGGCCTCAAGAATTACTCGTCATGAAGTCAGTCTGGGGCCTGGGTTTCTAGTCGTGTCTGTAGTTTGTGACCTTTATGCCAAATAAAGCCATAATGTATTTGTCTACTTGTTCTGACAAGGACGAAAAGAAGTGTATTCCTGTGAGATGCTAGCAGCTCAATGATACTTTAGTTAACATTAAAGATCATGATTTGTATTTTCTCTGGATTCTGTGTGTCATTCACAGTGAAACAGCATTGTTGAGAGTTAGGTGTGAAGCCCAGCCTCAGCTCTGACTCGTCTCAGTGTCATTTTCCTCATCTCCAGAGGAGCTTGCATTGTTTCTCTTCGGCTTATTGTGAATAATAAGTTAGGTGCTGTCTATAGATCAGTCAACAAAGGTGGCTCATCACACAAGGAACAATTCATACATGGCACCTATTGGTTATTTTTTATTCTTTTTCTCTCTTCTTGATATTTTTTATTGTCACCTCTTCCCTTTTTTTTTGTTTTGTTTTGAGGTGGAGTCTTGCTCTCGTTGCCCAGGCTGGAGTGCAGTGGCACGATCTCAGCTCACTGCAACGTCTGCCTCCTGAGTTCAAGCAATTCTCCTGCCTCAGCCTCCTGAGTAGCTGAGATTGCAGGCGTCTGCCATGACACCTGGCTAATTTTTGTATTTTTAGTAGAGACGAGGGTTCGCTGTGTTGACCAGGCTGGTCCTGATCTCCTGATCCACCCGCCTCAGCCTCCCAGAGTGCTGGGATTACAGGCGTGAGTCACTGCGCCCAGCCACCTCTTCCCTTGATTATTCGTCTGATACATCCTGACCTGTCCTCTCCTTTGTTTATAATCTTTGGGTTATATTCCATTTTAGTTCTGTGTCTCAACCGTTAGGTTCAGTTCTGTTTCTGTTGTTTCAGCTGATAGAGGTGGATGACTTTCATCTGAAGGATTTGGCTCATTTATCCCGACTGTTGTGCTGATTATCCCAGTGTTGCATCACAGGCTTATTTTTATTGGGTGCCCCCTTGCCAAAGCACGGTCACTTAGCTTGAACCCTGCTGCTTTTCAGCCTGCCCCAGTCTCTCCAGGACCCTCAGTTGTTCCCAGGCAGAGTCACTTTCCCCGTGGCTCTACCTCTGCTTCGCTGGTGACAGGGGGCTCCCATCCCGATCCTGGTTTCCTCCGCAGTCTTGGCTGTACACGCGCTTCTGCCGCTGCTCCTCTCTCCAACAGCCTCACCAATAATTAGACTTACTTGTTTTCTTATTCCTCCTCTCCTAATTCTTGATCTTATCATTTGTGTCTCTGTAAAGCCAACATCCCCTTAATTTCTTTGTTACCTTTTCATCTGAAGACTAACTTCAGAGTCTGTGTTTTCTTGAATAATAAGTTTTCTGCTAGAACTATGCCACTAGCAGTAGTAGTATCGTTCCCATTCAGATGATGAAATCTACTTATTGTCCCCGTGAGTAGCCTTCCCTTGTCACACCCCCTGACAAGTGTCACCCGGAGGCTCTCCTTCCCTGTGAAGGAGAAACCTGATATTTGGCTTTCGTGTTTATTTCCAAAATACACCTGAATTTCTGCTTGAGTTGCATTGGTTCTGTTCCCATTCAAGGGCTGGGTACCAGTACAGTCAGCTATGTCCCAGGGGAGCAGGCGGGAGCTGGGGACCTTGGGTGTCCAGGGGAAGCCATTGCTGCACAGTTCATCCTTGGCATTTGAGGGCACTGATGCCAGGCCTAGGGGCACAGACTGGTTGCTGTCAGCTGCCCTGTCGGGAGGAAGGCTGTCATTTGAGGACAGCCTCTACTGTCACTGCAGGCTTGCCTGATTAAGATGCCCTCAGATGCCTCTTTCCGGAGCAACTGAAAGCTCTAAATAGTTTGCTCTCCTTGCCTGGGTGTACGTTTATGTTTCTCCAGTGGAGGGCAGGGTGGAAGGATTGGGTTTCCCTTGATGCTCTTCCAGGGTGGGGCTACAGGTTTTCTGATGGAAGTAAGCTGTGGGTTGGCTTGAAGGTCTCTCTCTACCTTCATCCTTGGGAATGTTTTCACTTTGTTTGGCATTTCAGTTGAGACTCAAGGTGGAAAGTCCAGAGTTTATCTTCCCATCTCCCTGTGAATCAGAGCTCGGTCCTTTCTGGTGCTCAGGTTTTAGATGGGACATTTTAAATATTTTCATTCCATTACCCTCTGACCAGAACTTTGCCTTTCTTCATACTCATGTTTTAAAATAAACATATCTTTACATATGCTTTAAATATTAGGGTCTGTGGCCTAATTTGTAATAAAAGTGTTTTTTATAAAATAAAACTTAGTGATATCTTTAAGGATGTGGACTGGCAAATAGATGCTTTTACACTTTATTTCCATTGGTTGATTTTATTTATAAAGTAGCAGCTTCTGCCCGTGCTTTCCTCATGTCTTTCTATTACACTTGGTAGGTGACCAGTAACTTACCCTGTACCTGCAGTGAGATCTCAGTGCTGCTGAGAGCAGAGGTAGATTTGTGAAGTCAGCTTACTTTGTGGCAAAGATTAACCTCCCCTATGCAGGGACACCAGTATCATCATCATCATTTGTTGTAATAATACATCAGTGGATCACCTTAGATCTATCACTGTGATCGGAAAAACATCTCAACATTACCTGCTGTTAGGGGAAATAGCACTGCTACTCATTCTGCAATTGGACTGTTTAACTTTCTCCTCCTCCCCTTTGCAAGAGACAGAACAGGTATGAGTGAGCAATCCAGATATTTGATGACTAAATCAAACACATTGAACATCTGAGTTTATATAAGATGCTATAAAAAGCTGCAGTGACGTAGGTGTGCTTTGACATGACCTCCGCTCAGCCTACTTAGGAGGCTGAAGGCTGGGAGTCCCTTAGCTCTGGGGGCAGCTGTCATGAGACATGGTCCTTTCGTGCATCAGAATCAGGTTCACTACAAAGGCTTGTAGCAAACATCAGTTTTTCAGTTTAACTGTAAATGTTAATAAATGAATATTACACTGACCTACTTTTGAATTCTAGGAATTTTGGAAAGTAAAAGGCTGAACCTTGTTAAAGAGAAAACCATTAATCAGACCATCGGCAATGTCGTCTACCACGCTGCCGATCTGCCGCTGTGGTGGCAGGTGCCGCAGTACGTGCTGATTGGGATCAGTGAGATCTTTGCAAGTATCGCAGGTGAGACCTTTAGTGTCAGCGGTGTCTGAGTCCAGGCACACGCATGAGCACTCTGGCGTTCTTACTGTATTGTTGGAGTATGTTGAGGGAAGAACAGCACAGAACTTCTGTAGTTTTTGGCAGAATGTGGTTTAGAATATGAATTGGTAAGTAAATACTAACACCTGTGCTGAGGTTCGCCTTTCTTGGTGTAAAAACAGTATCACAGAATATTTTCATGAGAGTTTGTTAACTACTCTGTCAGTGCCACGGAACAAAGAAGAAGAAAGCAGTCGGGTTGGATGGTTCCTGGCAGAGCCCACAGCCGTGCTGCCGTGCCGGCTGGGCTGAGCTCACAGCTCTCAGTGCACCTCATTTAGATGCACATAAGGAAGCGGATCCAGTTTTTAGAAACGTGTTCTCACAGGCCCTCCTTTCCCTATTAGTGAGATCCTGTAGTGGTTGAACAAGTGTATTCTGGGCAGACCTGTCTGGCTGCTGAGAGTGAGACAGGAGATTACTTACATGCAGAGGTGGATGGATGTGTGGGCAGTAGTCAGGGGTGGTTTTCACTTGAGAAAACTTAGGCAGAGTTGGCTAATGAATTTGTAAAGGGAATAAATCACAACAGAATGGACTTCTGTTTAGAACACACTGCACATATCCATGTCTGGTTATCATAAATTATAGACGGGCTTGCCGAAATAATTTTAAAGTATATTGCCTTTGTCACGGTGGCTCACACCTGTAATCCCCGCACTTTGGGAGGCTGAGACAGGTGGATCACCTGAGGTCAGGAGTTCAAGACCAGCCTGGCCAACATGGTGAAACCCTGTCTCTACTAAAAATACAAAAAATTAGCCAGGTATTTTGGCATGTACCTATAATCCCAGCTACTTGGGAGGCTGAGGCAGGAGAATTGCTTGAACCAGGGAGGCAGAGGTTGCAGTGAGCCAAGATCATGCCATTGTACTCCAGCCTGGGCAACAAGAGCAAAACTCCATCTCAGCAAAAAAAAAAAATAATAATAAAGTAGAATGCCTTTGAAATAGAATCCTTATGTAGATTTCCCAGTTTAGTGTATGTATTTGTTTTCAAGCTCCAAATTCCTTGACAATTTAGGACAGTTTTTCTTTAATCTCTTTAAGGAACACAAAAGTCTAAGGGCCAACAAATCACACCTTTAAGCTTTAGAGCAAGGAGTTTAACGTTCTGCTCACTAAATGTGTTAGGAATTGTCCCAACGGCTAGGAGAATGACAGCTGACCTGTCGCCACTGATTTCTTGATGTCCAGTAAGCATAGTCCTCTTAGTAGAAAAGAGGCTGTGCCTTTCTGTAGCACTCAGTCCCTAGGAGACCCCATGCTTCCTTTGTCATGTTAGGCGAAAGTGTTGATGTCCTGTGTTCCAGTGCTCCTTTAACAAAAACGACCCTCCCTCTTCTTTCCTCAGGCCTGGAGTTTGCCTACTCAGCTGCCCCCAAGTCCATGCAGAGTGCCATAATGGGCTTGTTCTTTTTCTTCTCTGGCGTCGGGTCATTCGTGGGTTCTGGACTGCTGGCACTGGTATCCATCAAAGCCATCGGGTGGATGAGCAGCCACACAGACTTTGGTAAGAGCCAGTGAGGGGAGGCGTGGGGACTGAAGGGATGGTTGAGTGAGCAGAGGTGTTTTCACGTGGATGGGCCTGGCCCGAGCTGCCTGTCCACACTCCTTTCACTGCACTGCGGTTTACCTGCATCAGTAACAGTCTTCAAGAGATGAGCAAATCTCTCTGCTCATCTCAGGAGCCAGGCCTGCCCGGCCACAGCCCAGCGAGCAGCTGCGCCCACTGCTTCTTATGGGAATGTCCTGGACTGCGCAGTGCCTTTGCCGCCCCCATTCAGCGCATCTTCATGAGGCAGCTGGACCTGCAGCACAGGTTTCCCTTTCTCTCTTTTTTTTTTTTTTTTTAGACAGAGTTTCACTCTTGTTGCCCAGTCTGGAGTGCAGTGGCACGATCTCGGCTCACTGCCACCTAAGTTGGCGGTGTACTTTTCCCTTTTCCCACCAGTACCTTTTCTGATATGAAAAGGACAAAGATAGATAGTAAGTTACTTTTAAAAATAAACGTTATTATGATCAATCATAATGGGTTTTCACAGTTAATACCAGTAGGTGGCGTCTTGAGTGGTGAACAGAGCCACTCATAAAAAATCAGTTTTACTTTCTCCAGGTTTACGATTGCTTGTAAATGGACCCAGCAAGTGAAGGTTTCTTTTTTTCTTTTTCTTTGTAAAAATATTTCAGCTATGAAAACAACCTTGTTACATTTCCTTGTATAATCTTGTGGCATTTGCTCTGGTCTGGTCATCTGTAGCCACTTTGAGGTTACAAATCCCCTTGAGAATCTGATGAACATTTAGGAATTTTTCGACAGAAATTGCAGAATTCCCAGAGTCCTTCCACTAGTGTAGACCTGCAGAGTCCTAATAGAAGGCCCAGAACTCGAAGCCTCCAATGTGCCGTGGACCCTTCTCAGCATTGCTTTCTGGCTGTGGTCACCACCTCCATGGCCAGCTGCCTCCACAGGTTACCCTGCCTGCCCTGTGCTGGGCTGTGGCAGTCTGCTTGCACCCAGCACTTCTGTCTGTGAGCATCTCCCCTGTACTTCTGAGGACCGCTCCTTCATTTATCCATGCCGCTGTCACTGAGCGCCCGGATGTTAGCAGTGTGGGCTGTTGTAAATACCTGTCCTGCATGTTCCCGTGTGACCCAGGGGAACAGATGCACTCATTCCTCCGCGGCCCAAGAGTCTGTCTTGTCAGTTGTCAAAAACCCCATTGTTCGCCATCTTCCTATGTCATTATACTTCTGCCTGTGAAGAGGCCCGGGAATGCACAGGTTTTGACATGGGTGTGTCCAAATACCCTGTGTGATGCCACCCTAAGACAGATCCTGGCGGTGCGTGGTGTGTGTCTGCCTGCTGGCTGGGGCCGCACCACTGCAACCGCTCAGACCTCACCGCCAGACTGCGCCACCACTCCTGCTCAGACCCCGCTCAGACCCCGCCACTGCTCCGGCTCAGACCGATACAGCGCTCTGGCTGAGACCGAGACACTGCTCCTGCTCAGACCCAGCACTGCTCTGCCTCCGACTGCATCACTGCTCCCACAGGGCAGCACAGCCTTCAGTTCATGTGGCCTGCCAGCTTTAGCTTGGGAAGTGTTCAGTAACTTACATTTGGGGAGACTCTTTCAAAATAGGAACATAAAATGATGTCACTGATATTTTGATGACAACCTCATCCTGGTAGCATCAAATGCCAATGTTGGGATACCAGTGACAGCCAGTGCCGGGCTCCAGCCCCACTCTGGGGCTTGCATTGCCACTGAGTACCCAGGACAGAGCCTGGCAAGTGATAAGGACTGAATATTGTAAAACATTTATTGAAAGAAATAAAACTTTAGTCTGGTAGAATTTAGGGTGTTAGCAGCTCTCTTTCCAAATCAATAGACACAGGAAATTATTATCTTCTGTAATTGGTGTGAATGGGCTTCCTTAAAAACATGTGAGATCTTACTATACAGATGTTTGTGGTTTGGTTTTGTTTTTTTTAGATAGGGGGTTTTCACTCTTGTTGGCCAGGCTGGAGTGCAGTGGCGCAATCTTGGTTCACTGCAACCTCCGCCTCCTGGGTTCCAGCGATTCTTCTGCCTCAGCCTCCTGAGTAGCTGGAATTATAGATGTGAGCTACTGTGCCCGGCCCAGATGCGCATTGTATTGTGTTTATTTGATAAATGCACTGTTGAACATGTGTTAAATGTTCAGACAGAAAAAGGAAATGTCAGAATAACCCAACTTTAAAAAGATCTTTGGAAGAAAGGAAGTCTCACTTTTTAAAATAAACAAATGAGAACGTGCTTTTGAAGAGGAGCAGAAAATGAAGCAACTTGATTCCAGAGCACTCGCTTCCCTCGCGATATTGCTGGCCACATGGCGCCTGTGACATTGTGCAGAAATGTGCAGCGGTGCTTTCCAGCCAGCGGCGGATGGTGCGCGTGGTGCAGGGGCAGGGACGGCCATGGTGGCGGCAGTGGCCATGGTGGAGAGCACAGGGCGAAGTGTGGACTGGCCTGGACGCATCCTGGATGATCAGTCATGATGAGCCACTGTCCTTCCGTTTTCTGCACACACATCCTTCCCGGGTTTCAGCATTCAGTGGTGATGTTAGCTGGTGCTTGCTAACTGCTCGCTGGTGGAGAGAGTGCCAGTTTGCAGAGAGGACAGTTCCGGACCTTGTGGTAGGGGGATTATGACCGTGGCGTGTGCTGCTGGTGCCCTCACCGTGTCCAGGCTCCCTCTCGAGCGCTTTTTCGGAACTGCTGCTCCTCAATGCAGTTGAGGAGACTACAGAGATCTCAGAGGCCTGGATTTGAGCCCTATCTGTTGAGCTGCATGACCTGAGCCTCTGCGCTGTCCATCCTGCTAGGGATACAAACGATGCGTGTAAAATGCCTCAGTAGTGCCTGAGACCGAGTTGGGTATTCAGTGTATGCTGACTCTGTATTAAAGTATGCAGAGGCATCTGCTGGGTATCAGTTTGAGGATGCTAAAACCTGGACATACTTAAGACACATTGAGAAACCAGCTCATCTCTTGCTTTGGTATGTGGAATACATTGCCCAGCTGTCGGCCCTGGTGCGTTGGGGATGTTGTTTCCTGTCAGTGACCCAGGTAGTGACTCCAGAACTGACGATGTTCAGGCTGTGTGGTAGGGCGATCTGCGATGTGAAAAAGCACACAGGTTCTGTAGCCAAGTTACAAAGACGTTCACCTCGGGATTCGATGCGGAGATAGTCAGGCGCTCTCTTGTTATCTTCCTTCTGCCTTCCTCAGAAATACAGCAGCAGGCCAATCATAACTGTAAGTGGAGGGAGTTCCCTTGACGCAGTTGAGGGGCAGAACACGGCCTGAGGGAAGGCAGGGAGGAAACCACACCAGACCTGCTAACCCTTGTTCCGGTGGCAAGAGCACAGGAAGGTAATGTCTGCACTTGGCCCAGATGTTCTGGCATAGGGGGACTAGCAGTCACCGGAGGCTGCTTGGCAGGTTTCCGCTTGCTCCTGGTTTGCAAGCTCGCCGCCTGCCTTACAGCACACTCTACATTGACACTGTCCCCTTCACCACCTCATGTGTCTCTGCAGACGATGCAGGGATTTTCCTGAGTCCTGGGGAGCTGCCTTTTCTCCAATTTCCTCGGGGAACCTACTCCTTTTACCTCGCAGAAGAGAGGGATGGGTTGCTGGGGCAGGTGCCAGAGCCCCGCTGGAGACCCGTCCAATTCAGGGAGCTTCTCCATTGGTTCTGAAAGCAAGATACTTGTGTATCTTGGACTACAGAGACAACATTCATTTCCTTTTTTATGACTCCAGTTAAAGTTCAGTAGGAACCAGATTAAATAGTAAAGTCTTTAAAGCATCTGTAGTAGTGCAACTTACCTGTGGCTCTCCTCTTGTTTTCTCCAGGTAATATCAATGGCTGCTATTTGAACTATTACTTTTTTCTTCTGGCTGCTATTCAAGGAGCTACTCTCCTGCTTTTCCTTGTTGTTTCTGTGAAATACGACCATCAGCGAGACCATCAGCGATCAAGGGCCAATGGCGTGCCCGGTGGCGGGAGGGCCTGACCCTCCTGAGGTTGTGTGCCGTTTCTGAGGCTGACACGTCAGTAACTGACAGGGGTGCACTGAGAACAGGCAAGACTAAATTCCCATAAAATGTCCGACTTCACTGAAACTTGCATGTTGCCTCGATTGATTTCTTCTTTCCTTCTGTCCAAAGGAGCTAGGTAAGTGCCTTACTGCAGCCTGTCTCCTGGCATGCCAGGCCCTCCGGGAGGAGAGCTGCAGATTTCGAGTATGTTGTTTGTCATTCAAGATCTCTGTGAATCCTGTAGCTAGGTTCCCTTTTTCACAAAAACCCACAAGTGGAGGTTGAAAAGTCTTGGGAAACTACACGTTAGTTGGCATCCCAGTTTCTTAAATAGTATCGCCTGCTTCCCATAGCCGTATGATCTCACTGCAAAAATAACCCACTGTTACTTACATTGAGGAAAGCGAGGATGTCTTTTTAAAGCATGGTCAGATGCAAGGATTTTGCATCAATGCCATATTTATGGTTTCCTTCATAAGAACAGTCTTGCGCTTGCCATGTTTTTGATTTAGGCTGGTAGTAAACACATTTCATCTCCTGCTTCCAAAAGTACTTATTTTTTTAAACCATCAACAATACTTTTCTTTTTTAAGACGAGGCATGCATAGGTGTCGTTTGAGACCATGTGTCCTATCTCAAGCCACAGAGCAACTCACGGGTATTTCACACCTCATCTGGTCAGTGCTTATACATAGCTTTCTTTTGGTACGATTGAGACCGAAGACTGATCACGGCTGTATGGAAGGAAAACGTTCTTTTGAACAGAAATAGTGTCATTAAAAACAGTTGAAAGTGTCAAATGTGAACTTGAACTGTTTGGTCACATTTTTGTATTGTTATTGTACATGTATCTGCGGCTTCCAAGTTCATTAATAATTTTTCTGTATTTGTTGCTGTATTTTTGGCATAACTTTATTATAAAAAGCATCTCTAACTTGTGATCCATGAGCTGGTTCTTTGTGCGGTTTGTCCTCGGTTGCTGTTGGTTTGGCATGTGCACACGGGTGTCGTGAGGATTCGTCACCTGTCGTATGAAAGGCGCAGAGCTTCCCGAGTGAGAAACTGAGGGGGTGGGGAGGCGCGTTCCTGCACAGCCCTGGGACACCCCAGGGTGTCTGCTGATTCCTCAGCCTCCTCTGCATTGAAGGATAGTTTCAGCATTTGGAGAGGACAGAAAACCAAAAACCCTCACATTGTCCTTCATGTGTAATACAAAGCATAGAAAAACCACAGAAAAATAGAAGGACATTTCAACCAGTGGAGGTAGAATAAAGACAGATGACACTCATTTATCACTGGGGCTCGGAGGGGCTGGAGGTGTGAGTCTGGGTTAAAAAAAAGCAGGGGAGGTTTTGAAAAGCCTTGTGCTAGGAAGGATACCACTCTACAGAGATAGAATTCGTGTCTTCAGGAGACATCACATGAAAAATAACCCATGATGCCAAACAGGTTTTCTTCAGAAGGCCTTTGCCATGCAAGGGGAAAGGCAGGTGGTGTCGGGAGAGCTCTCGGACCTTCCTCCTGTGTGTTTTGCCCTCAATGCCCTGGGCTGTGTGAGCAGTGGGTGAGCTACCACACCCCTCCCTATCTCATCGTCTGCCCCCACTGTCCAGCCAGCCCCAATCCTAGCTAGACGTACTCTCGATGTTACAAGGGGAATTCTCTCCAGAAAGTCAGTTGGAGGGTTGACAGAGTCACCAGGTTACCAGCCTGTGATAGTGTGGTGAGATAAACAGATTTGGTCTTGGCCCTGAATCTTGGGACAGAACTCCTACAAGCCCTGTAGATAGGGCACTGGGAGAAGCCCTGGACATAGGGGATTGGGAGAAACCCGCGGTTATGAAATAAGAATTTGTTCTTTGATCCCTGGACCCCAGCTCCTAACCTAGAGCTGCTAAGGGCTTTGTAATTTCCTGGGTGATGGGAGCATCTTTCTTTCTAATGCGGCCATCTGTGATGGCTCCTGCACAGCCTCGGGAGGGAGCTGCTGCTTCTGGGAGGATTGTCACAGCACCCCATCACACCACACTTCCCAACAGCACAACATCTCAGAGTTACACTGGGCCCGTCCAAAACCCTCCTCACTTCTGAATGCTCGGTAACAAAAAATAGATGATCCTCAGTATTACCGGTTATTCCACTGGGTGCAAAATTCCATCACCTGAGAAAAATAGCACATTAAGCAAGAGCGGAGTGCTGTAGTGATACACTCATTAAAATGGGCCAGACATGCTATGGAGATTTTCAGAATGAAATCACTTGAGTAAATATTTTTAAATGTTCATTCTAACATGTTCTTTTGGAAATAGGGCCTTTTAAAGGAGATAATGCCTACAAAGTGATTTGTTGGACTAGAATCTATTAAACAAATGAAAAGTACAGAATATAAAGGGTGAAAGAAGCCAAATGTTGGAAAGCTAGATGGTGCATGAAAACTCAGCATTTGCTGGTTTCCAAGTGAGCTGAGCACACTCAGGTTTTCATAGAGCTGCTTGGGGAGGAAGCCAGCCCAATGCCAGAGACCTTATTTCTTCTTTGTTTTCCCTAATCCCAAACCAGTGTGTCCTGAGAGAAGCATATCTCGAGATGAAGAGCAGACACCCAGACATTTAGGGCCGAGGCCTGGTCACAGCCTCCCAGCTGTGAGGATGGCACAGAAACCTGTGTTCTGGCCTCTGTGCCGGGCTGTGTCTCTGCTGGCATTGGGATCCAGCCACAGAAGGCATGGGGAGTTGAGGCTGGCATGGGGCATGGCATTTCCCAGAAACACAGAATGAACCCCTTAAGCTCTAGGGCTTCGATGGTGGGGTTGAAGTTGGGGGGTTGATCGTTTAACTCTCCTTACCATCCCTAACATTTCCCTGTTGCTTAATCAGAGCTGCTGTCAGGGTGGATTGCTTGAGGTCAGGAGTTTGAGACCAGCCTGGCCCATGGTGAAACCACGTCTCAACTAAAATTACAAAAAGTTAGCTGGGTGTGGTGGTACATGCCTGTAGTCCTAGCTACTCAGGAGCCTGAGGCAGGAAAATCACTTGAACCCAGGAGGTGGAGGTTGCAGTGAGCCAAGATGGCACCACTGCACTCCAGCCTGGGTGACAGAGGGAGACTCAGTCTCAAAAATAATAACTTGGTGTATTAATCTTTTTCTGGAACTCTCAAGTCAATCACAAATCCTTTCTTTCAAGCCTAAAGGGCTTCTCCAGACAGATGTCCAAAAGCGACTCTGCATGTCTGATTGCAGTGATTGGGGCGGGAAGGATGCATTTGGAGTCACCTGTGGGTAGACACCTGTCACCTGAGTTTGGGTGAGCTCCGTGAGGGCCTGAACATTGATGGAGTAGGGACCTGGTGTTCCCAGGTGACGGGGGTGTCTTGGAAGCCAAGTGAAGGGGCATTTCCAGAGGACAGGTGGCCCACACTCCTGCGGGCAAGCTGAGCCCTGCGTGGGTCCTGACAGGTTGCAGAAAGCTGGAGGAGAGAGGAGATGCTCTCAGGGGACTCAGAAAAGAGGGATGCAGGGCAAGGGAGGTTTCCACTTTTAAGAATGGAGAAATGAAAATAGGCTTCTTCCTGAAGGTCCAGCATTGGAGTAAAGTTACTATTTTTTTTTTTTTTTTTTTTGAGATGAGTCTTGCCCAGACTGGAGTGCAGTGGTGCGATCTCGGCTCACTGCAACCTCAATCTCCCTGGTTCGGGCGATTTTCCTGCCTCAGCTTTTTTAGTAGCTGGGATTATAGGCGCCTGCCACCACGCCCAGCTAATTTTTATATTTTTAGTAGAGAGGGGATTTCACTATGTTGACCAGGCTGGTCTCGATCTCTTGACCTCAGGTGATCCACCCATCTCAGCCTCCCAAAATGGTGGGATTACAGGCGTGAGCCACTGCACCTGGCCTTTTTTTTTTTTTTGAGTCAGGTTCTTGCTCTGTTGTCCAGGCAGGAGTGCAGTGGCACAATCACGGCTGACTGCAGCCTCAACCTCCTGAGATGAGGCGATCCTCCCACCTCAGCCTCCAGAGTAGCTGGGACTACAGACATGCATCACACCCAAGTACTTCTTTATTTGTAGAGTCGGGGTCTCACGATGTTGCCCAGGCTGGTCTCAAACTCCTGGCCTCAAGTAATACTCCTGCCTCAGCCTCCCAAAACCCTGGGATTACAGGCATGAGCCATTGCATCTGGCCAAGAATTTAGTAGAGATGGGGTTTCACCATGTTGGCCAGGCTGCTCTTGAACTCCTGACCTCAAATGATCCCACCTGGGCCTCCCAGAGTGCTGGGGTTATAGGTGTGAGCCAGTGCTCCCAGCCATGTGAGTTATTTTTGTGGGAAAGGGGTGGATTCCTGACCTAGCGTCCTCACTGTCTTGTGTGAAGGCTGATTTGGTGAGTCAAAAGTGAGGCATAAAGTGTGCAGATGCTTTCACGGGCCGTCCAAACAGCAGGATTCTGAGCCCGGCAAGAGTATGGCATTCAGGGAGGAAAAAGCCTCCAGGTCCTCGCTGTTAGCAAAAGCCTAAAGGGGAAACACAGGGGGCCGTGAAGTTGGAGGAGAGAAAAAGGGAGTGGAAAAAGCCCACATCTACCGTGGCCCTGCAGGTTCAACCCAGCATGAATGTTGGAGGTCCTGGGGGCCAGTCCTCCTGTGACATCGCCACCTCCCAGGATTTGTCCTGGTAGAGAAGGAGGTGGCTGCTGTACTGGGTTGACTAATGTAGCCCCAACCTTCATGTCCCTCCAGAACGGTGACCTCACTGGGACAAAGAGTCTTTGCAAATGGAATCAAGTTGAGATGGGGCCACACTGGATTAGGGTGGGGCTGAAATCCGATGTGACTGGTGCCTTGGAAGAAGGGAATTTGGACCTCCTTGGGGGCTGTTGTCCTGCCTGCTCCAGTAGCGCGGAAACCGGCGTTTGCTCCCTGGAAGCCAGATCCCAGGGTGCTGAAGCCACCTGCGTGAAGCCCTGGTGTGCTGTCACAAGAGAAGTTCGTTATCAATCAAAAATGCCTTCCACACAAAGCTGGTGAGAATGCTCCAGCTGTTCCCTCCAGCACCGGCAGTGCTAATAGCTTACAAAATTAAACTTTTTTTCCTACAGATCTAGACATGAAATTTTATTCTTTATATTACTGCATAAATTTGCTTCATGGGTACAAATATGGACATGAACACAATTACCAGCTTTAGAGAACTGAATTAAGAAAGAAAATCCTTCCCTCTTACCGCATGCTATAGTCATCTAAACTGCCTGAGCTGAGAGGACAAGCCCCGGCACGCTGCCTTATTTCCTTTTCATTTTTGGTCTAGGACTTTAATTTTTCTGCATCCTGAACACAGAAGTCCTGTGTTCCTGAAGTCCGGAGAACTGCTGCAGCCCATTTATACCCACTGGAGGTGAAACGTGCTCTGCGTGTGAAGGCGGATGAAGGAGCCCTTCAGTGCCCACGCTGCTCTAACTGGAACCCCATCTCTGCCAGGCAGAGGCTGTTCTGGAGAGCTGCTTTGCATGCTCACGCTGCAATTTAACATCCATCAGGGAAATGGGAAAAGGGCACTCGGGGCTGCCACTCGGTGATGGGTCAGAGGGTTTGGAGCGCCAGGCCTTTCTCTGGGGTTTGGCCTTCTACACAGAAGCCTCCAGCAGACGGGAGGACGTCGTGAGATGGACAAGGGCGTGAGTGTGCGCATCATGGGCACAACCTTCCTTGTGAGCAGGCGGACCCTTGAGGGCTGGTGCCCAGGACCACTCCTGCCCAGCACTGACCACTGAGCCCCACCCCTGGGCCCTCACACCTCCCCATGCCCAGGCCGGGAAATCGTCACCCCTGCAAAGGCTTCTTGGAGGAATGATGAGGTTGGTGGGCTGGGGAGGGGTGCCCATTTGCTGGTCTTTGATCTTGCTTAGGCTCATTGCAGTGTTTGACCACTGGTGAGGGTGGGGGCCAAAGTGAGAACACCTGCTCCAGGGCGGCAGCTGTGCCCCTCGAAGCTGGAGCAGGCTTCCGGGCCAGGAGGACTCGCCTCTGGCATTTCTTGCCATCAGCCTCCGGGATCCCCGATGATGCTGTCGGTGTTCAGTTGGGCAGATTTGTCACCCACTGGGGTTCCCTCATTTATTTATTTTATTTTATTAATGTGTTTACTTTCTGAGATGGAGTCTCACTTTGTCACCCAGGCTGGAGTGCAGTGGCGCAGTCTCAGTTCACTGAAACCTCTGCCTCCTGAGTTCAAGCGATTCTTGTGGCTCAGCCTCCCGAGTAGCTGGGATTACAGATGACTGCCACCTAATTTTTTTTTTTGGAGATGGAGTCTCAGTCTATTGCCCAGGCTGGAGTGCAGTGGCGTGATCTCGGCTCACCACAACCTCTGCCTCCCGTGTTCAAGCCGTTCTCCTGCCTCAGTCTCTCGAGTAGCTGCGATTACCACACACGGCTAATTTTTTGTATTTTGAGTAGAGATGGGGTTTCACCATGTTGGCCAGGCTGGTCTTGAACTCCTGACCTCATGATCCACCCGCCTCGGCCTCCCAAAGTGATGGGATTACAGGTGTGAGCCATGGTGCACAGCCGGGAGCCCCTTAAAATGAGCCGCCGGGCAGTGCCAGGAGCAGTGCAGCTGAGGCGAGGGCCCGGCCCCAATCAAGCACCCTGCAGTCTCCTTCACTCAAGGCGGCCTCTTAGAGTGAGTTAGTGTTGGGAGCAGGCCCTAGGTCATGAGCTTGTTCTCCATTAAAAATAACTACTGAATTGACAAAAATTTTATGTGTTGTTTGTTGTGTAGAACACATTTGGAAACGTATACATTGTGGAGGGGTTCCATCGAGCTAACTAACGTGCATTCCTGCACGTATTTTACTTGTGATTAAGAACACCAGAGAGCTCTCATTAATTTCAAGAATACAATGCCTTGCTATTAACTGTAGCCATGTTGTACAATAGATCTGTTGGATTTATTCCATTTTAATTAACGTTGGGTTAAGATTCAGACCAGCTTTGCTATGTGCTGAATAATTACCACCCTCCCCACACCCTCCCCAGGTGTCCTGTGTGGTGCTGGAACCCATGACGGAGGGCACCTTTCTTGTGTGATTATGTTGATGCGGTGGAGATGAGCAGATTGTCCTGGACTAGGCAGGTGGGCCCCAAGGTCACAAGGCTCTTTATGAGTGAAAGACGGAGGCAGGAGATCAGAGTCAGAAGATGGGAGGATGGGGCCAGGTGGGACCCACGTGCTTTTAAGAAGGAGGGAGGGGCCCCAAGCTCAGGGGTTTGGGCGCCTCTGGAAGCTGGAAGAGGCTGGGAAATAGATTCTCCCCTGGCACCTGCAGAGGGAACACAGCTCTGTCTGCGCCTTGATTTTAGCCAGCGTCTTAATTTGTTCGGGCTGCTGTGGCAGAAATATTATTGGGTTGGCTTCAACAACAGGAATATATTCTTCAGAGTCCTGGGGGCTGCGGCTTCCAAGGTCAAGGTGCCAGCTGGTGAGGTCCCTCCTGATTTGCCCACTGCCTGTTTCATGCTGTGTCCTCACGTGGGGCAGAGATCCTCTCCCTTCTGTCCCTTCTCATAAGGGCTCTAACCCCATCAGGAGGGTGCCACCCTCGAGGCCGGTGGCCTCCCAAACCCCACCTCCTAATACCTTCATACTGGGGACTGCGCTCTCAGGAATTTCAGCAGGGCACAGTGTCTGCAGTGCCCGGTGAGTCCTGTTTAGACTCTGATCTCCCGAACTGAAAAACAGTACATCCTCGCTGTTTGAGGCCACCAGGGTTTCTATACTTCGTTGAAGCAGTAATGGGAAATTAACGGAGGGTATTTGTTTGAATGTAGTAAAACAGGCTGCACTCATGTGCTTCCTAATGTTTTTGAAGCTGTAGAAGTAAGTGATCGTCTCATAGCCCTGAGGTAGTTCAGCATTCTGTCCTGGGTCTTCCGAATTTAGGGAAACCAGGGACTCTTTCCCTGCCCCGGCTCCTCCGTTGACAGTGTGGTGAAGCTATCCTGTGCCCAGGGCTGAGATGGGGCATGAAATTGACGGAGGTGCTGAAAACCTCGGTAGCCAGGATAAAAATAATTTAACTTCGTATTTTAAAAACTCAAAAGTAATGCATAAAACTCCATGATGAGCAAAAGGGCGCAGTAGTGAACAGAGGCAGGACTGTTCAGACCTTTCAGCCTCAGCCTCCCGCACCTCTCCTGCCCCAGCCCTGCTGCCCATGGTCACCCCATTTCTCAGCCCTTGGACTTGTCTGTTTCCAGGATGTAACACCCCTGGCACTCCCCCACACCCAGCACAATCTCTGGCTACTCTGAATTGCAAATGGTCGACTTATCGAAAGCCACCACATGAGCCAGAATTTACAACTTCACTTCTATGTAAGTCGTTTTTCTTTTCTAGAGGAAAGGAATGGACACAGTTCAGGGAGGTTCAGAGAAGCTTCAGAGTGGATTTATGCCCAGCACTTAAAATCTTTAACCCAAACCAAGCCTGGTACAACCAAAGCACTCTCACTTACTGCTCTTTAGGGCTCAGATATTTCAAAGACAAACCAGACCACACAGGTCAGCGTTCTCTAATGATCCGGACACCATGCTGAGTTCAAATCAACTCATTCACAGTGAATCATAATAACATTGGAACAACGTCAGGAGAGTCAGAGAGGCTGGACGCAGAGGCTCACACCTGTAATCCCAGCACTAAGAGAGCGAGGCGGGGGCATCACTTGTCAAGAGTTCGAAAACAGCCTGGCCAACATGGCAAAACCCCGTCTCTACTACAAAAATACAAAAATTAGCCAGGCATGGTGGTGATTCTCAAGCCTCCGCTGAGGCAAGAGAATCACTTGAAGCTGAAAGGTGGTTTCAGTGAGCAGCGATTGCACCACTGCACTCCAGCCTGGGCAATAGAGCAAGACTCCTCTGTCTCAAAAAAAAAAAAAAGAAAAAAGAAAAAGGCCAGGCATGGTGGTGAGCACCTGTAAGTCAAGCTACGTGGGAGGCTGAAGCAGGAGAATCACCTGAACCCAGGAGGTGGATGTTGCAGCACCCATTCACCACAGGTGCTTCTCTTTTGCTAGAATTTGTAAGCTTATTGTGCTTTCTAGGTACTGGGCAGGGCCGACTTCTTTCAGATTGTTACCAGGCTTGATTTTTATGATTTCACTCCTTTCTTACAATATTGTTTAGGAATGTATTCAACTGCAAATTAAAAAAAAAAACACCCACTGTCGATGACTTAAAAAAAAAAAAGGAGCAGAGATCCCTCCTTTGCACTCCAGCCTGGGCCCCAGAGAGAGACCATATATATATACATATATATATACACACACATATATATATATATACACACATATATATATATATATATTTATATTTATATTTATATTTAAAAAAAGTCAGAGAAGGAGCTGCAGCCTGGTTGTTTTCGTGTATCAGAGGTTGTTCATTCATTCACTCCTGTCATTCAGTCACTCAACAAATATCCCTCAGCCACCTGTCAATTATGCATAGCTCCATTTTAGACAGGGACGCAGCAGTGAACTAAACAGGAACTCAACTTTCCTAGAGCTCACATTTTAACGTGAGAGACAAATAATAAACGTCAGCAAACAGTCACATTTCAGCAAGCAAAAGGGTTTTGAAGAAACAGTCGAAGATCATGTGATGTGTGAGGCAGTTGGAGGAGGGGGTCTGCCTTAGGTTGGCTTGTCCAGGGACACCAAGGGACCAGGAGCTGGCTTGCTAATATCAAAGGACAGTTTGAGGCCGGAAGAACTAGGGAGAAGCCCAAAGTCAGGAGAAAGCTTGATATGTGCGATAATCAGAAAGAAGGTCTGGGAGGGAGGGAGGTAAGGAGGCACGGCTGATGCGTAGAGGTGGTGAGTAACTCCATACAGAGCGAACCTAGCAAACCACTTTTTTATTTGAAACGGAGTCTTGCTGTGTTGTCCAGTCTGGAATGCAGTGTGCAATCTCGGCTCCTCTGCCTCCCAGGTTCAAGCAATTCTTCTGCCTAAGCCTCCCAAGTAGCTGGGGCTACAGATGTGCACCACCACCATGCATGGCTGTTTTGTATTTTTAGTAGAGACTGGGTTTCACCATATTGACCAGGCTGGTCTTGAACTACACACCTCAACTGATCTGCCCACCTCAGCCTCCCAAAGTGCTGGGATTACAGGCATGAACCACCACGCCAGGCAGCAAATCACTTTTTTAAAATAAATTATTTATTTTACTTCAGGTGCATACTATATCTGGCATTTCTCCCCACGTTTTCCCTCCCCAACCCTCGCTGTTTCTCCCCTACTCCCCACAACTGCCCCCAGTGTGTGATGCTCCTCTCCGAGTCCACGTGTTCTCATTGTTCAACACCCACCTATGAGTGAGAACATGAGGCGTTTGGCTTTCTGTTCTTGTGTCAGTTTGCTGAGAATGATGGTTT
Organism: Saguinus oedipus; assembly: GCA_031835075.1. NCBI lineage: Eukaryota > Metazoa > Chordata > Mammalia > Primates > Cebidae > Saguinus > Saguinus oedipus. The sequence continues at coordinate 137,479,336 of CM063177.1, read as the reverse complement.
CCAGATTCATCCAAGTCCCCACAAAGGACGCGAACTCATCGTTTTTTATGGCTGCGTAGTATTCCATGGTGCATATGTGCCACATTTTCCCTGTCCAGTCTATCCTTGATGGGCATTTGGGTTGGCTCCAGGTCTTTGCTATTGTAAACAGGGCTGCGATGAACATGCGTGTGCATGTGTCTAAGGACAGCCCCCCCCCCCCCCCCCACCTTCGGTCTAGCAGTTGGTGAGATTGCTCTTGGATTTCCAGCATTTCTTATTCAGCCTGCTCTCTAGTGGCCGAAACATAAAACTACAGGCTATTTTCACAAACTGCAAACGGATTTTCTCGAACGCCTCTAATAGAGAAGAAAATTACCATCGGCTTTCGCCAGAATGTTTGTAAAACGCCCGGTCACCCAAGTTGTTTTTCCAAAACCTCCTAGGTTCAAAATCAGTATATTTGAGACATACTTAACGTTTATTAGGATGAAAATGTGTCTTTAGCAGCTTTCCTGCTGCTCGAACACACCAGTCCTCTGTCGTGTACGGATTTACGCCCCTGCAGATTTGTTCCCATGGCACAGGAAGAACCTGAGGCTGGGTCCTCACCTTGCAGTCCAAGCTGGGCTTAGAGAGAATGATCATGCCTCAAGCCTGGGCTTCCCTGGAAGGCAGAGTGAGGAACCAGGTAGTGAAATCGGGGAGAAAGGAGAGCAGGTGAAAGAGAAGTTCTGGAGCTGGTGGCCACTGCGGGTGCCTGGGGCCACACTCCCTGGGTCCTTTGGAGGAGGCTTTTTGAATGCATCTCAGAGCTGTCTGCTTGGGCACAAGATGGGGTAGGCGGGGTGAAGCTATCCATCGGTCCCGTCCTCCCTCCATGAGCACGCTTCCTTGAGCATAGCTAACAGCTCCTGGGTTATCCCAGGTTACCCCAGGGCTGAGTGGGTTTCCAGGCATCCCCACGGTGGAGTCAGAAGTGTGTTCTGGAAAATCATCTTGGTGAACTGAGGGCATTCACCACATGGGAAGACCTGAACAGAGACAGCCAACTCAGAGGCGCTGGCCTGGACAGTTGCCTTGCACACATGCTTGAATTTTTCCCAAGATAGAAACGGTCTGGGAACCGGGAATAGGGCACTTCCCAGAGCAGTGGATCCAGACACCCTCCCCTCGTTCATCCGGTTCTTCTGGGGACCTGTGTTTGCCCCCGTGAATTCCAGGAGCCAGCATTACCAAAGCTGCTTGCTGTGCTGGAGGAGATTTTCATCTGGACCCTTGGACCAGGTTAGGGCGAGTCAGATCCTGAGCCTGCATGGGGCTGAGATCACCGGCAGGCCCTGCTGGCTGTGTGTGGTGTTGGGAGCACTCTGCTCGGCTTGGAGGGAACTTTCTTCAATTGGCCTAATAGCCCAGTGTCCTAGCCAGGGATGCTGCATGACCAGATTTCCACCAACGTCGCGGCTGACACACTGAAATGTATGCTCCCTCTTCCGCAGGCATTGGTCTGAAATCGTGGTGTCGGCAGAGCGGGCTCCCTCCAGACGCTCTGTGGTAGGAGCCAGCCTTACCGCTTCCATCTCCTGGCTTGTGAAGGCATTGCTCCCATCTCTGCCTGTCTTCATGTGGCCTTCTCTGTGTCTGTGTCCTTCCCTGCCTCTTAAAAGGACACTTGTCATTGGATGTAGGGTCCACCCTATTCCAGGTGATCTCATCTCCATTCTTTGTGACACCTGCAGAGGCCCTGGTTCTGAATAAGACCACATTCCGCAGATACAGGTGGGCATGAATTTTGGGGGAACACTATTCAAACCACTAAATACAACATCAGAGAATCAGGAGCTTTTTTTACATCAGAAAATTCAGACTTCTGGCTGGGAGTGGTGGCTCATGCCTGAAATCCCAGCGCTTTGGCAGGCCGAGGTGAGAGGATCACCTGAGATTGGGAGTTCGAGACCAGCCTGGCTGACATGGTGAAACCCCATCTCTACTAAAATTACAAAAATTAGCTGGGTGTAGTGGTGGGTGCCTGTAATCCCAGCTACTCAAGAGGCTGAGGCACGAGAATTGCTTTAACCCAGGAGGTGGAGGTTGCAGTGAGCCGAGATTGTGCCACTGCATTCCAGGCTGGGTGACAGAGTGAGACTCTGTTTCAAAAAAGAAAAGAAAGAAAATCCAGACTTCCAAAGACATCAGAAAATCGGTTAAGATTGGATTTTGGGCCTTGGGCGTAAGCTGGCCGTGCCCTTTGAAAGGGGCACCTCTTCTGATTGCCCGCAGTCCTGGCCGCTCAGGGGAGGCACACTACATACCTTGTCCCTGGCTGCCTAGTGCATTGGCATCACCTACCCGGGCTGGGCAGGGTCTGAGTGTCTGGCCATTGATGTGAGAGAAGTTCACAGTTGGCAGAGAGTGCTGAGTAAGCTGCTGGCCTCATCATGGCCGTTCAAAGTGAAACAAAATTGCTGTGCTGTGAGAAGTCCAGCGTCACGGGATAATAGACCCTTCGCTTCCGAACCTTCATAATGGTAGGTCACAGGTTAGAACAGTACACCTTCAAGAATTTCTGTCTTGTGCAGACTATTCACATTGCAGCAATTTATATCCTTCCAACTAAGTAAAGCCATTACTTCCCATACTTATTAGCCCAGATGGCTCTTACCTCGTTGAGAGAATTTCATCCAAGACACAGAGACTTTATATGGTCTAACCTTGCCTGCAGTAAAGAGTCTCTCCTGTTGCATGTAACCCTACAAAGGTTCCTCTGTACTGGAGAGATAGATTTCCATCATAAGACTATAAGCAGCAGAAATCCAGCACAGTCTGGCTCAAACATGATAGGAAACAAATTGGTGCAAATAAATGAAAAGTCTACGCATGGATTTCAGGTATGGGTAGATCCAGCAGCTCATATCATGGCACCAGCACTCTGTCTCTTGTCATCTTTTGTGTATGGTTTTATCTGTGTTGACTTTACTCTCAGTTTATCCTGCAAGACTGCAAGAGCTTCTGATCACCAGGAACTCTGCATTTATTCTACCAACATTGAGTACTGTGAAAATCAGGTTTCTCTTTCCCACAAGTTCCAATAAGAGTCTTAGAACTGATCTCATTGGTTCTAACTGGAAGGGTTATATATAGATCCTCACCACCACAGCCAGGAAGGTGTAAAGCTCTGACTGGCCAGGACTGGTTCACACCAAGGCCCTGGAAAGGTGATCAGGACCAGCTCTCCCAAACCACATGGAGAAAGACTGGGGGACTGTGGCTCCCCAAGGAAATTCTGGGATAGCATTTCGTTTTGTTTCTAGGGATGAGGTATTGCTCTGTTGCCCAGGCTGAAGTGCAGTGGTGCAATCTTGGCTCACTATAACCTCAACCTCCCAGATGCAAGCAGTCCTCCCACTTCAGCCTTCAGAGTAGCTGGCACTACAGGCATGCATCATCACATCTAGCTAATTTAGTTTTATTTTTGTGGAAATGGGGCTCCTTGACCTCCCAGGCTGAAGCAATCCTCCCACTTCAGCCTCCAGAGTAGCTGGCACTACAGGCCTGCGTCACTATGCCCAGCTAATTTTTTATATTTTTATTCTTATTTTTGTGGAGATGGGGGACTTACTATGTTGCCAAGGCTGTCCTCAAACTCCTAGACTCAAGCAATAGTCCTGCCTCAGCCTCCCAAAGTGCTACGATGACAGGTGTGAGCCACTACAGCCCGCCTGGGGGTGGTCTTTCCATAGTAAGAGGAAGGAAACTTCAACAAATTAACAGATGTCTGCTACACATTGTGTTACCCATTGATATGGTGTGGCTGTGTCCCCAACCAAATCTCATCTTGAACTGTAGCTCCCATAATTCCCACGTGTCATGGGAGGGACACTGTGGGAGGTAATTGAATCATGGGAGCAGGTGTTTCCCACGCTGTTCTTGTGATAGTCTCACGAGATCTGATGGTTTTATAGAGGGCAGTTCCCCTGCACAAGCTCTCTTGTCTGCCACCATGTAAGACGTGCCTTTGCTCCTCCTTCACCTTCCACTATGATTGTGAGGCCTCCCCAGCCATGCGGAACTGTGGGCCCATTAACCTCCTTTCCTCTATAAATTACCCAGTCTTGGGTATGTGTTTATCAGTGGCGTGAGAACACATTAATCCACCAGTTTTACCTATTTGGACTTTTGCCTGGATCTCAGTCCATGCTTTATCTAAGTCCACGGCCCTCTACAGTCAAGCTCTGGCACTATGGGGAGTTGTTTACCAACTTTTTTTTTTTTTTTTTTTGAGATGGAGTTTTGCTCTTGTTACCCAGGCTGGAGTGCAATGGTGCGATCTTGGCTCACCACAACCTCTGCCTCCTGGGTTCAGGCAATTCTCCTCCCTCAGCCTCCTGAGTAGCTGGGATTACAGGCACGCGCCTCCATGCCCAGCTAATTTTTTGTATTTATAGTAGAGACGGGGTTTCACCTTGTTGACCAGGATGGTCTCGATCTCTTGACCTCGTGATCCACCCGCCTCGGCCTCCCAAAGTGCTGGAATTACAGGCGTGAGCCACCACGCCCAACCCTGTTTACCGACTTAACACATAACCTGCCTGCATTGCCTTCCCTTACCCTGGGCTGCAGCCATTGGTGGTCCCCGATCAAGGGAATGGTTCACGTCAGTCAGTTTCACTTCAACGTGAATTTCAGGCAAGACCACTTTGCCAGAGGGTTGGTTTGATGGTAGCTTTTGCACAGAGGACCAGCCAGGTCCTGCAGAGATGGTGACAAAGTCCGGAGACAGTCACAAGCTGATGCGGGAGACAAGCCTCAGACCCTCGGACAGTGGGATGTGAGCTGGGTCATCAGAGGGGACCATGTAAAGAGGTGGTATAAGAAGGGGGACCCAGGGCCCACCTGGAACGCCATGTTTCCAAATGAGACTCATCCATGCCACTGTAATTGTTGCCATGTCCACACGCATGATTTACTGGGGCTTCCATAACAAAGTAGCACCAGAAATTCAGTGGTCCTGAAGGCAGACATGACTATTCTCATTACACAGACAAGGGGACAGGCACAGAGAGATACAGCCCCTTGCCTGAATTGCTCAGCTAAGCTAGGAAGCAGGAGGGCTGCAAGTTGACCCAAAAATTATTCATTTGTAAAATACATGTTTAAGGCATACAACATGACATTTTATTACTACTATCAAGCATATTAACACACCCATTATCTCAAATCGTTTTGAGTGTAGCAAAAGCGCCTAAAACCTACTGTCATCCCATTTCACTGTAGAAAACACATTCCCATAGTGAATATAGACATGGCGTCAGAAAGCAAGTGTGTCTCCAGTGATGACAGATGGGGCAGTAGAAGGCACAATGCTAAGTGAAATAAGCCAGATGCAGAAAGAAACACGTGGCACCATCTCACCTACCTGCAGAATTTTTAAAAAGCAAATAGGGAGAAACAGAGTAGACTGAGACTGAGGCAGAAAATCAACGTGGGAGGTGAAGGCTGCAGTGAGCTGAGATCATGCCTCTGCACTCCTGGCTGGGCGACAGAGACTCCACCTCAAAAAAGAATAAAACACTATTATTAAATACTGTCCTCACACGGTGCATGAGGCCCCTGGACTTACTCATCCCACAGAACTGCATGTTTTTAACCCTTTGACCTGCATCTCCCCATTTTCTTTCCTTCTCTGCCTCTGGTAACCCCCGCTCTACTCCTGTTTCTGTGTACCTTACTTTCTTTTAGATTCTGCATGTAAATGAGATCAGGCAGCATTTTTTCCTTTCTGTGTCTGCGAAGACCACGGTTCTAACCACTGCTCTCTGTTGCCTCCTACTCGGGTTTAAAAAAAGATGAAGTGGTTTAAAGAAAAATACTAAGGAAAAGAATACTTCGTGTTGTAGGTTGAATTGCATTCCCCCAAAAAGTTATGTCCAAGTCCTAACCGCTGATGCCATGAATGGGACACTATTTGGTAGAAGAGTGTTTGCAGATGTGATCAGTTAAAGTGAGGCCATCAGGTGGGCCGGCCCTAATTCAATGATAGGTGTCCTTTGTCAGCAGGGCTGAGTTCCCTCTGAGGCCGTGGGGGCGGAGCTTCCTCTGTCCCCCACCCTCCAGCGGCTGCTGGCCCAGTGTTCCTGGGCTGTGGACGCATCACTCCAGCCGCAGCCTTCTGTGTCACGGGGCTGTGCCGTCTGTCTCTGCACCTTCTCTTCCGAACACCAGTCTTCAGCAGACTCAGGTCAAATCCCAGCTCTCCTACTTCCCAGCCGAGGAAAGCAGTCTGCATCTCTGTATGCGTGTTACCTTGTCTGTATCATAAGAATACTAATGTCTGCCTCATCAGGTGGTTGGGAGAATTAAGTGAGCTCAAATATGTATGAAGAACCTAGTGCAGGGCCGGGCACAGTGGCTCACGCCTGTTAGCTCAACACTACATGAGGTGGATGCAGGAAGATCACTGAGGCCAAGAGTTTGAGACCAGCCTGGGCGACATAGTGAGACCCTATCTCTAAAAAAAATAGGTAAATAATAAGAATAACAATAACTCAGTACAGTGCCTGATACAGCAGGGAGGTGCTGTTGTCCTCACATCATTTATTTTAAAAGGAAACAGTGTTACTGCCTTAAACACATACTGCAAAAATGTATCACCAGCAATGGTGTGACTGATGACTCATCTGTAGTCCCAGCCACTCAGGAGTCTGAGGCTGGAGGATGCTTGAGCCCAGGAGTTTAAGGCTGCAGTGAGCCCTGATCGTGCTTCTGAAGAGCCACTGTGTTCCAGACTGGGCAACATGGTGACGCCCCAACTTTAAAAAATAGAGAATGATAAAGTGGCGGGGTGAGGTGGCTCACACCTGTAATCCCAGCAATTTGGGAGGCTGAAATGGGTGGATAACCTGAGGTCAGGAGTTTGAGACCAGCCTGGCCAACATGGTAAAACCCTGTCTCTTCTGAAAATACAAACATTGGCCGGGCAGGGTGGTACACACCTGTGGTCCCAGCTACTCAAGAGGCTGAGGTAGGAGAATGAGTTGAACCCAGGAGGTGGAGGTTGCGATGAGCCATGATCACGCCACTGCACTCCAGCCTGGGCGGCACAGTGGGACTCTGTCTCAAGATAATAATAATAATAATAAAGAGACACACCAAAGATGAAAAACAATTGTAACATTACATACCATGAAAGCAGCTAAACTCAGTTGCCTGCCTATTTCAAAAGAGCTTAAAGAGATTTGAAATGTTCCCAATACAAAGAGATGATGATGGAGATCCTAAATTCCCTGATCAATCACTGCACGCTGTCTGCACGCATTAAAAGATCCTGTGTATTCCACACACATGCATAATTATAAGGTGTCAGTTTACAAATTTTCAAGAGAAATGAGCCAGTGTTGAGGTGTTGAACTGTACGTGTATACCTGAATGAGGCTTTCTCCTTCATTTCCGAAAAAGGATTGAGAAGGAACTTTCTCATCGTGTGGGTTGATGCTACTTCACGCCACAGATATGCAGCTGTAAATCATTTCCCCACGACGGTGGACAGTGGAATAAGGCTTCATTCGGCCGTCTGTCTCCAGTGATCAGGGCTGTGGTGGAGGGTGGCGTGCTGTCTGTGAGTCCTCAGTCCAGACGTTGTAAGAATGAAGACTGGCAGCCTCCTTCCAGCCACGCTGGGTTAGCAGGCCCACACACCAGGGCCTGCTCAGCCATCTCCCAGGGAACTTTTCAGGGCCTCAGGAAGAGGGGATCCTCACTCACCCTGGAATGGGGCGGCTGAGATCAGACTGCAGCCCTCAGCTGCAGCCCCTTTAGTGGCAGCTGCTGGAGTCTGTACAGAGAACCTCCTTTTGTCTCCTGATTCTGCAGCGAGTGTAATGATGCAACCTGGCAACTGCCTCTTCATGTACATACACACACATGCACATGCTTACACACACCTGCACACACAAATGCACACATGTATGCATGCACACATGCGCATACACAAACTTCTTGCTTACACACATGTGTACACACAAACACACATGCATGCACATACACAAACTCGATGCTTACACACGTGTACACAAACACATGCATGCACACTTGCACACACACAAACTTTATGCCTACACAAACATTTGAACACACAGCACTCCTCCCTTTAAGGCTCAGTTTTGTTCTCTGGCTATTTTTTTTTTTTTGAGATGGAGTCTCCCTCTGTCATGCAGGCTGGAGTGCAGTGGTGCGCTCGGCTCACTGCAACCTTCACCTCCCCAGTTCAAGCAATTCTCCCACCTCAGCCTCCCAAGTAGCCAGGATTACAGATGTATGCCACCGTGCCTGGCTAAGTTTTGTATTTTAAGTAGAGACAGGGTTTCACCATGTTGGCCAGGCTGGTCTTGAACTCTTGGCCTCAAATGATCCACCTGCCTCAGCCTCCCAAAGTGCTGGGATTACAGGCTGAGCCACCACGCAGGGCCAATCCTCTAGCTATTTTCATGTTTTTCCTCTAGAAGCCACGCCTGGAGCTTGGGTGAGAGAGATCAGGGTCGCTGCTTTTACACTGTCTGGAAGGCACTGGAGACGCAGGAGTAAAGGAAGTGAAGACGCGTGGACTGGGCTGAACTTCAGTTCATTGCCATCGATGACTTCCTCCTCCCTCCGATAATTAACAACCTTCCGGCTTTGCAGGCTCATTCTCAACTAATGGAAGGTCGCTTCTTACTTAGTCACACAAATTAAACAAAGCTTCATACTTTTAAAATGATAGAAAACATAGAGATTGTATAAAGAGGAATAATATGAGAGCAATTCATCAACATCCTCAAAACCTGCCACACACCCCCACGTTGCCCTCCTCCCTTTCCTCCTCTGTTGTAGATTTCATATTTATCATGCTCTCTTTTTTTCAATATTTTATTATATTTGTGTCCTTCAACTTTTAAAAAAAGATTTTGTATGCATTTAAATTTTACATAGATGGGTCCATACTGTATGACCTTTTTTTTTTTTTTTTTTTTTTTGAGACAGAGACTTACTCTGTCACCCAGGCTGGAGTATAATGGCAAGATCTCAGCTCACTGCAATTTCCGCCTCCCAGGTTCAAGCAATTCTCCTGCCTCAGCCTCTGGAGTAGCTGCGATTCCAGGCAACTGTAACCATGCCCAAAAACTTCAGGTTGTTCCAATTTGTTGCTACAGCAAAGGGTGCTGCATGTGAGGAGTTTGAGTTGGGTCTCAGGTGTGTTTCTCTCCAGCGGGGGAATCGGTGCACCATCTTCCCTTTTTTGTCTGGTGAACACCTAATCAGCTTCTAAGACACTATCTAAAAGCTGCATCTTCTGAGAAGTCTTCAGATCATGTCTCTGTCCCCTGGCCCTGTCCCCCCTGCCCCAGGCTCGTGACAAGGACTGTGGGCTAAAAGAACAAGCTATGGCCTTGGGCAGTGTTCTCAGAGTGTCCTGAGTATAAGCCACATCTCTCCAGGTGGACTTAAACCTCCCAAATTAACTCACAAAACATAAATGTTAAGAACTTGGACTCTAGAGCTAGACTGCTCAAGTTCAGGTCCCGTGCTGCCGCTGGATAAGTGGCACCTGGAGGATGTCACCTAAGACTGATGATGGTCCCTTCCTCCCTGCGTGGCTGAGGTTTAAATGAGTCACCACATGCCACGTGCTTAGACTGGGGTCTGGCACAACATATGCGCTGCATGTTTGCTGTCTGCCTCTCACAGTCCACGGGCAGGTCACAATGATTCTATTGCCTTGATCTTCAAAGTAAGCCACAAATCTGACCAAGGCTTCACCATGATTTCCATTCAGGCCACCTTCCTCATGCAGTACCTGGACGCTTTCTTACAAGAGCCTCTGACCTCAATCCCAAGATTCCACCCTTGCACCCTAGAGCCTATTCTCTACCCAGCCAACGAGACAATTCTTTAAAAAATATCAATTCATTAGTTAATTCTTATTACATATATTTAAGATGTACAGCATGGTATTTTGATACACATCATGTACATGGTGAAATGATTACTGCGGGAAAGCAAGTGAACATTTCCATCACCTTCCCTGACAGAGTCAGGGTCTCGCTCTCTCACCCAGGTGGGAATGCATTGGACCATGGCTGACTCATAGTGGATCATGGCTTCACCTCCCAGGCTCTAACGATCCTCCTGCCTCAGCCTCCCAAGTAGCTGGGACCACAGGCACATGCCACCATGCCCAGCTAATTTTTTAGTTTTTGTAAGAGAGACAGGGTCTCACTATGTTACCCAGGCTGGTTTCAAACTCCTGGGCTCAAGGGATCCTCCCACCTTGGCCTCCCACCATGCCTAGCTAATTTTTCTTTTTGAGATTGAGTCTTGCTCTATTGCCTGGCTGGAGTGCAGTGGCGTGATCTCTGCTCACTGTAACCTCCATCTCCCAGGTTCAAGCAATTTCTTTGCCTCAGCCTCCTGAGTAACTGAGAATACAGGTGCCCGCCACTATGCCTGGCTAATATTTTTTTGTATTTTAGTAGAGGTTTCACCATGGCCATGATGGTCTCAATTTCCTGAACTTGTGATCTGCACGCCTTGGCCTCCCAAAGTGCTGGGATTACAGATGTGAGCCGTCGCGCCCAGCCTTAATATTTTTTTTAAGTTTTTGTAGACGAGTTCTTGCCATGTTGGCTAGGCTGGTCTTCAACTCCTGGAGTCAAGAGATCCTCCTGTCTCAGCCTCCCAAAGTTCTGAGACAGCATGAGCCATAGTGATGGACCAAAGCTCCTTCTTGTGTGTGTGATGAGAGCACCTAAAATCTCCCCTTAGCTAATTTTTAGTATAGGATACAATGTTATTGACTATGGCCCTCCTGCTGTGCCTCCATCTCTAGACATTTTCCCCCTTCACAACTGCAAGTTTTATTTTTATTTTTTTGAGATGGAGTCTTGCTCTGTTGCCTAGGCTAGAGTGCAGTGGCGTGATCTCAGCCCACTGCAACCTCCGCCTCCCGGGTTCAAGTGATTCTCCTGCCTCGGCCTCCCGAGTAGCTGGGATTACAGGCACCTGCCACCATACCTATCTAATTTTTGTATTTTTAGTAGAGATGAGGTTTTGCCATGTTGGCCAGGCTGGTCTTGAACTCCTGACCTCAGGTAATCCACCCACCTCCACCTCCCAAAGTGCTGGGATTACAGGCGTGAGCCACTGTGCCCAGCCTGGAATGTGATTCTGACTGAGCCGGGGACCTCTGGGCGTCTTGGAGCAGAGGAACCATGTGATCCTACTGAGGCGGCTGGCTGAAGAGACTACAGTGCAAGGGTGAACTCAAGGAAACAAGGGTGCTGAGAGCAGATTGAGGAGGGAGCATTTCCATCATCGGGTAACGTGAGCCTGCCTGGTACCTGGCCCTGTGCTGCCTGAAGTCAACCTCAGTACCTGCAGTGACAGCCCACAGTTTGCCTTAAAGGATGATGGCGCTTCAATCACAGGATGTTTGATGAGAAAAGAGAAACAATGCCTTGTTGATTGGGGCAGCACCACTAGGCAAAGCTCAGAAGCAGGAAAGAGTATGGGAAATGAGACAGATCTTCTGTGAGCCAGTAAAGCACTCCCACCAACAGGGGGCGCTTATCTGCATTTCTCCTGTTTCTGGAGAGGATGGGAATGTCTGTTCCTCTCCCCAAGAACAGGATGACGACACTACCTATCGTCCAAAGCAAACACCTTTGAGAATGGGAGTTTTAGAAATATATCAAAATACCATATTGTGCTCCATGAATATATACAATTAATATCTGTCAGTTATAAGTAAATAACACTCTATGCCTTAAGAAATATTTTTATAGTGTGACAAATTAGTTTTATTTATATTGATGGACCTATAAAGTCTATTAAAAACTATTTTAAAAATATAATATTTGAAAACCTATCCTAAAGAAAAATCATACCTGTGTACATTATAGAAAAAAAAAGTTAAATTCTTTATTTTAACTAAAATATTTTGGCCCGGCTTGGTGGCTCACACCTGTAATCTCAGCACTTTGGGAGGTTGAGGCAGGTGGATCACTTGAGATCAAGAGTTCAAGACCAGCCTGGCCAACATGGTGAAACCCAATCTCTAATAATAATATAAACATTAGCCAGGCATGGTGAATTGTGCCTGTTTTTCCAGCTACTCAGGAGGCTGAAGCAGGAAAATCACTTGAATCCAGGAGGCAGATGTTGCAGTGAGCTGAGATGGTGCCACTGCATTCCAGCCTGTTGACAGAGAAAGACTCAGTCTCAAAAAAAATTTTTTTTAATATGAATTTAAAATAACAGACCAGCATGGTGGCTCATGCCTGTAATCTCAGTGCTTTGGGAGGCCGAGGCGGGCAGATCGCTCCAAGTCAAGAGTTCAAGACCAGTTAATTTCTAGAAGGAAATTAACTCCTTACCGAAGCTATTTATTGAGCCAATATGGCTGGTTAACATCTTCACTAGTATAAAGTAACCCAGTGCAGGACTCTCAGACGTGAGCTGAACCAAGTGTACATGGTCAGACTGCAAGGGCACTGATGAGGCTACTCTGAAAGCTGGCTGTCCCCTTCATCATGGCCAACATGGTGAAGCCCCAACTCTACTAGAAATACAAACATTAGCCAGGTTTGGTGGCACATGGCTGTAATTCTAGCTACTCGGGAGGCTGAGGCAGAAGAATCGTTTGGACCCAGAAGGTGGAGGCTGCAGTGAGCTGAGATCGCATCACTGCCTGGGCGAATGAGCAAGGCCCTGTCTCTAAATAAATAAATTAACAAATAAAACAAAATAAAATAAGCCGGCTAATTATCCTTACTGCAGATTCCCACTCTTTCATTATTTTCTTAATCATGTATGTCTCTAATAATATACAAGTGTTATTTTTCTAGAGAATACATTTTTTTAATGTAATCTGTCTAACATAAACTCAGAACGACAGCTGCTACATAAAGTCTCTTTACTAACTTTTAAAATATTTAAATTAATAATAAAATATTCAGCCCCAAATTTTCACAAAGTTCCTTTTGCCTCTATTCAGGGAACCTGTCTTTGACAAATATTTTTGTAATACAAAATCTATCCAACAAATTACCTCTACTTAAGGTTTCTTGATGTATTTTACCAAATTTCGATCCAGCTGAATAGTAAGCCTTCTCAATTATACTTCATTCTGACACAGAATATAAATTTATCTGATTAAATATAGGAACTCTATCAAAAGATTCTTCCTCCATGTCAGGGCATTTCAAAACACAGTCCCATGATCTCAAAATTATATCTCGCTAGAGTTTTACACCCTCTTCATTCAATTTGTTCTGTTCCTCTCGTGCTTCCTCAGGGATAAATTCAATGTTTTTCTGCTTTCCAGCTTTTTTTTTCTCAAGAATTGTTATTTGCTAAAAGCTCCAAAAAGCCTGTTTGTGATGCATCACTGTCTGACTACTCTCATTAAAGATTTCCGTCTGGGCCAGGCGTGGCAGCTCACGCCTGTAATCCTAGCTCTTCGGGAGGCCGAGGCAGGCAGATCACCTGAGGTCAGGAGTTCAAGACCAGTCTGACCAACATGGCATGTCTGGCAAAGCGATGTTCCCCCTCCCCAGGGCAGAGGGTGCATTGTGGGTGGGCTGTTGTGTTTTGCGTTTGTGTCATCTAAATATTGACTCTAGAAGCAGCAAATGGTACAACAACCGTCAGATGTTTTTCTAATCACTTCAGACTAAGGAAGCTCCTTGAAAGAGAGAGCAAATATTTTGTTGAAGTGCATGGAGAATGAAAACAGAGAGAGAGAGAGAATGTGCTTCAGCTGGAGAACCTCTTTGTTAGACCGGCAATTCCCAGCGGTCCCAAAGCCTGGGAGATGAGGCTGGACAAATTTCAAATACACAGGAGGGGCTTATACACCTCTGGGACCAGCCTTTTTCAATCACATGGCTTTGAATAAAATGGGAAGAAAATGGAATCATCAGAGGAAAAGTGTGGGAAGTAGAAAAGTTCCTTTTTAAAGTGTCCTTTCTTGTTAAATGATAAGTGCACTATTAACTTTGTTAAGCCCCATCCTATGTAGCTGTCAGACGCGCCATGCTTGCAGGCTCATAGCACACTCTCTGCTCTTGTATTTTCACCAAGATATCCATGCTGGACGTGCTCACAGGCATGTCCCAGCTCTCCATTGCTTTTACCTGTTTAGAAAAGTTTTAAGTTGTTAGCCAATCGGGTTTTAGTGTAGACCGTGGGGTCTGGCTCCAGCTAGCGGAGGTAAGACACAGCAGTAAGGACGACCCCAAATGTGTAAGAAATAAATGTGTGTGTTTTCTTTGTTCTTTGTACTCTCACGGCAAGCAGGCTAAAGAGGGTACCTTTCCCACAGTCCAGGAGGTCAAAATCGGGTTGCTGAAAGATCCTTTGTCTCAGAGCTGATTTTTCTTTGTGGCACCGAGCATCTATTTCCAATATCTGTCTCCAACATGTATTCCCAACAAAAAGGCTGCAGCAGGCAAAGCTGCTCTGGAGCAGTGACAAAGCAACGTTCACACACACAAAACCCCCAGCGCTGACGGAGGACCGCCGCAGCAGGTCCGCCAGCGTTCATGAGCCCCTCACTGGTGCAAGATCTTCACGCGTAATTGTGTGTTTAACTCTTACAACTGTATGATGTGGATGCTATAGCCTCTATTGTTTATATGCAACGCTAGGTAGGGGTCAGAAGTATCCATTTCAGGTAACCGAAGAAGACATTTGAGCGCAGACCAATTTGCATAACCTTTATTCACTCAATAAATATTCGCCCAGTCCTTGGGATGCACCAGGCACTGTGGAAGGTGCAGGGAAGAAGAGTTCAAATTCTGCTTTCTTGGGGCTTAAAATCTAGTCGGAGGCTCAGGGACGGGAGCTGGACAGACAATGAACCAGTGAGGAGGTGAAACTAGACAATGCCACAGAGAGATTAGGGCAGCATGGGAACCTGGTGAGGTGTCACTATGGTAGTGGAGAAGTGACTCCCTTATATTTGGGGAAACATCAGAGAAGAGAGGAATGAGGACTGAGAAATGACTGGAACCCGTAAAACGGACACCCATTTGCCCTTCCTTGGGGGAAGAGTCCACCAGGAAGATAGAAGAAGAGATCTCACATCAGGTCTGTTGGAAGGATACAAAGGAGGCAAAGGCAAGGTGTAGGTGTCGGGAGGACAGAAGCTAGCTCGTAATCCCAGCACTTTCGGAGGCTGAGGTGGGGGGACGGCTGAGCCCAGGAGTTCATGGAGGCTGAGGTGAGCTGATGGCTTCAGTTTGGGAGATGGAGGCTGCAGTGAGCCACAATCATGCCACTGCACTCCAGCCTGGGTGACAGAGTGAGACCTCGTCATACATAAAAAAGAATTCTGCATGGAAGCATACTGGCCCACGTCACATTTATGAGATGAAAATCAGCCCCATGCCCACACCTCATTGCAAGGGAGCCAGAAGGTGCAGCCTATCTGTATGCAGGTGTGGCGGATTAAAGATGGCAGCAAATCTTTTGAGCCTCCCTTTGCAAGGGATCTGTTTCCCTTCACCTTGGATGCGGGCTGGCCCATGTTTGTGTTGAGCACTGAGGTGCAGTGGAAGGGACTGTGTGCTTTTTCTGACTTCAGCCTAAACAGGAACGACAGCCTCTGGCTTCACCTTGTTGGTGCTCTAAACCTCCATGGAGGAAGCCCAGCTGCTCTGGTGCCATGTTGTAAGGAAGCTCCCTTAGATCAAGCAGCTTCCGCCCCCACCGTCTAAGCCATCTCAGCAGTGCCTTGTTTGAAAGACTGACTCACAGATGCCTGCGGCATGATCATAATAAATGCTTGTTTGAGGCCACTGAGGTTTGGGATAATTTGTTATGTAGCAGCAGGTGACTGAGACTCAAGGAAGGGAAGATGCTGAGGGTGGAAGGGTCACCAGCCTCTGCTCCGTTTCATGTTTCCTCTACCTCGGACGGCGCAGGTGCAGGAGGCACTGCGATGGCCGGGTGTGGTGCTCGCTCCTGCAGTTCCAGCACTGTGGGAGGCCAAAGCGGGAGGATCACCTGAGCCCAGGAGTTCTAGACCACACTGGGCAACATAGTCAGACCCCGTCTGTATAAAAAATGTAAAAAGCAGCGAGGTGTGGTGGTGTGCACCTGTAGTCCCAGCTACTCGGGAGACTGAGGTGGGAGGATTGCTGGAGCCCAGGAGTCTGAGACCAGCCTGGGCAACTAAGTGAGACCCCATCTCTACCAAAAGTTTAAAAACTAGCTGGTGCACACCTGTAGTCCTAGCTACTCAGGAGGCTGTGGTAGGAGGATCACCTGAGCCCCGAGGTCGAGGCTGCAGTGAGCTATGATCACATCACTGCCCTCCAGCCTGGAGGTCAGAGCAAGACCTTGCCTCTATTTGCACAGAAAAAAAGAAGAAGAAAAAGAAAATAATTAGCAACCTCTTTGTCCCTGAAGCTAGCTGCTTCTTTCCGGATTTTTCTCCGTAGCACTTACCACCTTGTGCATAAGGTGTCACGTGTTTGTTAACTTAGCACCCCTCTCGCCGCATTGGTGGATGTGAGTGTGGACTTAGGAAAACGAAGCACGGCCAAGTGCGCGTCCCACTTCCTCCCTTCGAATGGAATTCGCTGGCAGACCCTTGTGGGAACAGTGCAGCTCTGAAGCCCCTACCCTGCCCTGGGCGGGCAGGGAGAGAATGGGCATTTCCTTCCTTGCTTTGTGTCCTGGAATTAGACATGCTCACATCAGAAGCCCAGGAGGAAACTCAGGGAGGAAGAAAATTGTCTGTCTTGAAAAGCCGAATTATTTGTATTCGACAAATGGAAAAGAAATATTAGAAAAACAAAGAGAGGCATTTCTTTCTTTTCTCTTCAAGGATTTATTCTCCCTGGGACTCCCCATGGCCTGATCTTTCTCTGGGCCATCTGGTCGCATCCTGGGCCCACGGCTGCTTCAGCCCTCTCTGTGGCTAAGCAATTTTGCAATCAGCCTATAGCTATCTGTCTTAGTTTCCTTTCAAAGAAAGCTGTTTTGCAAGCACAGCTGTTAGTGGCAGATTCTCCATCTTGAGGACACAACTGGATAAAAGTGGCGGTGTGATTTACTGGAGGCAGGGCGCAGCGGTGGGGAAGGTC
Source organism: Saguinus oedipus (assembly GCA_031835075.1). Taxonomy (NCBI): domain Eukaryota; kingdom Metazoa; phylum Chordata; class Mammalia; order Primates; family Cebidae; genus Saguinus; species Saguinus oedipus. The sequence continues at coordinate 137,462,231 of CM063177.1, read as the reverse complement.
TGGGGCGAGCTGGAGACGGAGCCATCCCTCTCAGCCCGAGACTGGCCGCTGCGCCCCGGGGACGACCAGTGTCAGCAGAACCACTGCTTGTTAATGAATTCTGAGCCCAGGGACACGTCTACAGGTTTGTAAACAGATTATTGCTGTGTTGAAGACAGCTTCGATGGCTTCAATCTGGAGACAGATGTCCACACTCGAATAAGAATGTACACTTTGGCGCGGGGTAATCTTAGTCTGAGACACACCTGCAAACCCCAGGCTCTCTCCTGAGTCCTGCTCAGAATTTCATGAAAGACCTTGCTTGGCTCTAACACAAAGCAACACATTCTCTTTCCTCCTTCCTTCCTTCCTTCTTTCCTTCCTTCCTTCCTTCCTTCCTTCCTTCCTTCCTTCCTTCCTTCCTTCCTTCCCTCCTTCCCTCCCTCCCTCCCTCCTTCCTTCCTTCCCTCCTTCCTCCCTCCCTCCTTCCTCCCTTCCTCCCTCCCTCCTTCCTCTCTTCCTCCCTCCCTCCTTCCTCCCTTCCTCCCTCCCTTCCTTCTTCTTTCCTTCCTTCCTTCCCTCCCTCCTTCCTCCCTTCCTCCCTCCCTCCTTCCTTCGTTCCCTCCCTCCTTCCTCCCTTCCTCCCTCCCTCATTCCTCTCTTCCTCCCTCCCTCCCTCCTTCCTTCCTTCCCTCCTTCCTTCTTCCCTTCCTCCCTTCTTCCCTCCCTCCTTCTTTTCTTCCTCCCTCCCTCATTCTTTCCTTCCTCCCTCCTCCCTCCCTTCTTCCTCCCTTCTTCCCTCCTTCCCTCCCTCCTCCTTTCCTTCCCTTCCCTTTTCCCTTTCCCTTTCTTTTCTTTCTATTCTCTTTATCTCTCTTTTATCCCTCTCTCTTCCTTCTCCCTCTCTTCTTCCTTTTCTTCCCCCTCATTTCTTTTTTTCTTTGTTATTTTCCTCCCTCTATCCATTCCCTGTCTTCTTGCTCTCTTCCCTGTATCTTTCCTTCATCTTGTCCCTTTTTCTTTTGTTCTTTCCTTTCCCTTCATCCCCCCCGCCGTCTTCCTTTCTAATTAATTGTCATCGCCCTGCTCCACCCACACCCCTGGACTCCAGGAGCAGTGCTTTCTCTGCTCACCACTTTCCTCTCCCATCCTGCCGTGCACACAGTAGGAGCTCGCCACATAGTTGTTAAAACAACGTTTTCAGGCAGGAGCCCTCAGGAGGCTGGGGCACCTTGAGCACAGTGTCCCCCTTTTCTGGCTGAAGGCTCTGGGAGTGGGGGGAGTGTGGGCGTCCCACGGAGGGAGATGCTGTGGGCTCACAGTTATTTACAAAGCCCTTGTGTTCCCAGCACCGCGCAAAGCACGCGGTATGTGTCATCTCATCTCATCCTCACGGCAGCTTGATGGGAAAAGGCTCATTAATATCCCCATGTTAGGGCTAGAGAAATGGGGGCACAGGTGGTGCAGCAGCTTTCTGAAGGTGGCAAAGCTGGTGAGGGGGCAGCCTGCTTTTGAACTGAGCCGTCCGATTCCAGAGCAGATTCCCTTAGGCGCTAGAGAGAGAGAGAGTGATGGTGGACACTCGTGAGTTTCCAGGGGAGAGATTCCACACCAAGCCATCAGCCCGTAGAAGTACTCATCTTTTCTGCATGTATTTTGAGACAGGAGTCTCACTATGTTTCCCAGGCTGGTCTTGAAATCCTGGGCTTAAGTGATCCTTGCACCTTGGCCTTTTTTTTTCCTTTGTGAGATGGACTCTCGCTCTGTCACCCAGGCTGGAGTGCAGTGGCGAGATCTCTGCTCACTGCAACCTCTGCCTCCTGGGTTAAAGTGATTCTCCCGCCTCAGCCTCCCAAGTAGCTGGGATTACAGGCACGTGCCCAGCTAAGTATTTGCATTTTTAGTAGAGACGGGGTTTCACCGTGTTAGCCAGGATGGTCTCAATCTCCTAACTTTGTGATCCGCCGGATTCTGCCTCCCAAAGTGCTAGGATTACAGGCATGAACCACCGCACCCAGCCTAAGGTATCTTGGCCTTTCTAGTGACTGGGATTACAAGTACATGCCACCACACCCAGCTGTTTCTCTGTGTTTTTGTAAAATCAACTTTACTGCGATATAATTTACGTAGAACCCATTCTAAGTGTTCCATTCCATGCTGTGTACCCACCGCCACTCCTGTGCTGTTTGGCATGGATTATTGTCTATGTATTTCTGTCACAAGCCTTCAGCACTATTAACTCCACATCAAAGATGGGGAAACCGAGGTTCTGAGAAGGTGGGTGACTTGTTCTGGGACACGCAGCTCGCGGCAGGCTAGGGTGCAGACCCACGTTCATCTGAGCCTGGATTCCATTCCTGTCTCCTTTCATCACCTCCTACTCACCCCAGGGGTGAGTGAACTCCCACCCTCGGGCAGAAGGATGACACGCGACACCCAGCACAGGATGAATGAGATGAACGATGGAGGCTCAGCCACATGTACTGCCCCAGACAAGAGGGCGCCACATGCCACGTGGGGCCACATGGAGGTCGTAGTTGGAAGCAGACTGTGCAAGTGGGGACCGGGGGGCAGGCTCTGTAGTGACATGAAGGCGTGGGTCCCTTGGTTCCCATGAGAGGATGTCACTGACTTGTTTCCGTGATTCCATGGGGGCAGGGAACGGAATGAAGCAGTGCTCAGGGTCGAGCAGGCATCGTGCCTGGTCTCATGATAAGGAGGGTCACGTGGTCGAGGACCTCATCTGTGGGATAAGAGCTCGCAGTTAGGCCATTTTACCCGCAGTTTCCCCCAGATGTCAAGGCAGCCCATACGGCTGGGTCTTTCTTTTAGCGCTCACGCTGCCCTGTCTTGCTGCAGCCACGACCTCTCACGAGATGCACGTGGATGGCTGTACTTCTGGAAAGCTCAGCCCCTTCCCCTCGACACTTCTGCACGATGACAGCTACTCTACTGAGTTCACTCCATGTCAGGCATCTTCCATAAATCCTGCAACAGCAGCATGGAATGCGTCCCACCAGTTGGCCCACTTTACAGGAAGAAACGGTAAGCCCCTGGGAGTTTGAGTGGCCTGTCCACGGGCACATAGCAAGGGGCAGGTGGCGACTGCAGGCACGTGCATTCACAGGTTCCCCTGGGCCCTGTCTGCCAGCTCCGCCCCATCCTCCGCTTCGGGTGGCCGCCCACAGGGTGGCATCCGAACACGTCCAGAGCCACACTGCTGCTTCAGAGGCTGAGTCCCAAACATCTTTGAAATGGAGTTGTTTCTGCCCAAATCAGATTCTTCAGGTCGGTCGTACACCAGGGACAGGCAAGATGAGGTTAGCTAAAGTGAGAACAGATTGAAACCATCACTCAAGCTTTCAAACGAGCCGCAGCCTTGCCGGGCATCAGCCGTTTCCTTCTCCTGGTTGGGGGGGGGGTCTTTTTTCTTTCTTTTTTTTTTTGAAATAGAATCTCACTCTCTCGCCCAGGCTGCAGTGCAATGGTGCAATCTTGGCTCACTGCAACCTCCGCCTCCTGGGTTCAAGTGATTCTTGTGCCTCAGCCTCCTGAGTAGCTGGGACTACAGGCGTACATGACCACACCCGGCTAATTTTTGTATTTTTTGGTAGAGATGAGGTTTCACGATGTTGGCTAGGCTGGTCTTGAGCTCCTGACCTCGGGTGATCTGCCTGCCTTGGCCTCCCAAAATGCTGGAAAGTGGCCTTCCAAAGTGCTAGCCGCAGCTCCCAGTCTGGGGTTCATTTCTGTAGAACTCTCCAGGATAAGCCCCTGGCAGAGCCTCAAGCCAGGTGTGTGCAGCGCTTGTGGGTGTGGTGATGGTTCTACCTCCTCTCCCCACCTGATGGCGAGACACCTGAGGGCAGAGTCTGGCTCTGCTCACCTCTGTCCTGGTAGTGCCCAGCCCAGCACTGGCCACACAGGGGTGCTCTGAATAACATCCCTATGCAGATGATTAAAGCACTCACTTGTTGAAGGCTCACTAGGCACTGGGCGCTAAAACCTTTGCCATGGGCTAACTCACTGAATCTTCCTGTCAACTCCGTGAGACACATCCTCTTATTACACACGTTTTCAGATGGGGAAACTGAGGCACCAAGTGTCAACACAGCCATCGCCACTTCCTGAGTCTGAATTGCACATTTCCTTTTGGGTGGAATTTTCCTCTGCTTGGAGCTTTCTCTGCATGTCTTCCACTTTAAGGAAGAGGAGCGGCCGTTTCCAGCCACGCTGTGTGGGGAGGGGAAGAAACTGAGCAGCTGGGTGGCACGTTAGCAAAGCCTTGACTTCGGTTCTGGCTTCCGGAACCATGAGGCCATGCACTTTGTTGAAACTGCTCAGTTTGCCATCATGTGTTCTGGCAGCCCTAGGAAACTAATGCACAGGACAAAAGCCACGATGTCAGCAGGGATGGTTCCTCTTGGAGGTTTCAGGAGGCTCTGCCGTTCCCTCTCCCAGCTTCTAGCAGCTGCGGGCATTCCCAGGCTCATGGCCCCTCTGCTTCTGTGGTCCCTCTCCTCTCTGACTCTGCTGTGCCATTAATCTCTCTGCCTCCCATGTGTGAGTTCCCTTGTGACTAGGTCCTCTGGTGTCCGTCACCTTGGATAATGCAGGAGAATCTCCCCAACGTTGTCCCTTAACCCAACCACACCTGCAAAGTCCCTTTTCCCACGTAAGGTAACATATCTGCAGCCTCCAGGATTTAGATGGCAACATTCTTGGGGAGCTGGCCACACTCGCGTTCTGCCGTGATGATGGTGGAGACCACGTGCTCTGCACAGCACAGCCACTAGCAGGACCTCCTGTCCTGCCCTGGGAGGGAATGTCAGCTGCCTTCAGACCCCGAGGTCAGGGGTTCACCCCCACAGCATGGTCTGTTCTCACCTGTGCTCTACGAGTTACCCCTCCTGGTATTCCTCATCATATTCAGCAACGTCTGTGAAATCCAAGAGGCTCACCTTGAGTGGGTTTCTCTGGCAAAGGGCCAGACTTGCAAATGTCTGGGGTATTGGGGTATACCCCAAGTATCCAACAGGTATGGACACACACATGAGAGCAAAACATGGGGAACTTGCAAAAATATAGATAAAATTTTATGGTTATAGAATTGGGCCAAACACAGTGGCTCACGCCTGTAATCCCAGCACTTTGGGAGGCTGAGGCAGCTGGATCATCTGAAGTCAAGAGTTCAAGACCAGCCTGGCCAACATGGCGAAACCCTATCTCTATTAAAAATACAAAAAAAGAAAAAAATTGCTGGACATGGTGGCAGGCACCTGTAATCTCAGCTACTCTGGAGGCTGAGGGAGGAGAATCACTTGAACCCAGGAGATGGAGATTGCAGTGAGCTGAGATCGCGCCACTGCACTCCAGCCTGGGTGAGAGAGTGAGACTCTGTCTCAAAATAAATAAATTAATAAAATAAAATAGGATTGCGATCAAATTTAGCCTTTTCTCAGAAAGACAGTGGGGCTCAGCTGCTATCAGGATTCCATGTGAAATGTACTTAACCTATGGTAGATTTTTTTTTCTCCAAATACCAGCTATTTCTAAATTCAGCCCCTCTCTTACAGCAGAGGAGGCCCTGGGGTTTCCCGAGAATCAGTGAGGAGGGCTGATTTCCTTCCCGTAACAATGACAATGCGATTTCGAATGTTGAATTTCGATTGTCATCACCACTCCATTTTCCTTCTTCCCAGGGAGGAAGCCTCCGGTCTTTGTTTGCCGATGAATTACCTGGCCACTGCGACTTCTGAAAACTACTTTCTGGGGTCCTCCTCCTCCAATAATTATTTTCGCGATACTACAGGATCCTTAATTATCTCTTGATCGATTTCCCTCCCTGGGAGCTGGTTTTTACTGCTAAGTTTAGGCTCAAGGCGGAAGGAAAATTCAATCAGATTCACACATTCCCCAGTCCTGCTAAAGACTTTAATGGATAAGAAAGTGTCACTCTCTGGGTACTTACACAGTTCAGTCATCTGTGAGCATCTGATCCAGGTTGGTAAAATGCTGACCACAGCCACACATCTCGAGATGGAGGTCAGGAAAAACGACTGGAGGCCACAAGTTGGGAAGAATGGTTTGGTTTTTAGCCTTAAGACGTCTGGACAGAACTCACCACTAAATAGTTCTCCGAGGACCTTTCACCTGCGTGAGGCTCATTGTTCAGGGACCAGCTCAACGACCACCTACAATGAAGCCTTCTCTCATCTCCCCTTACAGCTCCTGAAGGAACCCACTCAAAATCCCTATGGCTGGGCCCAGTGGCTCACGCCTGTAATCGCAGCACATTGGGAGGCCGAGGCAGGCGGATCACCGGAGGTCAGGAGTTGGAGACCAGCCTGACCAACATGGCGAAACCCAGTCTGTGCTAAAAATGCAAAATTAGCTGGGTGTGATGACATGCACCTGTAATCCCAGCCACTCGGGAGGCTGAGGCAGGAGAATCCCTTGAATCCGGGAGGCGGAGGTTGCAGTTAGCAGAGATCATGCCACTGCACTCCAGCCTGGGTGACAGAGTGAGGCCAGGTCTTGCTGTGTCACACAGACTGGGGTGCCATGGTGTGATCATGGCTCACTGCAGCCTCAAACTCCTGGGCTCAGGCAATGTTCCCACCTCAGCCTTCTGAGGAGCTGGACTATACAGCCCTGCGCCGCTGCATCCTGCTACATTTTATGTTTTGTTTGGTAGAGCTGAGGTCTCACATGTTGCCCCGGCTGGTCTTGAGTGCCTCCCAGCTTGGCCTCCCAAAATGCTGGGATTACAGGTGTGAGCCACAGTGCCTGACCCCAGGAAGCAGCTCTTTATACCACACGGAATAGCAGCATCTTGTCTAGATTATCTGGAGAGCACTTCATTAAACAATCTGGCTATTTTAGTTACTGTGACTACACAATGGATTACCACACGAAGTGGCATCAAACAACCTTTGCTTATACTCACAGATTTCTTCACTCAGGAATTTGGAGCGGACACAGTGGGGACTGCTTGTCTATGCTCCATGGATGCCTGCAGCCTCACCTGAAAGATCCGAAGATGGGAGGCTGCAATCCTCTGAACGGTCCCTCTCTCATGCAACTGAAGGCTGGCTGTGAGCCTCAGGGGCACTCCTGGGGTCCCCCGTGGGTCTGTCTGTGTGGGTCTCTCTGTGCGAGTTTCTCTCTGTGTGAGTCTCTCCATGTGGATCAGTTTGAGCTTCCTTAAACCACGGCAAAGCAGCTGTTGTTCCCCAGAACAAGCATTATCCAAAGAGGGAGCCAGCTTGGAGCTGTATTGTTATTATCTCTGTTCTTTCTTTCTTTTTTTTTTTTTTCTGTTGCCCAGGCTGGAGTGCAGTAGCATGATCTCAGCTCCCTGCAACTTCTGCCTCCTGGATTCAAGCCATTCTCCTGCCTCAGCCTCCCGAGTAGCTGGGACTACAGGTGCATGCACCACGCCTGGCTAATTTTTTGTATTTTTTAGTAGAGACGGGGTTTTATCATGTTGGCCAGGGTGGTCTCGATCTCCTGACCTCATGATACACCCGCCTTGACCTCCCAAAGTGCTGGGATTATTGCGCCTGGCCAGAGCTCTATTATTTTCAGGACCTGCCCTCGGAAGTCACATGCATCACTTTTGCCATACTCCGTTGTCTGGAGCAGTCACTGGGTCACACCAGGATTCAATGGGAAGGGCCATAGTCCGCCTCTGAGTGAAAGCAGCGTTTGTCATGCTGTAAGAACAAGGCGGGTGGAGAGACGGCTGCGGCCGTCCAGCACCTGTGTTCCCTGAGTAGCTAGGGTTATATCGGGCTTAGCAGGGGCCCTGGAACCGTATTTTTCAGGGTGCTTTACGGTTAGCCAGATGCTCCCCCTCACATCCCCCATCCCTCATTTCACAGAAGAATAAAGCTCTTAGAGCGTTGATGAATTTCCTGAAGGTCACAGCAAAATACCAGAAACAACCCCAATGTTCAGCCACAGAAACTGCCGGAAGAAGCGATGGCTCATCCGCACAATGCAATGTCAGGCAGCTATTGAATCAATTCAATTCTATGTTGGAAAGTGAGATTACCTGTGTGTGTGTGTGTGTGTGTGTGTGTGTGTGTGCGTGTGTGTGCGTGCACGCATGCGCGCCCAAAGAGGGCTTCTGCATGAGTGGTATGGTAGTAATTGCCAGGATATTCATTTATAATAATCTATTAATGATTTATAATTATAATATACATACATTATTATTAATAAATTATAATTTTTAATTTACTAATAAATTGTTAATTTAATAATACATTAATTTATTTTTTCAGCATTCGTTTTGTGTTATATTTAATTAACTAGCCAGATGCAGTGGCTCACACCTGTAATCCCAGCACTTTGGGAAGCCAAGGCAGGTGGATCACTTGAGGCCAGGAGTTCGAGACCAGCCTGGCCAAGATGGTGAAACGCTGTCTCTACTAAAACTATAAAAATTAGCTGGGCATGATGGTGGGCACTTGTAATCCCAGCTATTCAGGGGGCCGAGGCATGAGGATTATTTGAACCTGGGAGGCAGAGGTAGCAGTAAGCCAAGATTGCACCACTGCACTTCAGCCTGCATGACAGAGACTCCCTCTCAAAAAAAAATAAATAAAAGAAAAATAAAAATAAATAAAAAAGTTTTAGATTTAAAAAGGCCAAAACAGTTTCGTAGGCCCTCAAAACACTGAACAAAATTACCTTTTGACCTAGTAATATTACTCCTAGATTCACTCCTCACCAAAATATGGAAAACAAATACTCAAATATAAACTTGTACATGAATATTCAGAGCAGCTTTATTTGATAGTCAAAAACATGAAAACAGTCTGAATATTCATCAATGGATGAATGGATAACAAAATGTGGCATGTCCATACAGTGGAATATTACTCGACCATGAAAAAGAATGAACGATTGATGTGAGGTACAACATGGATGAGCCTTGAAAAACTTATGCTGAAGGAAAGAAGTCAGTCAGAAAAGGACACATACCATATGACTTCATTTACATCAACCATCCAGAAGCAATAAATCCACAGAGACAGGAAGTACATAGGTGGTTGCCAGGGGTGAGGGAATGGGGAGAGACTGCTTCATGGACAAATTTTTTTTTGGAGATAATGAAAATGTTTTGAAACCAGATAGAGGTGGTGATTGCCTAATATTGTGAATGTCCCAAGTGCCACTGAATTGTTCACTTTAAAATAGTTAATATTATGTTATTGAATTTCACCTGAAAACAAAAAGGGCCAAGTATGTTGAGGGCCCTACCGAGCAGAAGAGATCATGATGGGTAAGGGAAAGCAGTCACGTGCTGTCATTGATTGTGCTGTGAGGAATCTATCTCCAGCCTGACTGCCCTGCTGGGAGGTGGGACAGGTGCTTCTCTGTAGGAGTCTGGGAGGCAGCCTCCCCGTTACCTATGGGCTTGGGCAATAGCTGCCTTGTCCTAATGCTTTGTTCTTCATGGATCCCACCCACATGGTCAGGGTCCTCGACCTACCACAGTTCGTTAGGGGACAGGAGGGAAGGCAACGTGGGAACTGTATTCTCATTGTTTGTCAGGATCTAGAGATTTCATCTGATTTGAGCCTTTCGTTCAGAAGTCTACACTATTGCCCAGGTGCGGTGGCTCATGCCTGTAATCCCAGCACTTTGGGAGGCCGAGGTGGGTCGATTGCGAGGTGGGCGGATCACGAGGTGGAGAGATCGAGACCATCCAGGCCAACATGGTGAAACCTGTCTCTCCCAAAAATACAAAAATTAGCTGGGAGTGGTGGTGCATGCCTGTAGTCCCAGCTATTCAGGAGGCTGAGGCAGGAAAATCTCCTGAACCTGGGAGGTGGAGGTTGCAGTGAGCAGAGACTGTGCTACTCCATTCCAGCCTGGTGACAGAGTTAGACTCTGTCTCAAAAAAAGAAAAAAAAAGAAGTCTACAGGATCAACAGAAAAACAGCACTAGGTCCCAGGGAGTCCAGATTTTAGCTATAGTTCGTGGTAACAGACCTAAGGTGGAATGCCGTATCCCAGCAGACTGATCACATCTATTTTGTGAAACCCGGGAGGTGTGGTGGGGAAAGGAAGCTGTGTGCGTGTCTGCCTGTGTGTGCATGTGTGTTCCTGTGTGCATATGCCCATGTGTGTCTCTGTGTGTTCATGTGTATAGCTGTGTGTGCATGCCTATGTATCTATGTGTGTCTCTTACTGTGCACATGTGTCTATGTGTGTATGTGTATGCACCTGTGTTCACGTGAGTGTGTGCATGCCTGTGTATGTGTCTATGTGTGTATGTGTATGCACCTGTGTTCACGTGTGTGCATGCCTGTGTATGTGTCTGTATGTATGTGTGTGCACCTGTGTTCATGTGAGTGTGTGCATGCCTGTGTATGTGTGTGCACCTGTGTTCATGTGAGTGTGTGCATGCCTGTGTATGTGTGTGTGCATATTCCTGTGTGCACCTGTGTTCATGTGTGTGCATGCCTGTGTATGTGTCTGTGTGTGTATGTGTATAACTGCGTGTGCATGCCTATGTATCTATGTGTGTCTCACTGTGCACATGTGTCTGTGTGTGTATGTGTATAACTGCGTGTGCATGCCTATGTATCTATGTGTGTCTCACTGTGCACATGTGTCTATGTGTGTATGTGTATGCACCTGTGTTCACATGTGTGCATGCCTGTGTATGTCTGTGTATGTGTATGCACCTGTGTTCATGTGAGTGTGTGCATGCCTGTGTATGTATCTGTGTGCATGTGTATGCACCTGTGTTCATGTGAGTGTGTGCATGCCTGTGTATGCGTGTGTATGTGTATGCACCTGTGTTCATGTGAGTGTGTGCATGCCTATGTATGTGTGTGTGTGCACATTCCTGTGTGCACCTGTGTTCATGTGAGTGTGTGCATGCCTGTGTATGTGTCTGTGTGTATGTGTATGCACCTGTGTTCATGTGTGTGCATGCCTGTGTATGTGTGTGTGTGCACATTCCTGTGTGCACCTGTGTTCATGTGAGTGTGTGCATGCCTATGTATGTGTCTGTGTATGCACCTGTGTTCATGTGTGTGCATGCCTGCGTATGTGTGTGTGTGTGCACATTCCTGTGTGCAAACCACCTATGCAGCAAGCCTGGGGACAAACCTCAGGGTCTTACCAAGCTTCGGGAATATCTCATCCAGCTTCTTACTGGAAGAGCCACTACAAAGCCTCGGGGGAAGGCAGTTGAATGACCTTCCCCAGTCAGAGTAAGTCTTTCATTGTTCTTGACCAAAGGAATCAAAACGCAGCCCACCCAAATATTAACAGCCTCTTTCTGTCATCTCATACCAAACTGCTTTATAATAAAAAAGAAAATTACTTTATTGTATGCAGACCTCAAGTTATTCACTTTCATCCCTCAAAAATTTTTATATGCTCCTAACATATGGATAGCGGGCATCAATGGCCCATAATCCTGGAAAATGAGAAATCATATTTTTTCTTTCCCACAATAAAAAGGCTCAGCTCTGTGAGGAGAGTGGCGCGAGCTGGTTGCCTTTTTTTTTTTTTTTTTTTTTTTTAAAGTAATCACATTGAAGGTCACTCATTTTCAGGTGAAGCAACATGATAACCCGTGTCCGGGGAGCCAAGCTGGGGGAGGCGCTGTGGCCTCTAGGGACGGAGGGGCGGGGGCCGTGAGCATGTGGTCAGTAGGGTTTAATCCTGAACTTTCTCCAAAGCCCTGTCCGTGGTCCTTCCCTCTGGCTTCCCCCTCCTCTCCCCTCTCTGGAGGCTTTGACTCTCTGAATCCTGGTCCTCACTGAGAAGCCATCTCCTTCCCTGAAGACCAATCTTGGGTTTGTTGTAAAGAATCTATTTCTTTCTTTCTTTCTTTCTTTTTATATGGAGTCTTGCTCTGTTGCCCAGGCTGGAGCACAGTAGCATGATCTTGGCCCGCTGCACACTCCACCTCCCAGGTTCAAGGTATTCTCCTGCTTCAGCCTCCCAAGTAGCTGGGACTACAGGTGTGCGCTACCACACCAGGGTAATTTTTGTATTTTTAGTAGAGACGAGGTTTCGCCATGCTGGTCAGACTGGTCTTGAACTCCTGACCTCAAGTGATCCTTCCACCTCGGCCTACCAAAGTGTTGGGATTAAGGCCTGAGTCACTGCACACAGCCTATTTCTTAACTAATAAGAATAACATGGTGCTTTAACTTTTTTTCTTTTTTTTTTTAGAGCTACTATAACAAAGCACCCCATGTACCTTAAAACATCAGAAATGTATTTCCTCACAGTTTTGGAGGCCACAAGTTAGAAATCCAGGTGTTGACAGGTTGGTTTTCCTTGGCTTGTAAACACGTCACTCCAATCCCTGCTCTGTCTTCACGTGTGCTCCCGTTCTCCCAGGTCTTTCTGTGTCTGTTTTTTTCTTTCTCTTGATTTTTTTAGAATTTTTGTGGTTGTTGTGGAGACAGGGTCTTGCTCTATTCCCAGGCTGGAGTACAGTGGCATGAACATGGCTCACTGTAGCCTCAGCCTCCAAGGCTCAAACAATCCTCCCATCTCAGCCTCCTGAGTAGTTAGGACCACAAGCATGCACCACACTCTACTAATTTCAAAAGTGTCTCTAGAGATGACATCTCACTATGTTGCCCAAGGTTGCCTCGAACTCCTGGGCTCAAGCCATCCTTCTGCCTTAGCCTCCCACAGTGCTGGGATCACAGGTATGAGCCACCACACCCAGCCGGTTTTTCCGTCAGTGATTGGATTAGGAAGCACCCTAATCTAGGAGGACCTTATCCTAACATGATTATACCTGTGAAGATCCTGCTTCCGAATCAGGTTGCATTCTGAGGTTCTGGGTCTTTTAAGGGACTCTTCAACTCAGTACACAAGTGATAGTTGTATGGATGGTGCATAAAGCAGAAATCATGCATGGTCAAAATGACTCCCGAAAACCCTTTGAAAAAGAGACAAAAGGGCTTGTTGTGCAGCTCTTTCTCTATGAGGGAAGAAATGCTTTCTCAGAGACCCCAGCAGACTCTCCCTACTCATCATTGGCCAGAACCGTGTCACATGTTTCCTCTGGATGAGTCCTTGGCAAAAGGAATGAGACAGCCTTGCTTGGCTTGGTCCAATGATGATTCATTGCCTGGGACGGGGACCATTGTCACCTGTAACAAAATCAATGAAAGCAAAAATCAATAAGTGAACTGATGCTGTGGGGTAGAGTGCCACAATGGCCTCAGTTTTCCCCCCTTTCTGTATCCACACTCCTTGCAACATCGTCTTGCAGCTCCTTCATAAAGAGATGGAGCCTATTCCAAAAATATGCACGTCTCAAATGCGAGGCATCCATATAATGGGATATTATACATAGCCCTAAAAAGAAGGATACACTGATACGTGCCACAGTATGGATGCACCTTGAGAACATCATGCTAAGTGAAGGGAGCCAGACACGAAGGGCCTCCTATTCTATGATTCCGTGTATGTGAAATGTCCATAATATGCAAATCCATACAGACAGAAAGGAGATTCATGGTTTCCAGGGACTGTGGGGGAGAGCCCGGAGGCTCTGGGGAGGCTGGAGGTAATGACTAGAGGTGAAGGGTTTCTTTGGGGATAATGAGAAAGTTCTCAAGTTGACTCTGATGGTGGATGCATAACGTGAATTGACTAAAATGGTTGAATTGTATTCCTTAAATGAGCGAAACAGATGGCATGTGAATTACATCTGATACAGTTGGGCTGTGTCCCCACCCAAATCTCATGTTGAATTGTAGTTCCTATAATCCCCACGTGTTGCGGAGGGACCAGGTGGAGATAATTTAATCATGGGGCAGTTTCCCCCACCGCGTTCTCATGATAGTGAGTTCTCAGGGGATCTGATGCTTTTGTAAGGGGGATCCCCACCTACCGCTTCACTCCGTACTTCTCTTTGCTGCTGACATGTGAAGGACGTGTTTTCTTCCCCTTCTGCCATGGTTTAAGTTTCCTGAGGCCTCCTCAGCCCTGCAAAGCTGAGTCAATTAAACCTCTTTCCTTTTAATTACCCAGTCTCAGGTATGTCCTTAGAGCAGCGTGAGAAAGAACTCATCCAACATCTTAATAAAGGTGTTAAAAAGTAATCCACACCTCCTGTCTCAGAGCTGGCCTTGTGACTTGCTTTGTCCTAAAGGATGGGGCAGAAGTGATGCCGTGACTGTTCTGAGGCCTCCAGAAACCTTACACACCGCTGACATTTCTCAGAATCCTGGGGGCGTCATATGCACAAGCCCAGACTGGCCTGGAGACGATGACACATGGACCTAGTTCGTAACCCCACTTACCCCAGCAGACAGCAAGCCAACCAGCGGGCATGTGAGTGAGCCCATCCTGGGGTACTCAGCCGTCTCTCGAGCTGACTGGACCGTGAGCAACCAGCCAAGAGCCGCCGAGCCAGCTGACCCATAATCTCAGGATCAGTGATGACCAGGTATTGCTGCGTTGCTACCTCTTGGGACGGCAGGGAACCCAGCGATAGCTTACACAGTTACCATCCTAACTCTTGCTCAACAGCTTCATCCAGACATGATTCACAGGTATCACAAGTCACCTATTTAACCAATGAATCATGTTTAGAACAATTTTCACTACCCAGAAAGGAGCTCAGTGCCTGTGAACAGCCACTCTCTGCTTCTCCCTCTTCCCAGTCCCTGAAAACCGTGGATCTATGTTCTATCTCTATGGATTTGCATGCCTTTGGCATTTCATATAAATGGGATCATTCGATATGTGGGTTCTTTTGTGACTGGCTTCTTTCACTTAGTGTAATGCTTTCAGATTTCTTCCACACTGCAGCACAGCCTCATAACTTTTTATGGATAGTATTAGTTATTTATTTGCTTCCTTATTCTTTATCTTTCCCTAGTAAAATTGAAGATCCACGACCTCAGCAGTTTGCTCGTCTTATTAATTGCAGCTTCTACCTTGCCAGGAACTGAGCTTTGCACATAGAATGCTTCTTGAATGAATGAGTGAATGCATGAATGAGTGAATGAATGAATGAGTGAATGCATGAATGATTAAATGCATGAATAAGTGAATGAATGAATGAGTGAATGAATGAATGAGTGAATGCATGAATGAAAGGCACGTCAGTTTGTTTCCCTTCTCTTATTAAAAACAATGTTGAAGGACCAAAGAACCTGAACAGGCACCGAGTTGAAAGCTCGTCTGGGTCAGGGCATGCCTCATTATCCAAGGGGGACAAGCCAGGGACTCAAATCCACATCAGCCCAGCTCCACCAGCTAACTCTGCACTTTCACGAAGCGGCGGGGACATCTGCTTCTTTCTCCAGCCTCACAGATTTTGATTCCAGGCTTGTGCAAAGCAATGTTCTTTTAGCTGTTGCATAACAACAACAAAAAAATGTCTTCCTTTTGCTTCTGGCAAAATTGACAATGGAAGACAAAGGAAATTTTCTTACTTGGTAATGAGACTAGTTTTGCTTCAGGTGGGAAATGTTTTCCCAACTCCATTCCCTCTGAGTGTGTGTTAACACAGACAGGGGACGTCTCCCTCCCTACTGACTGCCCATATGTTTACTTTAATTCCTGGGTCCTGGGTGGGAAGGAATCACAGGGTTCTTTAAGCTTCTTTTGCCATAAACCTTGAAAAGGTCTTTCATTTAATGAAAAAAAAGTCCTCCATTTTCAAAACTCTCTGGGCCGGGCGCGGTGGCTCAAGCCTGTAATCCCAGCACTTTGGGAGGCTGAGGCGGGTGGATCACGAGGTCAAGAGATCGAGACCATCCTGGTCAACATGGTGAAACCCCGTCTCTACTAAAGATACAAAAAATTAGCTGGGCATGGTGGCCCGTGCCTGTAATCCCAGCTACTCAGGAGGCTGAGGCAGGAGAATTGCCTGAACCCAGGAGGCGGAGGTTGCGGTGAGCCGAGATCGCACCATTGTGTGATATAGCTGGCCTAGAGTTAGAACCTGTACAATGTCATTTTATAAAGAACAAAACTGTTTCCATTCTCCTCACAGTGATTGCTAACTTTGGTTTCTGTAAACTGCTAGATTGTTTGCAGGATGCAAATTGAAGTAAAGCTGCATGCCTTCTCTTATCTGTAACTATCAGAATTGCTGGCCTTTGTTTACCGGTACTGACCAGAGTAAGCACCCCCAGATAGTTTCATCCTGGCGCCAAGCAACTGAAGAATCTGTGGACCCCACACCTGTCCAAATAATGTCTAAGCTAATGTTTATCTTAACCTCTGTAAACCACTTAAGGGGCAATTAGAATGGCAAAAGTCCCCTGGCCCAGAGCCCCCCTCAATCTCATCTCAGCCTAAGAAATGATTGACAGCTTTCATTCCCATCTCCAATCTTCACCCCCCACTCCCAAGGTGGCTTTGCAAGTATAAAAAGGTCTTGTCACCCTTCTTTCGGGGCCACGGGTTGGAGAGACGTGAGTCCTCCGTGGTCGCCGGCAATAAACCCTGCAATTTGGCATACTTTTGTCTTGGTGTTGATTTTCTGTGCTCGGTTCGATACAACAATTGCACTCCAGCCTGGGTAACAAAAGCAAAACTCCGTCTCAGAAAAAAACAAAAAACAAAAAAACAAAAAAAAAAACCTCTCTGTTAGGCAGTGGAGGGTGCAGCCTGCAATCCTTTCATGCCGCGATGGTGTCTGTCCTCCATGTGACTAGAAGTGTCTTTATTGCCATCATTTTGTCCAACTGGGGAAGAGAAAGAGACCCTGCCTCAGATCACCTGGATGAGACCCTGGCTGCAAGGGGTAATCACATCCGAACTAACGTGGAGGCCCTGGGCTCGGTGACAGCCTGTGGCATGTTCCCAATTGCTTCTAGCAAGTCCAGCAAACTTTCGGAGGTCAGAGCCCGTCTGCTCATGGATGCTCCCTTGGAGAAGGGCAAACACACTGGGGGGATTAATAATTTACAGACCTCTGGAAACTACTCAGTGTCCAGGGCTGACACAGCCCCCGTGCTGTGACTCCCCAAAGCATTTTGTAATGCATGCACTTGATGTAAACTTATTAAAAGCATTTTCAGGGCTAGGGCTAAAAGGACACATCACAACCAAGAAAGATGGTGACAAGACGTTTGGGACAATAGGCGGTACTTCACCAACATCGAAATCATAGCTAGCCATTGAGGATTCCATGAACGAAGGAGGAGGGCATTCGAACTGCAATGAGGTTTCTTAGCTGAGTGTCTCGGGGGCTGGCCCAGGGGTGTGAATGCCTTTAAACTTCCCAGTAGCTTTGCCTCGTAGGTAAGACTCCTGTGGCCCAGCTGAGGACACAGAGAAGAGGCGGAATTGGTGGAATTTAAAAAAATTACCTATTTCTATGTTTTCTTTGCACATAATAATACCTGCTTGCTGTAAAAATGCAAACCGTTAAAAAAATACATAAAGTAGAAACAAAACGACTCCTCACGGCAGTCCACAAGGAGACACCCAGTGAGAGTTGCTTGTCATCGCCCTGGCATGCTGCTATCAGCACGTGCATGCACCAGTGTGTGTATTAAACGCATTACTGTTTTGACTCAAATGGGATTATATTCTTTATATCGTTACTCATCTTACTTGAAAAAAATCTTTGTATAACTAAATTTTTCACACCTACACAAAAGTGGAGAGAAGACTATGATGATGTTGGCCCACCGAGCTGGAGCCGTCAGAGTTCTGCCAAGCTAGCGTCATCTGCCACATCTCACTTTAAAAATGGTCCATTTTGGAAATTGTTGGATACAAAGGCAGAGAGAAGTGCATCCGGAGCTCTCCTGTGTTTCTCACCCAGTTTCAGCAGTTTTTATCATATCGCCGACCTCAAACCCTTCCTAGTAAACTCCACCCTTGGGTTTTTTTAAAGGCAAACCCAGGACCTGACACAGTGGCTCACTATAATCCCATAGTCCCACTGCTCTAGGAGGCTGATGCATTTAAGACCAGCCTCGCCAACATAGCGGAACCCATCGCCACAAAAAATAAATCAATTAGTTGGCGTGGTGGCATGTGCTTGTGGTCCCAGCTACTTGGGAGGCTAAGGTGGGAGGATTGCTTGACCCTGGGAGTTTGAGGCTGCAGTGAGCTGTGATTGTGTGACTGCACTCCAGCCGGGGTGACAGTGAGACCCTGTCTCAAAAAAAAAAAAAAGTCAAATCCTATTTCATTTGTAACTTTTTTTAAGATGGAGTCTCACTCTGTCTTCAGGCTGAAGTGCAGTGGCACTATCTCCGCTCACTGCAACCTCTGCCTCCTGGGTTCAAGTGATTCTCCTGCCTCAGCCTCCCAAGTAGCTGAGATTACAGGTGCCTGCCACCACACCCATCGAATGTTTTGTGCGCGTGTGTGTGTGTATTTTCAGTAGAGACAGGGTTTCAACATGTTGGCCAGGATGGTCTCGATCTCTTCACCTCATGATCTGCCCACCTCGGCCTCCCAAAGTGCTGGGTTTACAGGTGTGAGTCACAATGTCCGGTGTTTCTTCTTCTTCTTCTTTTTTTTGCAACAGCTTTATTGAGATATAATTTACCCATTTAAAGTGTACAATTCAACGGTTTTAAGCATATTCACAAAGCTATGCAGTCTTCATAATCAATGAACATTTCATCACCCCAGAAAAATACCTCTTGCCCAACAGCCGTTCCCCATTTCCCCCTCCCAGCCTCTGGAAAGCACTAATCTCCTGGATTTGCCTATTCTGTATATTTTATATGAATGGAATTGTACGCTATGCGGCCTTTTGTGGCTGACATCCCACAAGTCTTCGAGGCTCATCCACATTGTGGCGCATGCCAGTGTTTCCTTCCATGTTATGGCTGAGTCACGTTCCATTGTGTGGATGCGCCACTTTTGCTGATCCATTAATCAGTTGATGGGCACCTGTGTTGTCTTCACTCTTTGGCTGTTGTGAGTAATGCTGCTGTGAACATTTGTGTATGGGTTTTTATGTGGATATATATTGTCATTTCTCTTGGGTATATACCTAGGAGTGATATACTGCTGGGCCACATGGGAACCTCTTGAGGAGCTGCTGGGCTGTTTTCCACAGCAGCAACACTGTGTTACATCTCCATTAAGCTGTCTGTGAACGTCACAATTTCTCCACATTCTCACCAACACTTGCTAGGATCTTTTAATTAATTAGTTAATTGTAGAGATGGGGTCTTGCCATCTTGCCCAGCAGGATCTCAAACTCCTGGGCTCAAGTAATCCTCCTGCCTTGGCCTCCCAAAGTGCTGGGATTACAGGCAAAAGCTGATGTGTCTTCTCTCTATTTTTTTTTTTTGAGATGGAGTTTTGCTCTTGTTACCCAGGCTGGAGTGCAATGGCGCGATCTCGGCTCACTGCAACCTCCGCCTCCTGGGTTCAAGCAATTCTCCTGCCTCAGCCTGCCGAGTAGCTGGGACCACAAGCACATGCGACCACGCCAACTAATTTATTTATTTTTAGTAGAGACGGGGTTTCACCATGTTGACCTGGATGGTCTCGATCTCTTGACCTCGTGATCCACCCGCCTTGGCCTCCCAAAGTGCTGGGATTATAGGCGTGAGCCACCGCGCCCAGCCGTGTCTTTTCAAGCAAAGTCTTCTTCGTGGGTATAACTTTCCTCCAAATTTATCGACTTATTATGGAAATATTAACAGATCAGAATATATATCCATATATACTAACATATTCAGTGGCTGCTTACTAATCCATTATATGAATGTAGCATCCTATCTTTACCCCTTTGGCTAAACATTTATGTCAGTCATTTCCCATTTTTCAGCATCACAAAGCGACCATGAATTCCCAGACACCTGCAGTTTCCTCAATCAGCGTTCCCAAGAGAATTGCACTCTCTTGCTCTGAGCCAACCATTGTATGTAAGGAATGAAGTTTTCTCCCAGGGGGTCCAGCAAGGGGTTAGTTATGTAACCATCCTTGAGAGAACTGATAAAATAGTCTCTCGAGCCACTTTCTATGTTCCGTGATTCAGATGAGCACCCCTGGCTGGGAAGACTACATGTGTTCAAATACCATTTCATATTGTTAGAGTAGAATTGTGACTTGAGGTTTCCCTTTCACATTTGGGGCTATTCCCAAATTGCCCTCTAAACTGTCACACCCATTCACATGACCACAGTGTCCAGCATATGCCTGGCATATTATCATGTTTTAAATTTTAATTTTTATATTTATGTAAATAGAGATGGCATCTCACTATGTTGCCCAGGCTGGTCTTGAACCCCCAGCCTCAAGACACCTTCCTGCTTCAGCCTCCTAATGTGCTGGGATTGCAGGCATGAGCAACCACGCCTGGCCATGTTTTCGTCTTTGGTAACCCTAGAAGCCCCAGATTATTAGTAAAACTTTGGTTAGTGTAATTGAAAATCTTTTCAAATCTTTAACAGCCACTAAAATTTCTGTATTTGAGAATTTGTCAGTTTTGAACATAATTACTCTTCGGGGAAACATCCATTTCCAACATCTGAGTGTACTTCAACATTTAATTCAAGACATTCCTGAGAACTCTTAGGGGCTGATTTTGTCCACCTGGTAAAATACGGTACCAAAATGTGTCAGCAGACAGCAGACAGTTCTCAATGGACTTTAGTTGACAACTTTAAATTTATGTGACTCCTGATCTATTTTTGACTTAAGGGATTCATATTTTAAAAAAGATTTGCTGATACGTGATCTGCTGAACTGTTTTCGTGTCCACATAATCCAATTCACATTACTTATAAGCTAAACTCTAGTACTCTTAACTAGAGAGTTGTGGAGCCCCATAGAAACAGAGACCCACTGGATTCCAGAACTTTCCATCATTTCAGGCAGTCTTGCATCTTCCTAGCTAATTACTGAAAATATGGTCAAAAGTCAAACAGTAGACTTAGGTGTAAGTAAACCCGGGACCTGGGGAATGTGTGTTCTCAGTGAAAAATCACCATCTGACATTCCAGGATCTGTAATTACAGCTCACCTTTCAGGCACTGACCTTCAGATGTATTTGCAGCAATTATTCACATACCTGAAAATAGTCACCTGTCCTCACCTCAATTTTATTAAAAAGCAGATAGTAACCATATTTTGGGTTTTTAAAAACCATTTTTCTCTATTTCATAAAGCAAAGGCAAAATATACTCCAGAAATTTCAAATAATTGCTTTCAGTGCATGGCTCCAAAAAAAGAACTTTTTTTTTCACTCCCATCCTCTTCCATCTATAGAGCGCTCTATCTTTTCCAGCTGAGTTCCCAGGTGGCACGGGGAAAGGCTGGAGAGAAACATGGGAGGGCGGAGGGGTTCGGGGAGAGGGCTGCGGTGGAGAGAGACTGACCTTAATCACGTGGAGGTCCCAGATATGCCTACAAAGCGGAAGATCCAGCGATGGAGACAAGCGGAGAGCCCCGACTGAGCCTGGAGGAAGCGGGCCCCCCTCACCTGGGTCTGTGCCTCTGCCTCCCTCCAGAGCAAGGCAGGGGTACTTGCCAGAGTGACGCTGCAGTCCCACGCTCCTCACAGGCCTGCACGGCCTCCTTGGATGACCGCTGTAGCTTGTACTTTCCGTTTTTATGCGTTATCCTTCAAATAGCCCTTTTTACATTTAAGGGACGTCTTAGCTTCCCATTGCTGCTGTAACAAATACCAGCAACTGAAGTGGCTGAAGATGACACACACTTACATTTCACAGTTCTTCAGGTCCGGGGTCAGAACGCATCTCAAGGTGTCGGTGGGGCTGTGTTTCTTTCAGAGGCTCTGGGCAGGAGCCCCTTTCTTGTCTTTTCCAGCTTGGAGAGGCTGCCAGCATTCCTGGGCTCATGGCCCTGCCTGCATCCTGAAACAGCTAAGTGTCCTCTCTCCGTGTCCTCCTCCGGGAGTCTCCCCTTCCTCCGCTGACGTGAGTGCTTCCGTTCTATGGCAAGGATCCCTGTGACTGCGTCAGGGAAACAGGAGAATCTCAGCATCCTGAACTTAATCACAGCTACCAAGTTCCTTTGCCATGAAGGTGACATTTCCTTACATTCCAGGCTACAGGACACAGACACATTTGTTCGACCTCCGCAGGGAAAGCCTCATACGATGTGTCTCACTTCCCCACTTCGGGGCTCACAGCCCACACCTCTGACTCCCAACCCTGCACTGTGGCCCGGATGCTGGGCATCGGGGAAGAGCCCCATCCTTACAGAGGAGAGGAGCGGGAACCAGGCCCTGACGTCAGTGTGGAGGCTGGCCAGCAAGTTGCAGAAAGTAGCCCACAGGCTGGAATTGGAGCAAGGCGTTTGTCACTCACAGGGCACGAGAAACAGAGAGAGCCTTAGTGTCGCAGAGCCTGCTTCTTGACCCCCAAGTCCCATGGGTGGTGGCTACCCACAAAGCAGGTTGCCCTGCAGCTGGGAAACCCAGGGCCGCAGGCCCGTGGCAGCGTTGGTAGCGGGCAGCCGACAAGCCAGTCCCGTTCGCTGTGTGGAGCCCGCAGGGGCCTGGCCGTCACTCTGCGGGGACCTTGGCCTCCTTGGTTGCCTCCATAACATCTGCAGAAACTGTTCGGTAGCAGAGGACGATATCCTTGCAGCAGGGACACACGAAGATGCCCCAGGACCACACAGATTGCTTCCCCCAGCTGGCACGAGCCTGAGCTGAATCCATGGAATTCCCTGGGATGAGACGTTGGTTCTAAGGGAAACAACG
Organism: Saguinus oedipus; assembly: GCA_031835075.1. Lineage (NCBI taxonomy): Eukaryota > Metazoa > Chordata > Mammalia > Primates > Cebidae > Saguinus > Saguinus oedipus. Next base: position 137,439,577 of record CM063177.1, on the reverse strand, counting down.
TGAGCAGGAAGCCCAGCCTGGCGCTGCCATTTTTTGTTGGCCCCACTGGTTGAAGATGGGTCTGACTTTGGTGGTGGGAGAAGCGGTGGCTTTTCTCTCCGTGACTACATGGCCGAGTTCCTGATGCAGGGGTGATGTCACTGGCGTTGGGGTCTTCACACCTGTACTGGGGGCCTTCTCTGTTCTCAGTGGGTCAGTAAGAGCTGTATCGGGTTCTCTGTCTGGCCAGGACTGCTGTGTGATTTCAGACACGGTTCCTGGAAATCGGCTTCGTTGTAGGTTCTCCAGTCCTGCCAAGGATTCCATGAACTCCCCAGTATGCTCGAAGGAAGCTTTCTGAGCACAGTAGCTGGAACCAACCTCCAATGTTGGCAACAACCACAAACATCTGATCTTAATTAAAGCTGTTCTGAAAACATTCCTTCTGGCTGCTGGACTGTCTTCTCTTGCTCGGCTTGTTTGTTAGTGTGTGGCCCTGGAGAAACTGAGCTGTCTGGGATCCTAGGATGTGTGTGTGTGTGTGTGTGTGTGTGTGTGTGTGTGCTTGCATGTATATAAATTTAGCAAAGGAAATTCCTGAAAAATTTGCTAGATTTTAGACCATTTTGGTTCCTGATAACAAGTATAAAGTGCGTCTCAAGTCCTGTTGGTTCGGTATGTAAAACTATCTTCTTAAATGCACCTGTCTCTGCGGGGCAGGGTGAACGTTTCTTCAAAATTCAGCATTTCCTCTGCTAACTCCTCTAAATCAGTGTCTGCAGAAATGTAAAAGGGAATCAGAGACGAGTGTGGTGTTAACACCGTCTGTCTCTGAACCAGGAAAACCCAGTCTTCAACTGCTATCGATTTACTTTCTTTTATTTTATTTTTTTGCCAATCAATGAGAGCTTGTAAGGTTGCTGAGGTTGGTTGGCCTTGAACTCTTGGCCTCGCCTTCGCAAGCACCACGACATCCGGCCGGAGCTACTTTGGGCCCCTATCGATTTACTTTCATTTGGAGAGGTTGTTCTTTGCTCTGATGAAGGCTGAATACAGCTTTATAAACTATTTCAGCATTGCCCAGGCAAGCACATGCAGACCCTCCACCTCACTGATCTGACCTCCAGAGCTGTCCACCTAGAAAAACTCCATGCATTTATATCACATGAAAGACACTGCTATCTTTCCCACGCACCGTGGGCTCACAAACAGTTGGGGGTGAAGAGAAGGGAAATAGAAAGAGAGATCTGTCATTTTCTTAAAGACAGGGTGTCAATACCACAAAAATATTAACTAGGGTAAGAGGAAATGCAAAAATAAATACAGCCACTTCTGAATCTCTTTTCCAAATACACATTTTCTTTTCTTTTCTTTTTTTGAGACGGAGTTTCGCTCTTGTTACCCAGGCTGGAGTGCCATGGTGCAATCTCGGCTCACCGCAACCTCCGCCTCCTGGGTTCAGGCAATTCTCCTGCCTCAGCCTCCTGAGTAGATGGGATTGCAGGCACGCGCCACCATGCCCAGCTAATTTTTTGTATTTTTAGTAGAGACAGGGTTTCACCATGTTGACCAGGATGGTCTCGATCTCTTGACCCCATGATCCACCCGCCTTGGCCTCCCAAAATGCTGGGATTAGAGGCGTGAGCCACCATGCCCGGCCCCAAATACACATTTTCTTAATACCAGTGTGTGTGGGCCAGGAGTGAATGGGATGCCGAAGCTAAACTCACTTCTGCGCCAGGTTCTCTTCAGGGAAGGGAGGTGACCTTCCCTGGAGTCATTCACAAACAGCCGTGGGGTTGTAGGGTGAGCAGTGTCTGGCCTCTGAAACGTACCGATTCTCCAAGTGTTAAGTCACTGGGTAAAACCCTGTCGTCTTTATTGCTCCTGTTCCCAGGGCTGCATGTATTCTCTCTTGTCTTAGTAACCAAACAATGTGATGTTTTGGGGAATGAACACACTCCACTTTTAGTCTACGAGGTTTTCTTTGGCTCTGGAGGTAGACATTTGCCCAGGCAATCAGAACATCAAATACCCTTAGTCACCGATGACTTTATAAGTAGGCATGGGATGCTCAATTATAAGTATTTATTTAATGGTTAGGGGAAAATGGTTCTTTTCTCCCGGAAGAATGGAGAGGCTGTGGAGCAAGCCTGACCTTCCGGACAGCCTTGGTTCTGCCTGCCTGGAAATGGAAGAAATGCAGGAAATGACAGAACTGAGAGGCAGAGAGAGTGACCACATTCAGATCTTGTATGAGCACCTGGATCCAGCTATGCCTGAAGCTTCCTAGATTTTTAACTTCAGCTAGCCTCCTCTCTCCACCCCTAAACTTTTTCCTTTAGGTCACTTCAAGTTGAATTTCTTACGTCTTAGAACCAAAAGACTCCTGACTCACAGAAAGCAGGTAACACTTTCTGTTTTTTCTCCCCTCCACTCGTCTCCCTTTCTGTCTTATTTATGTTCCAGTTCTGCTGTTCTTACCTGTTTTCCCTTCCACTCCATTTTCTAGCTCTCTGCTGATAACATCATCATGTTTCCTTCAGGGACAAAGTGAACGAGTGGCCACTGGTGTTCTTAACCACATTAAATAAAGACAGGCAGGGGTTGGTTCTCAGTCCAAAAGCTCTTCAGAGATTTCCAAATTAGGCTTTACTTATCAAGCACGAATCTCTCCCCTCAAAAGCCAATTTTTACACACAGAAGGACGCGCACTGAAGAACCCTGATACATCTGAGAGTTAATTTTATTTTTGCCTACTCACCAAGGTTTAACGTTTATACTCAAGTTTGTGCTTCTAAAGGGGGAGAGGTCATCGTTCTCACTCTCTGCATTTCTGTGATTCTCAAGAAATGGAATTATATGACCCTAAAGCCTGCAGTTATGAGTGCATACATCCCAGTATTATTCCAGGCATTTGTGCAGTAAATGCTCTACTGGAGAAAAATAAAGCTTAGTTTAGAATCTCTCCTCCCTCCTTGTGGTAGAAAGGCCCTGATGAAGGCCACTGTGACTGCAGCCTTGCTTCGGGCACCTGCTGGACAGTGCACATCTGCTGCGCTTATTCCCTGAAGAAGAGGAAAATGACGAACTTTGACCTCTGTTTTGGGTAGATGTCGATGAACGTATTGATGAACTTGTTCCTGAAATAGGCACAATTACATTTTGGCCAGGAAGTGCAGGGGGAATTATGTTCTTTTCCATGAAAATCAGTTACGGAGGTAGCAGCTTCAGAATAATTAGAATATATTAAAATTTTTATGAAATACAAATTTGGACATCATGGGTGAGAAGAACCTGAGTACGGTCCACAGAGCCCGAAAGGGGTTTCCATGGCAACGCTGCTTCCCTAGCAATGCTGATGAGCCCTGGCGGTTGCCAATAAGAGGCAGCTCTTCCCAGTCCAGCCCACTTTCTTGATTGAAATCCCCCTTTTCTGTCTTGCTCCTGGAGAGGCCATCCCAGGTTTGCCTTTTTAAATATCCCTTCAGCAAATATCACTTGTAACTCCTCAGATGTGTTGGGCTTTTCCTTTTTTAAAATCATACTTTAAGATCTGGGGTACCTGTGCAGAATGTGAAATTTTGTTACATAAGTATATATGTGCCATGGTGGTTTGCTGCACCCATCAACCCATCATCTACATTAGGCATGTCTCCTAATGCTAAACCTAGTCCCCCACCCCCTGACAGGCCCCAGTGTGTGATGTTCCCTCCACTTTTTTATTAGAGTGGCTGGGAGAGGCAGCCTGAAGGTTCCAGAGTGTCTCTTGGCCCAGGTCACCATCAGGATCAGGAAGATGAAAATGGGGCCACAAGGACTAGTGGAGTCTCGGTTGGGTACCATCGGCCTCACCTCTGACATTTGTGGGAAACACAGTGAGAGTATCAGTGCAGGTCCACCTGCCACAGATGTAAATGCTTAAAGGTTACTAATCAGGCTAACAAGCAAAATGTGTTCCCTATCCTGGCCTTCAATGTAGCCCCAAACTGTGGCTTAGCCTGGGAGGGTTCTTGCCTTTGCCTAGGGAAGAATTTGAGGGCAAGCTGGCAGTGTTATACAGCAACGTTTTATTGAATGGTGCTGCTCCTTGTGGAGCAGGACTAACTCACAGCAGTGTGCCCGGAGTTGACAATGTATGGGCTCTTGGCAATGGCATTTAGACCCACTTTTAATTATGTGCAAATTAAGAAGAGGGCCAATGCAAATTGAGGGGTGCGTGAGTTAGAACTTTCTAGGAAAGGGACAGTAATTCCTGGGTTGTTGCCACAGAAAGAAATGACAACTTCCAACTTGTTGCCATGGCATTTGTAAACTGTCACGATGCTGGTGGGAGCCTCTTATGCCAGTGCGATGAGGGCAGCAGCTAGGGATGGCTTTTGTCACCATCTGCTGGTTCTGCCGATTCTTTCACTTTACCCTGTCTGCACCAGATCCTGTTTTGGTCAACAGAGTTGTTGCTGGAAAACAAGCCCCGCTGGTCTCTTTCCTCACTTTGACACTCTGCCTGCATAACATCCAGAATGCCGGGTTCCCGTGGAAAACCCTTTGACTGCCTGTATTTGCAGAGGACATGGCACAACAGGGAAAGCCAGCCTCAGTGTGGGAAGTAAAAGCTGCTCTTCAAAGTTTCCTTTCTTGTTAAAGAATAAATCATAAGTGTGCTAATAACTCTTTGTTAAGCCCTCTTCTATGTAGCTGTTAAACATGTGCCTTGCTTACAGGCACGTAGTATATTCTATATCCTTGTACTTTAACCAAAATATCTGTGCTGGACGTGCTCACAAGCATGCCCCAGCTCACAGCCTACACTCCTCACCTGTTTAGAAAAGTTTTAAGTTATTAGCCAATCAGATTTAGTTTACATTGTGAGGTCTGGCTCCAACCAACAGAGATCAGGCACAGCAGTAAGGACAACCCCAAATGCATAAAGGATAAATATGTCTGCTTTTCCTTTGTTCATTGTACTCTCTTGGCAGGATGGCTAGTGAAAGTATCCTTCCCACAGTCTAGGAAGTAAAACGATATCCTTTGTCTCAGTGCTGATTTTTCCTTGTGGCACCAGGCACCCGTTTTCAACACTCAGCCTCAATGCCTGGCCATGGGCTGCTCACCTTCCCTCCCTCCCACATCTTCCTCCTGCAACTGGAGAGGCCTCACCTGCCTGCCTGCAAACACCTCTCCTGCAGAAGCAAGCTCTGCTTAGACAGCTATTCCCTTCAAACAGCTACTCCCTGGTTACCTCTCCGGGCCGGGCTGGTACACGGGCTTCATGGTCGTCTCTTGGGAGATCAGCCTCAAGGCAGAGGCCCCTCCCGGTCTGGAAATAGGTCTGGGGCCATTGTGCAGAGGATTCCGGGGTCCAGCTTCTTGGAGCATAGCGTAGAAGTGGGTACCAAAGCCTTGGTGGACGCATCCCATTGGCCTCTGAAGTGGTCTGCTGGGATTGCCAAAACAAAATGCCACAGACTGTGTGGCTTTAATAACAGAAATGTAATCTATCGCAGTCTGGGGGCCAGAAGTCTAAGCTGAAGGTGTCAGTCAGCGGGTCTGCTTTCTCGGGAGGCCTCCCTCGGTCGTGGTCAGCCTCCTCCTCTCCTCGTCACTGTGCTCTCCACGGTCTTTTCTCTGTGCACGTGCATCACTGCCGTCTCTGTGTGTCCCAGTTTCTTCTTACCACCACACCAGTCAGACTGTATCAGGGCCACCCTAATGGACTCGTTTCAACTCAATCACCTCATTAAAAGGAACTATCTACAAACACAGTGGCATTCTGAGATGTTGGGGGTTAGGGCTTCAACAGATGCATTTTAAAGAGACATAATTCAGCTGGTAATAGCCACCTTCACAGGGAGGAACATGGGAAAATATAACACATGGGCAGGAGAACACTGGAGCAGGGCTCTCCGAAGTGTGGGGCCAGGGCAGAGACACCTCGCCCAGGTATAACAGCCAGGCTGCACTTTTCATTTGGCTGCTGTTGAAGCTAACCGTCTGGCTTCCCTGCTTTCGGTGACCTCTTTTCCCTGCTGGGCCATTTAAATGGCATCCTCAGATCCTAGGATTGTTATATGTCCGTTGCACTAATTCCTCAATGAACTCTGCTCTGGGTAAATCACAAAGCTTTCTCCATAGGTCCCCCAGGTGGGAGGGCAGCCAACAACATTAGGCCAGTATTAATGGGCCATCAGCACAATTGAACGTGGGCAGCTCATAGAAAGTCACTGAATCTGTTGTTAGATTAATCATTTTCAGAACTGAAGAAAGGAAAAAAAAAATCTGTCGGTGATATTGATGAGAGAAGCAGATTTCCAGTGGTTTCCAAAAGAGAGAAAACCATTTTCTCCACAAGGGAAATGCAGAAAACTGTTGTTACAGATAGAAAAGCTTTTCCTGATAGACCAAACAATTCAGTTTACAGTTTAGGCTGAGGGAGCACTGAACTGAGTTTGTTTTTTTTCTCCTCTCAAGAGGCAGCCGAGTTCGATCCTTTGTTAATATGGAAACATCAGTGCACAGTCGATTTTCCTTTGCAGATGCCTGGTGAAGTGAAAACCCGCCTGGCAGACACATGCTTAACTTGTCAATCTGCACAGGTCAGGCGCCGTCGTCTAAGAAATCCCTAAGGATTACATCTTGTCCAATTTTTCTCTCCAGCAACAAAGAGACTATGATTTAGAATTTGTTGAACGAGGATTCTTAAAGAGAAGTCCCCACTTGTAGACATGCCTATGCATTCCTGCAGAGGTTTCTCATCCAATTTCAACACAATCATAAAAGACAAAGAAGCAATTCTTTGTGGTGGCAATTTGGAATGCCACTAGTAATGCCAATAACTGTACTAAGTACTTTTGAAGAGCTGGGCAGTGGGCGAAGTGCTGTGCCTGTATTAAACGAGAATGTCTTCCCAGGGACGTTTGAAGTGAGGCATCACACCCATTTTACAGCTGAGCAAACAGGATGAAAGTCACTAAGTAACTTGCTAATGGCCATTCAGCTTATAGGAAGTGCCTGAGCCATCTAGATACTGTTTTTTTTTTTTTTTTTTTTTTTTTTATTTTGAGACAGAGTCTCACTCCGTTGCCCAGGCTGGAGTGCAGTGGCATGATCTTGGCTCACTGCAACCTCCACCTCCCAAGTTCAAGCAATTCTCCTGCCTCAGCCTCCCAAGTGCCTCAGCCGCCTAAGTGTCTGGAACTACAGATGCGCAACACTACGCCTGGCTAATGTTTGTATTTTTAGTAGGAATTGGGTTTCGCCATGTTGGTCTGGCTGGTCTTGAACTCCTGACCTCAGGCGATCTGCCCACCTTGGCTTTCCAAAGCACTGGAACTACAGGTATGAGCCACCGTGCCCAGCTAGATTTTAAGTGTACAATTAAATGGTATATTTATAGAGTAGTGCAACCACGACCATGGTCCATTTTAGAACATTGTCATTACTCCCCAAAGAAACCCCACAGCTGTTAGCTATGACCTTCCCTAATCACCATTCTCCCCAGAAAAATCCTAAGCAAAATCCACTCAACTTTCTGTCTCTGTGGATGTGCCTATTCTGAACATTCCACACAAATGGAATTGTACAGCATTTGTCCTTCTGCGTCTGCCTTCTTTTTCCCTAGTGTCTTGTTTTCAAGGTTCATCCATGTCGTGGTATGTATCTGATTCTGATTCCTGTTTTTATGACTGAATAATATTAAATTGCAGGGATTAAACCATGTTTATTCACATACCAGTTGATGGACATTCAGGTTGTGCCTACCTATTGCCACTGTGAATAATGCTATGAGCATGATATATAAGATTTTATGGGAGCACCTGTTTTCAGTTCTTTTGAGTACATACCTAGGAGTGGAATCTGAGCCAGGACTTGAGCTGGGTTTGTCTGGTTGCTTATGTTTGTAACCAATACCTTTGGGAAAGCAAAGTTCTTCTGCCTGTGAAATAGCTGAGGTGGAAACCGGTTGACTCCTGAAGGACGTGGTCAATATTGGCTATCCAATTGATACGGTTTGGCTCTGTGTCCCCATCCAAATCTCATCTTGTAGCTCCCATGATTTCCACATGTTGTAGAAGAGACCCGATGGGGACTGTCTTCGGTAATGTCACATGGTATTCTGCAGGCTCAGCAAGGTGTGGGAGCCCTGGAGGGATCCTGCGACTGCTACAGCAGCTGGGGAATAAATTAACATGAGCTGGACCTAGAAGAGTGTTGTGTTTGGATCAGGAAGAACCAGCTGGGACAGCAGATGCCTGTACGAAGGGACTCGAGGCAGCACCCCTCCCCAACTCCTGGTACAATTTCATGCACCACTCTAACCTGCTGGAACTCAGACACATCCCTGGGGAGAAAGGAGGAAAACATGAATTGTTTGAAATTGAATTTCCTAAAGGTAAATGACTTCATCAAAAAGTAATTTTAGTTAAAAGAAAATCGTGTTTTTTATACACCAGAGTCTTTGGCTTGAAGACCATTCTACCAGAAATAAATTTTCATACCTTGAGGTTTTGAAATTGGGAGCCCATTGCTTTTACTATGGTCATTTATTAAGAAGCAGAAGATTCTAGAACCTTTCATGTCCACCTGCGGCCAAGAGTGTCCTTGATTTAAGCAGTAGTTAGTAATTTAGGCAGAAAAGAGGAAGGTTTTCTTATTTGATGCTTCTGAACTTAAATGGTCTGGATAATTACAGCTTTTCTTTTTCATGAGATTGATTTTCCTTTATGGGAAGAGGTCTGATAACTGTTTAAACACTGCCAGGTGCCCCAGTAATCTCAGTCCTCAAATTTTTATATAATTGCAGAGTCTGTTGCAATTTGTGCCTGTTTTTCTGGGAGTGAAACTAAGACTCCACTAGAAAATGATGCCAGGCAAAAAGGCCAAGGGGTGTGCTGCGGACAGAACGCCACTTATTCAAACCAAGACAAAACACACACACTCACTGTGTAATCTGTTCGCACACAGCTACAAAGAACTACCTGAGATTGTGTAATCTATAAACAAAAGAGGTTTAATTGACTCGCAATTCTGCATGGTTGGGGAGGCCTCAGGAAACTTACAATTGTGGCCGAAGGGGAAGGGGAAGCAGGCATGTCTTACATGGCAGCAGGAGAGACAGTTAAGGAGGAGCTGCCAAACACTTTTAAAACCACCAGCTCAGCGGGGTGCAGTGGCTTACACCTGTAATCCCAGCACTTTGGGAAACCAAGGCAGGCAGCTCTCTTGAAGTCAGGAGTTGGAGACGAGCTGGGCCAACATGGTGAAACCCCGTCTCTACTAAAAATACAAAAATTAGCTGGGTGTGGTGGTGCGCACCTGTAATTCCAGCCATTCGGGAGGCTGAGGCAGGAGAATTACTTGGACCTGGGAGGTGGAGGTTGCAATGAGCTGATATCACACCATTGCACTCCAGCCTGGGCGACAAGAGTGAAACTCTGTCTCAAATAAATAGAAAATAGAAAAATAATGAAATAAAACCACCAGCTCTTGTGAGAACTCACACACTATCATGAGAACAGCACTGGGGAAACCATCCCAGGATCCAAACACCTCCCAACAGGTCCTTCCCTCAACACATGGGGATTACAATTTGGGATGTGATTTGGGTGGGGGTACAAGCAAAACCCATATCACTCACGCACTGGGAAGCTGGCAGGTGAGGACAGCCGCTTACCCTGATCCCACATGGAAACTTCCTTCTACCACAACTCAGCTGAGAGGATTCCATGGAGGAATTTCTACAGAGGCCATCTAATGAAGGCTCTTCCTTTTCCTATTTTTATTTTTGAAACAAGGTCTTGCTCTGTTATTCAAGCTTGAGTACAGTGGTGCAATCATGGCTCACTATAATCTTGACCTCCTGGGCTAATGCGATCCTCCCACCTCAGCCTCCTTAGTAACTGGAACCACAGGCACATGCCACCATGCCAGGCCAATTTTTGTATTTTTAGTGGAGATGAGGCTTTGTCATGTTGGCCAGACTGGTCTCCAACTCCTGGCTTCAAGTGATCCACCTGCCTTGGCCTCCCAAAGTGCTGGGATTACAGGCATGAGCCACTGCACCCAGTCAGTTTTTTTCTTTTAAGTCACTCAATCATTACTTCAGTAAATGGATGAACCACCCACTAGTAGCTCAGGTAAGAAATCTCAGGATTCTTTAGTTTTTATTTTTTGAGGGAGGGTCTCTCTCTGTTAGTTAGGCTGGAGTGCAGCATCATGTTCCTTTCTCACTGAGCCTTGAACTCTCGGGCTCAAGTGATATTCCCATCTCAGCCTCCTGATTAGCTGGGACTACAGGTACATCCCACTGCATTCAGTGATTAAAAAAAAATTTTTTTTTGAGATGAGGTCTTGCTCTGTTGCTCAGGCTAGCTTCAAACTCCTGTCCTCAAGCAACCCTCCTGCCTTGGCCTCCCAAAGTGCTGGGATTGCAGGGATGAGCCGCTATGCCTAGCCCCAAGATTCTCAATCTATTGGCAAATCTTGATGGTCTTAAGTCTGATGTTGAATTCCTCCAGAAGTATTCAACATCAAAATTCCTTCGTCCCTCCTGGGACGAAGGTTTGACAGCAAAACCTTCTCAGAATAAACTGTTTATTCCGAGAAGGCACCACCATGGAGCTGGGCTGTGAAGTTGGGGAGGAAGGAAGCCAGTGCAGGCATGTGAATGAGCATATCACCTCTGCAGCAAACAGAGCTCAGTCCTACGGGCACCCCCAGGGAGATGGGGTCAGTGGTGTGCAGGCGAATGGCTCTGAAGGAAACCCTGATTTGTAGTTTACTTCTTTTGAATGGTGTCCTCTCCCAAATTCATGTCCACCCAGAACCTCAGAATGTGACTCTATTTGGACATGGGCTCTTTGTATATGTAATTATTAATGTTAAGTCATACTGGATTAGTGTGGGTCCTGTATCGAGAGAGTCGTGTTCTCATAAGAAGACTCAGGAAGACGCAGCAACATGCAAACCTGGAGGGAAGGCACTGTGAAGATGGGGGCAAAGATTGGACCGATGCAGCCACAAGCCAAGGAATGCCAGAAGCCACCAGGAGCTGGAGGTGAGGCAGGATCCTCTCCTAGAGCCTTTGGAAGAAGCACAGGCCACTGACGCCTTGATTCCAGACTTCAAGCTTTCTGAACTGTGAAAGATTACTTTTCTGTTGTTTTAAGTTTCTGGTGATTTGTTACAGCAGCAGTGGGAAACTAATGTGTGTAGTGTGATATGGTTTGGATCTGTGTCTCCACCTAAATCTCATGTCGAACTGTAATACCCAGAGTTGGAGGTGGGCCTGGGGTGAGGTGGTTGGTTCACGGCAGCAGAGTTCTCATGAATGGTTTAGCAGCATCACTGTGGTGCCGTTCTCACGGGAGTGAGTGAGTGAGTGAGTGAGTTACAGTGAGAGCTGGTAGTTTAAAAATGTGTGGCACCATCTTGAGTTAATTTTTATATAAGTTTACAAGAGCAAAGATTTGAAATCAACCCAAATATCCATCGATTATAGACTAGATAAAGAAAATGTGGCACATATATATCATGGAATACTATGCATCCATAAAAAAGAATGAGTTCATATCCTTTGCAGGGACATGGATGAAGCTGGAAACCATCATTCTCAGCAAACTAACACAGGAACAGAAAACCAAACACCACATGTTCTCACTCATAAGTAAGAGTTGAACAATGAGAACACACTGACACAGGGAGGGGAACACCATACACCTACACCAGGGCCTGCCAAGGGTCGGGGCAAGGGGAGGGAGAGCATTAGGAAAAATACCTAATGCATGCAGGGCTTAAAACCTAGATGACAGGTTGATAGGTGCAGCAAACCACCATGGCACTTGTATATCTTTGTAACAAACCTGCACGTTCAGCACATGTGTCCCAGAATTTAAAGTAAAATGAAAAAAAAAAAAATGTGTGGCACCTGCCGCCCCTCCCTCCTGCCCCAGCCATGTGAAGTGCTTGCTCCTGCTTCACCTTCCACCAGGAGGCCTCCTCAGGAGCAAATACCGCCATGCTTCCTGTGCACCCTGTGGAAGCGTGAGCCAATTAAACCTCTTTTCATTATAAATTACCCAGTGTCAGGTATTTCTTCATAGCAGTGTAAGAATAGATTGATACAGAAAGTTGAATCTGTATTAGTCAGGGTTCTCCAGAGGGACAGAAGCAGTGTATCCATGTGCACGTGAAAGGGAGTTTATTAGGGAAACTTGGCTCACACAATTATAAATCGAAGCCCCAGGATAGGCCGTTTGCAAGCTGGGAAAGAAAGAAGACAGTAGTGGCTCAGTTGGAGCCCAAAAGCCTCAAAATCAAGGAAACCAACAGTGCAGCCTTCAGTCTTGACCAAAGGCTCAAGAGCCCCCAGAAATCCACTGGTACAAGTTCTAAAGTTTGAAGGCTAAAGAACCTGAAGTCTGGCTGGGCGCGGTGGCTCACGCCTGTAATCCCAGCACTTTGGGAGGCCGAGGCGGGCGGATCATGAGGTCAAGAGATCGAGACCATCCTGGCCAACATGTGAAACCCTGTCTTTACTAAAAACACACACAAAAAAATAGCCGGGCATGGTGGCATGTGCCTGTGGTCCTAGCTACTCGGGAGGCTGAGGCAGAAGAATTGCTTGAATCCAGGAGGCAGAGGTTGCAGTGAGCTGAGATTGCGCCACTGTACTCCACCCTGGCGATAGAGAAAGACTCCATCTCAAAAAAAAAAAAAAAAGAACCTGAAGTCTGATGTCCAAGGGCAGGAGAAGTGTGGGAAAGCATCCAACATGGGAGAAAGAAGCCAGGAGACCCAGCAAGCAAGGCCATCCCACCTTCTTCCACCTGCCTTGTGCTGGCCATGCTGGCAGCTGATTGGATGGTGCCCACACACACGGAGGGTGGGCATTCCTCTCCCAGTCCTTGGATTCATATCTATTTCCTCTGGCAACACCCTCACAGACACACCCAGAGACAATTCTTCACCAGCCATCTAGAGATCCTTCAATCCAATCAAGTTGCCCTCTAATATTAACCATCACGTAGTGTTTCCCGATTTTAATGGTGTAAATATCCCTCCCATGGCTGATTTCAAGCTACCAGTGAGATGTGACTGAATAACGATTTGGGAAGAGATGTTCATGGTTATACTTTGTGAGCCAATAGCAGCTGACTCCAGCCCATGACAGAATGGCATAGATTCTACACTGTAGAACATGCCTCTGACTTATTCCATCTGAAGGATATAAATGCCTACTTATGTTTGCTGCATAACAAATTACCCAAAAGTTAGTAGCTTAAGATGACAAACACTTAGCTCACAGTTTCTGTGAGCCAAGAATTCGGAAGTAGTTTAACTGGGTGGTTCTGGTTCAGGTTCTCTTACAATGTTACACTCAAGTTACCAGCCAGGGCTGCATTCATCTGAAGTTTTGAATGGGGTTGGAGTATGTTCCCCTACAGGGCTTTTGGCAGGAGGCCCCCGTTCCTCACTGGCTATGGGCAGGAGGCCTCAGGTCCTTACCACATGGGGTTTTCTATAGAGCTGCTTGAGTCTCCTTACAACATGGCGGCTGGAATCCCCTAGAATGAGAGAGTGCAAGAAAGGAAACCACAATGCTTTTTGTGACTCAGTCTCAGAAGCCACATATAATTACGTTTACCTCATTTTATTCATTGCCTAGTGTGGCATAAATTAGGGGGAAGAGACCTATACAAGGATACGGACACCAGGATGCTCCTATATCCTCTGTTTCTTGACTGTGATTGGCTGAGGGCTGCTCACCAAGATGGCAACTCTTTAGCTATTCCAAAAGCACTCAGTCAGGTTTTGCACGCTTGTGCTAGGGAGCTGTTGGCAGGTACTGCTCCTGGAGTGTGGGGGCATATGGGTGGGGCGCAGACAGTTTCTGTTGTATTCTTGTTCCAAAATGCATCCTACATTTTACTAGTTCTTTTCATCTCCCCTGCTACTACCTCTGAGCCACTGCAGTCCTTCCGCAGTACAATTGCAAGTAGCCCTTCTAATGGAACGCATCTCAACACACGCTTCACCTGGTGGCTCGACTCATCTTTTAAATGGGATTCTGAGAACAGCCCTCTCCTGCTTGTGAACACCCAGTGCCTTTCCTTCCACCCACTCTCCTTGCCACGCTACCCACTTCAGCAATCTCACCCTTTATAATTTTCTCCTACACTCACTGCCTTCCAGCCACACTGGCATTTTTCCAGTTCTTAAAAACTGTGAGCTCACTCTTGCTTTGCACCTGCTGTTCGCTTTGTCTGGGATCCTAATCCTCGGCCACAACTGTGTTTATTCATAAATTCTCAGCTTAAATGTCTTCTGGTGACCACCCCACGTAAGTAACACCTTTTCCATGCATGGTGCCTGGTTATTGTTGACGATACCACTCTGTTTATATCCTTTATAGTGCTATTTTTCACTGTCTTATGTCATCGTTGATTTATTTAATGTTTGCTTTTAATTGATTTTCCCCTTTAGACTACATGTTCCATATGGATAGGGACTCCAGCTCTCTCGTTAGCTGCCATATTCTGATCACTAAGAGCAGTGTCTCATTCATCACCCATGCTCTGTGAGTATTTGTTGAGTGAGTGGATGAATGAATTGGATCTGCTGTGTCTTCATTCCAGTTTCTATCATCATATCCAGTCTGAGTCTACGTGGTCACCTTTAATGGAATTGATTTCTCTTTCCATGACTACAGAAATACTCTGAAAACAGCAGCTGTCTCAAGAGCATGTCCTCACAATCCAAAATGGCCCGAGTCTTCCAATCATATGCCTCATTCAGAGGACAGTGCAAACCACAGAAAATGTAAATCTTGACCTCTAACTTAACCGGAATTCTTTTAAATCAATAAAATGTCACAGTCTGGTAATTTCTTTCACCCAAGTGCCCTCTTTGACAGAAAGGAAAAGGCTTTTTGGACAGAACATTTTAGTTAGTTGAAGATAAATGGAAAAACGTTCCATAATTTGCTTCATTTTTTGAAACGTAATCTCATAATCTACTGTCCTCCCTAGAAGAAAAATGGTAACAGAATAACCTGACTTTCCTCTTCTTCTTAATTCTACTTTATAAACTTCCTTGACCCAGACCTCCAGATGAGCACCTCCACCTCAAAACAGGACTCAACTGTCAGAGCCCCTGGGTTTTTGTTTTTGTTTGTTTATTGTTTAGAAGCAGTTAACAAACCTTTGTGAGCAGGCGAACACTCCGGAAACCCCACCCAATTTAGCTCTTCACATACAAATTTTTTGATGCAGAGAACAACACCCTAGTGTGATAGTCAAATGTTTGAATACTTTGAGGCATGGTCAAGAACTTAGAACAAACACCATTTAAAAAGCCAACGTATTCCATGGGCATTTGGCCCCCGTTCCCAACAGGGCTGCCACCTCCCCAGCTGTGAAGGGGAAACAGTGGCTTTTCCCTGCCCCTGGGAAACGCTCTCTCCAGCAACGTTGTGTTTTCGCTTTTGTTTTGCAATGCCCAGTTCTTGGCAAGCTCCCATCTTTCTCTCCTGGGTCTTGGCACCTGTGCTTTTCTCTGCCAGGTATTTCATCTAGATTCCGAGCCTTTCTGATGCATTCTAAGCCTCTGGTCAAGCCACATTTCTTCTGCGTGGTCTTTGCTGACCTCCGTGACCACCTCAGGTGCCTTCCTTAGAACTTCTCCTAGCACTGTCTACCTCTCCTGAACATTTTCTGCAGCTGAAACTTTTTTTTTTTTTTTGACGCAGAGTCTCGCTCTGTTGCCCAGGCTGGAGTGCAGTGCTGCAATCTTGGCTTACTGCAACCTCCACCACCCGGGTTCAAGTGACTCTCATGCCTCAGCCTCCTGAGTAGCTGGGATGACAGGTATGCACCACCACACCTGGCTAATTTTTGTACTTTTAGTAGAGATGGAGTTTTACCATGTTGGCCAAACTGGTCTCAAACTCCTGACCTCAGGTGATCCACCTGCCTCTGCCTCCCAGAGGGCTGGGATGATAGGCATGAGCCACCACACCAGGCCACAGCTAAAACCATTATAGTGGCCGGTGCAAAGATTTGGTTTGTATTTGTAACGAATAAAGTTTAAGTTCTGCCTACATCCAGCTCTCTCCCATGCTGTGCCTTTTGTGAATTCCTTCCCCGTCTGCCCGCCTTCTGCCGGCTTTCCTTCCCACTGGCTGGCACCTGCAGCTCTTCCTCAGAGGACCATTCTTGGGCACTGGAATTCCACTTTGCCTACTTCTGCAGAGGCCAAAGGGAGCCTGGGAACTCACATCGTCCCAAGAGGATGCATGTGGCTCTGGGCAAGAACAGGTAGGCAAAGGCAGCACATCCCGCCCTTGGCAATGCTGTTTTTATCATCAGCTGGGTGATTTTTTTGAAGGTTGCCAGTTTTGAGTGGTGTCTGGAGCACCAGAGGGCTTTTTCAGCCCCAAGGGATGGACAAGAATGACTGTCTCAATTCTTTTTTCTCTGTTACAGAATAATCCAGGGAAAGCTGGGTGGTTAGGACATTCTGCAGAGCACCACGCTGACCGAGTGCATTCATGGACCGTTAATTGGATCTGATGAACAGGAAGTGGCAAGGACTTTGAATGATCTGGAACACCTGCTCCAGAGGGTGAGAGACAAACTCTGCAGAGTGTTTGAGGCCTGCCACTTTGGCAAAATGCTGAGTGGACTAGGGCATGCCTACGCTGTTGAAACTTTCCCTATCAGGGACGGTACAAGTTGCTCATTCTACCTCCCAGCATTAAAGGAGAGGCACAGTGCTTGGCATATGTCCTCTGGTTTCAGAGGCCATGCTTTCCTGGCCATCTATTGAGAGACCCATCAGGCTGCCAGCTTTTAATGGAGCTCAGAGCAAAAAAAAAGTCTCCATCAAGTCCAGGCTGCAGGTCAATGGCCTTGCCACTTGGGCCATCTGAGCTGTCAGAGCCCACGGTTGTAGAGGTAGTGCTGCTAGACGAGGTGCCCTGTGTGGTTTCTGGAAAGCTCCGAAAAAGAAGCCCAGTGGAGAGCCCAGGGGTCTGGAGCACGGTCACCTGTCTCTAACAGAGAAATAGACACCATTATTCAAATGGTAGCTGTGAGCAATGGTGAGAGCGAGCATCTAGATTGGGTTGAATGGTGCCTCCCCTCTCATCTGGGGATAGGAAAGTCTGTACAGGGGCCATATGGCTGAACCTGTGGGAGCAGGCACAGAGCATGTGGTTCATCTATGGCACGTTAACGCCTGACTGCAGAAGAAATACTCAACAAATGGGTAGGATGACCCATGCGTTAGAAGCCAGCCAGCCCTCGTCCTCAGCTGCGCCCGTATGCTCAGTAACAGAGTGAACAAAGAGGCAGAAACAGAGGCCGTCCCTGGGCCTAGAAGGATAGTTTGCCTCTCGCTAAGGAGGTTCTTGCACTGCCACTACCGAGTGCCTGAGCTGTTCTCTGGAGAGACTCCTCCTGGGCCCCCAGATGGCTCAAAGGTACCGTGTTAGATTCCCGTCGCTGCTGGAACAAATGACTGACTGACTGGCTCCAGACAACACAGCTTTATTATCTTATGGTTCTAGGTGGGCACGGAGATTTCCCCGCTTACTTAGATCTCCTTCAGTTTCTTCCAATAGTGTTTGACAGTTTTCAGTCTTCTGTGTATGTATTTTGCAGCTATGTCATATTGTTCATACATAATTAAGGTTGTTTAGCTTCCATTTAAATAACTTTTATGATTGTGACGTGCCTCTTCATCTCTAGTAATGCTTCTTGCTGGAAGGTGTTCTTTTTCTGACATTACTCTAGCTACATTAGCCTTTTATTAGTGTTAACATTGTACCTTTGACCATCACTCTTTTACTTTCAACCCTGCTAGCTGTGGCCCTGGGAAGGAGGCTCTGACCCTGTTTCCTCAGCTATAATAGGAGGGTAAAGCACCTACCTCAGAAGGCATTGTAAGTAAATAACTAAAAGATGTTTAACATGGGTCCTGGCATGGAGTAAGCGCTCATTCAATGGAGTCTCTTATTACTGCTGCTGTGGCTATTCACATTCACGGAGAAGTGCAGGCCTCCATTCACACTGAGAGAGAAGAGTTTCTATCACCAGACCTTAGAGCTTCTGAAAGACCACGAGAAGACAGTCAACTTCTGTCAACAATGGGGTGGGAGCAGAAGAGTAGCAGAGTGGAGCCCCTGCCCATCACAGTGTCCAATCATTCTGTGCCATGGCTGCCCCCACCTTCTCTGCCTCTGCCCTCTCACTGTGAGCACCTCAAGGTCTTGGCCATTATTCCATCTTTTTGCATGTTGCATGGAGCAGCAGGTGTTCCATGAGTGTGTGCTGAGTAAATAATTGACCCAGCAACCGACAGACAACGTAGTCTTCTATTTCATCCTGTGAACATGAAGGAAGAATTCCAGGCTCGCAGTCGTGCCTCTTTCTCTGGTCTCATGCTTCTGTGAAAAGGCAGTGGCTGTTGTGAAGTGGTGCACACCTGTTTAACATTTTACCTTACTTGCATAATGGGTTGAATTAGAGGTTACATGCCCACAGATGCATCCGGGCACATGTTTACACACCAAGGGGAAGTAGGCTTGGCAGGCTGCTGCGGGGCTGGCACTCAGGAATGTGTGTTGGAAATCTTTGGTGAATGATCCAATTTGTTTTAGGGTCCAATAAGATTAGGACTGTGTGCCCTTGTTCTGTAAGGGCATATTTAGTCCTAAGATTGTAATGAAAGAGAAATTTTGAACACCGTGAGGCCCCCAAGTGACTGAACTCACCAACAGAAAGTGTTTGATGATGCTGGCTATCACTTAAACAGGCCGGAGTTGCCATCCATCCAGATGTTCCCTGGGAGAATTCCTGGAATATGGGTCTTCCAGGTTTAAATGAGGATGGTCCCAGAAGAAATGGAACCACCTGGTCACTCGAAAATAGACTCTCATTTCTCTACCGACAGCAATGGCAGGTTTTCCGTGAGCATCCTGCTTGAGGGAGGGAGTTCTTCAGCCTCATTGTCTTGGGGCCTTGGAATTGGGGTAGTGCTACTCATCTGAGTGGACCACTGAGGGATCTGCCCAAGGCCAGCAGTGGAGGGATCTGCCCAAGGCAAGCAGTGGAGGGATCTGCCCAAGTCCAGCAGTGGAGGGATCTGCCCAAGGCCAGCAGTGGAGGGATCTGCCCAAGGCCAGCAGTGGCTTTGCCACGGGTTCATGCAGGATAGGGGTGGAGATGGCTATGACCATTTTTTTTAGAGTTGCCATCTTGCTTTGTCCCCCAACCTGCACCCAGGCTGGAGGATAGTGGCAAGATCTTAGCTCACTGCAGCATCAACCTCCTGGGCTAAAGAGATCTTCATGCCTCAGCCTCCTGAGTAACTGGAACTACAGGTGTACGTATCATGCCTGGCTAATTTTTAAATTTTTTGTAGAGACAGGGTCATGCTATGTTGCTCAGGCTGGTCTTGAACTCCTGGGCTCAAGAGATCCTCCCACCTCAGCCTCCCAAAGTGCTGTGACTACAGGTAGGAAGCACCACACCCAGCAGATTGTGACCATCTTATAGTTTAACTCAGGGCAGAAACTAAGCATCCAGCATCACCTCCAACCACAATCGCCCTGTCGCTGGTTTGGAGCACAGGTCTTTTTAAGAATTACAGAGCTAGCTAGGCAGGTACTCAGACACAGGAGCAGACGTAGCATCTAAAGGAAAGGTCTTGAAGCCTCTGGCCTCTCTCACTGAACCTGCAGCTGTGTAGGGAGGAGGCTGAGGTCTCCTGCAGTTTTGATTAGGAAAAGTCACAATATGTTCCTCTCATCTGCTTCTCACAAGGAGAAAAATTGTTACTTGATGATGTCATGGGAATTCTAATCCCATGTGGAGAATTTTTAGGATGGTTTCCCATAACGAGATAAATGCCAGCCCCTCGTGGCAAATCTCGTGCAGAGAGAAGATAGGGTGGTTGTGACTTAGGGGAAAATGGGAAGTAGGGAGGTGACGGCTAAAGTGCATGGGCTTTCTTTTTGGGATGATAAAAATGTTCTAAGACTGATGTGATGGTGGGATGCACAACTTGGTGAATATACTAAAACACACTAAGTTGTACACTTTAAATGGATCAGTTTCATGGCATGGGAATGATATCTCAATAAAGTTATTTAAAAAAGAACAGCCTGGCTTCTACCAAAAAACTTTCTTTCCCCAAACAATCAATAATAACAACCTCACCTGAACCTCAAACAAACAAGAACAAATGCAAAACTGTCCAGGCAAAAGTACAACTCTTCCCCAGAGGAGAGGTTTAACACTGCTTTCCACGTGGTACATGGGCTTGCCTTCTTCTGTGAAGGACATTGGTTATCTGCAAGGCTGGGCCTCAGTCTGGCAGTGCTGGCATCTGGCATAACCCTGGAAGTCGGGAAAAAGGCGAATTCAGGAGCCCTGCCTTAGTCCTATTAAATCAGAACCTTTGGCCACAGGGCCCAGCCATCTGCATGTCATCAAGTCCTCCTGCTCGCTGACTTTGGGTATTGGTGTGGATGATGGTGGATCTGTGAATGAATGCCCCACCTCTCAGTGACTCTGAATGCTGGTGTGAATGGAGACGGTGGATCTATGAATGAACGCCCTCCTGCTCGCTGACTCTGAGCACTGGCGTGGATGACGGTGGATCTATGAATGAACGCCCTCCTGCTCGCTGACTCTGAGCACTGGCGTGGATGACGGTGGATCTATGAATGAACGCCCTCCTGCTCACTGACTCTGAACACTGGTGTGGATGGTGGTGAATCTATGAATGAACGCCTTCCTGCTCACTGATTTTGAGCACTGGTGTGGATGGTGGTGAATCTATGAATGAACGCCTTCCTGCTCACTGATTTTGAGCACTGGTGTGGATGACGGTGGATCTATGAATGAGAGCCCTCCTTATTAGGAATCACTGTGGATCACTGAAGAAACCAAGAGGGATTTTTTTTTTTTTTTTTAAGATTAGCAAACGTATTGTTTTCCCTCTAGCCTAACAGTTTAATTCTTCTGTGGTTTTATATTTTGGGGTGAGAAACAGCAATTAAGTGAAACAAAACACACCCCACAAGACACTGACTTGTAAGCCATGAAAAGCCTTTTAATGACAATTGGCATCGCAGGTATAAATAAATATCTTCTTCTTTCCAACTATGACATGTGCTACAAAAGGTCCAACCCAGGGGTTAGGAGGCTTCAAGGACCCTTTCTTAGCTACTGATTTTAGTAATTAAAAAAATAAACACAATAACCCCCCGGCATCTTTGTGAGCGTCCCCCTGCGGAGAGCGTGAAAGGCTGGGAGGTGTCTTCCTCCTGCAGCCGCAGTCAAGGGTGCACGTGGAGAACTGGAGTCAGGTGATCACGAGGGGGCTTGTTTCACTGGTGTGGTCCTCACTGCCACAAATGTGTGTCGCTTTGGATGAATGCGTTTTTGCAATGTGCTGCTACACAATTATGCTGTTCAGAAACACAGTTGATTGACAATCTAACATAGATTTTATCTTTAGAGTTTATGCTGGTATACCCCACCCAACAAAGTAAGAACAACAACTTAAAAACCTCCCACACAGTTTGTATCTTTGTTCATGTTATGAGCATTTATGTATCATTTGTTATGTCTTGTGATAGACCCAGCCCACCAGGTTGGCTCTAATTATGCCTGAGTGTGGCCTCTTTTTTGATTTTTTTTTTTTTTTTTGAGACGGAGTCTTGCTCTGTCACCCAGGCGGGAGTGCAGTGGCACGATCTCGGCTCACTGAAACCTCTACTTCCTGGGTTCAAGCGATTCTCTGCTTTAGCCTCCCGAGTAACTGGGATTACAGGTTCCCACCACCACACCCAGCTAATTTTGTATTTTTAGTAGAGATGGGGTTTCACCATGTTAGCCAGTCTGGTCTTGAACTCCTGACGTTGTGATCCACCTGTCTCGGCCTCCCAAAGTGCTGGGATTACAGGCGTGAGCCACTGCGCCCGGCCCTCTTTTTTGATGTAACCCAACTTTCTCCTATGCAGGAACATCCCCACGATGACAGGAGCAGATTCCCAAGGGGTCAGGTGGTCCAGGAGGGGCTCCATTCTCCTGGCCACATTCTGTCTGTACAGCCCCTCACAAAGCCACATCTGCTGGCTTTGCCCTATGGTAGTGGTGACGGATTAAGGACAGTTCCTCTTCTCCCATAGAAGGCTCTGAGAGCTCCCTCCAATTGTACAAAACCAGCTCCTATCAACAAAGCTGGAGGGATACAGAGAAACATTCAAGTTACTACTTAAACAACGGATTAATTGACCTTGTTTCCAGGAATGCATCTAATGAATAGGAATATAATTTATGTTTCATTTAGGAAAAATATACTGCTTGATTCTCAGAAATAAACATTAACTATGAATGCAGTGGAAGTCTGAGACACAGAAAGAAAGAAACAGGGAAAAGTGGAAAAGAAAAGGTGATCAAGGGAAGATGTAAAACTCCTCAGTTCTATCCCAGGAGGTGTCACTGTTAAGAGATGTCGCCTCCCTGGACCTGTGGTGACAGTTGAAGGCCGTCTTCGAAAAGGCGAAAAAATGTCTCTTAGCAGGCCCTATTTTTATGTTTTGCTCCTTTATTAGAAATATAAACAGATGATTATTTCTATCTCTTTTTTATTTGTCTTTTTGCATTTTTTTAACAAATAATTTTTGGTAGCTTGTCTGTAGTATGTTTTGACTCATAAAATAACCTTCCTAATTTTGCCTGTGCAGTTCAATAGCTTGGTATTGCTAATACCAAGCTGCACTCCCCATGGCCCAGACTTTATCCTCCTGACCTTGGAACATCCACCATCACTGACTGCTGAAAATCCCTTGATACAAGAATGTCCTTTCCTGACTTCAAAACTTTCCATCTGGTCTAGCATGGCGCCTGGGACCTTCCCTTCTTAACCTGGCTGACAACTCCTTCTGCCCCACTTGGACCAGTTTCCAGTACAAGGAAGGCATCTGGGCAGGACCCTTTGGCTAGAGGGGCCTAAGCCTTGTCTTTGAGTTTCTCCAGATAGTTTCTAAGTTCCTCGGGGGCACCCACAGCCACGTCTTGGCACACCCATTTGATGTCCTCATCATTGCCGCTGACGATGGAGTTCACCGTGGGGCAGCTGTCGTCCGGGGGGATGGTGGTAAAGGTGGTGAATTTCACCTTCTTCCTCTTGGAGGTGGGTGAGTGCAGGGGGTCCTGCTTCTGGTCTCTGCCCTGCCGCCCCCCGGAGTCGGCCGACCTGTGGATTTGGCTCTGCACCTGCTTGTGGGAGCCGCCGTTGAGCAGGAGGTGGTTGCTCTCCTCGCAGGCCCCTGGTCCGTGGTCTATGATGGTGGTGTGCTCATCCTGGGGTGGCAGCACGTCCCCCACACTCTCCAGGAGCTCGGCCTCATTGCCGAGCCACACCCAGTCATGAGAGTGGGTCATGGAGGCCTGGCCTTCCAGGGGCACTTGCTTGTGCCTGTACTTCAGGGCAAAGGTGGCGCAGTTGATGAGGAAGACGAGGATGGCCAGGCAGAACACCCCCAGGAGGGCATACATCCCGATCTCCAGGTCACTCAGGCCCCGCTGCGTCTGTACCAGGTCATTCTCCTCCAGCCCACTCCCGGCCTTGGGGAGGTCCACATGGGCCGGGAAGTTGGTGAAGTCAATGGGGATGTTCTGCAGCTGCCCCTCTCCTGCCAGCCTGCCCCTGTCTGCCCGGCTGTTCTTCACCACTTTGTTGTCCAGCAGGGACCTGGCCGTGGTAGTGGTTCTCCGGAGAGCCCCTTCCTCGCGCTCCCCGGGAGAGCCGCCGTAGAAGTGTCCATCCTGGCCTGTGCGCTCGTGGTGCTGACCCTTCTGCCGGCGGTCACTGGCATGGTTCTTCAGCTCATCTTTCTCATAGTCCCTGCCGGGGCTGAAGTTAGCATCGTTCTGTCCGAACTTGACCCTGATGCTGCCGATGCCCACGGCCAGGACGCTCTTGCGTTTGGATTTCTGGCAGGCCTCAGCGATCGTCATGTCCACTCGGACCAGCGGGCCCTGGCCTTCCCCTTCGGCCACCACGACGGGCCACCTGGAAGAGCGGGCCTGGGGGACCGACACAACAGCCTCGTCCTGTGAGGTGGCTGCCAGGGAGAAGTCCTTGGTGTCGTAGATGTCCAGGGGCGTCACTGAGCCATCGCTGAACTGCAGCCACGTGCTGACTACAGCTTCCTGCAGGGACACAGGCAGTTAGAAGACCACTTGGGGGATGCCTCTTTCCTTAGAAACCCCCTCCTAGGAGGACACCCAAAGAAACAGGGAGTGGTACCCCAAATCCAGACCCAGTAGCTGATGCATCTGGGGAGAACTCACACAGGGGCAGATAAATCACCTTAATTTAAATGAGAACAAATGTGAATGTGACTAATAGCTGTCGCATAATCCTTACCAGGAACCAACAACAAAACACAAATCCCTAAGGGAGAAGAGGCTCCAGGTGGCTTCATCCGGAGCGGAGCGATCGCTTGAATCAGGTGCATCTTCACAGACAATGACTGGCTTCCAGGGCAGGCCCCGGTCATTTTGCCACACGCCCTGTGATTAGTGGCCTGAGTATGAGGAACGGATACAGCTGTTGTCTGTACCCAGCATGGCGGCAAAGGCTGATGGGCGGGAAACACTGTCAGAGCCAAGGGCATTAGAAAGCAAGCTCCCCTCTTCTCCCTGCACGGCCCCAGTGAATTAAGCTTCACCTGAGAGACAGGAGAACAAGAGCGTTTTGCCTTTGAAGGCTGACCCTGTTGTGCCACTGCAGGTGCTTTGCTTGGCTGCAGCTGGACGGCAGTGAGGTGTGGGGTACAGCACATGGCGTTAGCTGGTGGCCCCGTGCAGTGGTGCTGCCTTTGTTCTGCATGGGTAGCTGGAAATTCCCACCAGAGGGAAAGAGGAAGCTGAGGGCCGGTGTGAAGGGGCCACGTTTGTTTCACAGACTCACTACACTTATGTCAGTGACCCAACAGCTATGTAAAAATTATTTCCCATTGTGGCATTGTGGAGACAGGTCAAAAAAATTAGACTTTATGTGCCTGGCTTATTTTACTCAAAATAATGTCTTCAGGCCCATCCACATTGCTGCAAATGAAAATATTTCATTCTTTTTTATGGCTGAAAAATATTCCAAAAGAATTGAAAGCCACTGGCCTAGAAATGCCACTCACAGCCACGCCCACGTGACTGGCAGATTCTCAGGTGCACAAGGCTTCCTGCTCTCGCCTCCTCTCCAGGGTGACAATGACCGTCCTCCCCGCTTTGTGTGCCCACAGCAAACATAACCCTATGGAAGGCCTTGTTTTTGACTTAGCTGTGGGTACTTCTTTTTATTGTTACTATAGTTTAAGTTCTGGGGCACATGTGCAGAACATGCAGGTTTGTTACACAGGTATACACGTGCCATGGTTGTTTGCCGCACCCATCAACCCATCATCTACGTTAGGTGTTTTTCTAATGCTGTCCCTCCCCTACCATTTGACCCAGCAATCTCATTTCTGGGTGAGGATTATAAATGATTATAAATGATTCTACTATAAAGACACATGCACACATATGTTTATTGTGGCACAGTTCACAATAGCAAAGACTTGGAACCAACCCAAATGCCCATCAATGATAGACTGGATAAAGAAAATGTGGCACATATACACCATGGAATACTATGCAGCCATAAAAAGGATGAGTTCACGTTCTTTGCAGGGACATGGTTGAAGCTGGAAACCATCATTCACAGCAAAGTAACACAAGAACAGAAAACCAATCACAGCATGTTCTCACTCATAAGTAGGAGTTGAGCAATGAGAACACATGGACGCAGGGAGGGGAGCATCACACGCCAGGGCCTGTTAGGGGGTGGGGGGCTAGCTATGGGTACTTTTATTCTGTCTCCAAGAGTGGGCACTCCTTAAGGGCAGAGACTCTTAGTAGTGGCCCCAGTGTTCAGCACTTAGGACAGAGCCTGGGCATGGATGGGGAATAGTTTTTCCTGGATGAATAGAGGAGGCTGAAATGTGTAACCTAATCACAAAAACGACAGCCCTTATCCACGGGGCACTTGTTATGAGTCAGGTGTTGTTTGTAGCTATTTACAGAATGCATTTTCTCCTCTTTCACGAAGTAGGTTGGGTTATGCTTCCTGCCCAAAGAGAGGTTAAGAAATGTGCTCACATACACACATATGTTCATCGCAGCACTATTCACAACAGCAAAGGAACAAAGTCAACCTAAATGGCACGTGAGCCACAGCAAGTGTCCAGTAGATACAGGCTCTCCATTTTGTGATTAGGATTGCACATTTCACCCTCCTCCATTCACCTAGAAAACACCATGCAGTCCCTTAGTGATAAACTGGATAAAGAAAATGGGGTACATTTATATGATGGAATACTATGCAGCCATCAAAAGAACAAGATTCTGTCCTTTGCAGGGACACAGATGGAGCTGGAGGCCATTATTTTTAGCAAACTGATACAGAAACAGAAAACCCAACACTGCACGTTCTCACTTATAAGTGGGAGCTAAACAATGAGAAGACATGGACGGATAGAGGGAACAGCACACACTGGGGCCTATTGGAGGGTGGAGGGCGGAGGCTGGAATCGGGGAGAGGATCAAGGAAAATAACTAATGGGCACTAGGCTAATACCTGGGTCATGAAATGGTCTGTACAACAAACACCCACGACACAAGGGCACCTACGTGACAAACCGGCACATGTACCCCTGAACTTAAAATAAAAGTTAAAAAATAAAATAAAAAAGAACTATGTCCAGTCACGTGGTTAGGAAGATGCAGGATCACGGCTGGAACAGATGTGGCTTCAGAGCTGAGCTCTTGACCACTGTGCTGGGGACCCCTGGGGCAGCCACAGCCAGAGCCCATTTATCAGCCCCACAAAGACCACTCATCCTCTGCTGAGAAAGTCATGTAGCTGCCTCCTTTCCTCTCTGCCTTTTTTTTTTTTTTAACAGCAAACCAGGTCCGACCTGTGGCCTTCATGGACCTTTGTCCCCATCCATCCCGGACACTGTCACTGCAGTCCAGGGAGGCAGCAGGCACCCTCTCCATGGATTGGGCATAAGAAAATCCTTCCTGCTGAGCCGGAGATATAGCAGCAAAGCTAGTGTGTGCTCTGAGTCCTGGCTGGGGATGTCGTCTGCACTCAAAATCAAAAGCCCACACTTGAGTGTGATAAATGTGTGGTATGGGAATTCAGAGAAAAGAAACTCCCTTGAAGTCAGACCTGTGCAAATGCAAATACCACCTCCTTCAGAGCAAAACTAAGCCAAACAACCAGGGTTCAAGACGCATTCATGATACAAAGAAAGAAAGGTTACAGCCTGTAGGTGGGAAGGCTGCACCGTGAGAGGGGAGCATCAAACATTTACACAGGAAGGTGAGCAGGCTGGTATGTGAGATCATAGAAGGCTCCAAAGGCTATAACATAAAACAAACCAGCAAGAAACATTACTCTATGAAATAAAATGTAACATAAAACAAATCAACAAAAATAGTCTATGAAGTAAAATTTAAAAGAAATTAAAAGATTAAAAAATTAAAAGGAGTTGGAATTGTCTCAATGAAAGTGAATGGGGCCCAGGCATGGTGGCTCACACCTGTAATCCCAGCACTTTGGGAGGCTGAGGTGGGTGGATCACCTGAGGTCAGGAGTTTGAGACCAGCCTGGCCAACATGGGGAAACTCCGTCTCTACAAAAAATACAGAAATTAGCTGGGCATGGTGCCCACCTGTAATCTCAGCTACTTGGGAGGCTGAGGCAGGAAAATTGCTTGAACCCGGGAGGTGGAGGTTGCAGTGAGCCAAGATTGTACCACTGTACTCCAGCCTGGGCAACAGAGCAAGAATCTGTCTCAAAAAGAAAAAAAAAAAATCAAAAGCAAATGGAAACAGAGCAAGAAAGAAGGGGTGCAAATAGCCATGTAGAATTTCTAGAAATGAAAAGCAGGGTCCCTGAAGTCAGTGACTCAATGGGTGGTTCGAACAGCAGAGGAGACATGTCTGAGGAGAGATTTACTCCGGTGGGAGACAAAGCCACCCGCGTTTCCTGAAACAGATCCACAGGCATAACAAGAAATAAAACTGTGAAGGGCAGGTGAAAAGAAAAGACAAAAGAGAGAATGAGAATTTCCAACGGTTGTTTGGTAGGAATTCCAGAAGGACTCATTGGAGGAGCCTGGGAGGAAGCAGTGTTCACAGCAATGACTCTACATCCCGCAGGACTGAGGAATAATGCCTGTGATTAAAAACAAAATTCTGATGACGTTGTTTGAGCATCTGCGTCTAGCTGTAGCTGCAGATCCAAATGCCTGGACATGAACTGGTACGTTCTGCTGTGTGTGAATGCGAGCTGAGTTGGGTCATATCACTTGTAATGGTAAGCCCTGGCCAATGCCACCTGGCTCTGAGGGGTGAGCCTGTGCAGGAAACTTTGGGAGGGTGTGGAGCTCTCTTTGCGGGGCTTCCCACTCAGCTCCTTCTAGCTCAACTTTAAATTATCAACGGTGCTTTTTTTTAAAGCTTATCTTTTGTCCAAGGTCAGTCTCTGGCTTCTGGAACCCCTGCAGTCATGTGTACAGCAAGATGTGCCAGGGAGTTAACACCCGCTGTGGGCAGCCCTCCGTGAGAGATGACAGAGTTGTTGTGCTTATCCCACATCCCTTGCCCCTCGAGTGCAGTGACTCTTTTGGCCCTTCCAGATGCACAGTCACCAGCAGGCAGGTGCTCCGGCTGCCCCTGGCAGTGGCTGAGTTCGTAACACACTCTGCTGGTTGCATTTTTCTTCCTCCCATAAGCCCCAGCTTCTCTGCCGGCACTGTCTTTACCACCTGAATAAACTACTTGCACTTGAATCTTTGTCTCAGGCTCAGCTTCCAAGCGGACCAAAACGAAGACAGAAGAGACGGCTCAGGGATGCTGGTGCTCACCTTGCCACCTCTGTCCACATAAGCTGATGAATCACACAACCTGACAAGTCCTAATGCCTGAACCTCACGCACGAATACCAAGAGACTTTTCATTTTCCTATCCTACTTTCTTTCTTTCTTTCTTTTTGAGACTGAGTTTCACTCTGTCACCCAGGCTGGAGTGTAATGGCATGATTTTGGCTCAATGCAACCTCCACCTCCCAGGTTCAAGTGATTCTCCTGCTTCAGCTTCCCAAGTAGCTGGGATTACAGGTGTCTGCCACCACGCCTGGCTAACTTTTGTATTTTTAGTAGAGATGGGGTTTTACCATGTTGGCCAGGCTGGTCTCGAACTCTTGACTTCAGATGATCCACCTGCCTTGGCCTCCCGAAGTGCTGAGATTACAGGCATGAGCCACTGCACCTGGCCCCAACTTTCTTTGGAGCAAACAAGGCACAGGGGACATATAAGCCACTACCCTCCTATTGGCTAAGGTGTGAAAATCTTTCAGATTGTGTATTTCAAAGTTGAAAATGTCAGGAACAAGGTGCCAGCCTTCTACACTCTAAGGGCGGAGATAAAAGACTTAACAGCGTGCAAGTTCATGGTGGCTGATGTTTCATCTTGAATTAATTTTTCTTCACAAACTAGATGGAGAAAGGAGTTAACATACAGCAAGCCCCCCGAACGGCAGACAATCGGAACGAAGGCCTCAGAACACCCTTGGCTTGCCAAGATCCATCTGCATCAGCCCTGCCGTGTGATTGAGACTAACTTCTTCCACTAGCTCATTACAGAGAGGCTGGAATGTAGTGTTTCACCAGGAGAAGCCAACACATTTCCCCAAAGATGAGAAATTCTGAATGACTTAATGTAACACATGCCCAGAAATGATTTAGAGCTCTATCCTTTCAGGAGCCATGTCTGCAAATCAGATGAACTACATCCACAAATCCCCCTGAGTCAGTGCTAGGGGACGCCAATTACTGTCAGCTGATGAAGACAGATGGGTGACATGAGATGGGGGTCGCCTGGCTGTGCCCCATGCAGGGGGGTTGCGATGCCAATCGCCCACCCTAATTCATTATCCATTCTCAGCAAACAGCTTCATGCTTTCGGCTGTCTCTCTCCCACTTTCCTCAGCTCTTTTTCATCCCAAACATGAGAGTATTACTCTGCTCTTTGTAAACCAGAAAACACCATGCTGACTTCCTGCCCTATCTGCTCTTGAAGAGAAGAACTGAAGAAGCCAGTACCGTGGGCTGGATGCGGACCTGCATGCACCCCAGGTCCCTCCTGTCGGCTCTCCGGGGCAAAACCAGGTAGCAGCTGTGTCCCCGTTAGGCAGAATTCCTAGAATGGCCCAACAAAGATGTTCCACCCCAATGTGATGGCTCTCGGGATTATGTTATGTTGTTACATGACAGTTGATAGTGATTTTCCTGGATTATCTGGGTGAGTCCAGTGAAATCACATGAGTCCTTAAAAACAGAGCGATGTCTCTAGCTGGTGACAGAAGGGGAAGCTGGAGAGACGGGGACCATGAGAAGGACTCCATGCATTGTTGCTAGTGTTGAAGCCGATGAGGGTAGGGTGGGGAGTGAGAAAGAATGCAGGTGGATTTGGGGGGCTAAGAGAGGATTCTGGCCAATAACCAGCCAAGAATTGGCAGCCTCAGGCTTACTAATGCAAAGATCTGGATTCTACCAACACAGATGATTCTGGAAGTGGATTCTTTCTTAGAGCATGCTGGCAAGAACCTAGGCAACCCACACTGTGATTTCAGCCTTCCGATACTCTGAACGTGAATCCAGTGGAGCTCACCCACTGCGCTGTGCGCTTTGCTGCAGCAGATAACAGGAACGTCTCTGCTCTGAGCATCCTCGCTCTAGCTCGTCGTAGACCCCACTACTGGACAAGGCAGCCACATGGATTTTACACAGCCTGCACTGCTTGCTTATAACACCAACCCAGCCCCGGTAGGCATTTGAGTTTGCAGCCCTTGAACTGCACCGAAATCCTGCACGGTGGCTGGAACTACCAATCCCCCCTAGAAGAACGCAAGCCCCTAGGCTTTGTCACCATGCCCGCGCCCCTGGCCATCGCTGTCCTCTGTTTGCATCATCATGCCTCTGCTTCGTAGCATTATCGTGTTCCAGGGAAACCCAGCCCCTACTCTAGCCCCTGAGCCCTGTCGTCTGTCACAGCCACACAACAGCTCCTCCAGCATTGCTTAGCCCATACTGGGGTGTGGATTTAATCTGAGCTTCCTCCCTGGACTGCCTGCCGCTTGTGGCTACAAGTCACCAGAGGAAACTGGGTGTGAAGCAGAATGTTCTGAGTCAAGACTGTCTGCTCTGATGGAGCACCCAAGGCCCCGTGTGCTCTCACTAAAATAATGCTCATAATACCAACGGGCATTCCCAGGAAAAGAGCTAACACCGGATGGCATGTGCCAGCTGCTGTTTTTAGCACTCAGCATCATCAAGCCAAATTTAATTTGCAAACGGACTCTCACAGGTGTTGTTACTTTCTCATTAAGGATTGAGACACGGGTGAGGTGTCTTGCCTGAGGTTACATAGGTTGTAAGGGACATGGCTGTGATGCCATCTGGGCCTTCTGGCTCCTAAGTCTGTCCCAATGATGACATCAGAAGCAGAAATTCTTGCAGACAAGGCCAACACCCATATGCAGGTCAGATGGGCATATCCTGGCTATGTCACGTGGATCATTCTCCCTGCTCTCTTTCCAGCATCCTGTCTTCCAGCTCAGCTCTAAGAGTCATTCAGTCACTCAACCAGCATTTATTCAGCACCTACTGTGTGCTGGCCCTATGATTGTCAGTGGGGACAGAGCAATAATCAGGGGGCTTGTCTTGTAGAAGCTTATATCCTTTGGAGGAGAAACATGCTTTGTGTGGTAGAAAATGGGGCTGAATCAGACCCATTTACTGTAAGTGAAGGCACTGATGAGAAGAGGGTATTATAACTGGGTATGAAAATAAGAAGGAGCCGCACTCAGTGGTGAGGGTGGTGCATCCCAGGCAAAAGCAACGGCCTTTGCAAAACTCCTAAAGAAGTGCAAAGGGAGTGTGTGCCTCAAGTGGGATGAGAGAGACGGAGGGCTGTGGAAGAGGAAGTCAGAGATCTAGCCAGGGGCTGTGGCACGTGTGATGTCAAGGAATACAGTCTCTTTCTAAGTGCAGTGGCAAGTCGTTGGAGCATTTTAAACCAGTGTGGCATGATGTGATTTATGGCTTTTTAAAATTATACTTTAAGTTCTGGGATACATGTGCAGAGCATGCAGGTTTGTTACATAGTTATACATATGCTGTGGTGGTTTGCTGTATCCATCACCCCATCATCTACATTGGATATTTCTCCTAATGCTACCCCTCCCATACCCCCTGACCCCCAACAGCAGTTTTAAAGGCATACTCTGCTTTTGAGAGGAGCAGGGAGTGCAGTGGTGAGAACCGCAGCCAGGAGACCTGGTGAGGAGGCCGGTGACGGTCTGTGTTGCTCAAAAGCTATGTGGGCGAGGTGAGCACTTTGCCTGCAATGACTTGGCCTCCATGGTGCAATGTGGTTCTGCTGACCTGCCCCCATCTCACCCTCCAGCCTGCCCCTCTGCTGAAGCAAGCACAGTGGCTGACCCTGCTCACTCTCAACCTCTGGCATTTGGCCCCCTACCTGTTTGGGGGTCCGCAGCAGCTCCTCAGCGGTGGCCACAGCTGTTATGGCCTTGCTGTTTTCTGCATTGGGGTAAAGGGCGACGGACAGCCCGGCCACGAGCTGGATGGCCAAGTCTGTCACTGACACTTTGTCATCTCGCACGGTTATTGTCTTCTCTGCCAGGATGGAGTCCGACAGCGGGGACAGCACCTGCAGGATTGGCAGGACACAGGAGAATCCATCACACGTTTCCAGATGTCAGCCCCCTTCCCAGCAACATTTCTTCCATCCCAACAGGCCTGAGGTCCAGAAGACAGGGCAAAGGAGTTACATACCTACTTCACTCTATACACTGGCCCATCCCATGCCTTTGTGAGAATCAAATAGCCACCCCTTCCCCAAGACACCTTAATTCTTTCTGTTGAAAAATTGGAATATATAATAAAATCCATTCTGTCTTTAAAAGGGAATGACCTCTCCTATTTAGATAAAGTATACTTGTACAGTGCACAACCTGGTTAACTGTACATGATGATCCTGTTGAACAGGCTCATGAAGAGTTGAATTATGAATTTATAAAAGAGAACTATAAATAGTTCACTCCTCCCACCACCACCACAACGTATCCTCTGCTGAAACACTGCTTTCTGCCTCATCTTGTATGCCAAATGTTGGGCTTGAGGTGTCCAGGGGAAATGATAGAAATGTGCTAAGCATTTCCACATATGGTATAGGGATCCTGAATGGCATTCCAGAACGGTGGGTTCAGAAGGGTGGGACTTGAGGGGCTGAGGAAAAGGCTGTCCACGCCCCATCATTTATCCTTAACATTTACTGTTCTGTACACTTCCTCAAGTGCAAAAGAGAGAGTGGGATTTCAAAGGGAGTTTGTTGGAGAAGGAAGACAGAGTGACTGAAGGAAGGGAGAAATGAGAGGACGAATCCGCGCTTTTTCCCTGGGCTGCTGGTAGAAGCGGTGCATGGAGAAGAGGATGGCTATTTCTAAGACGGCGCAGGGGGAATACAGTGGGCAAGTGTGTGCTAAGCAGGAGAAGCAGAGGTGGGATGCGGGTGCTGGGAGGTGGTGGGAATGGTGGATGCAGCCGTTGGGAATGAGGTCACATGGAGAGCTACGAGAGTGCAGCTGCCACCTTCTCCATTCTGTCTGTAAGGAGACTGGATTCTAGATCCATCCTGGACCCATCTTCCTGTGTCCCCACAATACCATCTGGAGCCATCACGGGGTTGAGGAATTGGCCGCAGTGACCTGCCCACCCTTTGAGTCTCCCTCAACACCGCACGCATGCCCAGTGCTGGGGACACGGAGACTCCAGCTCCCTACCTGGATGGTGGTCATCCCGACCTCTCGCCCCACCAGGACCCGGCTGTCCTGCAGGGTGGCCACGTGCGGCTCCTCCAGCTTCATGAAATCTGCAACCAGGTGAGTGATGTCGAACTGCCAGTCGGGACTGAGCAGGTGGTTGGGCTGGCCCCATGGGCCGGCGCCCTCGGACACAAACTGGGTGAGGACCCGCACGGTGGCGTGCTGGTACTGCAGCGCGCAGCCCCGGCCCCGCCGCTCCTCCTCGTCCTCATCCTCGCTCTCACGAGTGGGCCTTGTGGGAAGAGACAAAGAGCTCTGAGATCCAGGGAGAGGAGTCTCAGATGTTCTTGAGACAGGCAGGCGCCCTCCTCAACCTCAAGGAGACAACGTTGAAAACACGAGCCCCAGGACCACTCAGGGGGCACCCGGCCTATCTCTAGGCAGCACTAAGTAATGGGCATCTCTTTCTCGAATACATTTACAAAAAAATAAAAGACAAGGGCTAATATGTACTAAACCTGCACTGTCTCTTAAGTAGCCATTGGCCACATGTGGCAATTTTAATTTTTGTTAATTATTATTATATTTTTAGAGACAGGGTCTTGCTCTGTTGTCCAGGCTAAAGTGCAGTGGTCCATCCCAGCTCAATGCAGCCTTGAATTCCTTCGTTTAGTGATCCCCCTGCTTCAGCCTCCTGAGTAGCTGGGACTATAGGCATGCACCATCATGCTTGGCTAATTAAAAAAAAATTCTGTAGAGATGGGGTCTTGCTATGTTGCCCAGGCTGGTCTTGAACTCAAGTGATTCTCCCACCTTGGCTTCCCAAAGTGCTGGGATTACAGGCATGAGCTACCACACCCAGCCCTAAATGTTAATTTAAATAAATAAAAATTAAACAAAAAAAAATTGAGCTTCTCCGCCACACTGGCTACAGTCTAGCCACTCCAGAGTTACCCGTGCTAGTGACCACCATATTGGACAGAATGGTTCTAGAACATTCCATCACAGTAGAAAGTCCTACTGGACAGAGCTGTCCTACACCCTTGAGATGCGGCAGGTCCCATTCTATGCTTCCACATGTATGAACTCTTTTAGCCTCATAATGCTATGAGGCAAACTTGTAATTATTCTCATGACCAGACTGGGAAACTAAGGCACAGAGAGGTTACATAGCTTGCCCACAAAGCTAATTAGTGGCAGAGATTGGATTGGAGCCCAGGAGTCTCAGTTCCTCCCCCTCAGGGATGCGGAACAAACTTACTGTCTTGGCTACTCATGACCAGAAACTGATCTGAAGGACGGGCTAGATTCATGGCTGTCCTTTCCCATTGAGCCAAGTGCCTTCAGCTTCTCCTTACAGAGATGGATTCTGCATCTCACTGTCCTGCTTACTGTTCTTGAGAAGCTCTCCCTTAAGAGAAAGGCCCTGCTGCCTGGGGGACTGTCAGGAAAAGAGCCCTGATGGTAAGGGCTGTAACATTCCAGGCGGGAAGCTGGAAACTCAGCACCACCTTCCCTTAGCTAACATCTGCTAATCCGGGGGTCACAGAGCTGAGGAAACAAGAACCCATACTCTTACAGGTTACAGACAGACAGTGCAGAATCCCAGGTAACAAATTAGAGGCTTTTGGCTACCAGGGAGCCCAGGGTCCATTAGAAATGCAATTAAATGTTATTCAATGATTTGATCTGCACAAAGCAATCCAAGCTTAGAGATACGCAAAAAGCTCAGAGGAGGACTTTGGTGTTTTTCTTGGAGAAAATAAAAGAAACTTCAAATTGCTTGGTAACAAAGATGCTAAAAAAATGTATTAAACTCCATTGTGTCATTTTGGGAGAGCAACTTTCAAGAGCCAGCCTCATGTAAGTCACGGTGAGGAGCGCAAACAGCCTGGGTTCCACACAGATCTGCTGTTGAGCAGCTTTTGGGCCCGGCTGGGTTATCTGGGAGCCTTGCGGAGATGCAATTGCTGAGATAATACCGGCACCTCTCAAGCGTTGGGTCCTTTAGTATGAAGGTCAGTAGATAAAGCTGTTGTTTCAGCTCTAGGGTGTCTCCCCATCCCAAGCTCACCTCTTACTGGTCACAATGGGGACCCTCCAGCCCTTTATCTGGCTGAGCTCTGTGTCAGAGACCTCGATCTGCAGGGGCAGCCGGGGCACCCACACAGTGACATGCAGGGGGGCGCTCAGGTACTGGTATGTGAAGTTCACCACCGCATCCGTCTTGCCTTTGATCTCTTTGCCATTGACAAAGATGTAGTCACAGCGGTCAGACACCTGCAGACAGAGGGAGAAAGGATGGGGGAGACGTTCACGGGCTTGGGAGACCATCCCTGTTTGTTTTCCCTGTTCTCTTACAAAGCACAAATGCTTAATTCAGGTTTCTCCTAATGCAGAGCCTGAGACAAGGACTTGGTGTGCTCTGTTTAATTCGGACGTGACCCCAGGGGTGAAGGAGCAGACGAGGGAGACAGAGAAAGAAGAAAAGCCAATGGGAAGGTGCCTTTCTGAGGCTGCTACAGGGACTGTACAGGGACCGTGGGCTCAGTTTTCAGAAACCTCATGGAAAGTATCTAGAATTATCCACCTGAGGGGCAAGAGGTGGGAATGTTTTTCAGCTGCCATCTCTTTCTGTCCCTGCCTGGGACACACACAGCAGACTGAGGTGAGACTAAAATCAAAAAGTGAACTTGAACTTGCACAGAGCTGCCACTGTAGCTGGAATCTGGGCGGGCTGAGTGATTTGACGTGAGCACCAGAGGTGTTGGCACCCTGGGCAGGAGTGTCTTTTCAGAAAGTAACTGCACCCACAACCCACTGCTTCCAGCCTCCAAGGATGCAAAGGCCTGTAGTGCCTTCCTCCCAGCGTGGTTCCCACCAACTCCGAGGTCTCTCCCCTCCATGCACACGCGGGCCTGACGCAGGTTCTCTATGGCACCCAGGCTTTGGCAAGGCCGGTCCCTTTTCCTGGAAGCACCCTCCCATCCCTGTGTGCCGACCTGCCCCAGCTCAGGGGTTCCTTGGATACGTCTTCTATGACCCCCATGGGATTGTTTATATAATACATGTTCATTACATGAATGGCAGATCACATAAGGGAGTACCAACCTGTGTTCCCTTTCCCTATGTGCCTCCCTTTCCTTTTCCCCTTTCTGGCAGTTTGCTGTCTCAGGAAAGGGATGAGACAGAGCAGGAAAAAAAATAAAAAATAAAAACACACAGACAAAAAAAAAAGTTTGCAAGTATCTGGCTTTTGTGTTGCAAGGTGATTCATTCAAATATGACTCGATCTACAGCCCAGTGGCCATTCCCAGTGCAGCAAGGAAACAGCAGAATGATGCCTACGGTCTCAAGCAGGCAGGAAGGGTCAGCGTGGACAGCAATGAGGGCCACTGAGAAGGTAACCTGTGTGCACTGTGGCCGGTAAAGGATGCCCCCTAGCAACTGCAAACAGAAGACTGCAAGACAAGACGTTCCCTTCCCCAAGGCCCAGCAATAGTTAAGTCCCCTGGAAATTAGTTTCTGCCACCCTGATGAATTAAAAACTGAACATAGAAACCAAGTTGGGTTACAGAGAAACGATATGACCCATCGTGAATGGCCGAGTTTATCAGATGTGATTTAAATGGGTCCCATCTGTCCATATCACCTCTTAAACTAAGAAATCCTTGAAGGCAAAAAGTACAACTCTGGGTTCCTTACACCAGCTGCTAATGAAGTAGGAGCTCAGTGAAATGGATATTGCATGGATGAATGGATGCATGAGTAGATGGATAGACAGATGAACAGATGGATGAGTGTACACACTGATGTACAGACAGATGGACAGATGAAGAAATGGATGAATGGGTGGATGGACAGGTGAATGGGTGATGGATATATGGGTGGATAGATGGATAGACAGGTGATCTGATGGATGGATGCACATGCTGATGCACAGACAGATGGACAGATGGAGAAATGGATGAATGGGTGGTGGATATATGGGTGGATAGCTGGATAGACAGGTGAACTGATGGATGAAGGCACATGCTGATGGACAGACAGATGGACAGATGGAGAAATGGATGAATGGGTGGTGGATATATGGGTAGATAGATGGATAGACAGGTGAACTGATGGATGGATGCACATGCTGATGGACAGACAGATGGACAGATGGAGAAAGGGATGAATGGATGAATGGATGGTGGATACATGGGTGGATAGATGGATAGACAGGTGAACTGATGGATGAAGGCACACACTGAAGCACATGGAGAAATGGATGAATGGATGAATGGATGGATGGATGGACAGGTAAGGATAAATGGGTGAATAGGTAGATAGATGGATAGGCAGATGAACTGAGGGATGGATGCACACACTGATGGACAGATGGATGGATAGATGGACAGGTGGATGGGTGGTGAACAAATGGGTAGATAGCTAAATAGATGGACAGATGAACTAATAATGGATGGATGCACACAATAATGTACAGACACATGAATGGACAGATAGACAGGTGAATGGCTGGTGGATAAATGGGTGAATCTGTCAATAGATTGACAGATAAACAGATGGATAGATGCACACATCAATGGACAGAAAGAAGGACAGATGGATGGATGGACAGGTGAATGGCTGGTGGATAAATGGGTGAATCGGTCAATAGACTGACAGACAGATAAACGGATGGATGTGAACACCAGAGGTGTCCATCAATGGACAGAAAGAAGGATAGATGGATGGATGGACAGGTGAATGGCTGGTGGATAAATGGATGTCATCCATAAATGGATGACAGGTGAATAGCTGAACAGATGGACAGACAGGTGAACAGAGAGATGGATGCACACATTGATGGGTGGCTGGATGGATAGATGAATGGCTGGTGGATAAATGGGTGAATAGGTGGATAGATGGATAGATAAACAGATGGACAGATGCACACATTGATGGACAGACACAGGAATGGATGGACGGACAGGTGAATGGGTGGTGGATAAATGGGTGAATAGGTCGATAGACTGATAGATGAACAGATGGACAGATGCACACATTGGTGGACAGACAGATGAATGAATGGATAGATGGACAGGTGAATTGCTGGTGGATAAATGGGTGAAAAGATCGCTAGGCTGATAGACAGCTGAACAGATGGACAGATACACATACTGATGCACAGACAGATGGACAGAGGGATGGATGAGCAGGGCCTGCCTTTCATGGGATGCCTGCTTCAGGACAGTCATCAAAGATCTTGGGGTTGATGGAAGATGCAGTGAGAGACTGAGAGGAGTTGGAGCCAAAAGCCACAAAAACACAAGAAATTAATTCAAAAGTTTCTATAACATTCTCGGTCATTCACTCATTTGAGAATACACATGAAGCTAATCATTGCTAGAGAAATGCACGTACATACGGTTTAGTGGAACATTTCAGAGTTAATGAAGTCACTCAGAAACCCCTCACATAAGCACTTAGCATACTAAGCTGTAATTGCTGATTTGCTTATCGGTCTCCTGTCTCTATCACGTATTTTGGAAAGAACAGAGTCCCCTTCTGGGGGTGTGTGGTCTCAGCCAAATAACATCCAGTGCTGAGCAAAGAACTCCTGTAATCTGATCACCCTCTCTTCCCCCAGCTTCCGGGAACCATGGATGGCCACTCTGGGCTCAGTTTTCATCTTCAACGTGCACTTCTGTTTGGAGAGGCAGCTGGTGAGGGCTGGGCTGAGAGAATTTCCTCCATCTGCTGGGGACAGTAGCAGGGAGCAGTTGGGAGGGGAACACACGGATGGATCTTCTCATTCATGGTCAAGAGTGGTTTAAAAATGTTTACATGCTGATTAAAGATGGAAGACAATTTTAGTTGCTGTCCCAGGCTTGTCATTAGCGGGTGAACACTGCCCTGGACCTGGGAAAGCATTAGCATAACAGCCCAGCAAGAGTTATATCAGTAATCACTTCTTTAATCAATGTTGTAATTTACAGACCATTGACTTTTCCCATTTATTACCTTTCTGAGCTATGGTGGGAGGAAACCTGGCCGCTCCCGAATATATAAATAATTAAGAGCAATGCCAAGGGTATGAAGATGCCGTGCATGATAGAGCCGTCACTGCTATTCCTGAAGGTGTCATAAACGCCTGGGGACATCTCAGGATGCATTAATCATCTCCTAAGTGGCCAGCAGTGAGAACAGAGCCACGGTACTAAAGAATGGGCCTGCTCATCTACAGAAAGGAACGGAAACGCCACAGGAGCCTTTAGTCCCTCGGCTTTGTTTCTCAGCCTGCTTTCCATCCTTCTTTGTGGATGAGCTGCCTGTTGAGAAAACCACCCGCTGGACTCCACTCACTCTGACACTTAAACTATGCGGGCAGAAGGCATAGTGGCCAAGGCCCAGATATCAGTGTCTGTTGGTAAGGACGCAGGGGCGGTGGGGTCACGTGGGGCTTGGTGGAGCCACATACCGTCAGTGGCCATATTCTGTTATCACCCAGGCTTTGGCACATTTCTAATGGCACCTTCCTGAGACTGTATCTGCCTCCTAGGGAGAGCCTCGGGGTCACTTTCCAAGGGGAAGGCAGAGGCATCTGCCAGTCAGCCATGGATATCTCATGGAAGCCTTGCCTGAATTGTACTCTAGCCAAGCTGGTTCTCAGACTTGAGTGAGCCTCAGGGAGGGCCTGTTGGCACAGACTGCTGAGTGTCCATCTCAGATTCGGCATGTCTAGGGTGTCGACCCACACGGGCATTTGTAATCAACGCCCACGGACGCTGGTGCTGGTGCTGCTGCTGCTCTGGGGGCCACTTTGAGACCCACTCCTTGTGGGTCTCTACATCCCACTCATCATGGGAATCATTTAGTTATGATGCTTGAAAGCGTATCTCTGTGCTGACAACTCCTGAACTCCTGCCTCTGGACATCCACCTGCTTCCACGTCTCCCCTTGGGTCTCTAATTAGCATCTCAAGCTCAACGTGTCCAAAGTCAAACTCCTAGGATAGTTTTTGTGTATCTCAGGGCACTGAGGTTGTGCTGGAATGAAGTTCAGATACAGGAATATCAAAGGTGCTTTTCCCATACACCCAAGCTTGCGCACCTGCCCGTTAATATGAAT
Organism: Saguinus oedipus; assembly: GCA_031835075.1. NCBI lineage: Eukaryota > Metazoa > Chordata > Mammalia > Primates > Cebidae > Saguinus > Saguinus oedipus. The sequence goes on along the minus strand of CM063177.1, from coordinate 137,398,513 downwards.
GAAATGCTGGTCCACAGTAACCATCCCTGCTGTGCATTTGCAAGGTGCTTCCAGGTCATTTTCTTTCTTTTTTTTTTTTTGAGCTCAGGTGTTTTATTGATTAATAGTAGATTGTACATTTCAAAACTGCGGAGAGAAAGTTTCAAATGTTCTCACCACAAAAGTTAAGTATTTGAGATGATGAATATGCTTAGCTTGACTTAATCACTGTGTTAAGAATACACCGTATTGATACATCATATCGCTTTGTACTGCACAAATACATACAATTACAATCTGTCAATTTACAATATAACAAAAAATGAAAAACGAAAACAGCAAAGAAGTCCAGGCGTGGTGGCTCACACCTGTAATCCCAGCCCTCTGGGAGGTCGAAGCGGGCAGATCACCTGAGGTCAGGAGTTTGAGACCAGCCTGAGCAACATGGTAAAACCCTGTTTCCGCTAAAAATACAAAAAATACTAGCTGAGCATGGTCGTGGGTGCCTATAATTCCACCTACTAGGGAGGCTGAGGCAGGAGAATCGCTTGAACCTGGGAGGCAGCGGTTGCAGGGAGCTGAGGTTACAGTGAGCTGAGATCCTACCACTGCACTCCAGCAAAAATCAAACGAAGCAACGAACCAACAGACAAAGAAACAGAAAAGAAACCCAATTTTTAAAAACAACTTTTAAGGCTTTATTTTGACCATAAAATCAGTTTTGCTTCCTAGACCACCAGGTTTCTCCTGGTTGCCATTTGTGTGATTTGCCTTTCTCCCTCTTTTACTTTAAGCCTTTCTGGAGCCTTCTGTGTCCTGGATGCTTTAGATGCTTTGTAAAAATAAACACTTAGAATGGTTTTCTTTCATAATGTTTTCTGCACAACTCATTGTTCTTTTGCTGGGACTTCTAGCACCTTCATGCGAGTTACAATGGACATTTTACTTGGATTCATTTCTACCACATTCTTTGTGCCATCTATTTGTCCATTCTGTTTTCCTTCTGCTAATTTCTGTCTCATTTTTGGCCTTCTTTGCCCATTGTTTTCATACTCAGTTTTTCTAGAGCTATGGACAGCAGTTATGATCCCATTTTGTAGATGAGAAAACTGAGGCCCACCATGGCTGCTGTTCATCCAAGCTGGAGAGTTAGAGTGAGAACTGCCTATGAGAGTCAGTTCAGCACTTGAATGAACTGTCTCAGCCAGATTGTTTATACTGGGATTGTGGCTTGGCTGAAGTCATCCTTCCTGCCATGTGGCTATTTGAGTCATTTGCATTCCTGTGGGCAGGTGGGCATGGGAAAGGCAGGTGCTGAGAGAGGCCACTGGCCAGCAACTGTGGCATGCCTGTGGCAAGGGACCAGTGGCAGTCCGGAACCTCTCCTCAAGTGGTCCTGCCGCACTTCCTCATCCCTTCCCCCAGGGGCCACTCGGAAAGGCTGTCTCTTTCCAAGTCCAGGCAGGGGACACATGGTCCACACAAACCTGAACTTGAGGACTGCTGCTCGCAGGGGCGGGGAGGGTTAAGGGAAAGCAGCGTGAGCGGGGAAAGCACGCCAGGGCTCGGAGGCAGGCAGTGGGTTGCTCTGCACCCTTCAGAATTCACGTCTGCCTGGAACCTCACATGGCGAGCTTGTTTGGAAACAGGGACTTGCAGATGTAATTACTTAGGGCTTGAGATAAGAACATACTAGCTTATGGCAGGCCCTAAGACCAATGACTGGTATCCCTAGGAGGAAAGGAGAGACACAGACACACATGCAGAAGGTGATGTGAAGATGGAGGCAGAGATGAGAACAATGCGCCCCGAGACCGAGGGATGCTGGAAACACCAGGAGCTGGCAGAGGCAGGAAGGGTCATCCCCTCAAGCCCTCAGAGCAGCACAGCCCTGTCCACACCTTGACTTTCAACCCTGGCCTCCAGAACTGGGGAATAATGCATTTCTGTTGCTTTAAGACACAGTTTATGTTAATTTGTTACAGCAATCCCAGACACAAGTACAAAGGCTCCCAGAAGTGGTCACCACCTGGAAGGCAAAGTGAGCACATCTACAGATCTGGCGTGGACACCGTCTCCGAGAAGAGGCCGCAGGTGGAGCCCGGAGCTTGCGTCCAACCCACAGCCTTGCATTGAGGGGCCAAGGGACCAACCCTCCTGAGCTCCCTCCTCTCCCACCCTCCCGTTTCACTGGAGCCTCCCATTGCCCAAGCCCAGTGAGAAACGGGGGGTGGCCGAGCTTCTTAGAGCCGTCCACAAAGTGTAGCCTCCCAGGGCCACAGGCAGGGTGGGAGAGGGACGAAGGGATCTGGAGGGACAAATACAAATACCCAGACCAGGGGCCTCTTCTCAACAGCTGCCTCTGAATCTAGGGTGATTACGGGAAAATGTTTAAATAATATCTCCTTTTCAACTCTGGAAAAATCCTTAAAGGATGTACAAGTTCCTCCCCAATGTGCTGGTTATCTTCCCTGTGCATCTTCCTTGGGTCTCACCTTGTCCACTCCACCCAGCTGTTGGCCTCCCTGCTGGTTCCTGAACACGCCAGGCGCACACCTGCCACAGGGCCTTTGCACGTGCTGCTCTGCCTGATGGCCCCTCCTCGACTTGTCTGCCTGATTTGCTCTTCATGTCCTTCAGCTCTTTAATACAGTATATCTCAACCTGGGGCAATTTCGTCCCCCAGGGGGCATTTGAGCATCTCTGGACATCTTGGTTGTTATAAATGGGAGGATAGATTGCAACTGGTATCTAGGTGACAGAGGCCAGGCATGCTGCTCAGCAGCCTACAGTCCTCCACAATGAAGAATTAACCCACCCCGATGCCAACAGCACTGAGGCTGAGAATCCCTGCCTTCTCAAATGTTAACTTCTCAAAGATTCTTTCGCTGACATTTCTCCTTTTCTTTTGTGAGACAGAGCCTCGCTCTGTCATCCAGGTTGGAGTGCAATGGTGCCATCTTGGCTCACTGCAACCTCCGCCTCTCGGGTTTAAACGATTCCCCTGCCTCGGCCTCCCGAGTAGGTGGGACTACAGGCATGTGCAATGACACCTGGCTAGTTTTGTACTTTTTAAGTAGAGATGAAGTTTCATCGTGTTGGCCAGAGTGGTCTCAAATTTCTGACCTCAAGTAATTCGCCCACCTCGGTCTCCCAAAGTGCTGGGATTGCAGGTGTGAGCTACCATGCCCAGCCTGACAGTCCCACTTTAAATGGCAACTCCGTCCCCCCTTGCCTCCTCCTTGCTTCTTCTCTCTAGATCGCTTGCTTTGGTTATGATGTGTCCTCCCTCATGAGAACCTAAACTCTACGATGGCAGAGATTGCTGTCTGTTGTGTTTACTCTTGAATCCCGAGGGCCTGACACCTGACACACAGTGGATGCTCCACAAATACACGAGTTCGTGTCCTTTCTAGGGACATGGAAGAACCTGGAAACCATCATTCTCAGCAAACTGACACAAGAACAGAAAACCGAACACCGCATGTTCTCACTTAAAGGCAGGTGTCGAACAATGAGAACACATGGACACAGAGGGGAGCGTCACACACTGGGGTCCACTGGAGGGATAGTGGGAGGGAGGGTGGGGGAGGGATAACGCGGGGAGAAATGTCAGGTATAGGTGATGGGGGGATGGTGGCAACAAACCACCTTGCCATGAATGTACCCATGCCACAACCTTGCGTGATCTGCACAGGTACCCCAGGAGCTAAAGTATAATTTAAAAAATGAATGAATGAATGAACAAATCAGAGCTTGTAAACCGGTGGCCCTCCATCACATCTGGCCTTCACAGCGTTGTCTTTTTCACAGAGGCAGGGTCTTGCTCTGCAGTCCAGGCTGGAGTGTACTGGTGCAATCATAGCTCACTATGACTTCAAACTTCTAGGCTCAAGCAACCCTCTTTTCTCAGCCTCTTGAGAAGCTGGGACTACAGGCACACACTACCATGACCAGCTAATTAAAAAAACATTTATTTTTAGAGATGGGTCTTGCCATGTTTCCCAGGTTGTTCTCCAACTAATGGGCTTCAGCAATTCTTCCTCCTTTGCCTCCCAAATCTATGGAGAATTAAATGGCCAGAGCTGGTCTCAGCATCACCTGGGTAGAATGTTGCCAGGGTAACCACCAGGTGTGGCCTTGGCAAGAAAGGTGCTCAGGTATCTGCGTCACTGAACACTCCCTGTGCTCAGGGGACACTCAGGGGTAGCTGCTCACCCAGTGCCCCCAACACTATCCACCTATCACACCTACACACGTGCACATGCACACACATGCATACACACACACACACAGGAAGAGATGGACTTCTATCAGTGATTGCTTACTTTATAACAACAGTAAACATTCAGTGACTGCCCAAGCGATCCAGGCACCATCCTACGAGGCTTTCCTGGCTCCTCTCTCTGAGTCCTCACTATAAACACACGAGGGCACTACTATTTTTATCATATCCGTACTGCAAATGAGAAAACCGAGGCACGGACAGGTGATGGAATGTGCCCAAGATCACACAGCTGGTTGCTGTAAGTCGGGATTTAAACACAGCCAGCCAACCCCAGAGCTCTGCTCTCAGCCACGATGCTGAACTGGCTCTTCACTCGGGGAGTCCTGCCTTCTCCTCCAACACGAATGTGGTCTATTTCCTCTCCCCATTGGTGTTGGACTTGAGTTTGGCCAGGGAAACATGAGCAGGAGTGACAGCCATGCTTGGACCAGTCCAAGCCTGGACACAGAAATGTGTACTTCTGCTAGTCTTTGAAACTTTATCATTAAGAGGAACTTTCTCCAAAGTAGCTATTAATACATCTCTCGGCGTGGGCCCCAGAATGGGACACAAGGAACAGGGAGCTGACCACAGCCCCACAGCAGCAAGAGGCCAAACCCAGCAGAGCTCACGCCTCAGGCTGAGCTGCCCAGCTGACTTACCTGCAAATCCATAAGCAAGAAGAAATCACAATCATCTTAAACAACTGAATGCTGGCGTCGTCTGTTACACAGACTTGCTGATGGAGCCATTCTGCTAAGAGATGGGATGTGGACGGTCCTGACTCTAACTCTCAAGGGCTTTTGTATTGCTTCCCTCTCTTCCTTACCTCCCATTCGCCTTTCCATCGTATTCTATTTTCTCTCCTCTCTAGGCAGAGGACACTGGCAAAGTTGAGAAGAGAGCAGGGATTGGCAGAGCCCTGGTCCCAGATTTAGACGGCTTCCCAGGATGTGGGAAAGCTCCTGTCAGAGCTTGTCCTGAAGGGGCCACCGCTTCAGGACACTGACAAGGACCTGGCTTTGGGACACTAGTTTAGAATCCCCTTCCTCTCCCTGCCTGCACCTGTTCTCATCCCAGGGGACTTCTGGCTGATCTGGCCTCTCCTGTCCAATGTGCCCTTCCCCTGCAGCGGCCAGAGCTGAAGTGCTACATTTTAAGGAGGTCTCTGGTGCAATTTCAGCAGTTTTCTCATTACTAAAGTGCGTTATAGCTACTTCTTTGACAGCTCTGGAAGAGCAGGAAAAAGATACTGGCAGAGAAAAGTCAGGGCTAAGCAATATTTCTGGGACTATGCCTACCCCCTCCCCTCCCGTTTACATCTCACCCTTTGAAATGATGGCCAAACAGAATTCAAATGGCCAGGCAGAAATCTGTTCTGTGATAAATCACACTTTATCCAGCTGACAATGCACGGCGCTGCAAGACTTGGAACGTGTCTCCTGTTGTTCTCGGCTTGGGGCTGCTGTCCACACAGGGGTTGGCAGTGCTGATGGGCTGCCTGGCCTGGCTTGGGGAGGAGGAGGGGGAGATGGCTGGCTGCCCGCTCCACTTGGGCTGAGGAAGCAGGCAGGATTGTAGGTCAGGGCAGTGGGGCCTAGAGAAAGACACGCCTCCCTATAGGATCCAAATGTTGCAGAGACACAGGCTTGCACCTGTGTTGTGCTAGAGTCCTGCCTGCTGTAAGATTCATTTTCTTCACCCACGAAACAAAGATTCTTTCAACCAACACTTTCCATGGCCCTACTATGGGCGAGGTGTTTCTAGACATGGAGATCGATACGGAAATGAGTGAGAGACCAGAATTTCACTTAGGGAGTGGAAATAGATGATAATAAGCAAACAAGGAAATCACCATGAGTAATAAATGCTACAATAAAAATAAAATAAGAAAATGCGACTGAGAATGGTGCAGAGACCTCTCGTGAGGTGACGTTTACGCTGGAGATATGGGGAAGAGGTTTCTAAGAGGAGATTCGGTAAGAGGCACCACATTTATGAAGTGTCTGCTGTATGAAGTTTCTGTTTATTTATTTATTTATTTATTTATTTATTTATTTATTTGAGATGGAGTCTCACTCTGTCACCCAGGCTGGAGTGCGCTGGTGTGATCTTGGCTCAGTGCAACCTCTGCCTCCCGGGTTCAAGCGATTCTCCGGCCTCAGCCTCCTGAGTAGTTGGGATTACAGGTGTGCACCACCACACCCAGCTAAGTTTTGTATTTTTAGTAGAGACAGGGTTTCACCATGTTGGCCAGGCTGGTCTCGAACTCCTGACTTCAAGTGATCCACCAGCCTCAGCCTCCCAAAGTACTGGGATTACAGGCGTGAGCCACCATGCCCGGCCTAGGAAGTTTCTGTTCTAAGAGTTTATATGTGTAGGTTCCTTTCATCTTCACACAAACCGCTTTACAGGTGAGGGGGCCAAAGAACAGAGAAGTCAAATAACTGGTCCAAGGTCTCACAGTGACCAGGAGTCGGAGCTGGATTTGAAAGCAATCATCTATGTCCAGAAAAGCCTCACGTAGCCTCTCACTTACCCTGTACGAGGGCCTGGAGGCAGGAATAATTGTGGCCTGTTCTAGAAACAGAAAGAAGTTTGGCAGTACAAGGTCAGAGAAGAAGACGGAGTGTGTCACGCAGGAAGAGAGCCACATAGGTTTATCAGGAGAATTAAATAAGAAAACTTACAAGTAGGGGAATTAGCCCAGTGCCGGTAAATAGCAGGGACACACTGAAAGCCTGTGGCCAGGCAGAACCCTAGGGCCTGGCAGATGGAGATCTGTAGAGGGCTGGGCAGACAGAACGTATTAGCCCCAGAAGGGTGTTTACAAGGGGGCTGGAAGAGGACAATGGGGAGAGGCTTCCAGGACGTCAGCCTTAATCAGATCTGACCGCACCACACATGCAGTTTCTCCCTGCAGCTCCTGCCCGGGTCACCCTTGGCACCATCTGCCTTCTTTCTCCTTAATAGGCACTCGAGATCCTCAAGCCCTAAAACACAGAGGTAAGAGGCACCACATCCCAGCACTTCGGGAGGCTGAGGCAGGTAAGACGCACGGGGAGGATGGTGGTTTGAAGAGGCAGGCAGAGAATGGGGTGATGCCACCTGTAAAGATACCATCTGGGAGGGGTGGCTCAGACCTGTAATCCCAGCACTTTGGGAGGCTGAGGCAGGTAGATCACTTGAGCCGGGCGTGGTAGTGCACACCTGTAATCCCAACTACCCAGGAGGCTGAGGCAGGAGAATAACAACCCGGGAGGTGAAGGTTGCAGTGAGCCGAGATCACACCACTGCACTCCAGCCTGGGAGACAGAGGAGGCTCAAAAAAAAAAAAATGAGATACGGTCTGGTAGCTGTCTGCAGCCACAGTAGGCCAGGACAACTTGTCTGAGACTTCGACCAGCAAGGGGAATGCTGAGCCAAATGATGGAGAGTCAGAAATAATATAAAAATACTAATTAATTTATTTGAGCCCCTGGATCTAGCCATCCCGAAAGCCAGGAAATCCCTTACTGTTCAGACATAGGAGATCCCAGATTTTTTCCCCCTTAATTCAGTTCGGGTCTGTTAACCAAAATCACCCTTTCAGATATAAGGGGCAATTTTGTTGGATATCTTCCCCAGCCCAGCCTCTCAGCAAGGAGGACGAAAGGGGAAACAAAAAAGGTTTAACAATGAAAAACAAGCCCGGTGCGGGGGCTCACGCCTGTAATCCCAGCACTTTGGGAGGCCAAGGTGGGCAGACAACTTGAGGTCAGGAGTTTGAGACCAGCCTGGTCAACATGGTGAAACCCTATCTCTACTACAAATGCAAAAATTTAGTAGGACATGGTGGTGCATGCCTGTAATCCCAGCTCCTGGGGAAGCTGAGGCAGGAGAATTGCTTGAACCTGGGAGGCAGAGGTTGCAGTGAGCCAAGGTCATGCCACTGCACTCCAGTCTGAGTGACAAAGCAGGACTCTGTCACCAAAAAAAAAAAAAAAAAGGAAAGATGAAAAATGTTGCCTTTAAGCTCACAAAGCCTGGCCGTGATTAATCCTCTAAGAGGAAGCAGAGTACTGTAAGACAATTCAAAGTCAACTGAGAGGAAGCAGCCTGGCTGAGTTTCAGCTCAGATACATATACATGTGCTATTTAATATTTTTGCTGCCCACCATTCTCTCATTCTATTTTTTGTAACCATTTAAAAAAGTATTTACAGGGGACCCGGCCCATATCCCCACGGCCATATCCCCACGTAGTTAAGCAATGTCCATCACACTCCCCTGGCTGCAGGGTTGGTCCAGGGATGGTCACATGGCTCAGCCCGGCTCCATGACAGAAAGCCCCAGGATTTCTGATTGAGTGATGGCAGTGTCTCATTTGTGTTGGGCTTGAACCTGGGGAGGTGTGGATCTAGAGTCTCCAGGGGCCTCCACTGGGGCTGAGATGGCATGTGCTCAGTTGAAGGCAGAGCTGAGAGGTGCAGCAAAATTATTTGTGAATCCATCTGTGCCTGAAGCGAACACTGCCCTAGACCTTTTATTGAAAAAACAGTTTCTTCCTTTACTTATTAAGCCAATTTGAGGGTCTTACGTGTTTAACCACTGTACATTCCTTGATAAAGATATGATGGGTTGGCATAAAATGCTGTTGAGACCAAACCCTGCTTCTCAAATTCATTTTAGCAGAGGGGTCAAAGTGGAACAGAAACAATACAATCTGGCAGGAGAAAAAACTGATTTCCAGAGCCACAGCTTCCCCGAGGCACACAGACACCCGGGTCTCAATCTGGACTCTACCCCGTGCTTCGTGGACCTGACTGGAAACTTTTCATCAATGCAGAGATCACCTACAAGGTCCCTGGGACTTAAAAAAACCTCTGTTTCCATTTAAGCACACCCACATGGAGGCCTATTTGGCTCAAGTAAAATCTGACTTATCAATAAACGCTAAGTCTTTTATTAGAACAGGGTAGTATTTGTAGCTTAAATCGGAAGATCAGAACCACCTGATCTTTTTTGGCCAGATCTAGGCATTTATTCACTCCTAGGAGTGAATGTGTGGCATAGCTCCTAGCAGTCAAAGGTCTTGATTCTGTGCTTCCCATAGAACTTTCTGTGATGATGGAAACATCCTATATGTGTGCCGTCCAGAATGGCAGACACTAGCCACGTGTGATTCCTGAGCACCTGAGATGTGGTGTGGGGTGACTGAAGAACTGAAGTTTTCATTTTATTTCAACCAATTTAAACAGCCATACATGGTTAGTAGCTGCCTTACTGGGCAGCACAGCTACAGGTAAATCTTTTTTTTTTTTGAGAGTCTTGCTCTGTCACCAGGCTGGAGTGCAGTGGCACGATCTTGGCCCACTGTAACCTCCGCCTCTTGGGTTCAAGCGATTCTCCTGCCTCAGCCTCTCAACAGCTGGACTACAGGCATGAGCCACCATGCCCAGCTAATTTTTTCATTTTTGGTAGAGACGAGGTTTTACCATGTTGGCCAGATGGTCTCGATCTCTTGACTTCGTGATACGCCCTCCTCAGCCTCCCAAAGTGCTGGGATTAGAGGCATGAGCCACTGTGCCCAGCCCAGCTATAGGTAAATCTTAATGTCAGTCTGAGACGACAGCATATTCCCATACTCGCCTGAGCGCACTGGGAACCTGAGGCCATCTGGGCTTAGTGACCAGGTAGACCTGGTTCCAATCTTGGCTTTGCCACTAACCAGCTGTGCAGCCTTGGCCCAGTCACTCAGCTTCTCTGGGCCTGAATTTTCTCACTTGTAAAATAGAGCTTATAATAGTAACACCTCATACTTTCTAGAGTGATCTACTTCAAACCCAAACCAGAATATCCTGCAGTAGCACCAAACTCTGAACACAGACTCTAAGGCCCTAGACAACCTGGCCTTGCCTGTTTTACCCATTTTAACGTTTCTCTTCCTCTTCCTACTCCTCATCCTCCTTCGTCCTGGCTGTCCTTTCGTTCCTTGGGCATGTAGAGCCTGCTCGTACCCCAGGGCCTTTGCGTTTGCTGTTGTCTGCTTGGACAGCTCTCTTCCAAGCTCTTGGCATTTAGGTATCAGCTCAGATGCTAACCTCCCCAGAGAAGCTTCCATGATGGTTGATCATGAACTACTGCCGTGCAGTCTCTCCTCATCCCGTTACCCTCTTGGCTTTCTCCACAACATTTACAATCTTCGAAACAAACGTGCTTTTATGTGTGTTTACCTGTATACTTTCTATCTCTGCTATTACAGATACACCAGTGAGAGCGGGGCCCTGCTGCAGCTGGTACATGGCTGTAAACCAAGAGCACAGTAGGTGCTCAGTAAGTATCTGGGAAGAGAACGAGAAAACCGTAGCTTTGATGAAATGATTACAGCTGTAAAGCAGGATGTTAGTGGGTATCATGTCCACAAAGACCCCAAATGTGCCTGCAGGTTTTGCCTGGCCGCTTGTGCTCCTATGAGCCACCAAGAGAAGAATGTTCTCAAGGTGCTGCTGCCTTTTGCCACCAAAATGAGGCATGTAGAGCCAATCCAAACCCAAAACGAGCCTGGATCCCAGCCCAGGGCTGCTCTGCTGGACCCACGGGCCCCTGAGGGACAAACCAATGCTTGCTGTCGAAGGCGCGCTTGCTGTTGAATATTTCTGAGATGTCAGCTTGTGTTGCTATGCAGCATGGTCACAGCAAGAGCTGCCTAATGCAAGTCAAGCCTCCCAGGGATTAAATAAGACCCAAGTCCACCAGCCAATACAGTGTGGAGAACACTCTGCTTTGAATACTTCTCAGCAGAGCTTAGTGCATATTGCAGCTGCCATCACCCCCATTACCAGTGGCAATTACTGAGCACTTACTATGTGTCAGACAGGCCATGTGCCTTTTCTTTTTTCAGTCTTTGAGTAGCATCTATGCAATATGACCCTTAAGATCTCCGTATCTGACGTAAGGACAGTGAGGCTCAGAGAGGTTGATTTCCCCAAGGGCATTCAGAGGGTAAGGGACAGAAAGACCTAACACGAGTCTGTCTGAGGCCAAAAGGAGTAATCCTTCCTTCTGTGCTACATCACCACACCAGGCACTTTCAGGGCACTGAGCGGCCTCCTGTGGGGGATGGGAGACCCTGTGGTGTCTGCTCCGTCTAGCACAGGCCTTCTCAACCTCAGCATGATTGACACTTGGGGTCAGATAATTCTTTGTTGTGAGGGCTGTCCTGGAATTGCAGGGTGTAGAGCAGTGTCCTTAACTTCTAACAAGATGCCGGTAGCCTCTGCTCCAGGCGTGAGAACCAAAAAGGTCTCCAGACATTGCTAGATGTTCTCGGTGGGGATTCACCTGCCCCACAGAGGACCAGTGGTCTAGGGCAGCCTGGTAGCAGGAAGAGCTGACACGAAGGCGTCGTCCTGCTTTCGATGGACGACTGCGTTCAGACTCACGACAATCACCTGCGGTAGGCCTGGGTCTTCTCCCATTTTGCAGATGAAAGAACTTAGGCTGGGCCGGGCGCGGTGGCTCACGCCTGTAATCCCAGCACTTTGGGAGGCTGAGGTGGGTGGATCATGAGGTCAAGAGATCGAGACCATCCTGGTCAACATGGTAAAACCCCGTCTCTACTAAAAATACAAAAAATTAGCTGGGCGCGGTGGCGCGTGCCTGTAATCCCAGCTACTCGGGAGGCTGAGGCAGGAGAATTGCCTGAACCCAGGAGGCGGAGGTTGCGGTGAGCTGAGATCGCGCCATTGCACTCCAGCCTGGGTAACAAGAGTGAAACTCCGTCTCAAAAAAAAAAAAAAAAAAAGAAAGAAAGAAAGAACTTAGGCTTAAAGAAGAACTTGTCAGTGGCAGAGTTCAAGGTCTTAATCATGCCATTCAAACTGCACTTGAATCCCAGATGGAGGGATGCAGGCGCTACAAGAGCCCCTCGAGGGACCCCGAGTCCACAAAGGGGCTATCATAGGTCAATGTCACCCAGCTTGGTTTGGAGCCCAGGACTTCTGGATTCTGGGAATTGCTTTGTTCTCTTTCTTTCATTTGAGAACCAAATGGCTCTTGAGGACAAAGACCTTCCAGAGTTTCTTCCAAAGCCCCTCCGCCATAACAAGTACAAATAGAAAACTCTCTTCTTCCCACCTTCCTGCTTAGGGAGGGATTCCACCCGAAAGCAGCAATGCATCCTGTCGATGCCTTAAAAACTCAGGGCTGTTACCACAGAACTTCGCAAGGTTGCTCTCCGCGTGCCAGAGCCAATGCAGGCCCCTTTGGTCACTGGGGAAAAGCCAGGCCTGCTCTTTGCCCAAATGCATTATTTTTAGCTCTGCACTGGGACCCATTAGCTGGAATTGTGCCCTGGAGGTCAGGCAGGCTGCACCGGAAATTCAATAGATGAACTTTCTCTGATGATGCTTTAAATCTCAGCAGCCCCACCCTGTCCTGGGCAGTGCCCACCAACCCATGGCTGCAGGGGTCCTGTGAAAGGCACAGGCAGGGCTGAGGACCAGGGTGGGGGCACTCAGGGAGCACAGAGTGAGGCACTGCGTGTCAGTGCATTAGGGTGAGGGGATGTACATAGGTGCTGTGCAAACAGGGGTACAGTCAGGTGCAGGCATTAATTATCATTATTTTCCTGTGGCACATCTACACCATGGAATACTATGCAGCCATAAAAAACGATGAGTTCGTGTCCTTTGTAACGACATGGATGAATCTGGAAACCATCATTCTCAGCAAACTGATACAAGAACAGAAAATCAGACACCGCATGTTCTCACTCATAGGCGGGTGTTGAACAGTGAGAACATATGGACACAGGGCGGGGAGCATCACACACTGGGGTCTGTTGGGGAGGTCTAGGGGAGGGACAGAGTAGGGTAGGGAGTTGGGGAGGGACAACATGGGGAGAAATCCCAGATATAGGTGACGGGGGATGGAGGCAGCAAACCACCTTGCCATGTATGTACCTATGCAACAATCCCACATGATCTGCACATGTACCCAGAACCTAAAGTATAATTAAAAAATAATAATAATCACTATTTTCCTTGCCAACTTGTTCAGCTCCAGTGTCCCCTCCTTGGGGACAATCCCATCCCCAGTAGCCCCCCCATCCCTCCCAGCACAGCATCCTCTTCATAGTGTCCATCATCTCCATAAGCTTCTCGTGCATTTCCTTATTCCCTGCTTCTCTCCGTCGCTAGTGTGCCGCCTCCCTGAGGGCAGGGACCGCATCTGTTCTACTTAGTGCTGTGTCCCTGATACCAGAATGGTGCCTAGAAAATGGCTAATACATCTGTGTTTAATAGAGTGTATGTGACCTGTGAAAAACAAGGACTGGATGTTGCTAAATCTATGTGACGCCACACGTAAGAAAACCACGGCCGGCTAGTCTGTGCCATGTCATCAACTCCAATACGCAGGTTTATTTCGAAGATGCTTTAAAGCACGGCCCTGTAGATGAGATCCTCTGTGACGGACACTCGGGCACTGCAGCTGCTTGTCTGCCTGTTTTCATCCTATTACTGCTCCTGGGGTTATTGTTGGGCAAGCCATGGCCCTTCTCTAGGTGCTGCTCCTTCACCTTTTGAATGTGAATCAACAGAGAGGCCGACGTCCAAGGTTGGCTCCCATTCAGATGTCATGACTCCTATTAACCTGCGCATTGCAGGCCACGCTCTTCAGCTCGTACTATTGTTTTACACTACACACTGGCCTGGCTTCATTTTCCACGTGCTCCAAGGCAGGGTGGAGGCATTAATTATCATTATTTTCCTGTGATTCATGATGCATTGCAAGGTGAGAGAAGGAATAGGCAGAAATGTGTAAAGATATGGTTCTGTTTCTGCCAGACAAGCCAGGACTGGAAAACCCTTATGCGTGTGTGTTGAATGTATGTAAACATGTGTGTGGGCGTGTGTATGCGTGTGTATAGATTTGCCAATAAGACAGTTTGTGGTTAACAGCAAACAGTATGCATGATATTATCTTATTCTCATAAAAGTATCTCTATATGTGGGTATATATGTGTAATAAATGATTACTAAAATGTTTACAATGGTTTTCTAAGGGTGATGGGAGTAAAGGTAATTCTTTCTTTCTTAGGGTTTTCTGGAGCAATTATTATTTTAGGCAAATTTTATATATAATTTATATAACCAGAAAGAATGCCCACCAAATGATTTCAGGGTGATTAAAAAGCCTGCAAACATAAATGAAACAAGCATGTACATATATCATCACTTACATAGTTATCCTTGCTGGCAATGAAAATATGAAGAAATATTGGGAAACTTCAAATGAGGAATATTCTATTTAAAAAGAAAAAAAAGACTGAATGTCTTAAGAGTATTCTGTGTCTTAAAAGACAGGGCAATGCCAAGGACCTGCTCAGCTTAACGGAGACTAGAGTGTGAGACAATTCAATGTGATATGACTCTAGACTGGATCTTGTACTGCAGGTAAATATGCTCTACAAGACATGGTTGGCCAACTGACAAAACTGGAAAACAGAATATGGATTAGATAATGTATTGCATCAACATTAAATTAACTGAAGTTGATGACTGTGGGTATGTAAAAGAATATTCTTATTCTTAGGAAATACACATTGAACTAGAGTTAAAAGGCCATGATTATACGTAACTTGCTCTGAAGTGGTTATCTATCTAAATCTACCATCTATGTAATCTATCACTTATCCATCAATCATCTCTTAATCATTTGTCTATCTATCATCTATCTACTAAATCTACCACCTATCTAACACTTATCTATCTAATGGATCATCTATCTATTAATCACCTGTCTATCTTATCTATCATCTATCTATCTATCGATCTATCTATCTATCTCTATCTCCCTTCTTTGATCTGTCCACTCACCCATCTATTCACCTATCCACCCCTCCATCCATCTATCCATCTACCTACCTACCTGTCTGTCTAGCTAGAGGATGGGAAGAAAGAAAGGGAGAGAGACTGAAACTATGAAAAAGCAAATGGGTTAAATATTGACAGTAGTTCAACCTCAGTAAAGGGTATATAGTATACTCTATGTAGTCACTGCAACCTTTGAAATGAGTGTGAAATTCCAAATACGAGTAAAAAGCTAAGGAAAATTTGAATGTACAGAGATTATATGGCCTAATGGCCAAGAGCTTTTGGCCCTCTAGTTAGAATACCTTCTCTGCCATGTGCAAGTTGTGTGACCTCAGGCAAGTAGCCTCCATTTTCTGAGCCTCAGTTTCTTCTACTCTAAGAGGGAATGCATACCAGTGATAATGCAGGTGAGCTGCATGCATAATGACGTCTCACATGTCTACCTCTTCGGTTTGGCTGTGAGACCTGAGAGATGCACTTTCTTCATCTGTTTCTTCCTTACCAAAATCACGAACCTTAAATGAGGTAGTTGGTTAATAAATGTTGGCTGAATGAAATTGAGGAGGAAAAGAGGAAGAAAGGAAGGAAAGAAGGAAGGAAGGAAAAAAGGAAAAACTAGGAAGGAAAATAATAAAACCCACGTCCTCCAGAACCTCAGCCTCCACATTTACACAATGGATATAGTTCCATCTACATACATTCAAATGTTTACACGGGCCAAGCAGATAATGGAAATGGACCAAATATAAGGCAATTGTGACAAATCAGAAGGTGCCAGTGGGAGCCAAGCTATGAGGATGCAAAGGCATTAGGATGATACAATGAACTTTGGGGCTTGGGGGGAATTGTGGGATGGGTGTCAAGGATAAAAGACTACAGATATGATGCAGTGTGTTCTTCTCAGGGGATGCGTGCACCAAAAATCTCACAGGTCACCACTAAAGAACTTACTCATGTAACCAAATACCACCCGTACCCAATAACTTATAGAAAAAGAAAAATAAATAAATAAAGGGCACCCCACAGTGTTGCCAGGTGAGCACACTGTGGCTCTTCCAGATCTGCGGGATTTTCCCAATAAGCTGGAGGGGGAACCCTTGATATAACTTGTGAGAATGCAAAATGATGCAGCCACTTTGGAGAAAAGTTTGGCATTTCTCAAACATTCAATGGAAGAATATCATATGACCAAGCCATTCTACTCCTCTGCATCTACTCAAGAGGAATGCAAATGTAAGTCCACAAAAGGCATAAATGTGAATATTCATTGCAGCATTATTCATAAATGGATGAAACATTTAGGAAGCAGAAACAACCCAACTAGGTGAATGGATGAACTAAATATGGTATATCCATACAGTGGAATATTATTCCGCAATGAAAGAAACACATGACTGCCCCATGCTAGCATGTAGATGACCTTCAAAAACAGAACGCTAAGTGGGAAAAGGGGACACAAAGACCACATATTGTATAGCTGTCATTCACGGGACATGCCCACAGCAGGCAAATCTACAGAGACAGAAACCAGCTTAGTGACGGCTTAGAGAATGGGGATTAACTGTGACAAAAATGTTCTAAAACTGGATCGTGGTGATGGCTGCCGAACTTAGCGTAATTTACTAAAAATCATTGAATTGTACACTTGAAATGAGTTGCATTCTGTTCTGATCTTTTTAAGCAACACTGTGCATATCACGCAAAATATACTCGTAAGCCTCCAGTGTTAATCCCTGATCTACCCAATCAGAGGATTACACGAGATGACCTGAATGGACTCTGAGGTATTAAGCCCTTCCTGTATGCTGGCTACTAGGTCATGTTCTCTGCTGGATTTGTAAACCTGATTTTTAGGTTTACAAATTTTAGGTCATCCCCGTGCTGATCTTTTGAATTAGTAACTGTGCTTATCCCCATTTTACTAAGAAGGAGACTGAGTGCTGGAGGGAACACTATGAATCACCCAAGGCTTCCTAACTTGAATGTGGCAAAGCCATGAAGAATTCTTCGGGAGAAATTCTCCGTGACACTCTTGCATTTCAGCACATTGTACAAGCACAGCACTGGCTGTTTTTGTTCTGAAAGGTCTTTTCAAAGGTGTTTTATATAGTGAACAGTCTTGGAAGACAGACAGTGCCTTCTTCTGAAGCAAAGGGCAGACACGCTTAAGGTCCAGGACGATAAAGGCATCATCTCTTTGGGGAGGTCAGGCAGGCTTCCTGCCTGCCTTAAGTCAGGTTGGCTTGCTTTTTACCATAAGTCAGGTGGCTTAAATGACGCACATTTATTTCTCACAGTTCTGGAGACTGGGAAGTCTGAGATCAGGATGCCGGAATGGTTGGGTCCTGCTGAGAGCCCTCTTCCTGGTTGCAGACTGCTGCTGTCTTGCTATGTCCTCACATTCCTTACATAAGGGAGAGACGGCAAGCTCTGTCTCTTTTCCTCTGCTTGTAAGTGTACTGCTCCTATCACGGGAGCTCCACACTCATGACTTCATCGAAGCCTAGTTAATTCCCAAAGGCCCTACCTCTAATATCATTGCATTGGGTGTTAAGGGCTTCAAGGCCCTACCTCTAATATCATTGCATTGGGCATTAAGGGCTTCAAGGCCCTACCTCTAATATCATTGCATTGGGCGTTAAGGGCTTCAATGTATGAACTCAGGGCGCGATACGAACATACAGGCCATAATACCACCTGTTATAAAAGACGCACATTCTCTAAGGCCAGGATTCCTCTCCTGAAACCCAATCCGCTACACATGCAAGTGTCACTGGCCCCCTCTGGATAACCCGGTGGGAACTGGAGTCCGGGCAACTGGTACGGAAAGATGCTGATGCAGTGGCTGTCCTTTGTCTCTGACCCTGGGGTCTTTTGTCTTCTGCCAGCATGGGTAAAACTGTGACAGTTTGATTTGCCAGTCTACAGTAGGGCGCAGTCTCAGTCTTCAGAATTCTCGACTAAATCCAAAAACCTCATGGGCCTGCTGCAGAGCTGGCTCTGATGAAATGTCAGTTCCCTCCGCTCTTCTCTCCATGGCATCCTGAGCTGTCCCCAACTAGCACTGCAGGTATCATTGATCTCATCAGACCCAAGGCCACAAGCCAAGCCTGGGGCCTAGGGACCGTGCTCACGTCCACCAAGCCTGCCTGCTCAGATGTCCTCGCCCAGCTTCTGCGGACTCAAACTTCACACTGCTTTGTCAACAGCCAGGGGTACCAACTCTGGATTCATTTCAGGAGGCAGTTTTCTGTTTGAATGTATTTTTTTCCTTAAAGACACTGATTATAATTCCTGGAGATACTAGTAATGGACTCCATGTCAAAATTGTTTTAAGAGGAGCTAAGGATTGCTATGTATACAGCTGTGATAAATTCTGGGTTGCTTCCCTCTTGGGTTTTGTAGGCTAAAAGATAGGTTCTTTACCTCTAGAAAAGTTATCAGTGCTAGAGGTGTCCTATTAACACGTGACATTCATCAAGGGTTCTGGCTTTTAGGGGGTTTGTAAATCAGTAACAAAGGCCAGCAATGAGCAAGGACCTATGCTGTCCACTGTGGGAACCACAAGCCACACGTGCCTACGAAGCACTGGAAATGGGGCAAGCTTCGGTTTAGATGTGCTGTTAGCATGAAACACACACTAGGTTCCAAATACTTAGTGTAAAACAGTGTAAAATATCTCATTGTTAATGTTTATTTTTATTACATGGGGAAAGGATGTTTTAATATAATGGGCTAAAGAATGATTATTACAATTAAATTCAACTTTTCTTAAAACTGTTTTTGAACATGACTATTAGAAAATTTAAAATTTCTTATGTGGCTCACCTTGGGTTTTTACTGGACAGTGTGGTTTAGAACTTCCTCCCCCTTTTCCTCTTCCTGCCATGGGCCTTGTGGTCTTTCTGTTAAAGCACTCTGGATTCAAGGCCACCACAGCCCATATATCACTTTTGGGTGAATTAGGGAAAAAAGCCCTTCCTTGAGACATTCCCTCCAACAGTCAGAAGGACCGCCGTAGTATACGGATGTTGCTGGAATGTCCACTGCCCCCGCCGGAACGCTGTCACGGTTGAGTGTGCACATCACCGTCTGATGGCGCTGAGTGCCGTGGACAATCTAGCATGGGGGTCTGTAGCTTGTTCTGGGGGCGGGGTTTGCGGGGAAGTATTTTTTCCACGCCGTTTCTCCACCTCAACAGTTCGTGAGGTTCTTGTCTGCTCAGACGTGGAGCTTTAAACACCAGAGAAAAGACTGCTTGCTGTCTGTCAGACTCTATTTGAGGGAAACAAAAATCAAAATCACTACTCGAATGCTTTTTTTTTTGATTTTTGTTTTTTTTCTGGATGTGTTTCCAGGGATTACAAAAAAGATACAGAGACTCCACTTCCGGCTCGGTGGAGACCTTGCATCCCCTGGTTCTTTACGCACACCTTGTGCTGTCGCATGCTGACTAATGAAAGGAAACACCGGAAACTGCAGTTCTTTCTTCAAAAATCTGAAAACTCCAGAGCACACAGGACTCGAGGCAAACCTTTCCTGAGAAAAGCAAAACGCTGGATATTTTACACTTTCTAAGCCATAAGATTTCTGTTGACCACTCAATTCTCCTGTGGTAGCCCCCAAGGCAGCCACAGGCAAAACAGAAGTGAATTTGAGTGGCTGTGTTCCAATAAAACTTTATTTACAAAATAGGCGGCGACTAGGTTTGGCCCATGGCTCGTGGTTTGCCATCCCCTATTCTAGAAGAGGGCTTTTAAACAGTTACCCCACGGGCCAACCCATTATGCAAATGTATTTCGCTTTTTTTTTTGCCCATTAAAAAATTACAATTTATTGCTAACTTTGAAAAACAAGGTTCCCCCCAACCCCAAAATCTATGTTTTCCATTCTTTTGAAGATATAAAATACTGAACTCCTATTACCTCATGATCACAACTGGTTATAGCAATTTCCTTGCTGGGAAAGACAAAGAGCAGAATCTTGGCTGCCTTCTAGAAGAGGCAGATCCAACTTGCCGCTTATTTAAGTCACCTGCTTAGCTACAGCAGGCATTCAGGGTTTGACTCATCGTCCAAAGCACCACTGATGGTCCATCAAGGGGTAAGTGGGTAAAGAGAATGTGGTACACAAACACAAGGGAAGACTATTCAGCCTTAGAAAAAAAAGTAAATCCTGTTACTTGTTAGAACACGGACGAACCCACAGGACACCATGTTAAGTGAAGTAAGCCAGGCACAGAGAGACAAATACTGCATGATCTCATGTACATGTGGAATCTATAGAAGCAGAGCTAGAATGGCAGTTACCAGGGGCTGGGTAAGGGACAGTTGTGGAGATACTGGTCAAAGGGCACCAAATATCAGTTAGACAGGAGAAGGAATACGCTCAAGAGTTTTTTGGTACACTATGTTGAATTTGGTTATTAATAATATATTCTTTTTTTTTGAGACAGAGTCTCTATCACCCAGGCTGGAGTGCAGGGGCACGATCTCGGCTCACTGCAACTCTGCCTCCTGGGTTCAAGTGATTCTCCTGTCTCAGCCTCCCAAGTAGCTAGGACTATGGGTGCACATCACCATGCCCAGCTAATTTTTGTATTTTTAGTAGAGACGGGGTTTCACCATGCTGGCCACCTTGGTCTTGAACTCCTGACCTCAGGTGATCCACTCACTTCAGCCTCCTAGTGTAATAACATATTCTTGAAAATTGCTAAGACAGTAGATTAAGTTCTCATTATAACAACAACAACAACAAAAAGCATGTGAGGTAATTCATATGTTAATTATTAGGTTGGTGCAAAAATAATTGTGGATTCTGGCACTTAAAATTAATGCAAGAAACACAGTTACCTTTGTACCAGCCTAATAGCTGAATTTAGCCACTCCCTAATGTATATGTATTCTAAAATAATATGTTGTACATTACACACACACACACACACACACACACACACACACACACACAATTTTCAATTGTCAAATAAAAGGAAGAAAGTCAGGAATGAACCAAAAACCCCAACTCGGCTGGCATGATGCCAGAACAAAGAGCTGGCAATGGAAAGGTTGAGTGGATCGGCTGAAGTGTGTTGCACATAAGCCCCTGTACAGCTGAACCTCGTACATTTCAGTATGAATGTTCTTAGCAAATGGGATGTCCAAGTGAAAGTCCCAGCAGTTCCGTCCAGCTGGCTGCAGAATGACTCACTTTGATAACGTCCTCATCTGTGGACTTGCACTCCACCGCCTCTGAGATGTCCGTCATGGCACTGTTCTCCTCCACAGAGACCACCTTGATGGGCATGGCGACTGTCTTTCCTGTGAGTATGGCAGTGTTCAGAATTTCAGTGTCCTGCCAAAAAGAAGAAGACACACTGGGTCAAGGGAGATACTCTATTCGTTGGGAACTGGACGATTGCAGGGGGCACTTCCTGGGGTAAACGCCAGGTTGTCCTCATTTGGACTAGACACTGTACCATTTACACACTGTGCCGGGACTGGGAATAAAGGGTTATTTTTTGGAACAATTTACCAAGAATGTTCAACAATTAACTTTTAGTTTATCTAAGATCATCTTCCTAGTTTTCAACAATAATCAAAAAGTATTTATTCTTTTTCTCTATCGTAGAGATCAAGTAGAAGAAATACATCAGTTAGGTTTTGGTTGTAAGCAACAGAGACTGACTCTGGGTACCTTAAGCAACCACAATACGTCGAATAATGCTTCCCTCTCACCCACTGCAGAAGATATCCATGCTCTAATCTCTGGGGTCTGTGAATATGTTACCTTACCTGGTAAAAGGGACATTGCAGGCAGGACTGAAGTAGGATCTTGAGATGGAAGGATTATCCTGGATTATCTAGGTGGATCCAGTCATCCTAAAGTCCTTATAAGGGGGAGCCATGAAGGCCAGAGGAGGATGAGGAGGTGTGGCAGTGGAGGCAGAGGTCAGAGTGATATGGCCATGAGCAAGAGAGGTAAACAGCCTCTAGAAGCAAGCTGGAGAAGTCAAAGAACAGATTTTCCCTGAGAGCTTCCAGAAGCAGCCATCCCAACGTCTTCACTTGAGCCCATTAAGACTCACTTCCGACTTCCGCCCCCCAGAACTGAAGGATAATACATTTGTGTTAATCTGTCACAGCAACATCAGGAAACTCATACAGATCCTCATGGGCTGGATCCTGGATTGCTCCCAGCATCAAAGGGAGAGCTCAAGAAGGCTTTGCAAAGTCCGGATCACCTTCAAGGCTACTAAAAGCAGGAAATAATGGGCAGTGTCTCCCGAGTAAGGTGGAATGAATGTCTTCAACCATTTCTTTTTTTTTTTAACCTTAGGTATAAGGGAAATTTATTGGCTCATCTGAAATGCCTATAGCATGGAATATGACTGTGTCCAAAGGGTCAAACAGTGTGTCATATGCTGGTGGTTTTCTTGACCTCTTTTCCCCCTTCATCTCCCTTTCCCCATCTTCAACCATTTCTATTCTTCTGTTTTTTTCTTTTGAAATGGGGTCTCACTGTGTTGCCCAGACTGTTCTTGAACTCCTAGCCTCAAGCGATCCTCTCACCTCGGCCTACCAAAGTGCTGCTACCACGGGCAGGTGTCACCATGCCCAGATAATTTTTTTCTAATTTTTTACTTTTCTTGTAAAGACAGGGTCTTGCTACGTTGTCCAGGCTGGTCTTGAACTCCTAGCTTCAAGCAATCCTCCCACCTCAGTCTCCCAAAGTGCCACGATTACAGGCATGGGCCATTGTGCTTGGCAGCTTTATTATTTTTTTAAATGAAGACTAAAGCAAAGCAAATGGCCTTCCTCTGTTGCTCCGTGGGAGCCCGTTCCATCACAGCCGTGAGCACCTTGATTTCTCCTGCTCAGATGACTTTATGCGAAACTATTAGCATTGCACCTCTCACGTATGTTGCTGAAGAAAACGCTTTCTATTTGATCTTGTAGGATACTACCTGACTGCCTTTTTATAATCCTTTTCTTTAAGAACAGATGAAAATGCAAAAGGGCCTTTGGCTTTGGGACATCTAATGATGCCAGTTTCTCCCAAAGTCCCTCTCCAGAAACACTGCTCTGGCGTGAAGCGGAGATGGAAGGAAAGAAGATTTTCTCCATTCTTTCTCCAGGGAAGCAACTGACACAAAAATGACCTTTTGCATTAAACAAGAGCTCAGTTGAAAGAGTTATGAGTTGTAAGTAGAGGCTTGGCCTCTCTGTTGCTTTTGCGTCAGCCAGCAGTTCCATCACCCTCAGCCGTATCTTCTCCCGGGTCCATGGGATTCCTGGAGATGCGCTGCAGTCCGGGCAGCTTGTGCAATGGCTATTACAGAGGCTAAGAATACTTTAGAAATTCCCCAAGTCTATTTCCAGGTTCATTACAGGTAAGGTGCTCAGAGTTCCGTCTTTACATTTTCTCTCTCAGAATGGTTTTTGGCCAATGGCTTCATTAAGGCAGAACATTCCCTCATGGACTGTGATTAGTTTTCTAACAGTTGTTGCAATTACACACACACACACGCACACACACACACTCTCTCTCTCTCACACACACACACATACACACTCTTAACACTCCATATTCCTAAACTGTGATTAGTTTTCCAGTGGTTGCTGCAATTTCACACACACACATTCACACCACACACACACACCTTCACACACTCTAACACTCCTTATTCCTAAATTACATGAGTGAAATTGTGCGAGTGCCCGTCAGTGTGCACGTATGGATACATGTGTCTGTGTGTGTCTGTGTGTGAGTGCCTGTGTGTGTATGGGTACATGTGCCTGTGTGTGTGCCTGTATTTGGGTATGTGTGAGTGCCTGTGTTTGTATAGGTGTGAGTGTCTATGTCTGTGTATGTGCGAGTGCCTGCGCGTGTGTGTCTGTGTGTATATGCATGAGTGCCTGTGTGCATATGGGTGCAAGTGCCTATGTGTGTGCCTGTGTGTATATGCATGAGTGCCTGTGTGCATATGGGTGCATGTGCCTCTGTGTATGTGTGAGTGCCTGTGTCTGTGTATGTGTGAGTGCCTGTGTGCTTACGATATTGATGTGGAAGGCCTACAGAGTTCTTTGCATCTGGCTGCAGCTCTCAAATACCTTTTTAGCTGAGGCCAGTTCACAGCAATATGTCTAGTGCACTATTTACGTGTATACAATTGTTCCGTCTTCTGAAACCCACCCAAACTCCCGCTGGATAAAGAAGAACACATCGTGTGCATGGCTGCCTGGGTGTGGATGCCACTTCCCTTCATGCTGCTGCTTAGCCCTGCTCACGGGAAGGTTTACTGCTGGCTGCCTTCCCTCTGGCCCCATTTAGAGATCGCTTACGAACACCATCTCGGGGCCTCACAGAACCCGACCAAGGCATAAGTATGACTTGGAAGCCTTTTCTATTATTAAATGTTTCATCTCTCCTTTTACCCTACTCTGGAGCCCCCCACCCACTTCCATCAGTAATCAGAGAACTGTTCTGTTTTGCTGAAAAGAATCAATAAGGTAGGGTTCTTTAAATCACGGTCATTTCAAATTTGAAAAAAGCCTGGGGCTTCTGAGAAAACACATTGTTGTTCGATTTACCCTCATAAATGTAAATTAGTTTGGCCATTTTCTAGGTGAATTGTATTTTTAACTTTTAAATAAATAAGAACATGGAAATACTTCATGGAATGACTTCTGTGTATGAGTACGTGTGCCTGTGTGGGTCCCTGTGTGCTTGTGTGTGGGTGCATGTGCCTGTGTGTGCCTGATATTGATGTGGCAGGCCTACAGAGTAGGCACTCACACATACACACACACAAGCACACACACACACATACACACAGGCACATGCACCCATACCTAGAAGTAATTTCATGAAGTCATTCCGGAAGTAATTCCATGTTCCTTAACATGGAAGTGTTACAAGACTCAGAAGTGTGAATGGAAAATTGGACTGATTGGCTGCAGGGATGGGGGAGTTGTCCCAGGAATGGGTGTGAAATGCCCCACTTCAAATATCGCCCAAGGGTTCTCTTGCAGAGTAGAAGAGTGAGGAAATGTATTCCATCCACACAGTGGAAGCCGACTCAGCCACAAAAAGGAATGCGTGCGTGCTACAACATGGGCGGGTCATGAAAATGCTGTGCGAAGTGAAGCAAGCCCAACACAGAGGCCACAGCGTATACGGTTCTATTCATATGAGACGTACAGACCAGGCAAAGCCACAGACAGAAAGTGCATTCGTGGTGGCCAGGCGATGCGGGGGTGGGGAAGGGAAGTGAAGGTAATGGGTAGGGGATTTCCTTTTGTGTAGATGAAAGTGTTCTGAAATTAGACAGGATGATGGTTCATAACCTTGCAAATACCAAGAACCACTGAACTGTATATTTTAAAAGAGTACATTTTATGGCATGAGAATTATATCTCTATAAAGAAGAAGGGAAAGGGTGTGGGATGGGGCTATAGGCTCAGATCTGGTTTTCGACCCTGGGCTCCTGCATGGCCTCAGACAAGCCAACAATCTATCCACTCACAACTGACTGACCCTGGAAATGGAGTGAAAACAGACACCCTCGTGGCTCAGACACCAGGTGCCTGCCTAGTAAAGCAACTTTGGGGGTTCAAATTTTATGAGTGTCTGGGGAAAGGGTGAGCTTAATCTAAAATATCCCAGAGAGCAGAAAACAGCCTCTCTCAATTCCTGTGTCCAGGAGTCAAGAAGAGGTTGTAGTTAATAAAAAGGAAAAAACAGCCAGGTCACATCTGAGGAGCTCTCTGCAGGTGCTAGGTGTTGCTGACATGCCTACTGCTACTGCAAGCCTAGGAAGCAGGTAGTTGTGTTATCCTTGGTCTATGCGTGGGGAAACTGAGGAATGGAGCTGAGTGACTGACTTGTCTCGGGGCACAGCCCATACATGTTCTGGCGGCACTTGAACGTCCAGCCCAGGGCAGGAGCACATGTTCTTGATCACAACTTCTCGACTCAGGTCAAGAGCAAGGACCGGAGAGAGAACTGCCTTAAATCCTGGCCTTGCCCTTTTCTTGCTATTATTTAAATTCTCCAAGCATCAGTTTCCTCGACTGTGAACTAACTACCAGAATAATGAGGGTTGCTGTGAAGATTAAATCAGATAATGTGTATGGATTGCCTGTCAGGGTTTGGAACAGTCTAAGTTTCAAAGGGCAGCTGTTAAACAAAAATGCGGAGTGTCTCCTATGAGGCAACTGGTGGCTGGAGGGAGGCCAGAGTCACCCACTTCAATCTCTCTTTTTCTCTGAAAATTGGGGGTGTGCAGGAGGAGGAATAGAAAATAGAATAAAAACAAGTCAAACATGTAGCAAACACCAAACACATTTTAAAGCGAATTTATGTTAGCACTTTTTGTATTCATTTCGTAGTTTTTTTTAATTTACAAAAGAGGAAAAACATACTGATAACTTTGAAATCTCCTCTGTCATCTTTTTCCAGTCTTGATCCTCAATTTCCACTCCCCAGAGGCAACTGCTGTCAGGATTTGGCAAGTATCTTTCCAGTTTGTGATTCTACACTTTACCAAGTATCCATATTTATGCAAAGAAAATATATAGAAAACACAATTTATATTTAAGTAAAAAAAAAAAAGAAAATATGGTATTGTCTTTTGCTTTTCTGTTTTATATAGTTTATATAAATAGATCATATTGTACTTTCATCAACTTACGTTTTGTTTTTCAAAACACTCAACATTATGTTTTTATGATCTATCACTGTTTGTAGAGCTGGACCGTTTATTCCCATTTAGGTCCATATTTACATATTGATTGAATTCATCTGTCTCAAAGACGGACTAAACTCCATCGTGTACCTTCTCTGGATTCTACTTCTCTATTCTGCTACCCATGGGAAATTACCGTGCTTTAAATTCTTTGCCTTTGCAAATAACTGGATCTCTCCCCATGCATATATATCCAGGGTTCTTTAAAACCTTTGAGTCCTAGAAGTGAAATTGCTGGTTGAGAGTCTACACATTTAACTCTTTGATTCCGCCATTTGATATTTCCAAGTGGTTGTCCTCATACGCTCTGAGCAGCGTGGGAGGCTGTCCTTCCCTGAGACCCTGGAACCCCCGTGATGTGTATCCCGTGGCCAGGTGATGGCTCTAGTTGGTCAATGGAACATGAACCTACCTGTTGTTGTGATGGGATTTTGTAGAGTGGCTGATGCTCATCATCAGTTGACTTTCATAAAGGAAGTTATCCCATACAATCTGGGTGGGCCTGATCCAATCAGTTGAAAGGCATTTAGAAGCAGAGCTGAGGCTTCCCTGAACAGGAAGAAATCTGGCCTGTGGATAGCACCTTTAGTTTGTGCCCCAAAGATGCAGGCTGCCCTTCATGACAGCTTTTCCAGGACACATAGCTGTATCTGTCTATCTAACCTATCAATCAGTCAATCATCCATCTATCTATGTGTCTATCATCTATCAAATCTATCTTCCATCATCTATCTAATCTGTTATCTCGCTATCTACCTACCTATCTACCTATCCATCCAATCTGTCATCTATCTGTTATCTACCTTACTTCTCACTGTCTAATCGAATCTGTCTTCTGTCTCCTTATCTGTCTACCTATCTTCTCATCTGGTTTCTCTAACGGAACCTCCTGTATTTCCAGCCTCTTTATTTTAGGTAATTCGGTGGGTAGGGTACCATTTACTTCACGATTACTGTAGTAACTGTGCCTGGCTCATGGTGGCCATGGATGTTCAGGGTTTGTGGACTGCAGAGACCTGAGAGCTCTAAGGCCTGGCTTTGGGCCCGTCCCTGATGCCAAGGTCACAGGCACATGGGCAAATGGGGCTTGGCAAGTTGCTTTCTCCCTTGAGGAAGCTGCTGGGAAAGTGATTACATAAAGTGTCCGGGAACCACAAACAACAAGTGGGAATCCCACAGAGAACCCAGGAATTAGCCTGCCTTGCACTTTGCTAAGAAAACGTGGCCCTTCCAAGTGGATTTGTTTTAAGGGGCTTTTCTTCCTGTGCAGGTTAAACCAGTCAGCCACACACCTCAAAGGAGACCCTGCAGGAACTCCCACTGGTTGAGCCCAGACCTTACATTCTCATTCACAAATTTAATTTCTGGGGAGAAACTTCTCCTACAGAACTGGCTATTTTAAAGCAAGTTGTAAGTCATCTCATTTTTGAGCACCAGAGTCAGAGAGGAAAGGGGTTCCTCAGCCCCCCGGACGAGGAGGAATGGCTTGCCCAGGGCCACGCCGCTGGAGAGTGACGCCATCTTGCTTTTATTTATTTTATCCACCACACCTGCCACTTCTCTCAGGCATGTTCTCTCTGAGACAGAGGAGACTTTTGGTGGCAACAGCAGAAGGTGTTACACGCCAGATTCTCTTAAGCGCTTTGGGCGTCCTAGCTCCCCGAACCCTCGGAGGGAGACTCTTGTTCTCGCCCTGATTTGAAGGGTGAAGAGACGAAGTCAAGAATGGCAGCTAAGTCGCCCAAGCTCACAAAGCCAGCAGCTGGGTGGAGCTGAGATATGAACCCCAAGCGAGAGGTCCAGCCTCTGGTTCTTACTCTTGGCACAAGACAACCCTTTAGAAAACAAGCCCCCCAGTGTGGGTGGGGGACTGAGCGGGTGGCCCTGAGGGCCTGTCTGGCCATGGACTGGAGAAGCCACTGGACAGTGGGACATGGACGTTTTTCAATTCTCTCCAGACTCGCTGTGACATTGGTGACTCTTAAACCTATCCAATCCGTCTTCAATCACCTATCCAAGGACACTTAAATTTAAGGACATTTAAGGATGTGTAAATCCAAGTCTCCTTCCTTACATCTGCAGCCAGAGAAGCAACCACTCCTGTGAGCGTCTCCCAAATCCACGGTTTTCTTCCCCACAGGTGGACGAATGCTCCCCTTCCACATGGACAGGCATCCACAGCGGCCAGGGTGTCTCACCTGGTCTCCTTTGGGGGCTTGCGGAGCTGGCTGCAGACCAACAGTTTCGCATTTTCCCTAAAGAAGGCAACTAGTAAGGAAATCTACTATTCACTAATTCGAAGTAGATGCTGAGAACAGAGACTGCCACCATGTGCTGCTGCTCAGAATGAAAAGAAAGATGAATTGAATTTCTGTGGGGAGAGGAGGTGTCTTTCACGTCCCATTAGAGTTTCCAGACTGATTAATAAGATACAGGGGCCAATTCCTGCCCATGGCATGTTTTTATGTGAACTTGTTAGCCAAGAATGATTTTTACATTTTCGAGGCTTATAAAAAAAAGGGAAGAGCTGGGCGTGGTGGCTCACACCTGTAATTCTAGCACTTTGGGAGGCCGAGGTGGGTGGATCACGAGGTCAAGAGATTGAGACCATCCTGGTCAACAAGGTGAAACCCCATCTCTACTAAAAATAAAAAAAATTAGCATGCCTATAATCTCAGCTACTCAGGAGGCTGAGGCAGGAGAACTGCCTGAACCCAGGAGGCGGAGGTTGCGGTGAGCCGAGATCGCACCATTGCACTCCAGCCTGGGTAACAAGAGCAAAACTCTGTCTCAAAAAAAAAAAAAAAAAAAAAAAAAGGAAAGAAAATCAATATGCAACAGAGACTATGTGTCCTGCAAACTGAAAATACTATCTAGCCCTTTATAGAAAATCTTTGCTGATCCCTGAACAAGATCATTTTTCCAACACAAGGGGCCCTCTTTCCCCCAAGAGCCTCTCCTAATCCTGGAGTTTGAGGCCATTCTCTCTGGTAGAGCCATGGATGGAGTCGTGTTCCTTGCAGATGCTAACCCCTGTCCTTACGGCTTTTTCTTCCCGTGTTTCCGACGGGACTTCAACACCGGTGTGATGACTTCCTCCACAAAAGCCTGCACCCTTTGCTAAACTTGCCATACATTTGCATCTTGATAATTTGCACTGCATGTTTGGACCTGCGAGAATCCCTGTGCTAAACCAGAGGGGCTCACGTTAAATAGGAAGGGAGATTTGAATTGGGGATCACTTTATAAGGCTCTGATGATTTACATTTGTGATGATTTCCAGATGACTGACAGCATCTGGTTCCCTGCACGTGCTTTTAGCTCAAGGAAGGTGAATATAAACGCTTGAATAACAAGAAGCCCCTAAAATTGGCCCTTCTGGACTTAACCATAACAGATAACATTATAAAACCACCTGCTCCGAAGGAAAAGTGTAAACATAGGGAAAAAAGGTTGTTTCTGTTCATAGAACTGCAGTTGGTTGGGAGAACATCCCAGCAGGTTAGGACACTGAGGACAGCTGGAAGGCCCTCCGCTCACGTGGCAGGCTCTGGGACAATGGTCCAGCTTTGAAATTGGAACCTAGAAACGAGAGTCCAGCTGCCACCATTCAGAGGGCAGTGACCATCGTGGCTTCATGACTTCAAACTAAACAGGTGCCTGCCTTGTGGCCTCCGTGGGAGCTGTGTTCCTGCTCTCGCCTTGTTGGAGCTTTGCTTTCCTCATCTGTGAAATGGGGATAATCCCACTTTCCTCTGGGGTTGTAGGCAGGAGGACCTACAGAAAACCCCAGGTCAGTGCCTGGTACAGAGGTGACCACTGCACCACCCAACCCTGTTCGTCTTCAACTCAGGAAACAAAGCCAGCAAACGGTGACATTGTATTTGAATGCCCTGATTCACCACGTTGATTTTGAGCTCCCTGTAGCTGTACCAGATGGATCGGTTCCATTTTTATGTAACAAAGTTGTGAGTTGTTTTTCAGTCACCATGACCCCCCAGGTTGAAGGTCATGTATCCTGGGCATGCCCAGATGAGCCACAAATGCAAAAGGAAACCTAACTGAGGCACTCTGCTTACTGAATTAAGAAGAGAGCACTGCATAGCAGGGTCCAGGATCCAATCAGATTGAGCCCTGGCATCACCCCATGGCAGAAGCCAATCAGATTGAGCCCTGGCATCACCCCATGGCAGGAGCCAATCAGACTGAGCCCTGGCATCACCCCATGGCAGGAGCCAATCAGACTGAGCCCTGGCATCACCCCATGGCAAGATCCAATCAGACTGAGCCCTGACATCACACCATGGCAGGAGCCAATCAGATTGAGCCCTGACATCACACCATGGCAGGAGCCAATCCGACTGAGCCCTGGCATCACACCATGGCAGGAGCCAATCAGATTGAGCCCTTGCATCCCCTCATGGCAGGAGCCAATCAGATTGAGCCCTGTTGTTACCCCATGACAGGATCATGCCTCCCTGCATTACCTCATTGCCACATCCAGTCTGGTCACATCTCATGACCCAATGCTTATAAAATCGGACTCAGCTCTGGAAGACACTGCTTTGGGAACTATCCCAGGTGTTTTCTTTACTTATTACAAGTGATACGATCTCCTTGCTAACTCTTCCTTGGTTGTGGTCATTGGATTGACACCTGCCAAGCAACCGAACCCACCTGTTGTGAGGGTAACAACCCCAGCTTCTCAGGGGCAAGAGGATAAGCATTCAACTGCAATGGATTTGGGAACCAATTTAGCATCACTTGGAAGGCCAAGGAGTGGCTGTGTAATTGTACTTACACAATTCGATAAGGAGGCACCATCAGTGGGAACCTGGGGGCACTGGGAAGGTGCTTTGCTGAGGGCTTCAGTGCCTTGAAGCTGAATCCCAGAGTCTGGAGCAAGGTGTGGGCTGGTACTGATCACTCTGTGAATTTGGGGGCTGGGACTGACCTGACCCGGGGCTGATAAAGCCACCCCCTTCCTGAAGTAAAGAAAAAGAGCTTTTCTAGCTACCAAACAACGATGAAATCTGTTTAGTAGGACAATATTGAGATATTAACTTAGGTTTTGCTTTTCCTCTCTGAGGCTTTCCCTTCCTTCCTCCTATTCAAGCAGGGAAACCAGTTCTGATGCATCTTTTGGGGAGGGAGGAGAAGGACAGCAAACAAAATGCCTCCCTGAATTCCAGAGAAGTGAGGAAGATCACAAGTATGACAAATGTGTGGCCAGCATCACAGGGGAGGAGGCGTTCTCCCTCCACCCATCCTTCCAGAACAGACAGAACAATTTTTTTTTTTTCTCTTGGGAGGTAATGAGAGAGGGAGGAAGAGTGGTCTTTGGGTTCTGAAAGGGAACACGTGTCTGGTTTCTAGGCAGCGTCTTTGGAGAAGATGCAAGAGGAGATGCCTGCATGGTGTCTGTGAAGCAACACAAAGACCCTTGAATCCCAGAGGTAGCCCCCAAAAGGCAGGGGCTAGGAAAATAAACTGATTAGATCTGGAGGAAACAGAGACCCATGCCTGTCAATATCCACTCTCCTTTTTAGTCACCGGACCCTGATGCTCTGGGGGCGGGTTGGGAAGAGACTAAACTTCTCAGCCTCCCTTGCAGTTGGCTGTGACCATGTGACAGAGGTTCTAACACAGTTGTTCTCAAAGTGTGGCTGGGGCCTGAGCCAGCAGAATCAGCATCCTCTGGGGGCTTGTTAGAAATGCAAATTATTGGGCTCTACCCCAGACCTCCTGAATCAGAAACTCTGAAGATGGGTGGGCACATCAGCCTGTGCTTTACAAATTCCTCAGGTGATTCTGGTGTTGCTGAAGGTTGAGAACTGGTCTAGTCCAAAAGTAAATGGAAATATGCAGTCCTTTAGAAAATCTCCTTAATGAGAACTAGACTCAGTAAGTGGGGACATTCCTTTTGTCCTTTCCCTTCCTACCATCTGGAATATAGATATCATGGCTGGAATACCAGCAGTCACCTTGCATGATGAGGCAAACAAGGATATATAAAAGCCATTTGGTATAAAACCGGTGGCACACACCTGTAATCCCAGCACTTTGCGAGGCTGAGATGGGCAAATCACTTGAGGTCACAAGTTCAAGACCAGCCTGGCCAACATGGTGAAACCCCATCTCTACTACAAATACAAAAATTAGCTAGGGGTGGTGGCGCATGCCTGTAATCCCAGGTACTACGGAGGCTGAGGTAGGAGAATTGCTTGAGCCCGGAAGGCAGAGCTTTCAGTGAGCCAAGATTGTGCCACTGCACTCCAGCCTGGGTGACACAGTGAGATTCCATCTCAAAACAAACAAACAAAAAGCCATTTGCTGATGGTGAGATGGTAAGATAGGAGAAGGCTAAATCTCTGATGACCAATGAGTGGTCATGGCCTTACTTATGTACGTGAAATAAACTTATTATGTGTTTTACCTATAGGTTTTGAAAGCTTTCTGTTATTCTTAGCCAAAGTTAAGGCTAACTTATGTAGATATTTCTTTTTATGCTTGAGATGATGGGTGAAGAGTACTACAGGTTATACTTGAATTGGTTACAACAAATTCCAGTTTTGTAACCAGGAGAAATCAAGTCCCTGGCAAGGGTGCCAGATGGTGGCTTGTGGTTTGGGAACGGCAGGGAGTGGTGATAATCCCACTGTTCTCTGTTGCTGCTGCTGGTGGGTGCCCCCTGTGGAGCCAGACTGACAGCCGGGCTCTTATAGGAGGGAGGAGAAAGCAGAGACTGACAATTCAGCCGAATTTGCAGCAACAGAAAAATTACTCCAAAAGGACGCTTCGTTTTCCCAATTCAAGGCACGCTAGTTAGGATGAAGCGTGGGCCGCCCAGCATCCGACTGCTGTGCTTCCAGTGTGGGTTCTGGGTCCACAGCAAAGGAGCCTGGAGAAGAGCCATGTGATTAACAAGCTGACTGTGTCAGGTACAACCAGCGACTCACGTAATCCGGTGATCAGGGACACATTACGCACACACGCACAGGCATGGTAGGGGAGGCCTCTCGCAATTCCAACCACTAATGTAATTCTCCCTCTACGCAGGCCGAGTGCAGACCCCAGCTCTGCCAAATGGTGTGGTCTAACAGTTTCTCTCATCAGGGGAACAATGCCAACCCTGTTACCGCAGCTTGCAAAGGGCAGTCCTGATGGAGCAGACCAGGCTGGACCTGTTATCTGACCACACTGCCTCCCTGCTCCCATTTTCTAATGAATTCTAAGAATTCTGTATGATATTTTGTAGAACTTATTTTAAAAAATGCTCAAGGAGACGCCTGATAGAAAAAGGCATTGCTGATGGCGATGCTAACAGTTCCCCTCATTTCCTCTGCGACTGCCTTAGATTCCATAGGAGCAGTGAGACCCCGCGGTGGCAGGGCAGGGGACAGAGGAGAGAGGAGGCTTCTCGCAGGAAGCTGTCTCTCCTGAACACTTACGGGAGCAAGAGAAAAGACTTTCTTCATCAATACCTCACAGGTCCATCCATACCGAGGCTGTTCTCAGTTTCGCCTTCTCTGTCATCTCAGTTTGTCTTAGCTTTGCAATTCCTTCTAGAAATCTTAGCACAGTGTGGTAGTGTACCAATTAAGATCTGTGTCTACATCCAGGCAGCATCTCAGCCCAGCATTCCGTAGCAGAGTACAGCAGGGTGCGCGTGGCGCTGAGTGACAAGAGCTTTCTCGTTAGCTCAGAGATCCTGCGGGAGGCATCAATCATCAGAGCGGCTCAGTTATTGGGCATCCTCAGAGTTGCGAGCAGGAAGCGATGCACTATTGCATACGTGGTCATGATAATCATAGCAATTTATGTGTATGCCTCTGTTGGTTTTCTAGGGCTGCTGTAATGAAGTACAGCAAACGGATGGCATACGACAACTGAAATTTATTCTCTCACCGTTCTGGAGGCCAGAACTTTGAAATCAAGTTGCCAGCAGGGCCGTGCTCCCTCTGAGACTCCAGGGCAGGGTCCTTCCCTGCCTCTTCCTGGCATCAGGGGTTTGCCTGCTACCCTCTGAGTCCCTGTCTTGTGTACGTGACGCTGCAATCTCTGCCTCTGCCACCGTGCTGTGCTCTCCCTGTGGCTCTGTCCAAATCTCCCCATTACAGGGACACCAGCCATGGGATTAGCAGCCACCTAACGACCTGGTCTTAACCTAATGGTATCTGCAAAGACCCTGTTTCTAAGGAAGGTCAGATTCATTGGTCCTGATGGTTAGGAATCCAGCATGTCTTTTAGGGAAACAAAATTCAACCTGCAATGATGTTTCTTTATTCTTAGCAAAGAATTTTCACGAGTCATTGTCACATTTGATGTTCAACACAGCAGAGCAGAAAGGGCTGGTGTCCCCGCAGGAGGGGAAACTGAGGCACAGAGGACTTGGATTCCCACCCTTCTGGTCTCCGGACAGCCACGTCCTCCAGTGTGCTCACCCCTTCCTGTGGCAGCCCCTCTGAGCTGACGGGGAATTGATCCAGTCAGCAGCACTGTACTGTAAAAATACCACCCTAACATGGGCCACCTTGCACTCCGCCACGATTCTGAGCTCTTTTCAAGTACCAGGTGGTGTTCCAGGCATTGCTGCATGCCCTGATTTATCTACTCCCCACAGCCCAGCGAGCGGGCTCTTCAGTTCTCCCCCACTTCACAGGTTAGGAAATGGAAGGAAACGTAATGGACTACCTCAAGAATCGGCAGCTATGATGTATGGAGGTGGGAGGGGAGCCGGGGATGGAGCCTAGGCTGATGGAACCCTAAAGCGCATGCCCTGAACCACTACGGTATCTGACAGTAATATCCCTCAAATATTGTAACTCAACTTCAAAAAAGCAAATGCATACATTAAATATCTCAAGAAACCTCCTTTGTTTAAAAAATAGCTTCATGAGACATAATTCAGACACCATGCGATGCACACATTTAAAGCACTATCCAGTGCCCTCACACTTTATCTAGTTTCAAAACATTCTCCTCGTGCCAAAAGGAGACCCTAATCCTGTTGGCAGGCACTCCCGTCCTCCCCCCTCCCAGCCCCCAGCAACCAAACATCTGCTTTCTGTCTCTATGGACTTACCTATTCTGGATATTTTACCTAAAAGGAATCAAGCAACATGTGGCCCTGTGCGCCTGGCTTCTTTCATCTTATTTTCTGTCCACGTGGTAGCATGGACCAGTCCCTCCTTCCTTTCAGTGGCCTCATCATCTTCTATTTTACGGACCAACCACAGTTTGTGTATTCTTCTACCAGTTGATGACTGGGTTGCTCCCACTTTTTGGCTTCTATGAGTAATGCTGCTATGAACATTTAAGTACAAGTCTTTGTGTAGATGTAGGTTTCACTTCTCTTGGGTTTATACCTAGGCGTGGCATTAGGAAAGGTCCTTTTTTAACAGCAGGTAATTACGTAGACTTTTCTCCAAGGTGAATTGTCTTTCTTTAACTCTGGTAAACTGACAAAGTTAGAATAATCTCATGGATTAATGAATCTCCTTCCTCCAAAGTGGCCTAAGCGCTTTTTCTTCATGCTGTGAAATCTACTCCTCTGGAATGATTTTTATGGTCATTCCAGACAGCAATGGGGGCAGCAGAAGGGCTCTGCCCAGGTCAGGGGCTGGGAAGTGTGGCCGTTCTGGCCACCTGGTAGCCTCCTGTCCAGGGTCCCTGCTCCCTGGAGCACTGTCCAATTATAGACACGTGGAGGCATGGCCCTCTGTCTTCTGTGAATCCTGCTCCTTGTGGCTCCGAGAACTCCGTGTTCCGAGCTATGAATGCTCCTGGATGGTGTCTCATTAATTATAGCTTATTGGCTGCCTTGCCAGTTGCATCTTAATGAGTGACCCTCATTGCTGACCCTTTATTAGCACAGGAGTTCTTTGTTGGGTCCTGCGTCTCTTCCGATTTTTTAAGCAGAGATCAATGGGATGTTGTGGGGCTGACGTGTTCCACTTCCCATCCTGGGGGGACGGGAAAGCATCCTTGCATGTGCTCTGCGCAGCTCTGCTCCTGGCACCAACCCCGCCCCACAGCCAACAAGCAATCCCTTTGATGTGCAGAGGAGGGTGCAGTAGGGTTCTCTCGCTCTCTACTTATGTGGCTACATCAGATTTCAAGAGAGTTTCCTCTGCACACAGCAGCCAGGGCCAGCCTTGGTGTACCTGAAAATCCTGAGAATACAGAGGTCAGAACACAAAGGAGAGCCATCCTAGCCTAAATGACCTACCAGGGTCCAGGCACGTGGCTTCTGGACTGTGGAGAATGGTGCTAACTGCATTAGTCACATTCGTTGAAAATAGAGTTAAAAACCCTCTAAAACATCAGTGAGACCCGGTCACTGCTCTGCTCAACCTTCTGGTTCAGAGTGAAGCCAAATTTCTGTGGAATCTGGACCCCTTGGTTTCCTCCCTGCTTCTCCTCCACTCCCTCATGTTTTCCAGCCACAGCGTCTTGTTGCCGTGTCTTGAACATGCCAGTCTTTGCAGATGCCATTCCTTCTGTCTGGAGCGCTGTTCCCCCAGATGCCACATGGCTCCACCCTCACCTTCCTTCTTCCCCCATGCCCGTTCCCTGCTGTGGTCTCCCTAGCTGTGATCACCCAGGAGACACTGTCGCATTTCAGCTTCGAGGCCTTTTTGTGTCTCCCACTTGCCGTTCCTCCCCCGCTGCCTGGAACAGTGATTGGGCGTAGTAGTTGCTTAACAAACATATAGAGCAGGAAAGAAAAGGAGAAGCCATTTGCACGCCTTTCCTATCTGAGTTCTAAAAGCATTTAATAGAAGGGAATTTGAGGGCACAGCGCTTTAGGAAGAAGATCTTGAATTAGAAAGAAATGGGATCTTGGCCGCTTCCTGCAGGAACACCATCAGGACCCTGGATGGAGTCACCGTCTGAAATGCCAGCCTTGGAGATGAGGCCGGGGCCCTGTGCTTGGCCTGCAGACAACTGCAGATGTGGACTGCAGTCAAGGAACGATGGAGGGCTCGAAGCAGCCTGTGTCAGGACGGGAGACATAATCTCCTTCCAGCCACAGCCCTGGCTTGGGCAGTGGAATATCTAGGAGCTGTTACCCCAAAAACTGAAGTGGGCAGAAACCCCTAGAAGGATGGGGCTAAACTCGTTTCTTATCCCCTGATGGAAGGGTGGAGTCAGAAATCTGGGCGAGGCACAGGACAGCAAGTCACGGTTTGAATTTGGAGTCCCCAACTGATGGATGGAGATTTATACCCATGCTGCAGCGCTGAGGGACCACAGGGAACCTCCAACACCCTCTGATTGGTCAATTTTATGACTCTGGTCTGTTCTGATTGGTTGGAGCCCACGCCACTCCAGTTGGTGGAGTTTGAGCACCACCTCCTTTACATTCCCATACATGGGACATTTCAGGTAACAAATGAGATCGGCTCTGCAATTTCTCTGGTGCCAGTGAGTGACCATGATGACTCTCTAGGCTCCTGATGAATGTGGGCCAGCAATGATTTTTGAGACAGGGTCTTGCTGTGTTGCCCAGGCTAGAGTGCAGTGGCATGATCATTGCTCACGGCAGCCTCTAACCCCTGAGCTCAAGCAATCCTCCCACCTCAACCTCCTGAGTAGCTGGGACTACAGGCATGCTCCATCCTTGCCCTGCTATTATATACATATATACATATGTAGAGATGGGGGTCTAGGAATGTTTCCCAGGCTGGTCTCCAACTCCCTGGCCTCAAGCAATCTTCCCACCTCAGCCCCAAAGCACTAGGATTACAGATGTGAGCCACCATGCCATGTGTCCCCCACCTTTTTTAAAAATAAAACTTCATCCATGTTAAAAGTCTTACGATAGCAATGGCTGCCTTTTAATGAGACTTTTACATGAGGTCTTCATGGGTCTTCTTGGGGTATCTGGAAACCCCAAAAATACAGAGGTCAGAACACAAAGGACAGTCATCCTTGTCAAAATGACCTACAAGGATCTACGCCTGCAGCTTCTAGGCTGTGGAGAGCTGTGCTCACTGCATTAGTCACATGGAGTTAAAAACAAGCCTCATTCCTCTTCCTCATTGCACTGGAGGAACACAGACTCACAATAGTAAACCACTTAGCAGAGCAGTCCTGGGGAGATGCAACTCCTCTCAAATGGCAGCCGAGCAAATTTTCCTCCCTCCCTGAGGACAGAGCTAGCGGCTCTGCTGGCTGGCAGTAACAGACCAATAATTCTGGGCTGTCACTGCAGGGAAACCCAACTCCCTCTTCATTTACTTTCAGTTCATTCACAGTGCAAGCTGAGGTGCAGGAAACAAACTTTACTCATCTGTCAATTTGCTTCTAATATAAGATACAGAATCCATTCCAAAATGTGCATTTAAAAAAGAAAGCAATTTAAGCAGGCAACATCTTTGGAAAGTCCCATGCTATAAATGAGTACTTAAACAGACCGTCCTTTGGGGTGGCATGTGGACTAAGTGGCACCAACTTTCCTGAGAAATGTCATTTTTTTTTGCAACCTAGCCAAGTAAGGAGGCAGTTGAGAAATATGTACTTTCTTTCTCCAAAGTTAATAATCTCTTTCACTGTTTTCAATATTTTGCATCTTGGGTATAAACACATTATTGCCATAAATCAAGGGTAGTTTCAAAGCCAGTCCCAAGGACAGACCCTGCTCCTACAGCATTCTGAAAGAGGTGAAAATGGCCTGTGGTATCTGAGTGTGGGAGGCATTTCTGGTGTGCATCCATACCTGGACCTCTTCTCTTTCCTGAGACACAGAGAAGTATCTATGTCCCAGACCCTTTGCAGCCAATAAAATATGAGTGCAAGTGATGTGTGTCCCCAGCTCTCTGCTTCTTCCCTCTCTGGTGGCACAGTCTAGGGTGGCAGTATCACAGGATAGTTTCAGTTGGATCCCTGAGTCACTGGCTGGAGGAGAGGCCAGGCTGACCTGCGCCACACTTTGCATGAGTGTGATTAATACACTTTGGCTGTACTGAATCC
Organism: Saguinus oedipus; assembly: GCA_031835075.1. Lineage (NCBI taxonomy): Eukaryota > Metazoa > Chordata > Mammalia > Primates > Cebidae > Saguinus > Saguinus oedipus. The sequence continues at coordinate 137,358,685 of CM063177.1, read as the reverse complement.
CTGAAATTCCAATGCTAGCCTGTTTTGGGAGCTAGCTTGACAGCTGCTGATAAATCACCCCAGAAAGCCATGCTGGCATTAACCTGGACATGACGGAGTTCTTCAGTAAACAGACTCGCATCCAACTCTGACAGACTGAACTAAAAGAGTGCCCCTGCTGGGGTCACTGGCATCTCAAAGAGAACCACAAGTAGAGGGAAACACTTTAAAGAGAGGGATGAATTTGCAATGGTGGGTTGGGTCAACACCCGTGGGTTATCAGGGGAATTTGGAGGCTGGTTTTCTTGGTGCCCTTACAATCATAGAAAGCTTTCATCAAGTGGGGACTTGGGAGTGTGAGCACAGAAGCAACATCTGGATAACTCAAGCAAGAGAAGCATGTTGAGTGTCCCACAGAACCATGGTCCGGTGCCATGACGGCGCCTGGGCAGTGAGGGCCTCTCCACATCTTTGTAGGAAGATGCTGGTGAGGGGTGCCAGGAGGTGATTTCTGTCCTTGCATCACCAGTCAAGAACTAGAAAGACCCAGTTGGCCCAGCCTGGGTGGTGCCCATCCCTGGCTGGGGCAGGGCAGTGAGAGAGGGCTCCGGAGGAGGGAGGCCGTAGTGGGTCCTGAAAAGCCACAGCGCCATAGTCCACCCAGACCCTCCATGGACGGTGGCTTGGACACAACCACATCTAGTTTCCCAGGCTTTGCTAGTAAGGCCAGGAGTCCCCTACCAGGGCTGCCTCTGATCTGTTTCAGTGAAGGCCGGGAGGTTCACAATCTCAGTGCCCCATTAGTTCCACGGCAGCTATCAGCACAGAGGACTCATTTTCCCTTTTAGCGTTGTTTGCCCACGTCTATCCAAAAACCCCATGAGTCCTACTTGGACCTAACCGTAAGTCGAAAGCCCAGCATCTGCCACTTAAATAATAGATGGCACCGCCCCCTCGTGGCAGAGACTGGCAGCACAACACGTCCCAGAAAACATTTTACCTGTCACGGACGTTTCTGAACAAGAGCAAGCTGTAGCCCACACACCTGACCAGAGGAAAACGGACTTGACTCCTCCCAGGCTGTCAACGCCTCCAGAGCCCTACTGAGGTGAAATACACATGCTGTAAAAGTTAACCGTTTAAGCATACGGTGCAATGGATTTTAGTAACGTTACACAATTGTGTAACCTGTACCACAGTCCAGTTCTGGAACACCATCATCACGCAGAAGGGCTGCTTGTGCTATTTGCAATTAATCTCTGCGTCAGCATCCAGCCACAGCGATCACTGATCATGCTTTCTGTCCCTATACTTTTGCCATTTTTTAAGAAAGTTCATCTAAATGGGACCCTATAATATATAATTTGTCAACGCTTGCCTTATTTCATCCCAGTGGTTTCTTTTGTTGCCAAATAGCTTTTAACATCTTTGATTTATTTTTACTTATTCTTCTATTGGATTGCCAAATCATGTTTTATTCCTTGGCTATCCACAATTTGTTTATGACTTCCCCAGTTGAGGGACAGGTGGATTGATTTTGGGTTTTGGAGATGAGGAGTAATGTCGCATGACAGCACTGGCCTTCCTGTCTGCAGGTGGACAGATGTTTAGATTCCTGAGAGCAGAGTGTCCAGGTTGCATGGCAAGCATGTATTCCGCGTATTGAGAAACTAGCGAATTGTTTTCCAACAACTCCTTGCCATCCTACCGCATTCCCACCACCAGCATGTACAGGTCCCAGTCCCTGCATCCGCACTGGCACCTGGCATCACACGTTTTCCATCGTAGCCTTTATCATGCATGGGTGGCGATATTCCATTGGGCTTTGGGTATTGACCATTTTAATTTCTCTACCATTTCAGATTTCAATTAATTACTATTGTAGGTTTGGGCTCAAATCCATTTTCTAATATTATATTTAGGCCTTGCTATTTTTGGCTCAAATTCATCGAGCCATTACTGTAACATCTACTTAATCTTCATGTTGGAAAATTTGAAAATAACCAGCTAATAGAACGAAAAGGAGGCATTTTGGCTTATCGTCAACTGAAAAATAAAAATAAATGAAAATCTAGAGAAAATGAGAGAAGTTGGAAGCAGCTTGAGGTAGCAAACAAAACAGTAACATGTTTTATATTATCAACCATTTAAGTTATCAAAACACATATAATTTGATGTACTTCCTTCTCCTCCCTAATTTCCCTGTAACGTCGGATTTTTAAAAATCTGCCTTTTGTCTCTCCCAGCAAATACAGTGTCTGAATAATGAGATTTTTCGGGCCCCAAATGGACGTGTGTGATGCTCTCAGTGGAGCATGTGAATTGCTGCTGTTATCTGGACGGTTTTCTCTGCCCTCAGCGAGCCAAGTTCCTTGCCTGAGGTTTCATTACCTCCTCCGCAATTGTTAACGAGCATGTCTACTGAGGAGTCTGGGAGTATCCGCCAGAACGTGAGGTCCACATCAAACAGGTATGCCCAGACAGCAGCAGCCAGTGGGTTCACTGCCCTGGGTTGATCTCTCAGATTAATTTAAATCTTTTGCAAATTAGTGGAGACATTTTCCAGTTTCCTGTGTCTGGGCTCAGCTTTGCAGATTTAATTTTGAGAAGTACGAGCAGTAATCTGGTCCTAAAATCCCTTGTCCCACGTGGTATTACTGACATATTGGACAAATAAAAGCCTCTGGGGGGAAAAAAAGAGGATCTCGTCTCTTTCTTTCAAGTGATTAAGAGAAAGTGAACTGGTGTGTCAACTGCATGGTTTTTCTGGCAAATTCCAGAAAGCATTCTCTGATGTCAGTGAGGGATGATTACAATAACAAGAAGGGGCCCAGGCATCAGAAACCCAAACGTTTCCTGCTCCCTGCTTTAGGACACTTGCCAAAACCCTCCTCGGCCTCTGCCCACTGGCCCAGCCGGTGGAGCACAGGTGAACAGCACACACTCGGAAGCCAGTCCACGGGATTCCAGCCACAGCCTGCTGCTTCTTAGCTGTGTGTCCTTGGAAAATTACTTAACGATTCTGTGCCTCTGCTTCTCCGTTAGTTTATTTTGCTTTGCCATAAAGGGTGATGTGAGGCTGGGTAACTTATAAAGACCAGGAGTTTAATGGGTTCACAGTTCTGCAGGCTGTACAAGAAGCACAGTGCTGGCATCTGCCTCTGGGGAGGCCTCAGGAAGCCCTTATTCAGGGCAGAAGGCTACACCTCCCTCTGGGAGCCTTCTGCGTTTTTCTCTTCATCTTTTCAGCCCTTGTCTCATCAGCACGTGTGGCCTTTGTACCTGAAACCAAGCTAGCCTGCAGCATACTTTTAAAAACAGTATTGAGATACAATGCAAATATAATGCAATCCACTCTGTGTGTGTGTGTGTGTGTGTGTGTGTGTGTGACCTGTGTATGTGTGGTCACCTGTGTGTGTGTGTGTATGTGTGTGTCACCTGTGTGTGTGTGGTCACCTGTGTGTGTGTGTGGTCACCTGGGTGTGTATGTGTGTGGTCACCTGTGTGTGTGTGTGTGGTCACCTGTGTGTGTGTGTCACCTGTGTGTGTGTGTGATCACCTGGGTGTGTGTGTGTGTGTGTGTGTGGTCACCCAGGCTGCAGTGCAGTGCTGTCATCATGGCTCACTGCAGCTCCAACTTGCTGGGCTCAAGCGATCCTCCCATCTTAGCCTCCCCAGTAGCTAGAATGACAGGTTTGTGTCCCCACACCTGGTTAAGTTTTAAATTGTTTTGTAGAGGTTTCACCAAGTTGCCTGGGCTGGTCTTGAACTCCTGGGTTCAAATGATCTGCCCACCTCCACCTCCCAAAGTGTTGGGATTACAGGCATGAGCCACTGTGCCTGGCCCATTCATTTAAAACGTGTAATTCAACGGTTTTCAGTAGATTCTCAAGAGTTGTGCAGTCATCTCTGTAATCAACTTCAGAACATTTTCCTCACCCCCAAAAGAAACTCTGCCCACTTTAGCGCCACTTGCCCCCAGTCTCCCAGCCCTGGGCACCCACTGAGCTCCTTTTTGTCTCTATGGATCCACCCCTTCCGTCATCTCACACAAACGGAGTCACACGGCGTGTGGTCTTTTGTGAGTGGCTTCTTTTACTTGGGATAATGTTTTCAAGGCTCATCCACGCCGCAGCAAGCATCGGTGTTTCACTTTCATTGCCGAGTGACTGCAGCACTCTTCAGTTGAGAAGCAGTAAGCAGAAGTCCTAAGTTAAAATGGCTGCACCTCTGAGTACCTCCCAAGTGCGAAACACTGTGCTAACAACACACATTATCGTAATCGAAATGCTTGTCGAGGTTGGGCAGGCAAAACGAGGAGGTGAAAAGGACTTTGTGGAAATCACTGCAAACCCTGGCCCATGCCTGATCCAAAGCTAGCAGGGATGCAGCCTCCATTCGGCCTTGCTGATTTCCGTCTTGTGGGTTGTCTGTCAGATATTTTCATTTTTTTTTTCTTTTTGAGATCGAGTCTCACTCTGTCACCCAGGCTGGAGTGTAGTGGTGTGATCTCGGCTCACTACAACCTTTGCCTCCCAGATTCAAAAAATTCTCCTGCCTCAGCTGCCCCCAGAAGCTGGGACTACAAGCACATGCCACCACAGCAGGCTAATTTTTGTATTCTCAGTAGAGATGGGGTTTCACTATGCTGGCCAGGCTGGTCTCAAACTCCTAACCTCAGGTGATCTGCCCACCTCCGCCTCCCAAAGTGCTGTGATTACAGGTGTGAGCCACCGCGCCCAGCCGAGATTTTCGTTCTTTAAGTTAGGAATCCGGATTTATTTGTGTGAAATATCCTAAACAATAAGTATGAACAACAACAAAATTCATCTTAAGATTCTGACAAAGAACTTCCTCCATGTAACAATCTGCACTTGTAAAGCAAGATGGTATTGACATAACCATGATGCACCCACACATCCTGTTTTAACCCAAAGTCCATTTGGCAGGAAGGGAGATGGATTCATCTTGTTTTGTCCAGCTGTCCTCGTTTTAAAAGTGGGAGTCCCACATCCTGGAAACCTCCTCAGCTTCAGGTGGACAGGGATGGTCGGTCACCCTACTGGGAGAGCACTGTCTATTTCCATAGGTGTCCATGTTTGTCATATTACAGCTGTTCTCCTTTGGGAAGTGCTCTCAGAGTTAATTTGTGAACACAAGAAAGGAAAGAAGTCAATCCCTTTAGTTTATTGACACCTTTTGGGTCAAAAATGCCATTCTCTTTCTCCAATTTTCTCACTTCTCAAATATAGATTTGATACGTCTATATTTATCAGATCTGATGTTTTGCTGTTCTCAAAGATATGTCAGCATTATTACCACGACCATGGCCATCACCATGATTATCATCACCATCTTTCTTGCCATCATCATTGTTATCATCGTCACCATCCTTCTCTTCATCATCACCATCACCATCATTATTATCATTACCACCACCACACCATCATCATCATCATCACCATGTCATTTTCATCACCATCATCACCACCACCACCACATCACCATCATCATCATCACCACCACCACCACCATATCACCATCATCCTCATCATCACCACCACCACGTCATTTTCATCATCACCATCGCCATCATCATCACCACCACCATACCATCATCATCATCACCATGTCATTTTCATCACCATCACCACCACCATCACCATCACCATCATCACCACCATCACCATCATCATCACCATCACCACCACATCACCATCATTATCATCACCACCACCACCACATCACCATCATCATCCTCATCCTCATCACCACCATCATCATCGCGATGTCATTTTCATCATCACCATCACCATCATTATCATCACCACCACCACCACATCACCATCATCATCCTCATCATCATCACCACCATCATCATCACCATGTCATTTTCATCACCATCACCATCATTATCATCACCACCACCACCACATCACCATCATCATCATCACCATCACCATCATCACCATGTCATTTTCATCATCACCATCACCATCATCATTAACATTACCATCACCATACCATCATCATCCTCATCACCATGTCATTTTCATCATCACCATCACCATCATTATCATCACCAACACCACCACATCACCATCATCATCCTCATCATCATCACCACCATCATCATCACCATGTCATTTTCATCATCACCATCACCATCATTATCATCACCACCACCACCACATCATCATCATCATCCTCATCATCACCATGTCATTTTCATCATCACCATCACCATCATTATCATCACCACCACCACCACGTCACCATCATCATCCTCACCATCATCACCACCATCATCACCATGTCATTTTCATCATCACCATCACCATCATCATTAACATTACCACCACCATACCATCATCATCCTCATCACCATGTCATTTTCATCATCACCATCACCATCATTATCATCACCAACACCACCACATCACCATAATCATCCTCATCATCATCACCATGTCATTTTCATCATCACCATTACCATCATTATCATCACCACCACCACCACATCATCATCCTCATCATCACCATGTCATTTTCATCATCACCATCACCATCATTATCATCACCACCACCACCACGTCACCATCATCATCCTCACCATCATCACCACCATCATCACCATGTCATTTTCATCATCACCATCACCATCTCCACCATCACCATCATTATCATCACTACCACCACCACATCACCATTATCATCCTCACCATCATCACCACCACCATCACCATGTCATTTTCATCATCACCATCACCATCACCACCATCACCATCACCATTATCACCATCATCACCACCACCATCATTATCATCACCATCATCACCACCACCATCACTATGTCATTTTCATCATCACCATCACCATCACCACCATCACCATCACCATTATCACCACCACCACCACCACATCACCATAATCATCCTCATCATCACCATCATCACCATGTCATTTTCATCATCACCATCACCATCATCACCACCACCACCATACCATCATCATCCTCATCCTCATCACCACCATCATCACCATGTCATTTTCATCATCACCATCACAATTACCATCACCACCATCACCATCATTATCATCACCACCACCACATCACCATCATCATCCTCATCATCACCACCATCATCACCATCACCATCATCATCAACACCATTATTAATACCATCCTCTTCTTCATCACCACCATCACCATCATCATCACCAGCATCGTTATCATCATTACTACCACCATATCACCATCAGCCTCATCATCATCACCACCACCATCACCATTAACATCTTCATCAACACCATCATCACCACCATCACCACCATCATTATCATCATCATCATCAACACCATCATTATCATCATCAATACCATCCTCTTCTTCATCACCACCATCACCATCATCATCACCATCATTGTTATCATCATTACCACCACCATGCTGCCATCATCGTCCTCATCATCACCACCATCATCATTACCATTGTCATTTTCATCAACACCATCATCATCACCACCATCACCATCATCACCACCATCACCATACCATCATTATCATCAATACCATTTTCTTCTTCATCACCACCATCACCATCATCACCAGCATCATTATCATCATTACTACCACCATAACACCATCAGCCTCATCATCATCACCACCACCATCACCATTAACATCTTCAACACCATCATCATCACCACCACCATCACCATCATCATCAACACCATCATTATCAATACCATCCTCTTCTTCATCACCACCATCACCATCATCCTTACCATTGTTATCATCATTACCACCACATCGCTATCATGATCCTCATCATCACTGCCATCATCATCACTACTGTCATTATCATCAACACCATCATCATCACCATCCTCATCACCACCACCGTCATCACCATCATCACCATCATCATCACCATCACCATCACCATCATCACTCTCATCACTGCCACCATCATCACCACCATCACCATACCATCATTATCAACACCATCATTATCATCAATACCATCCTCTTCTTCATCACCACCATCACCATCATCACCACCATCACCATCATCACCATTGCCACCCTCATCACCACCATCATCACCATCATCACCACCATCACATTACCACCCTCATCACCACCGCCATCTTCACCATCATCACCATCACCACCCTCATCACCATCACCATCATCACCATCACCATCATCACCATCACCATCACCACCCTCATCACCACCACCGTCATCACCATCATCACCATCATCATCACCACCACCATCACCATCATCACGATCACCACCCTCATCACCACCACCATCATCACCACCATCATCATCACCATCATCATCACTACCAGTAGCTTCACAGTCATTATAAGCACCACAATTATCATCAATGCTATCATCATTATTCTCCTCCTCACCTCCACCCTTTTTCCATAAGTATTTTCCAATTTAAGGTGTGCCAGTAAAATGATAAACTCTAGAGTCAGAGATATATAGGTTTAAACCCCATAACCACCTGTCTAAGTTGTGTGGCCATGGAATATTAGCTCTGCCTTCAGGCCTCAATGCCCTCACCCATAAAATGAAGATAATACAGGCATTGCTGAAACAGCTGTTCTGAGGATTAAATGAAGGAATGAACACGAACCATAGAGCATAGTGCCAGCACTCAGGAGCTGTTCATTATTAGCACCATGGAAATGAAACTCAATAGGGTTCAACAAACTTTGATCTTACAGATTTACCAAGCCAGGGAGGCTCTAATTTCTGGAAATTCTTGCCAGTTTTTACTCTGACTTCCTCTGGTTAGGTGCCCCAGGATTACACAATCCTATTTTTGTGGGTACTGGTGGTGTCTGCCTTCAAGGGGGATTTTCCATGACTGACACTGAGAAACAGAAAACAAGAACAAACACGTGAAAGCATTTTAGAAGCTGTAGAGTGCTGAGCACATGTCAGGAAAGGAGATGACGACTCATCCTTTAGCCTTCACTCACTCGCGGAGTCAAGAGGGGCATCCAGTCCCGTTCTCTACCCCGACTCCTGCAGAACTGAGGACAAACACCCAGGGTCAAGCCTCCCATGCAGAACTGGAAGCCTCTAGGGCTTTTGCAGAAAATGACAGCACTCATGTTTCCCATGGTGTCTCTCTGTAGGAAACTGATTATATAAATAATCTCAATTAAAATCAGCCCCCAAATTATGGGTGACATTTTCTTTTGCTGACTCTGCAAGTCCCAGGGTTCCTACCTAGATATGCAAGGCTGCAGAGAAATTAGGTCACAGAAAGATAAACATTCACAGTTGAACTTGGCAAAGTCCTCTTCTGGGAGCTTCTGCTGTGCCAACTGTGGGATCCCACTGGGTTGTTTATAGCAGAGGAGGCCTCATTTTATCTGTGGTGTTTCCCAGAAGCAGGTTTGCATGGTGCAGGGAGAAACATGGGTGAGATGCCTTAAAAATGAGAAGGCATCCAGCTACTCAGGAGGCTGAGGCAGGAGGATTCCTGCAGCCCATGAATTAGTTCCAGGCCAGCCTGGGCAACATAGCAAGAACCTCATCTCTAAAAATAAAATAAAAGCTATTTTAAAAAGACAATAGCAAAAACAATGTAGAAAAGATGGTGGTAAATAAAGAGTGTTACACTATAACTACAGCCTCTCAGCTGGTCTCTCACCTTCTGCAGTCAGACAGACTGAGGCCAAGCCCCATGGCCACTCCCGACAAGCCGTGTAATTTTGGGTGAATGACTTGACTCTTTCAAGCCTTGACTTTCTCATCTGTGAATGGGAGTAATGCCTGCTACCGTACAGAGCTTTTGGGATAACTTAAGGAGCTTCTGAGCACATGACAAACACCTGGAGGGGGATTGTAGAATGTGGGGAGGATTTCTAATAATCCTCTTGGAAAATCAACAGAACATGCATGAGAAGACCTTAAAAAATGAAAAATAAAACTACTATGTGATCCAGCAATCCCACTTCTGGGGATATATCCAAAGGAAATCAAATCAGTATGTACACCTACATTTATGCTGTACTCACAATAACCAAAACATGAAAATAGTCTCAGTGTCCATGGACAGATGAATGCATAAAGAAAACATGGTAGACACATACAGTAGAATATTACTCAGCCATAAAGAAGGAAATCCTACCATTTGTGACAAGATGGATGAACCTGGAACACCTTATGGTACCTGAAATGCTCCAGGCACAGAGGGACAAACGCTGCGTGACTCCACTCATAGGTCTCATAGGCAGTCTCTAAAATAGTGAAGCTCATTACGGCTGACAAGAGAATGCTGGGTGCCAGCGGATGGGGGAGGGGAATGGGGAGAAGTTGATCAATGGGTGTCACGTTTCAGTCATGCCAGATGAATACGTACATTCTAGAGCTCTGCTGTCTGACCCTGTATTGATAATAGGGTGTTATGCACTTAACATTTGTTAAGGGGAGGATCTCATGTTACGTGTTCTTCATTAAAACAAAGAAAACCCAGAAACAAAACAGAACAGAACCCACAAAAGGACATAAGTAAACTTTGGGAGGTTCTGGGTCTGCCTATTACCTTGATTGTAATGATCATTTCACAGATACATGTGTATGTCCAAACTGATGAAACTCTATACATTAAACATATGTAGTTTTTTTGATACATCAATTGCGCCTCAATAAAGCTGTTTTTAAAAATGTGGATGACACCGGGTATGGTGGCTCGCGCCTGTTATCCTAGTGCTTTGAGAAGCTGAGATGGGAGAATCGCTTGACCCGGGAGTTTGAGGCCCGCCTGGGCAACATAGTGAGATCCTGTCTCTAAAGAAGATTTTAAAAAATTAGCTGTTCATGGTGATGCATGCCTGCAGTTCCAGCTACTTGGGAGGCTGAAGTGGGAGGATCACTTGGGTCCAGGAGGTCAAGGCTGCAGTGAGCTATGACTGTGTTACTGCGCTCCAGCCTGGGCAACAGAGTGAGACCCCATCTCAAAAAAAATGTGGATGAGAAGAATTTAGAACATCTCCTGAGAACCCAGAAGTGGCAGAGCTTGCCTCCCACAGGGAACAAAGCTGAGATTGAGGGGCTATGGGGAGGTGGCTGTACCCAACTTTTGGGGCTCTCCAAGTGCAGGATGTGTGGCACTAGAACTCCTGTCCTCACCTTTGTGCCTTTGTCACAGCTTGGGGGCAAGAGGAAACTCCCGCTCAGATCAGGGTTTTGGGGCAGGGAGCTAGCATGTTGGGACTGTACAGTGTAAGGGACACCCACCAGGAGCGCTGGCCCCTCAGAAGTCCTCTTTAGGTTCAGAAATAAAGTTGCAAGTTGCCTAGGACTCAGATCATTCTGCTGCAACCCTGAGAGCTCATCACTTCACTGTGGGTTGCTTTTAGGCAATAGAGATCTGTGTCAGGGGCTCATGTGTAACCTGGTAGCAGGTGGCCCCTCAAAGGGAAAACAGAACTCTCTCCTATATGTGCTTGGAAGGCAAAAATAACACTTTTCAATGAAACAAATGAATGTGCTGATTTTGACCTTTTAAAACTCCTTAACAAAATCCAGATAGAAACCAAAAAAAAAAAAAAATTCTCATTTCATCTAGCCGTTCTCATATTAATTTACAAAGTAAAATACCCAATTCTCATTCTAATCTGCACCCACCTAAGGTTCTTGAAAATGAAATTCCATTAGTAATTCCTTTTCATTTTTACTTTCAAGAATCTTTCGTATGCAGGGACTCTGGCTTTGGTGATTTCTGCGCTTGGGCACAGCGGGAATTCTGTAAGCATTCTGAAAACTTTGTTCTCTCCCATTACAGGATACAAGGAAGTATCTCAGGAAGTTTGTTGTTGAGAATCTTTTAACGTTATGAAAGCATGTATTGGAGATAATGCCAGGAACACATTTGTAAGTGAATCTCAGGTCTGATTACAGCAACTGCTTGCTTTAAAATACTCGCTCTAAGTAACCTGATCGGTATCATTTTTGTGGTTGATATCTGCACACACACCAGCCCAGCACTTGTAAGAACGAGGACTGCTTCCTCCCTACAGCTGCCTGACAGTTACACTTAGAAAAGGAATTCTCCACTGCTCATATACTTGTTCCCTAATAAATCCAGCCTTTTCCAGGCCCCTTCAGAAGGAAAGGAAATAAAGGGACACCATGAATCTTAAGCTGATAATGACAGTAACTTCAGGCTATGGCTCAGGCAAAGCCAGAGTCAAAGTCTTTGATTTGGTGCTAAAACCTAAAGTGAGGGTGAAAGAAAAACTAATGAGGAAATGGACACTTCATAGATGGCATCTGTTTCTCTGTAACCAAGAAAAGTGGGTTTTACTCGGTTTGTAGATGAGATCACAAGGCTGCCAAGTACAGCTGGGCAGGCTTTGCACTGCACAAGGGCTCTATGCCTAAGGAGGTGTCATTCACATAGCAGGCGTCATGTATTTTCTGCTAGAGGGAAGTCAATTGTCATATGTCCTTTCTAATTTGTTTGGACTAGTGTTGGGGCCATTCCCTTGGGACATAATGAATTACAAAGAAGAAACACACAAATATTTTCAAAGCCATCTGTTCTCAAAGAACTGGTTTCTAAATGAAGCCCAATCGCCTTACATTTTGATTTTGTGCCTGTAATCCCAGCACTTTGGGAGGCTGAGACAGGAAGAAGGCTAGAGGTCAGGAGTTTGAGACCAGCTGGGCAACATAGTGAGATCCTGTCTCTAGAAAAGAAATTTTAAAAATTAGCTAGGTGTTGTGGCATGTGCCTATAGTCCCAGCTACTCAGGAGGCTGAGGCAGGAGGATCACTGGAGCCCAGGAGTTCAAGGCTGCAGTGAGCTATGATTGTGCCACTGCACTCCAGCCTGGAAGACAGAGCAAGACCCTGCTCAAACAGAGAGACAGACAAAGAAGAAAGGCATGTGAGTCATGCAGCATGTAAGCAGGAGCCTTGATTGTTTTGTTTACTCCCTAAACTCAAGGGCTAGAATATTTGCCTGGCACTTTGTGGATATCTAGTATTTGTTAAGTGAAAGGATGGAAAGGTGATTTGTATATGAAGCTGCAGTTAGCTTGACATTGGCCCTTAACTTTTATCCCATTATCTTGGGAAGATTAGTCATTAACCTTGTTTTTTTTTTTTTTTTTTTTTTTTTTTTTTTTTTGTGGTGGTGGGGTATGTAACATAAAGGAGTAAAGAATAATCGAGATGAAAAATTAAATAAATGAAATCTCTACTCACACACATTTGCAAAGAACTGTTTGGTAAGGAAGACTGGATTTCCATGTGAGAATCAGGAATTAAAGGGTCTCCCCATGCATTCTTCCAGGCTTCTTCACTAGGTGATGGTTTCTCAAACTTTCTGGTGTCAGAATCCCTTTGTTGTCTTAAAAATTATGGAGAACTGTAAAAAGCTTTTTCCCATGTAGGTTGCATCCATTGATACTCATTGCATTTGAAATAAAAGCTGAAAAGTTTCTGAAACTCAAGATGGCACAGTCATACCTTCTATCAGTTGTCAGGGTGATGACATCCTATGTTTCTGTGCACTTGTGAGGGAATGTGAGCGAAAAAGGCAAATAACATCATAGCATTTTGGGGAGTCAGTTTCCAAGATGGTCCCACTAATTCTTATCCTCAGCAGTCACAACCAGTGTATAATCCCCTCCGACCAAACCAGGGCTGTCGATGTAACTGATGGGATACAGCGGAATCCATGGTGTATTGTGGGAATTCACTCAGGGTGGTGGCAAAAATATTAAGGGAAAAATATCAGAGACAGTTATAGAATATAGTCTTTTGGAAGGCCTAGGGGTTTTTTCTATAGTTCTTGGATGAAGGCAGCCAGAGTCTCTTTGCAGAAGCCAGAGAGATTAGGGCACAAATACATAGGAATGTGAGTAGTTTACCTAATAAGCTAAACTTATTAAGGTAAACTAAGCTAAACGTATTAAGGTAAACTAAACCTAATAAGCTAACTAAACTTTGAACTGGATGGCCCTCTTGTTGGGGGGGTGGTGAGGAGGTTGGCCAGGATTACCCTCTAATGGTGTTTGCTTTGGGCATTAGAACCTGGCCTTTAATCTTTCTCTACAACTGTGTTGCCTTAAAGCATCTGTTATTAAATCTATACTGAATAAATGGGGAGATGGAGAACTGGTCAGGGTCGTGTAGCTGCGATCTCTCTGAGTGGCTCATGACCCCTTTGCCCACTTGATCACTGGAAATTTGTGTCTGAGTGCATTTATTCATCCATCATTGAGTCAGGATCTGCAGGACAGACCACCACAGGTGGTGACCCCAACAGTGTATGACATCTGAGGCTGTCATAAAAGGCTCTGCAGCCTTGATCTCTGGGGGCAGCAGCCACTGTGTTGTTAGGCCACTACAAGGCCCGCTGAGGAAGAACTAACTTGCCAGTCAGGTGAAGAGACCACCTTGAAACTGGATCCTCCAGCACCAGTCAAGCCTTCAGATGAGACTGCAGCCCCCACCAATCTCATACCTGCAACTCATGAAAGACCTCAGGACAGAACCACCCAGCAGAACTGCTCCTGAATTCCTGGCCCTATATTGCTATTTTAAGCCACTGTATCTTAGGGCAAATTGTTATGTACCAGTAGATAACTACTACAGCATTATTAGGAAAATAATTTTGATCTCACAGTTGCCTTGAAAGGGTCTTGGGAACCTCCAGGAGTTTCCATACATTCTGAAGACTGCTGAAATAGGCCATGCAGGATATAAGGAGATATATTCCACAGAGATTTGAGGTCAGGAGAAGCCTTTGCCTAGAAAAATGAATGGAAAACACAAGGCTTCATGCTAAGGAGACTGCTCTTATCTGGCAAGCTCACGGATTCTGCACACATGCCCAAGCTGTGAAGAAAAGTGCAGGTTACTTTCCTCCTGCTCTTTCAGAAGCTCGAGTGCTCCTGCTACTCTGTTATCTTCCCATTTTCATAGTCTTGGGAAAAACTGCTCCTGTTCCTCCACTCACCTGGGAATTTAAGGCCACAATTTTAGCAGGTGTGTTGACATAGAAACTAGCATAATATTAATAAACTTGGAGTATGCATCTGGAGAGAAAAGGAACATCAATAAAGTCTGTATGGATTCATAAATAACATCAACTAGCTCTTTTCTTTGTAATAAACAAATAAATTTCCTATGAACATGGAGGAAGAGGCCCATGTTCCTATGAAGATGATAAGAAGAGGCCCAGGCATCAGAAGACCCAAACGTTTCCTGCTCCCTGCTTTAGGACACTTGCTAAAATCCTCCTCAGCCTCTACCCGCTGGCCCAGCCAGTGGAGCACAGGTGAACAGCACACACTTGGAAGCCAGTCCATGGGATTCCAGCCACAGCCTGCTGCTTCTTAGCTGTGTGTCCTTGGAAAATTACTTAACCATTCTGTGCCTCCACCTTTCTATTAGTTTATTTTGCATTGCCATAAAGGGTGATCTGAGGCTGGGTAACTTATAAAGACAAGAGGTTTAATTGGTTCACGGTTCTACAGGCTGTACAAGAAGCACGGTGCTGGCATCTGCCTCTGGGGAGGCCTCAGGAAGCCCTTATTCAGGGCAGAAGGCAGAGGAAGAGCGGGTATCACATGGCGAGAGAGAGAGAGAGAGCAAGAGAGAGAAGTGAATGTCTAATAGAAAAGCTAATTAAAGTCACTGTTGCCACTGCTACTAATTAATAATAATGGCCAATATTTCTCTACAGTCTTTAACATCTGTCAAGTCCTCTTCTAAGTACTTTACGTAGATTGACCAAAGCAATCCTTGCTGCACTGGTGAGGGTGTGGCATTATTACTCTCTCACATATTGACGAAGCTGAGTCACAGAAAAGCCAAGTGACTTACCCAAGATCACGCAGCTCAAAAGGCGGTGGAACTGGGACTTGAAGGCAGGCATTTGGATGCCACCATCAAAGCCGTTAGCCTCTGACCCCTTATCCCTTTTTATGTCTTCATAACATCTGGCAAGAGGTGGTGAGGACAGAATTTAGGCCAAGGGATGAGGGTCTGGCTGTGAATGCCAGGAAGCCTTGCTCAGGTTGAAGCTCACCTGCCCCTAATCTCTTTTTCAATAGAGATCAGTAGGTTACAATAAAAATAGTAGCAGTCAGATCTAAGATGTCTGTAAAGCTGGGGGTCATGGACATCTGTTGAGGTTTGTCTGTCAACCCCCCCTTCCCCCATCCCCACTCCAATTATTTTGGCTCCTGCTGAACCTGAGGTTATGCTGGAGGCAGTCACACACCATGCCTGGCCAGTCAGTCAGGGTGGCTGCTTCAGAAATGGGTTGACAATACCATTGGGAGGAATCCTGGGAATTTTGTTGAAACTCTTGGTAAAGAGGCAGACGTTTTACGGGGGATGAGGAATTGCCTGGATGCCAGGAGTTACTTTTGGGAAAGAAGCTACTTTTGCCTGAGAAGGAAATCGACAGACAGAAAAAGCAGAGCTGAGACAAATGGCTAAGCTAAAAATGGTTGGGCACCTGGATCCAGCTGTGCCTGAAGCTACACGGACAATCTAATTCATTTCCTGTTTGGATTAAGCCAGTTGAGTTGGGTTTCTGCCACCTGGTCCAAAATTGTGCTGATGAAACACAATGAATTCAGAATCTTCTATGCTTTATTTTTTTGAGTTTGACATACCATATCCCACACAATCTGAAAAAAAAGTAGCCCCAGCACTGGAGGATTTCAGAGGAACCAGAATAAGGGGTGAAGAGATGAAGAATGATGAAGAGAGAGACGGTGACTCCCTGCAGGGCTGGGGCTGAATCTGGTTCTTGATTTCAGAGTCACCTCCATCACCAGACACTGACTCACTGCTCTGAGCAGTACAGTGGCCACTAGTCATGTTTGCTACTTATGTTAAAATTAATTAAAAGGAAATAAAAGTTCCCCTTTTTTTTCTAGCCAATTTTTAGTGTTCAATGACCACATGTAGCTAGTGGTCCCCAGAGTGAACATGGCAGACACCGATCATTGCTACCGAAAGCTCCATTGCATAACACTGTTTCATCTGTTTCTAACTGTGAATCTTCCCTTCCCAGACCAAGACCAAAGCAACATAATGCTTAGAGACATATAGAAAACATACACACGATTGTAACTCACTCATTCAATGGAGACAATTTTCGGCCATCAACTAGACATTATGCAGTGAACTGGAAGGTGGGGGCTCAGCACTGGACACAGTCAGGTTCCTGAGCCTCTGGGGATGACTGTCCGAGGGGAGAGGGACAATGGAGAGGCTGACAGTGTGCAGCTAGCGTCATGTCTGGTAGAGACAGGGCTGCAAAGGGGGATGAGCCGGGAAAGCTCGGAGGAGTCCGAGGCTGCTGTTTCAGGCAGGTTAGTCACTCATTTAGGCAACAGGTGTTCATGGAGCAATTTTCATGAGGCAGGAGCTGTGCTTGGCACTGGTGATCAAAACATGAAAAAGCCTAGTGAGGATAGGATATTTGAGCAGATGCCTGGATGCAGCCCGGGAGCCAGCTGTGAGAAGTTCAAGAGCAGCTGTGCTGAATCCTGGATGTGCACAGAGTCACTGAGCAGTGACCTCTAAATACAGGCCTGAGTTCTAATGATGCTGATTTGACTCAAGTGGTGTGGGATGTACCCAGAAGCTCCACCTCTACCCCGCAGAGACTCTCACAGGTAGTCAGAGTGGCAACCTTGGACCCAGGGCAGTGGTTCTCGAAGTGGGTTCCCTAGAGCTTGTTAGGGATGCAGATTCCTTGAGCTCGCCACCAGCCTGCCCCCTGAGATGCCCTAGAGGTGGGTACCCAGGCTATCCCAAGTCCCTGAGGCCATGCTGACCCTGCTCAGGTTCGAAGACGCCTGAAACACAGCCATGGCCCTCCCTTAGCCCACAGCTTGCAGTTGAATTTTTAAAAATTTATTTTATAGTGGTGAGAACAGGTAACATGAGATCTACCCTCTTGCCAAACTTTAAAATGCAGAATACAGTACTGTCGATCACAGGCAGACTCTGGAGCTTGTTCGTCCCACACGGCTGTGACTTCACGGCCCTGGATTCATAACTCCCCAGCTCCCCTTCCCCAACCGCAGGCAGCCATCATTCCGCTCTTTGCTTCCATTAATTGGACTATTTCAGATATGCCATATTAGTGAAATCACGTTATGCTGTTTTTTTTTGTTTGTTTTTGTTTTGAGACAGGGTCTCACTCCCGTCACTCAGGCAGGAGTGCGATGGTGCAATCGTGGCTCACTGCAGCCTCAGCCTCCTGGGTTCAAGCAATCCTCCTGCCTCACTTTTTGATTTTTTTTTTTTTTGTAGCGATGAGTTCTCACTACATTGCCCAGGCTGGTCTTGAACTCCTGGACTCCAGCCATCCTCCCACTCTGGCCTTCCGAAGTGCTGGAATTATAGGTGTAAGTCATCGCAACCATCCCACAATTTTATTCTTAAGATTAACAAAGGCTAAACAAAGGGCCACGTGTAGAACTTGAACTCCATTCTCATTTGAAAAATGAATGGATGATGACGTCCAGCAGGTCCCAGCATGCATGATGTTTGTAAGAGAGGATGAAATCACTCCACCGTTATCCCTGGCATCCACACAGACACGCAATTCTCATTTTTTCCTCCAAGATATTTTCTTTCCTCTGAGTGTCATAATTACTTAAAATAAATTATAAATTCATTTGTAGTTCAATGCTCTAACATATTTCGAATGACATCTTTTAATGTCAGCCTCGCCACCACAGTCATAAACCAAACAATAAGGATAACACATCTTCCTTGGCTGCATTCAGGTAGGCAGCAGGTATTCACTGAGCAACTCCCACGAGGCAGGAGCTGTGCTTGGCTCTGCTGATCAAAACATGAAAAAGACCAGTCCCTCACCTCTGGGCAGAGCAGGCAGATGTGGCGGGTCATTCGTCCACCTCTACAGTCAACAGCTCCTTGTTACACAACTACTGTGTGCCAGACATTGTTCTAGAAGCTACTAAGAGTGTCCACTGCCCACATGGAGCTGACACCCCAGCGGGGAAATTCAGGTAATGAATGTACAAACAGACATGCGTTTTATCTGGTCATTTTGTGAAAGAAAAGCCAGTCAGGAAATAGAGTGGCTGGCTGTGCTTTTAAATCAGGTGACGGAGGTGCACCTGAGAGATGCCCGCAGAGACCCGAAGGGCAGGAGGAAGCTCACGCTTTGTTTTAGGTGGATGTGGTGGCACACGGCTATAATCCCAGCTACTCAGGAGGCTGAGGCACAAGAATCGCTTTGGAATGTGGGGAAGAGGCTTCAGGTACAGGAAATATTACGGGCAAAGGCCCCAGGGCAGAATGCATGGGAGGGGCTGGGGAAGGAGGTCAGATTCCAGCATGCAGCTGTGGCCCAGACTGCACTTTTTTAAAAAGTACAGTGGAGTGAGTTTTCAGAGAGGTGAGAACAGTGAGGAGACGACAGGATCAGGGCTCTCACTGTGAGGAAGAGGCTGTCAGGAGTCAGCACTGAGCAGGGGAGACCAGGCCAGAGGCAGGCGAAACATCCAGGTGTGAGATGATGGGGCTTGGCTGGGACTGGAGGGTGCGGGGTGAGGAGATGCTGCATTCGAGATGCATTTCGAGGGACAGCACAGATGGGCAGGTCCATTATCAGATGCGAGGACTCTGCACCTGCACCTGTACCCGAGAGTTCTCCTGTGGCAGCAGTTCTGTGCACGCTCATGGGCAGTCAGAGTGGCGACACCGGACCCAGGGCAGTGGTTCTCAAAGTGGGGTCCCTGGAGCTTGTTAGGGATGCAGTTTCTGTAGTTTCGCAGATGCTGGCCATGAGCTGTCCAGCAGTTTCACCGCCATTTTTGGCCTCCTTTTCATGGCACTGACCAGAACCCAGCACTTTGTGGTCATGGAGGCCTGACTCCTTGGCGGAGGGAGCTGAGACACTGCAGAGCAGAGCTGTGGGGCAGGCAGAGGCATCAGACCTACAGAACCTGCTGTCTTGGGTTGGAGGAAGCAGAACAGGGGACCCAGGGCTCACAGGGGCATTCTAAATGACAGACACAAGAAAAACGATCACAGGATTGTCCTGGTGCTTGGGGACAGGAACCTTATGTCTGTTATGCTTGCTGCTATTTCCCTAGACTGGCACCTAGCAGTCGCCCAGGGAATGCCTGATGGGAGACCAGGAGGCAGAGACTCAAGGGTAAAATGAGATAGAGACAAAAATCTCAGCTGTCAGGGAGCCAGCATTGCAGACTGGGGCAGCTGGGGTAGGGGATAAATACATACACAAATGCAAACATAAGAAAGATACGTCAGATAATGATTAGACAGAACAATGATTTTGTCAGGGCTAAAATGAGAGAAAGATGAAATTCCCAGATTCCAGCGGGGAGGGGAGTAACCACATAAACAAATGAAAACATAAGGAAGATACTGTCAGACAATGAGCAGATAAAACAATATTTTATTGGATACGCCAAAAATAAGATCAGGCAATGTGCTAGAATGGGGGCAGGGAACGCAGCTGTCAGTACCATCTGGGGAAAGGAGAGGCTCCGGGGATGAGGAAGAGACAGTGGGGGAGCCTCTCAGGACGGCACAGCCAGGACAGAGATGCCGGGTGAGGAGGGCTGGCAGCAACTGCAACAAGGCCTGCACACAGTAAGCGCTCACTAGGGAGAAGCCCCTGGTGGCTGGAAAGAGGGTTTCCTTCTCTATGCAGCAGGCCTGAGCCATTTCTCTGTGTGGATCATGGGCATCTCTAGCAGGCACATAAGGTCTGAGAATCTTTTCAAGTGTGCAGTAAGTTATGTGTACTCACACAGGAAATCAGTTGTATTTAAATGCAGTTACCGGCCGGGAACAGTGGCTCACGCCTGTAATCCCAGCACTTTGGGAGGCCGAGGCAGGTGGATCACTTGAGGTCAGGAATTCGAGATCAGCATGGCCAACATGGTGAAGCCCCGTATTTTTGTATTTTCTCTGCTAAAAATACAAAAAATAGCTGGATATGGCGGCACACGGCTATAATCCCAGCTACTCAGGAGGCTGAGGCACAAGAATTGCTTGAACCCAGGAGGTGGAGGTTGTAGTGAGCTGAGATCACACCACTGCACTCAACTTTGAGTGACAGAGTGCGACTCTGTCTGAAAAATAAAAATAAAAATGTTCAGTGCAGGCCAGGCACAGTGGCTTATGCCTGTAATCCCAGCACTTTGGGAGCTGAGCTGAGTCAGGTGGATCATCTGAGATCAGGAGTTCAAGACCAGCCCGGTCGACATGGTGAAACCCCATCTCTGCTAAAAATACAAAAAATTAGCTGGCATGGCGGTGAGTGCCTGTAGTCCCAGCTACTCTGGAGGCTGAGGCATGAGAATTGCTTGAACCCAAGAGGTGGAGGCTGCAGTAAGCCAAGATTGCACCACTGCACTCCAGCCTGGATGACAGCACGAGACTCTGTCTCAAAAAAAAAAAAAAATGCAGTTACCCAAATTCAAAATATTAAAATATTGTTGAATTAAGTAGTAAGATGTAGTGTTCTACTTTCAAAGCAGTGAAGAGTATAAAAGATATTTCTTGACATCTGTATCAACTGCATCTGATAGGACATGGAAATGTATGAGTTTGGTGGCAGCTGCTAATGCTTTTGGGGGCTATGACCTGTGTTCACAATGCTTGTGTCCCCCAAATTCATATGCTGAAATGCCAGCCCCCAAGGAGATGGTGTTAGGAGGTGGGGCCTTTGGGAGGTGATGAGGTCATGCAGGGGAAGTCGTTATGATTGGGATCAGTGTCTGAAATGGTAAGCTGTTTCCCCACCCAAATTTCATCTTGAATTGTAGCTCCCCTAATTTGTACATGTTGTGGGAAGGACCCAGTGGGAGATAACTGAATCATAGGGGCGGTTTTCCCCATACTAGTCTCACGGTAATGGAGAAGTCTCACGAGATCTGATGCTTTTATAAGGGGTTTCCCCTTTTGCTTGACTTTCAATTCTCCTTTTGCCTGCCACCATCCATGTAAGATGTGACTTGCCTTCCACCATGATTCTGAGGCCTCCCCAGCCACGTGGAACAGTCAGTCCATTAAACCTCTTTATCTTCCCAGTCTTGGGTATGTCTTTATCAGCAGCACGAAATGGACAAACACAGTGTCCTTATAAAAGAGAGCCCAGATAGCTCATTGGCCCCTTCCACCACATGGGGACACAGCAAGAAGGCACTGTCTATGCACTAGGAAGCAGGTCCTCACCAGACACTGAACCTGCTGACACCCTGATCTTGAACTTCCAGCCCCCAGAACCAGGAGCAGTAACTTTCCACTGTTTATAAACCATGCAGTTTATGGCATTTTGTGACAGAAGCTCGAATGGACTATGATAGGAAGAAAATGCTAAGTGTCAGTTGGATGTTAAGTGGAAATGCAGATGTAACTTTCCCATTCAAGTTCAGAGAGCCATGTGGATTCTCTGGGGGTTTCTCTGCCTTGGGACCCCTGCAGGGTGGCTGCGATGCGGCTGCAGCTGTAGTGCACAGTGTTCTATGGGCACAAGCTAAGTCACCCCCCTCACTCGCTACTTTCTCTCGGGACTGTGTTTCTTACATTCCAGTGGGAGGGCTCATCCTGAGAGAGTGAGCTGGCAGGTGGCATCACTCTTCATGTGAGTGTGGCACTGGGTTCACAGGGCTCTATGGACAGATTTTACTGAGAATGGCACCTGCCTGACTCGGTAGGATTCTAACTGGCACATGGATGAACATTTTTGTAGTAACAGACAGCAATCTACTGTAAAGTGATTTATGAACTACTGTTTGAATACCCACGAGTGACAGATAAATTTTTATATTTTTATTAATAAATGTAAGTAGAAGTTTAACCTGAAACTTGTTTAATCTAAAATAAGCAGCCTTTCCTGAAGACTTAGTAAGTGCCAAGCAAAGATTTCTGAGTACATTTAGTTCTTAAAACAGTCTCATGCGTTGGGGGTCATTTTTATTCCTATTTCACAAGGAAGAAACTGAGTCACAGAGAAGTTAAATCACTTGCCCAAGGTCATGCAGGCATTAGGAGGGGGAGGCATTGGGACTCACCCCAACCCAGTCAGGCTGAAGCTGAGCATCCAATCTCTATACTATTCTCTCTTTAGAGAAAAATATTAAGCAAATGATAGACTGTGGTTTTGGGACATGGCAAAAAGTGAGAAAGACTGTCAGTTAATCAACACCATGGTGTGGGGTTCCCTCCTGGGCTCCCTCCTACCTTATGCAAACTCAACTGAGCTGGAAGGTGAGGAAGAAGAAATGCTGGCCTAAGTCAATCCTGCTAATGTTTCTAACATCATTCTTTTCATTTTGGAATGATAGATTATTTTATTTTTTTGCTTATGTATATAGTCTCTGTTTTCATTTCTCAATCATCTCTAATGAAGTTGTATGATCTTTAAAATGAGAACATAGCTTTTACTTTCTAAGTAAAGCAAGTACCGTAATGGACAGGCTAACCTTGGGAAAGGCCTGTGCTAGCCCGAAGTCCCCGCCTTCCTTATACTGGTGGGGAACCAAAGTTCAGATCATGGTGATACTACAAAGGACAGCAATGATCCCTCATATTTTCTGAGTGTTGACTCCGGCAGGCAGTGGGTATGGTATCATTTATTGGATAATTAATCAGCGACCCTGCAAACATCGCTACCAAGGCGGAACAGCTTTGTATGCATCAGAGATTTGCTTTTTAGGCAAAAATCTGGGCCAGTTAGTTGGAGGGGAGGGACATTTTTAAACCTAATCCCAAAGCAAATCTCCAGCTGTGACAAGAAAATACTTATTCTCCCCATATAGTTATTTTTTAACTGAGCACACATTCTTCAATTGCCCTAGAACAGCCAACCCGTCCTTAAAATTCTCTTAGAGAGTTACAAATGAGACATTTTGAAGTTGGAACAGGAAAGTGGAGATAGGGGCAGGATGCTTTTGAAAAACAATAAAACATCATTTTTCCATTGTCTCTTTAAAAGCAATATTCTCCAATCCCTGTCAAAGGAGATCTCCCCGCCTCCTGTGACATGCCTGCCTCCACCCGTCTCCAGCATAGGAGATATTGAGAACACACTTCCCCACGGACCCCACAGTGGAGCGAAGCCATTCATCACCTTCAGATTGATGTGCAGATCTGATAGCATCTCTGCAGTGCCACGGGCCTGTTCATGAACACCTGGGTCTCTGAATTTCGCAAGGGCAAAGGATGCAGGAAAACAACCAGAGGATGCCCAGCGATGACCGCCAGGGTCGAGATACCCCAACAGGGTGCCTTAACTGCTCCCTTCCATTTTGACTGTCTATGAAGGGAAGAGCACCCGGGAATGTTTCCTGGTCTCATATAACTGTATATATAACTATATATGTATAATATATATATACAACTGTATATATAACTATATATACATACATATATATTATATATATGTATGTATAGTTACATACATAACTATTTTTTTGGGACAAAGTCTCACTCTGTCACCCAGGCTGGAGTGCAGTGGTGCCATTTCCGCTTGCTGCAACCTCTGCCTCCTAAGTTCAAGTGATTCTCCTGCCTCAGCCTCCTGAGTAGCTGGGATTATAGATGCCTGCCACCATGCCCAGCTAATGTTTGCATTTTTAGTAGAGATGGGGTTTCACCATGTTGGCCAGGCTGGTCTCAAACTCCTGACCTCAGGTGATCTACCCACCTCAGCCTCCCAAAGTGCTGGGCTTACAGGTGTCAGCCACCGCACCTGGCCCATATATATTATTCTGAGGATAATCTTGGTGTGTTTTCAGAAAAAGCCTAGAGGGAGCATGCAGCATTTACCGCTCAGGTATCGCTCAGCCTCCTTGCTGGAACAGGCAGCCTGCTCTGGATGGTTTAACTGGAGTGGGTGTTGTAAAGGCTTTGGGCATAACAGAGGGAAACAGCCAGTGATGGTGCAGCACCTCATGCTAGTCCCAGCTGGGAGCTGTTTCCACCCAAGGCCTAGGGGCAGGGCAAGGCAGTTGAGTTGCTAGAGCCCAGAGAGAGGAGAACCACAGAAAACAGACTTCCCAGTGGGACAGGTGTGTGAGCATGGAGGACCACACCCCTGCAAGACACACGAGGCCGGGCTGATGGGGATGCACTGCGTTCCTGGGATCCCGAAACAGTACCACGGATGGGGCTGAAACAACAGACACGGATTCTCTCATAGTTCCTTAGGCTGACAGTCCAAAATCAAGGTGTCAGCCACATCACCACTTCCTCTGAAGCTCTAAAGAGACCCGTCCTTGCCTCTCTGCTAAGCTGGGCGAGCTGCCAGCTACTCTTTCTTTCCTTGGCTACTACAAAGACCGGATGCTCCAGTCTTTGCCACCACCCTCACATCTTGCATCCTCCATGTCCAAATCTCTGTCCCCTTGTAAGGATAGCAGTCATTGAATTTGGACTCCACTCGAATCCAGCATGATCTCCTCTCCACTTCAGAACATCCACGAAGACCTTACTTCCAAATAAGGTCACATTCATAGGCACCAGGAGTTAGGGCTTCAACCTATTTTCTTGGGAGGGTGGGCATAATTCAAACCATTTCCTTCAGATCCCTCTGGTGCCTCCCACTGGTTAAAGCCCTCCAGAAGCCAGAGGGCACGGGATCCTGGGAGCTGTAGTTCTCATGGGTCAGCCCCCAGGACCCAGAGCAGAGCCCAGAAGGGTCTGGAAGGGCAAACCAGTCACAGGAGAAGGCCTTGCTGCCATCTTTTTCCTAATAATCCTTTCTAGCTGCATTCTTTATCCAGGGGTTCCAAGGATCTCTCAAGCCCTAATGAATCTCCACGACACCCCAGAGAGGTGAGAATTAGATCATCATTTTGCAGACGCGAGGATAAGCGGCAATCTCTCCTTTAAACAGCCCTACTGATTGCCACTTTATTTTTAATTTGATTTTATGCAGAGAGATAGGAACATGTTCCAGGAATTTTGAAAGCTCTGTGTAAGAAGAAAAACCCAAGTTACCACCATTCCTCTACCTGCCAGAATGCGTGGTTACTGCCTTCTCCGGAGCCCAAAGCCTCTAGAGGGGTCAAGGAAAATGATTTCATAATAAGTTTCGCAAAGGGTGAAAAATGACAATGGTTTGAAACTTTTCAAAATTCCAGGTAAATCTCACCCACTTCTCAGGAAATTTAATTTCAGACTGAATATATCAGTCCTGGGGGCAAAGAACTTCTTCCTCTACCTGCCAGAATGCGTGGTTACTGCCTTCTCCGGAGCCCAAAGCCTCTAGAGTTTATTTGTGTTTTGTTTTTTAAATTTCAAATAAACAGTAGGAAGAAAGTTCACGACATTAACAGAACTAGAAATCAGTTGGACCCCACCTCCACGCCCACCTTGATTTTTCTGACAGCAGCATCTGATCACTACCTGGACCTCATCAGAGGAAACATCTACCTGTTTGCTGTTTGTTGCTTCACTGGAGTACACCTGCAGGAGGGCAAACTTTGTCTGCTGATTGCTGTCCTCTCACGACCTGCAACAATGAATACCTGCAGAGCTGAGTGAGGCTGAATAAATTTTGCTGTGTGTTTATTCCTTTTCTTTCTTTTTTTTTTTTTTTAGACAGAGTCTCATTCTGTTGACCAGACTGTGAATGCAGTGGCACCATCATGGCTCACTGCAGCCTCCAACTCCTGGGCTCAAGCGATCTTCCCACTTCAGCCTCCCCAAGAGCTGGGACTACAGGCGTGTGTCATTGCACCTGGCTAATTTTGGTATTTTTGCAGAAACAAGGTCTCACTATGTTGCCCAGGCTGGGCTTGAACTCCTGGACTCAAGAAATCGTCCCAAAGTGCTGGGATTACAGGTGTGAGCCATTGAGCTTGTCCTTGTCCATTTATTCTTAAAAAGTGACCACCACCCTAGCCACTGTCATACAGAATGGATCACACGGAAATCTGTGTCAGGCCTCTGCTCATGTGGCTTGAACTTGGGATGCTGGGATGTGAACACTGTTTTCTTGCATTGAAGAAAGAACAACCTCTAATGTTTTTGTCAGTCCCAAATGCTCCTTCCTCTGTAGTTTTGAAAGCTTTTGTAAGAAAGTGGCCTTGGTCCTCCCATTCAGACACCTCTCTCGCCTCACCCTCCCAAGTCTAACTTTGGCACAGTGGGAGCCAGGGCAGGCAGGAGGGGATTAGGGAGAGGTGGGTGCTGGCAGGAGGGCCATGGAGCTAAGACTTGGAGCTTTCCTGCCCCTACAGGGCAAGAGTCTCATTGCCAAGAAGCCTGGAGGCAGGATGAGCAAAATGGTGGCTTTGGGAATCAGTGCTCTTCAAATAAAACAGTGCCCAGGCACCTGCAGTGAGATTCAGGTGGCTTCCGCCTGCAGGGTCTGCTCTGGGGAGAGTTGAGAGTGCTTCTCCCTGCTTTTCCCATTGCATTTACTCAGGGGGAGAAAGAGGCTGTAGGGGAATGAGGCTATGGCTGAATCCTCCCATCCATGGTTGTCTCCTTGGATTTAAGAAGGAGCTTCAGAAGGCCTGATTCTAAGGCAAGAACTTCCCAGTGAGGTAGATTTTCTATCTGTTAATCCCCTATTTCACCTTTCTGAAGTCTGTTTTCTTTAAAACGATCAACAAATTGAAAAACACAATTTGTTCTAATATCTAACCAGCTGTCTCACTGGCTGCTAACAGACAACATAGGATTTGCTTTTTGTTCATTTTTTTTTTTTATTTCTCATCTTCTAGTCAAAGCTGCAGTTTTATTAGCTAGTTATTTCCAATAAAAGTTTATTTTTTGCCTGGTTACAAATGTTCTGAAGCTTATTCTAAACCGAAACTTTGAACATACAGAAAATAGGAGAATAAAAATTCCTCCAAACTGCCTCATCTGTTTTCTAATTTTCCATGTGGCTTTGCATAGCTGAGGTCAAGTTGTACATCCCAGGGAGGCAAAATGATACTACTGCATGTATTAGTCTGTTTTCACGCTGCTGATAAAGGCACACCCGACACTGGGTAATTTATAAAGGAAAAGAGGTAATGGACTCACAATTCCATGTGGCTGGGGAGGCCTCACAACCATGGCGGAAGGAAAAAGCATGTCTTACGTGGAGACGGGCAAGAGAGAATGACAGCCAAGTGAATGGGGAAACCACTTACAAAAGCTGTAGATCTCCTGAGATTTATTCACTGTTATGGAAAAACCACCCCACGAGTCAATCATCTCCCTCGGGTCCCTCCCACAACATGTGGGAATTATGGGAGCTACTGTTCAAGATGAGATTTGGGTGGGGACACAGCCAAACCATATCACTGCATAAGCACCCAAATCCAGTGTTCAGAGTCCAGAGCTCTATGCTGGTGCTGCAAAGATGTTTGTTTATTAATGAACTTTTGGACAAAGCTTGTTCAAATTCACACGCATTTACTTGCAAACAAAAGGATCCTGACAAGAGTACAGACATCAGTAGTCACTTCACTTTACCTTAAAGGCACAACAACACAGCACCCCCAATAACAACACATCCATCCAAGGAAGACTTGTGCACCCTTGTAAAGGGCCGTTATAATATCTCACATTCTTTACATGACGGCTTTTCCTTTTCAAAGTATTGGGATGTCTTATTCTTCTATAATAGGTAAGACTGAAACTGAGCACTTGTAGTCCAGAACCGATGTGGGTGTGTGTTCTAGGACACAGGTCTGCAAATTTTCTCTCTAAAGGTCCAGATAGTAAAAATTTTAGAGTGTATGAGCCAAGAGGCAGAACTGAGCATATCAAGTAGCTAGACAGGACCATTTAAAAATGTACATATTTAAAAATATTAAAGTCATTCTTAGCTCGCGTGGTGTAAAAAACTGGCCAGCAGAGTGGATGTGATCCTCACCTACCCTGATCCTCACCTACCCCACCTGAGGCCACACCTGCCCCACCTGATTCCACACCTGTTGTTTTTTCCACAGGCTGTTGTTTTTTGATCCCTGTTCTAGGACATAAAATGTCAAAAGGAATTATTCTCTAACCTCACCGTGTTTACAGATCTTTGTGGTAGATGATACCCTCTGGGGTGGACATCTGCTGTTTTGTCTGACCAACCTCTGTTCCCTGTCTTTCACTGAAAGCCAGATTTTTCCATGATACATAGGCTCTTAGTCTCAATCCACACCTGTGCCACCTGATTCCACACCTGCCCCACCTGAGGCCACACCTTCCCCACCTGAGGCTACATCTGACTCACCTGATCCACACCTGCCCCACCTGAGGGCACATTTGCCCCACCTGAGGCTACACCTGCCTTACCTGATCCATACCTTCCTCACCTGATTCCACACCTGCCCCACCTGAGGCTACACCTGCCTTACCTGATCCATACCTGCCTTACCTGATTCCACACCTGCCCCACCTGATTCCACACCTGCCCCACCTGAGGCCACACCTGCCCCATCTGATTCCACACCTGCCCCACCTGATTCCACACCTGTCCCACCTGATTCCACACCTGCCCCATCTGATTCCACACCTGTCCCACCTGATTCCACACCTGCCCCACCTGATTCCACACCTGCTCCACCTGATTCCACACCTGCCCCACCTCATTCCACACCTGCCCCACCTGATTCCACACCTGCCTCACCTGATTCCACACCTGCCTCACCTGATCCACACCTTCTCCCCCTGAGGCCACATCTACCCCACTTGATTTCACATGTGTCCCACCTGCTGCTACACTTCCCTCACCTGATTCCACACCTGCCTCATGGTGATACATTCCCCAGGACTGGCCAGTAAGAGCAACACATTATTTTGATTTCAGTGATTGGCTTCAGGTTAGGCTCATGACCCAAGCCAATCAGTTCCAATCAGTCCCTGTCCCAAAGCATTTGCTGGAGCGACTGGCAATGAGGTTTCCACTCATTTCTTGCTGGACATGATGATGTGAAGAAGCCAGTGTGGCACTGCTGGGGCCACCTTGTGACTAACAAAGAGGAAGGAGAGCTGAGAAAGGAAAAGAAGCCAACCTCCAGATCACATCATTTGCACTTCAAGTGTGGTCTGCAGACCAGCCGCAGCAGCATGGCTTAGGAGCTTTGAAAAATAAGTACCCAACCCAGACCTCCTCAGTGAGGATGGACATCTACTCAAAATGTTCATGTGATCCACACATACAACAGTGTTTGGGAAACACTTTTCTAGACTTTTAAAGTTATGTGAGCCAAGTTTAAGTTGGGCTGTGTCTGTAGCCTTTATAACCCAAAGAATCCTGAACAATCCATTTCTCATAATCCGGATGAATCCATTTCTCATGACACAATTCATGCAAGTAGCATGTTTGCGTACACATCCTCATCAGTGCACACTTGATAGTAATCGAAGAGTGACCATATTGTGAGTCGGACAGAGGGTGCTGCACGACTCAAGCCCAATGTCACTCATCTACTTTCTGTATTTCAGGTTGACCTTGCAGTCCAGTGAGCCCAGTGAGAGTTCAATGCTGAGTGAGCTCCATCATCCTAAGCAAAGAGGAGATGAAGGGGCATCTATCTCAAGCATGAAGTGGGCAGCAGGAAGGAGCCAACTTTGCAGAAAGACAGCAAAGCTGACTGTCCTTTTAGCTCAGGGGTTTCCAACTCTGGCTGCACACTGGAATCACCTGGGCAGCATCTCAAAATAACATGTGCTCACTTCCACCTCCAGCAATTGTTGTGACTTGCTGGACTATACTTTATGACTAAAGTTGAGAAAGGCCAGGCTAATGAAAAATTGCAACTTCCAGGGTAGGGGGAGAGGAGAAACTTTCAAAGTAAACACTCCATGAACCCATTGCAGCAAACATCCCATGACAGATAGGAAGGACACAGGATGCGATCAGGTGGCTGAATGCAGGAGCGTCCATGGTAACTCAGGACTCACCATCGCCAAGGGAACGATGCCCACCAGGTCCTTCTGGCTGATGAAGACCTCGGACACGGCGATGTCTGTGGTCCCCTTCCGCGGGTATTCCACCTGCCATGTGATGGGCTGAGTCCCGGAAAGACTGCTGAAACTGGCAATTTCAAAGTTCATCTGCACAACTTCATTGAAAAAACTGCTGCTTCTGGAAGAGAGAAAAGAAAATGGCATTAAGCCAACCTCGTTCAAAGGACCCTTCTCTCCCTCATAATTGTACCCAGAAGATAAAGACAAAGAAAGCACTTTTAGAGGATGGCTCTGGGGTTTTGGTGGGGATGCCTGGGGCATGGAACCACCTAAAAGGTAAGGACTGGCAGCTGGGACAGAGAAGCACCCACAAGTTAGGGACATGGGCCAAGAATCTTCAACACTGAGCAGTAACCTGTGACTGTGTTGATGAGGCCCTTGGAATGGTTATTACCAGCTCTGCAGATGATACATTAAGCCAGTTTATCTTACACCTGCAGTGTGTACCTGAATGGCCTCTGTTCAGTTCTGTAGATGCGGCAGATGCTTTAGGCTGGCATCGCCACCCCCTGGACCATGAACCAGTACCAGTCCATGGCCTGTTAGGAACAGGGCTGTACAGCAGGAGCTGAGTGGTGAGTAAGCGAGTGAAGCTTCACCTCTATTTACAGCCACTCCCCACAGCTGGCATGACCACCTGATCATCACGTCCTGTCACATTGGCCTCAGCATTAGATTCTCATAGGAGCACGAACCGTATTGTGAACTGTGCATGTGAGGGATCTAGGTTGTAAGCTCCTTGTCAAAATCTAATGCCTGATGATGATCTGTCGCTGTCTCCCATCAATCCCAGATGTGACTATCTAGTTGCAGGAAAACAAGCTCAGGGCTCCACTGATTCTACATTACGGTTACTTGTATAATGAGTTCATTGTTCAATATTCATTTATTCATTATTACAACATAATAATAGAAATAAAGTACCCAATAAATGTAATGTACTTGAATCATCCTGAAATCACCCTTCCCCCCCCCACCCCAATCTGTGGAAACATTGTCCTCCACAAAACTGGTCCCCAGTGCACAAAAGGCTGGGGACTGCTGCTGCGGGCCACTCACTCCACAGCACCTTCAACCCCCTCTGCTTGTCCTCCTCTGTTATAGGGGCTGAGAGGCCTAAACTACATTCTCAGGCCCCCTTGCTGCTACATGCAGGATTGAAGCAGAGTTTGCTCCAGTCGGACCCACTCATTTGGGACTTAAGAGGGAGAAGTGGGTGCTGGAGAAGCAGCCAGGAAGGGAATTGGGGTTTTCTGGTGAGCACAGTGGCCATGGTTCTCCTGGGGCAGCTGTGGGGTGTCCCTGGCATCCAGGCCTTCACATCATCCCGCTAAGGGGTGACAGTGGTAGTTCCACCACCACAGTCTTCTGCAGGGCTTGGATCTTTTTTGTCTGTGTTATCCCTGGCTGCCCTGTCCCTGGCTGTGTAGTAAATACATTCAGTTCAGTGGTTCTTCTAGAGATTATCTGAATTACCTAGTATCCTTTAATGACACCTCTTCTGCTTAGAGGGACTACTTAGCTAAATGGACTCTTTGTCTGCAACTAAGAATTCTGAGCAATTCCATGCATTTGACAAATATGTATTTTGGGAACTATTGGTGGGCCAAACTTTTTCATTTTTTAGGTTAAATGTAAATTAAAGCTGAAAAAGGAAAAAAAGGTTTGCACACAACCACATAGCTGGGTAGTGCAGTCAACCAAAATGTAGCATCTCCTGTTTCCCAGTCCAGTGCTCTTTACAGGTCCTCACCTAAGACAGCTGGTGGTCAAACACGACATCACAAGGCTCCAACAGTTTCATTTTTGTTTGTTTATTCATCTTTTTTTTTCCCTTAGGGCAGGAGACACCAAGCTGTGTCCTGTGAATCAGATGCAGCTAGCTGCCTATTTTTTGAGTCACATTTCACCACAGTACAGCCTGGTCTGCTCATTTACAGTTTCCTATGGCTGCTTTCGTGTTACAAGAACATGGTTGAGTAACTGCATCCATCGATGTAGAGCCTACAAAGCCTGAAATATTTCTCATTCAGATCTTTACAGAAAACTTTTGCCAGTATTTGGTACAGGTCAGAGAAGGGGAAGCTGGCCGGGCTTTCCAGAGCTACTGAGTCAATAGAACCGCTCTTGGCAGAAGCAAGAAGGCAGGGCATAGCCGGGCACCAAGCGGGGTTTGTAGGGGGCCAGGGTTCTGGTGAGCCTTAGCATCCAGCCCGAGGTGGCTCCAGTGCCCTCTGCTAATAGCTAAGGATGGCAATAAGTGATGGGCCAATGGTCAGCAAGACCTCAGGCTGGCATCCTGGAAGGCTACATGTTTGCAGGTGAATGAAAGATTTTTCCATGGCACATCAAGAAAGAAATGCCAAATATGCTTAAAAACTGCATCTCGCCTACCACACAAAAAAAGCCCAGGTCCAGATGGGTTCACAGCCGAATTCTACCAGACACACAAAGAGGATCTGGTACCATTCCTTCTGAAACTATTCCAAATAATCCAAAAAGAGGGAACCCTTCCCAAATCATTTTATGAGACCAACATCATCCTGATACCAAAACCTGGCAGAGACTCAACAAGAAAAGAAAACTTCAGGCCAATATCCATGATGAACATAGATGCAAAAATCTTCAATAAAATACTGGCAAACCGATTGCAACAGCACATTAAAAAGCTTATCCATCATGATCAAGTAGGATTCATCCCGGGGATGCAAGGCTGGTTCAACATACGCAAGTCTATAAATGTAATTCACCACATAAACAGAAGCAAAAACAAAAACCACATGATTATCTCAATTGATGCAGAGAAGGCATTTGACAAAATTCAACAGCCCTTTATGCTAAAAACCCTCAATAAACTTGGTATTGATGGAACATATCTCAAAGTAATAAAAGCTATTTACGACAAACCAACAGCCAATATCATACTTAATGGGCAAAAACTGGAAGCATTCCCTTTGAAATCCGGCACTAGACAAGGATGCCCTCTCTCACCACTTCTATTCAACATAGTACTGGAAGTTCTAGCCAGAGCAATCAGGCAAGAAAAAGAAATAAAGGGTATTCAAGTAGGAAAGGTGGAAGCCAAATTGTCTCTATTTGCAGACGACATGATAGTATACCTAGAAGACCCCATCAGCTCAGCCCAAAAGCTCCTGCAACTGATAAGCAACTTCAGCAAAGTCTCAGGATATAAAATCAATGTTCAAAAATCACAAGCATTCCTATACACCAATAACAGACTTAAAGAGAACCAAATCAAGAACGAACTGCCATTCACAATTGCTACAAAGAAAATAAAATACCTCGGAATACAACTCACTAGGAATGTAAGGGACCTCTTTAAGGAAAACTACAAACAACTGCTCAATGAAATAAGAGAGGACACAAACAGATGGAGAAACATTCCATGTTCGTGGTTAGGAAGAATCAATATCGTGAAAATGGCTATACTGCCCAAAGTAATTTACACAATCAATGCTATCCCCATCAAACTACCATTGAATTTCTTCACAGAACTGGAAAAAACCACCATGAATTTCTTATGGAACCAAAAAAGAGCCCACATAGCCAAGTCAATTCTAAGCAAAAAGAACACAGCGGGAGGCATCACACTACCAGACTTCAAACTATACTACAAGGCTACAGTAATCAAAACAGCATGGTACTGGTACCAAAACAGAGATATAGACCAATGGAACAGAACAGAGGCATCGGAGGCAACACAACATATCTACAACCATATTATCTTTGATAAACCAGACAAAAACAGGCAATGGGGAAAGGATTCCCTGTTTAATAAATGGTGTTGGGAAAACTGGCTAGCCATGTGCAGAAAACAGAAACTGGACCCCTTCCTGACACCTTACACTAAAATTAACTCCAGATGGATTAAAGATTTAAATGTAAGACCTGACACCATAAAAACCCTAGAAGAAAATCTAGGCAAAACCATTCAGGACATAGGAGTAGGCAAGGACTTCATGAACAAAACACCAAAAGCATTGGCAACAAAAGCCAAAATAGACAAATGGGACCTAATCAAACTCCACAGCTTCTGCACGGCAAAAGAAACAGTCACTAGAGTGAATCGGCAACCATCAGAATGGGAAAAAATCTTTGCAGTTTACACATCTGACAAAGGGCTGATATCCAGAATTTACAAAGAACTCAAACAGATTTACAGGAAAAAAACAAACAAGCCCATTCAAAAATGGGCAAAGGATATGAACAGAAACTTTACAAAAGAAGACATACATGAGGCCAACAAACATATGAAAAAGTGCTCATCATCATTGGTCATTAGAGAGATGCAAATCAAAACCACATTGAGATACCATCTCACGCCAGTTAGAATGGCGATCATTAAAAAATCTGGAGACAGCAGATGCTGGAGAGGATGTGGAGAAATAGGAACACTCTTACACTGTTGGTGGGAGTGTAAATTAGTTCAACCATTGTGGAAGACAGTGTGGCGATTCCTCAGGGACCTAGAAATAGAAATTCCATTTGACCCAGCAATCCCATTACTGGGTATCTATCCAAAGGACTATAAATCGTTCTACTACAAGGACACATTCACACGAATGTTCATTGCAGCACTGTTTACAATAGCAAAGACCTGGAACCAACCCAAATGCCCAATGATGATAGACTGGACTGGGAAAATGTGGCACATATACACCATGGAATATTATGCAGCAATCAAAAATGATGAGTTTGTGTCCTTTGTAAGGACATGGATGAATCTGGAGAACATCATTCTCAGCAAACTGACACAAGAACAGAAAAAGAAATACCGCATATACTCACTCATAGGTGGGTGAGAAAAATGAGAACACATGGACACAGAGAGGCGGTCTACTATACACTGGGGACTGTTGGGGGGAATGGGGGAGGGACAGCAGGGGGGGGCTGGGGGGGATAGCCTAGGGATGAATGCCAAGTGTGGGTGAAGGGGAGGAAGGCAGCAAAACACACTGCCATGTGTGTACCTATGCAACTATCTTGCACGTTCTGCACATGTACCCCAAAACCTATAATGCAATAAAAATTAAAAACAAAAAAAAAAAACTGCATCTCAAGCATGTGCCAACATAGAGTAGCAGTGAAAAGCTTCCTTTTGCTGGGGCATTAATATTGGGTGCACCATTCAATCTTCAGGGCTTGACTGACAGCCAGAATGCTAACTCTCCACCACATCACCCTCAGTCCCGCTCAGTGGCTGGGTAAGAACATAACGGGAAGGTTACTGCATCAAATAAAAGCACTGGGACTCGTGAATCTTCCTTAAGTCTGCAGGGCCAGGAGTAGGCCCCAGATAATCATGATTTATGAGATTCTAGAGATTCCTCTGGGAGGGAAAAGAAATCCAAGGTCTTGACTATCAAGCTAGGGGCTGCAAATCTCAAGCATGAACTGATGGTCTTTAAAAGTGAGGGAGAGGTGTCTCGGGTCTTGAGTGTTTCCAAACTAAGAGACGTTCTTGGTCCAGCAGCTGAGGCCCAGCAGTCTGAGCCTGCACAACTCAACATCCAGGAGATGCTCTCACTGCCGACCTGCAGACCGTCTTGCATGCCAGGGAGTTTAATCTTATCTTCTTAGCAAGCACACCTGGAACTGACTCTCCTTATCTGCCAACTGGTCACTAGCACTGGGGCCGTCCAGGAGCTGCATGGCTACTTGAGTGACTTTACTCAGCAAATCATTACTTCCCTTAGTACTGGATGTGGGAAACATCCAGCTGTCCAAAGACCCCCTTTCAGTCCCAAAGGGATGCCTATACTGGCACAGCACCACAGAGGCTGCAGTGAGCTTCAGCCCGCACCTCTCTTCACTCTCTTACAAAGTGAGCATCGCAACCACTCACATCATCTCTCCAAGACTCAGTGGCACCATCTAGAAGACTGAAATAATGGCATTCCCATTGTACAGGGAGGAACGCGGCATGAAAAAGCAGCCAGCACAAGTTCTCATGCTCTAGCAGCAGCCTCCTCCACGACCATTATGCCAACAAAGGGCATTAAGAAAGGCACAGTCAAGGACAAGAGAAAAGAAGTGGTATTTTTCCTTTTGGCCTGAAAGACATTGCTTTTTTTTTTTCTTTTTTAAGATAAAAATATTCTTCCTTTTTATTTTTTTTAAATTTTTATTGCATTATAGGTTTTGGGGTACATATGCAGAACGTGCAAGGTAGTTGCATAGGTACACACATGGCAGTGTGTTTTGCTGCCTTCCTCCCCTTCCCCCACACTTGGCATTTATCCCCAGGCTAAGACATTGTTATGTGATTTTTGTGAGCAGTGAGGTGACTTCCCTAAAGCGTTTCCTTATAGTTGTTACAAGAACAAAAATAACATGTGACTGTTGACAATATACTCCCCCTGTGCTAGGTACTGGACCAGGTTCCATGCATACTTGAGTCCAAATCCAAATCCAAACCCTGGGGTGGAGACTGGGGTTCTTATTTTGCACCAGTGCGCAGCACAGACACTCTGGAACCTCTGCAGCCAGAAAGAGCTTCAACCTGTTCTTCAACCAGATAGAAGGGAGCGACTCAGCAGGGTCCCATTTGAAACATTCCACAGCTCTCCAGTCCAATGCCCACCACCTGTGAGCCAACTAAACCTAATCTTAGTTTCAGAATGGAAAAAAAAATACAAATTTCAAAAGTGGATGAAAGCTCCAGCTTTCTGGCAGCTGCACAAAATTCTAGGTCAGGGTGACATCAGGGCAAGCTCCCTGGCACACTGGGGGCAGGGGTCTGGCTTGAACACTGACATCAGTCTTTCAGGGAGTTGGAGATCTCAGACAGAAAGAATAAGAGATAGTTCTGTGTCCACAGGGTCCCTGGGAATGTGTGTGATAGACCAAAGGTCAGACCAGACTGACCCGACAGAGAAATGAGCTCCCAGGAGGCCTCAGGGTTAAACATTCTGACACAAGACAAGGAATTCCTCGGGGAAGACACAGAACCAATGCCCTTGTTTCTTTATTTTTGTGTGTTTATATTCTGTCCTACCCCCTTCTCCATCCCCACACAGCCCTGTCTTCTCCGTCTCTAAAAAACACATAGTATGACATATCTAAGTTAAAGAAAATGCAATCCCACTTCGACGTTTGACCCTGCTGTGGAGATGAGTGACTGGCAAGCTGGTGTTGCTGGTTCTGCTCTGGGCATTTTAAGGGAGTGTCTCCCCTCTGTCCTTGCTGACTTATGGGATGACTGCTGGATAGCAGAAGATTTTCCTAGAGAAGTGGGGAATCTAGGAATTTTTCTCTAAAATCCCTGGATTTTAAATTATAAGAACCTTCACTTTTTAACCATGGTGTAGCTGAGACAATATTTCTGCTGACTCTCAGTTTCCTGCCTGTGGCTTAGAAGAAGGTTTCACTCCGGCATCTCCATATTCTGACAAAAGCGTTTTATAGAATTGCTGTGACCTGACGTGGCAGATGTCTTCCAAAAAACGATGCATGTGGTGATTCACCAACTGCAGTGCCAAGGACCCCTGGTGCTCCAGGGGTGAGGCAGCAGTGGCCATGGGGCTAGAGCCTGTCCCTAACCCCGCTCCTGCCCCGACAGACTCCTGTTGCAATGAAAGCACCTCCAATCCGGTGTGTTATCTACATTAGGCCTCCAACAAGAGTTTCACTGAAATAACGAAAGAGAAAAGAAGAAATGACGCAATAAATGAATTAAGGAAGAGAGAGGAGAAGGAAGGAAGAAAGTGAGAGAGGGAAGGAGAGAGGAGGAAAGTTAGCAGTTTGAACCTAGATGAAAAGCCGTGGCTCCTTAAGTGTTGTATGTGTGTGTCGGGATTCGTGCTGCGGGCGTTGAACAGACCTCCTGACTCACAGCCTGGCTTCCCCAGCTACTGGCTGAACTACTGGACAACTCTGTCTCATTTTCTCTATTTGCAAAATGAGGATGTTAGTCCCTCTCATTTCAGAGTTGATATGAATGAACAAGTCAAAGTACTTAGAACAAAACTTGGTGCCAGCAAGCATCAGTACATTCTGTCCATTTCTTGTTTTTCGCAGGACTTGACATCACGCTCAGGCTTAGTGACTTTAGGGTTGGCTGTCCAAAGCCACCATTCAGACACACCCTTGAAGGCTGGTCCAGGAGATTCCTGAGAACGAGCCACAGTGGAGGTCAGGCTCTCAACCATTCACTGTGTACTGGGATTCACTAGGATTTGCATACAGTGCATTTCCTGAGTGCTTGCCTCTGTCAGACGCAATGCCATAATACACACTGTGTGGCAGATAGACACTAAAAAAATAAGAAATCTTCTTCTTTCAATTCTTCTGTGGTCAGTGCCTTTCTGCTGACTCTAATCAGACTGAAGTATTTGCTAAGGTTTGCCTGGAAGGGACCAACAGTCTTCCACATCCACTCATACGGGGCTTGCAATGCTGTTGGAGCAATAAAGAGAGGAATTTAAACACTTAAGTGACTCCAGAGAGCACCCAAGAACCATCACTTGCTAAATCAATAGTGTAGATTTCTTGTGGTTAACTCTTGAACTAAATTTTAAAAATCAGCTTATAAAGCTCTTACTCAAGAGCAAATAAATTCCCCCAACAGTCACAATAAAGGTTTGGAGCACTGGAAACTTAATTTACCAAACCTCTTAGCCATCAGAGTCTATTTGGTAAGAAAATTGAGTCTGGGGGTGTGTTAAAAGCCAAAAGAGCTTTACCTCCCCAGCATAGGGAGTTAGGGATTTTAGCTCCAAAGTTGGTTGACAGCTTAGTGCCCGCAGAAAGGAAAGAGACTAACAAAATAAAGAAGATCAACCTTCTCAGAGGGAAGCCACTTGAGGAGAAGAGAATCACTTGACCCAGGTGTCACTTTGTTCATTCCACCTCATGAGTATTTCATGAAGGCGAGGACACATTTCCTCACTGGGAAGGGTTTTCTTAGAAAGTTCCATTGACTCTAACGTCAACACTCACATCCGAGGGCTTTCTGGGATCTCTCCACGGTGCTGAGGCATGTCCCTTGGTGGTGCAAGTTGCAAGCCTCAGAAAACACCTTGCACTGATTGACAAGGAAAAGAGAACGGAACAAATGCTTCAAAACCACCAGACAGACTGGAGAAATGGGCATGGGGCCTAGGTGGGAACAAAAGAAGTCTACAAAGCTAGAACCTCAGATGCCAGTTCTAGAGAGGACAGTGCTGCTGATGTCAAAACTAATGTTCTCCTGTTCTTGAGTCTTTGCCTAAGGATCCCCATTCAAAAGTCTGGGTAAGGATCTCTGAATGGCTGAGCTGAGCTAACACTCCTGGATTCAATATGCCAGGAGAGTGAGAAAGAATCTGGCCTTTTAAAGAGGGAGTCCCTCCTTCATCCACACGCTCTGTACTTAGCTCAGCGTATGGGATAACAGAGACATGCAGCAGGGAGGAGCAAAGCATATGAAGGTCACCCTATTTCCAAGCATCCTTGAATTACATTATGAGTTCAAATTTGAAAAGCCAAATAGGCTGCATGGTGGCTCATGCCTGTAATCCTAGCACTTTGGGAGGCCGAGGCAGGTGGATGGCTTAAGCTCAGGAGTTCAAGACCAGCTTAGGCAATATGGTAAAACTCTGTCTCTACAAAAAAACAAAGAAACGAAAACTAAAAATTAGCCAGCGTGGTGGTGCAGGCTGTGGTGCCAGCTATTGGGAAGCTGAGGTCTGAGGATCCCTTGAGCCTGGTGAGGTGGAAGTTACAGTGTTGCAGGGAGGTGGGGACTACAGTGTTGAAGGGGGGCAGAGGTCATAGTGTTACAGGCAGGCAGAGGTTACAGTGTTACAGGGAGGCGGGGGTTACAGTGTTACAGGGAGGCGGGGGTTACAGTGTTACAGGGAGGCGGGGGTTACAGTGTTGTAGGGAGGCGGGGGGTTAGAGTGTTACAGGGAGGCTGAGGTTACAGTGTTACAGGGAGGCGGGGGTTACAGTGTTACAGGGAGGCGGGGGTTACAGTGTTACAGGGAGGCGGGGGTTACAGTGTTACAGGGAGGCGGAAGTTACAGTGTTACAGGGAGGCGGAAGTTACAGTGTTACAGGGAGGCGGGGGTTACAGTGTTACAGGGAGGCGGGGGTTACAGTGTGTGTTACAGGGAGGCGGGGTTTACAGTGTGTGTTACAGGGAGGCGGGGGTTACAGTGTTACAGGGAGGCGGGGGTTACAGTGTTACAGGGAGGCGGAAGTTACAGTGTTACAGGGAGGCGGGGGTTACAGTGTTACAGGGAGGTGGGGGTTACAGTGTTACAGGGAGGCGGGGGTTACAGTGTTACAGGGAGGCGGGGGGTTACAGTGTTACAGGGAGGCGGGGGGTTACAGTGTTACAGGGAGGCGGGGGTTACAGTGTTACAGGGAGGCGGGGGTTACAGTGTTACAAGGAGGCGGGGGTTACTGTTGCTGGGAGGCGGGGGGTTACAGTGTTACAGGGAGGCGGGGGTTACAGTGTTGCTGGGAGCTGAGATCTGGTCACTGCACTGTAACCTGGATAACAGAATGAGACCCTGTCTCAAAAAGAAGAAAACCAAAACCCACATTTTATTTCTCTCTACCACATTCCCCGAAGCCTAAAAATTTACAGAAGCAGGTAATGTATGAAAAGACGAAATAAGAGAGAGAGTACTGCGAATCATATAGATGCCAGTGAAACTGCTTCAAAGAACTGCCATCCTTATGGGAGAAACCTGAGCCTCCCCATCCTCTCAAGCAGGGGCTCTCCATCCTGGCTGAATATTTTAATTACCTGGGGAAATTAAAATATAAACTATCAATCGCTGTGTCTACCTAGACTAACAGAATCAGAATCTTGAGAGGTGACACTCAGACATTAGTATGTTTTAAACTTAAGTGGCTTTAATATATCGTCAATGTTGAGAATTACTGCTCTACACAGAAGTGTTTTCTCTCT
The DNA here is from genome assembly GCA_031835075.1 of Saguinus oedipus. Classification (NCBI taxonomy): domain Eukaryota; kingdom Metazoa; phylum Chordata; class Mammalia; order Primates; family Cebidae; genus Saguinus; species Saguinus oedipus. The sequence continues at coordinate 137,316,785 of CM063177.1, read as the reverse complement.
GTGATTAACAAGCTTTTCACTTTCATTTTTTTCTTTTACTTCCTAATTTCTATGCCGAGATATCGTTGGGTAGATCTTACAGCTCTGGGTTCTGAAATGAACACATTTGGGTTTGAATTCTGACTTCGCTATTTAGCAGAGGGGTAACCTTTGGGAAATCACTTAACCCACTAGTTCTCAACAGTAGTGACACACAAATAATTCTGGACCCTGGGTCCCATCTCAGAGACCTTGCTTTCACTGGTCTGAAGTGGGGCCTGCTGTTGGGAGTCTTGAGATCCCCAGGTGATTCTAATATGCAGGGATGTTTAAGAGCCTTTAACTTCACCTCTAGAAGAATCGGTTTTGACCTGTAATAAGCCAACCTTTGTGAGGCTGTTTGTTGCAAGGATAAATAGCACAGCACATGTGTAAAGCTTAGTGCATAAGGTAGCAACTACCCACCAAGTGGAAGCTCTTAGTATTGCTGCAATTATTTCTCCTGCTTAATAACTCAGCAAGACTTTGTGCATTTATCTTTCTAAGGCCATGTGTCCTAAGGGTTGCTGAAGGTACCAGGTTAGCAACGAGACTTTACCCAAGCTCCCCAGGTTCTGATCGAAGTGACCTTTCTAGGAATCACATTTGCATCCCTTCCTGCCCCTAAATTTGGCTAGACTTGGCCCTGTTATTTATTTTCCTTGATCCCATAGTGGGAGAGTGTGACCACAGCTTTGGAGTCAACGCCCTGCGTATGAATCCTACATTTAATTATTTACTAGCCTTGAGACGTTACTCCTGTGATTCACGCTCTCAAAGCCTCAGTTTCCTCATCTATGAAATGGGATACACAGTCTGGTGCTGTGCGTATTTAGAGAGATAAATGTGCATACCTAGCACACCAAGGAGTCGGGCACACAGCTGATGCTCCACAATGGTGGTAGCTGTGACTATCACATCATTGTGTGAGGAGTAAGCGCAGCTAAAACTGCCAGGAGTCATTCTTGAATTCTCTCTTCCCTTCACGTCCCACGTCTAATCCATCAGCATTATTTTGAAAACATCCCAAACCTGAGCACTTCTCACCAGTCTCATGATGACTGCTGCAGCCCAAGCAACCATCATCTCTCACCCGAGTCACTTCAGTCCCTCCTATCTGGGATGCCCATTTCTGCCCAAACCCACTCCCCTACCCATGCATCTCTTCTCCATGTGGCAGCCAGAGTAATTCTGCTGAAGTGTGACTCGGGCCATGAGACTTCTCCAGCCTAAATCTCCAAGAGCTTCCCCATCGCACTCTGCTAAAGCCGAAGTCCTCACCAGGGTGTGCGAAGCTGAGCCTGACCGGTGCCCCCCACCCTTAACCCTGGGACCCACCTACCCCTCCCCTTGCTCATTCTCCTCCAGCCCCACTGGTCTCTTCAAAGAGTCAAACACTCCAGGAACATTCCTCTGCCTGGAGTAATCTCCCCTCACACATCTGGAGGCTTCCTCAACCTCCCTTAGGTCTCAGCTCACATGGGCCCCCATATCACCCTCTCAGCGACACCTCCTGCCTCCAATTCTACTTCTGGTCTTTTCCACAGCAATCATCACCCTCTGACCTGTCCCATATTTTCCTTATTCCTGTCTGTTGACTTCTTCCAGCTCCTCTTTTCTAAAATGAAGCCCCGTAAAAGGGTTTTAAAAACTTGTCTTGTTTACTGGTGAGCCCCAGCAATAACAGGGCTTCTTATTCATAAAACGAATTTTTAAAATTCAAGAAAAGAACCACTCTCTGACAAGCTTGTCAATACACAAGAGAGGCCCCTGGAACTGAGACCTGCCCCTTTTCTGAGTCTCCTGGAGTGGGGGTGAGAGGCAGGGAGGTGCATCCATCCATGGCAGGGTCTGCAAACTCAAATGCCTTGCAAAGTCAGGCAGGCGGAATGCAGGTGACTGCGCTGTGTCACACACAGGCCTTGACGGAGGCTGTGACACACTGGAGGCCCTCTGCCACATTTAGAGGCAACTGCTTCCCAGTTGTAGCCCACCACAGCCAGGTGCAAACCTGCACCCCTTGTCGCCAGAAATTCTGTTTTCAAAGAATAAAACAGAAGTTTGGATTTTTTTAAAATGGGAAATCTCCCACTGGGTAAATGTTGAAGTGAATCCAATTAAGAAAGGAGGCTGGGCAGCAAGGGAAATACAGGCAGGGGGAACAGACCACAGTTGAAACCAAGCCCTTGGAGAGGGGAGAGACCATGGGAGCTTCCCATTCTTCCAGGCCCTTCCCGTGTGAAAGCCCCTGGCGGTGGCTCCAGGGAACCCTGGCCACATGGGGGAGGGGTTTGCTGTGCTCTTGCAAGCCTGACGCTTTTTATTTTCCATGCAGGATGCAACATCCTGAAGCAGAGCAGGTGGCGTTCATGGGCCTCGCATACCAGGAGTGTCGTGCAGCCATTCTGCAGCTGCTGAAGCTTGAGCTAAATGAGGCCACACTTGAGGAAGTGCAGCTGCTGAGAAGGTCTCAGAGGTTCGGGTGTCTTGGCTTCACATGGCCCCTGGCCCCAGCAGGCTCCCTGTGGGTGGGGCCTGGCCAGCCCAAAGCGGGAACCAAGTCCAGCCCTTCAGATACAATTAATATGCGGGACAGAGGGGTCTGTGAAAAATGATGAATCTCTCAAAGTGATTCTCAGAGAAGATGGAGCTGGAGTGCATGGAAGCTCTAAAGACTCCCACAAATGACCTCAAAAGTTCAAGGAACCTGACGAGGACACTTCCAGATCTTACTCTCCAGGAGTGTAAATTCTTCAGTGTGGGAAACAGGCCTTGCTGCCCAGGACCTTAGGAGACACCTGAAGCAACAAAAAGGGGAATGAGGGGCTGGGAGTGGCAGGTCATGCCCATAATCCCAGCACTTTGGGAAGCTGAGGTGAGCAGATCACGAGGTCAGGAGATGGAGACCATCCTGGCTAACACAGTGAAACCCTGTCTCTACTAAAAATACAAAAAATTAGCTGGGCATGGTGGTATATATGCCTATAGTCCCAGCTACTTGGGAGGCTGAGGCAGGAGAATCGCTTGAACCCAGGAGGCAGAGGTTGCAGGGAGTCGAGATTGTGTCACTGCATTCCAGCCTGAGACTCTATTTAAAAAAAAAAAAAAAAAAAAAAAAAATCGGAGTCGGGGAGTGGAATGAGAGAAAACCCAGTGGTACTTCACCCATGAAACTGTCCTCTTGCCCTTCCCTCTCCCCCGCTGATGCCTCAGGAGCTGGTTTAATGTGATGCCACTGAGGGCGTGGAAGGCCGTCACACCAGTCCCATCATGCACCCCTGACCTTCAGTCCCATTTCGTCTCTGCAATGATTAACTTTATGCATTACCTCGACAGAGCCTTGGGATGCCCAGACATTTGGGCAAACATTATTCTGGGTGTGTCTGTGAGGCTGTTTCTGGGTGAAACTAGCATGTCAGCTGAGTGAAGCTCTTGGCCCTCCACAATGAACCTCATCCAATCAACTGAAAAGCCGAACAGAACACAAAGGCTGACTCTCCCCAAGGTAAGAGGGAATTCCTGCTGTCTGATTGCCTGGGACATCACTTTCCCCCACCTTTGGACTCAGAATGAAATATTGTCTTTCCTGGTCCTCACACCTTCAGAATGGAAGTACTTTGCTGGCTCTCCTGGGTCTCCAGCTTGAAAAGTGCAGTGTTCAGGGTTTGCCAGCCTCTATAATCGCATGAGCCAACTCCTCATTATCTACCTATCTATCTATCTATCTACCTACTGACCTATTCATCCATCCATCCATCTATCTATTCATCTATCTACCTATCTACAATCTGTCAGCTATCCAGCCATCCATCCAACTATCCATCTATCTGCTACTTATTATCTATGTATCCTATCCATCCATCGTTTATCTATCCATCTATCTACCATCTATCTACCCATTAATTATCATTTATCCATTTATTATCTATTCATCTATCATTTATCATCCATCTATCATTTATCTATCTATCTATCCATCTATCCATCATATATCTATGTATTTACTATTATCCATCCATCTAGCCATCTATTATCCATCTATCCATCTATTATCTATTTATCCATAATAAATAATTATCTATAAATAATCAGCCATCTATCTATCCATCTATTATCCATCTATCCTTCTATCTACCCATTCATCTATTGATCCATCTATTCATCTATTATCAATCTATCCATCTATTCATTATCTATCCACCCATCTGTCCATCCATTTATCTATTATTTGTGTAGCCATCTATTTATTATCTATGTATACATCCACCTATCAGTTGTTATCCCTCTATCCATCATTTATCTATCCATCTATTATCCATATATCCATCTCTCATCTATCCATTATCTATCAATATCTACTCATCTAGTATCTATCCATCCATCCATTATCTATCATCTATCTATCTATCTATCTCCATCCATTATCTATCTAGCTATCTATCATCTACTTATCCCTCCATCTATAATCTATCTATCCATTTATATCATGTGTCTATCCATCTATCTCTCTATCCACCCATCCATCTATCTGTTCATCCACTCATCCTGTCTATCCACCAATCAATTAATCACTCTATTCATTTTATCTATCCTTCAATCCAGCCATCCTATCTATTCATCAATCAATCAAATCTATCTACCCATCCATCCAATGTATCCATAAATCTGTCTATCTAAACCTATATCTATCAACTCATCTACCCCGTTGGTTCTATGTTTCTGGGGAACACTCATTCATACAAGCTCCTTGCTGGAAAGGCTTTGGATGGGAGAGGCAAATTCCACCAGGGAGAGGGGCACAGAAGGAAAACCTGCACCTTCGACAATATCTCTCCATGCTCTCTGTCCTCTAGGCTTCCCCATTCCACAGCAGCCATCTGACCCTCCTTCCACGCTGGCCCGACCACAGTCAGGGCCCTTTCCTTAAGGACGCAGAATTCTTCAATGCCAGAGTTGTTTCCCAGGGCCTCCAACTTGCCTCCTGCTGCTCGTGGAGACTCGTTTGCACAGTTTTATATGATGTTATGAAATATAACCAAGCAGTTTTCCTCGCTGGTGACTGGGCATCTTTACTGTGCCCCAGTCCTGGCAGTCAGCAAGGAGGCTGCTGTTGCCCTCAGAAAAGCCAGCCCAATGGAAGAAAAGAGAGGTAACAGGTAGGGCTCCTGAGTAAAAAAGTGAATATATAAAGTAAGCTGTAGACTGGCTGCAAGTGGAGAAAACTTTTGGGGAGAATAATCACCAAGCCCTCTGCCCAACAACCACTCCTGCCCAGACTAAACCCAAGCACGGAGGCCCTGCTGGAAGGGAGATGCATGAGTGGGTGCGGGTCCTGTGCAGGGCTGAGCTTGGCCCTGACTTGGAACATTTCCTGTGCTCATTGCCTCTGTTGTAACTGCTAAAAGTGGCATTTGTTCTTTTGGTTAGACCCTGTGGTAAGTTACTAAATGGTCTCAGATTCTATCTATCCCAGTATGCCCACCTATCTGCAAGGACTCTGTTGTGCCACCCACCAAGAGGGGCATCTGTCCCCTCACCCACTTGAATCTCAGCTGGCCCTGGGATTCGTGTCAGCCCCAGCAAGGCTGCAGAGGTGATGATGAAAAATTTCCAGGGCCTTGGGGAGCCTTCTAGCTGCTTTTTGCACTCTCTCTTGGAGCACCGCTGAAGCCAATGTGGCACGAAGACCCCTAGATGCAGGATCCCCTGGCGAGGGGAGAAGCCTGGCCAGGCCAGCCCCAAGTGACTGCACCAGACGGGTACAGCTCCAACAGAGGAACTGCCCAGAAAACTCTGATTTATTGTGAGAAATTTCAAATATGTGTTTGGAGCCAGTAATCTCGGGACACCTTGTCAAGCAGAAACAGATGGAGGTTCTGATTTCTACAGTTCTCTTGCTCATTCCAAAGTGATCCTAAAGTCTCCTCTGCATTTTGCCGCAGCAAGTGGCGGAGGTAGATCAGGATTAGCTTGGGATGCCAGGAGCAGAGAGGAACTCAGAAGAAGCTGCCCTAATCCCAGGCCCCTAAAGCCCCAAATGGTATTGAGAGCAGCGGGACATGGGCCTAGTTCTAGGCAGGTCACTCAAGACAGCTAAGGCAGGACCTGAGGCAAGTATAAACCTGGCTTCAGTTTCTTGCAGGGGGAATAGGTGGAGCAGCGAAGATGGCACAGACCATGTACTTGGGGACAGGGTAGGAATGTGGATATCTCCGTGAATGTCAAGGCTAAGTGATGGAATTGTACATCCCTGTGAAGGAAGCCACAAGACAGTGAATACCTGAAGGTCTAACATTTCCCTCACTGCTCATGATAATCTTGCCCTCCCAGGCCAATCCTGGGCAGATCAGGCAAAGCTTGAGAGGCTGAATCAACCGAGTTTCAACTTGAAATGCCTTATCGGACCTGGAATGAGCGAGAGGAAGTTTTCTGCCACCAGGTAGAATGGGGGGAGACGCCAAGTGCAATGACTAGTGGAGAAATAGGGTTGCACAGCGTTTTGCTGGAGCTTGTAGATTGGAAATACACTCATTCACTGGTGTGCTGAAGAGGAATATGGTCTGAAAACCTTTATTTCTTCATTTAGAGACAGGATCTTGCTCGGTCCAAGCTGGCGTGCAGTGGTGCCAACGTAGCTCATTGCAGCCTCGGCTCCCTGGGCTGAAGGGATCCTCCTATACCTCAGCATCCTGAGTAGCTTGGACTACAGGTGCTAACCACCATGCCCAACTCATTTTCTTACTTTTCATGCTATTGGGGAGACAGGGTCTTGCTACATTGCTCAGGCTTGTTTATTGGCCTTGAGCGATCCTCCTGCCTTAGCCTCCCACAGTGCTGGGGTCACAGGAAAGAAACTGTGAATATCAGGAAACTCTGAGAATGTGCATCAGATGAGCACTCCGAGCCTGGCCCAGGATCTGTAACGCTTTCACCTTCCAAATTCTGATGCTAGGTTGGCACAAAAGTTATTGCCACTAAAAGTAAATGGCAAAGACTGCAATTACTTTTGTATCAACATAATAATGAGCTGTCCCTCTGCCACCAGTGCATTGATCCCCTTCTCAACCCTCTCGCCAGGTTTCTCCACCCATCTTGAGACCCACCAAGCACCCTCCACCTCAGTGCCCCTGCCTGTGCTTTTCCCAGGGCTCCCCCATCTTGGCATTCTCCCCTGCCATCCATGGCTCACTTATTCGCGACATCCACCCTGGTTATGCAGGACTTACTCGGACACATTAGGAGTGTGGCCTGGGTGCAGGGTGCATTTCTAAGCATTTGGTGTTCACCATCTTCCTCCTCTTTTCTCTGGCGTGATGAGCCCCACGACAGCGAGGACACCATTCTACTCCCCGTCACTGCCTCGCAATACATCACAGCATGGACTTGTAGCAAGTGCACGGCAAATGCTTGCTGCATGAAGAATGACTGGGTAAGTGCTTCAGGAGCCAAGTGCCCTGAGTCACACTTTTCTTTCCTCCACAAGTCAGGGTGGTATTCATTTTTACTCAAGAAGGGAGTCAGCCTCTCTGCGTAACTGGAGAGGAGGACAGACGAATCCTTTGAAGCTATCAGCCTTTCCAGAAGGGTTGAGCCCGTTCCAAGAGGAAGCGAGACGCAGAGCTCATTGGACACCTTCCAGGAAAGACACGCTCCAAGGTCCACTCCCAAAACTTTGCATTTTCAAAATATCACAGAACACAGAAGCTGGATTTGCTCCAAAGCTCACTATTGAATTTTATGCCTGCTGAGCACTGCTAAACACAGAATGAAGAGGCTGAATTAACTATGCAAAAGCATAATTTACAGCTAATGTTCGTAATTGATGGGTTGAGGGTCTCTGTGGTAGCACTAACTGCTGAGACTAAAAGGCCCTAGGGGGATACCATTTTTACTTTTAAAGCAGAAGGCTTTTTCTACTCAGCATCCAACTCATTCATCCGTTCATCCATCCATCAAACATTCATCAGGCACCGGATTTGTGCCAGGCATAGTGGGGGACGTACAGAAGTGAATCACTGTGGTCCATGGTGGGTCCCAGACTGCCATGTGGAGTACCCTCACACCTGTGATCAGTGCTCACAAGAGAGGACCGAGTGCACTGGGAGGAAGCAAGTCGTGGGGCTGTTCTGCTCTCATCCCGGGGTTCCCCCTGGGGCAGCCAGCTGCAAAGGCATTTACCAAGCAGGCATGGGTCCACTTGACTTGAGAAAGCCATCCAATTCTCACTTCCCTGTGTATTTAGGGGTCTGCATTAGTCTGTTCTCACACTGCTAATAAAGACATATCCAAGACTAGGTAATTTGTAAAGGAAAGAGGCTTAATTGACTCACAGTTCAGCATGGCTGGGGAGGCCTCAGGAAACTCAGAATCATGGTGGAAGGGGAAGTAAACACGTCCTTCTTCATAAGGCAGCAGCAAACAGAAGGGCTGAGCAAAACGGGGAAAAGCCTCTATAAAACCATCAGATCTCGTGAAAACTCACCCACTGTCATGAGAACAGCAGCATGGGGGTAATGACCTCCATTATTCAATGACCTCCCAACAGGTCCCTCCCACGACATGTGGGCATTATGGGAACTACAATTCAAGATGAGATTTCAGTGGCTTCACAGCCACACCATACCAGGGTCCACATCACACTAATTCTGGAATAATTTACACTAACGATCTCTGTCTTCTTGTTCAAGGTCTTCAACCTTGGCTGCATGAGAGAATCACTTGGTGAGCTTCAGAGGAACACTACTGCTTTAAAAAACCTTCCTGTTCTCTTTCTCCTTTGCAGATTCAGCTGATCTGTGCTAGGCATGGGTACCACTTTTCATTTTGGTAAAGCTTCCTAGGGTATCTCTACATGCAGCCAGAACTTAAAAGCATTTTTTTTTGAGGGAAGAGTTTCAAACATGGAGATCCTATTTCTGCATGAAAGCCGGCAGCAGCAAGCCAACAGTCTCCTCCGGAGCAACACGGCAGAGGCCCAGGTGTCCTGGCTGCTGGTGCTGCCCCAGGCTTCTAGCACCACAGGAAGGTCCTGTCCCCTAGCACCTGGAAGGGCTCGATCACTGGGTGCTTTTCAATCTTTGCTCATCAAGCAGGAACACCAAGCCCATCCAGGCAGTTCTGCAGCAGGGATTTAATTCTAGTTATAAAGGTGTAGAAGGAACAGAAAAGTCAGGTCACTTGAGATTATCCACAAGAGGAAGATGCTTCTACTTTCAGGGTCAAGGAAAAAACGGTGGGGGTGATGACCCCAGGGGCAAATTCGTTGGATGAGGGCTGGGTCTACACTGGGAGCTGCCCTGTGAGAGCTGCAGCCACAGAGGAACGGGGCCCCACCGGAGACACCATCAGAAGCAGAAGCCAAGAAACACCCGGGTTTCTTTCTTTCTTCCCACCGCCAACTTCCCACCAGTGCCTCCTGCTGGCTAAATGCAGCCGAAATCCAGTTGGCAAGGGGTCCGGAAAATGCAGTTTGCAGGGGTCACTGAGTGAAGAAAGGGCAGGAAATGGACTGAGACTAAACAAAGCACCATGGAACACGCTCCCACCCAAACCCTACCGAAGCCCCCACTTTAGCTCAGCAGCACATGGTCCCAGCATTATAGTAAGAGGTGGTAAGGGCTATGATATGAACAAAGCCTGGCAAAATCCCTAAAATTAAGACAACGAAACCCAGGGGTTAGAGGTTTCCCTGATGTCTCAGGGCCTTTGAGCTGAAAGCTCAACAATGAATGAGAGAAAGCTCAGCGAACAGGCAGGGGTGTTTCAGGAAGAAGGGCCGCTGGGAGTGAAGACACTCTGAGGAACTGGAAGAAGAGCACAGGTCCTGGGGTACAATGTGCACAGGCTGGACACATTCTAACACTGCGGGGCAAGCTGGGGCTTTGCACCCCATTGCTGTGGCAGCTGTCTCCCACACTCATTCCTCTAACCTTTTTTTGAGACCAAGTCTTACTCTGCTGCCCTGGCTGGAGTGCAGGGGCATAATCTCCACTCACTGCAACCTCTGCCTCCTGGGTTCAAGCGATTCTCCTGCCTCAGCCTCCCGAGTAGCTGGGATTACAGGTGTGTGCCACCATATCCAGCTAATTTTTGTATTATTATTATTATTTTAGTAGAGTTGGGGTTCCGCCATGTTAGCCAAGCTGGTCTCGAACACCTGGCCTCAAACCATCCACCTGCCTCAGCCTCCCAGAATACTGGGATTACAGGCATGAGCCACCATGCCCAGCCTCCTCTAACATTTTTTAAAACATAGGCCAACATTTTATCTTTCAAAAATAAAAATCTTTGAGAAGGTGTTGCGTTGGGAGGACATGCTCGGGGGAGCCCCTGAAATCTTCTACTTGGATGCATCCAGTCCCTCTGATCTCAGCCTTTGCTTTCCCACCTCCTTGATCGCTAAGCTCCACTTACCCTGCAATCTATGTCTGCTCCACAAACACACCAAGCTCATTCCCACGCTGGCATTTGCCATTCCTCCAGCGACTCTCTGCATGTTTGCTCTGCATAGAAGTCGACACTGTCAAACACTTAAACTCCCACCTCAAGCAGCTACCTCAAGGCCTGCGGTTCCCAAAACCCTCCCAGGTCCAGGTCGTCACTGCTGCCCCAAACAGCACTGGAAATCCTGTTTGCTTTTCCTTTGTTCATTTTCCATCTTCTCTACTGAGATGTAAGCAGTGCTGGATGAGAAGCTTTGTGTCGGTCACTGCTGTGTCCCTCAGGCTTAGAATAATGCCTGGAAGTATAGGAGGAGATGAATGCATCTGTATTCCTTAGTAAGAAAAAAATGAAGAAAAGAATGGAGAAAATACTAAGGGCAACCAGAGAGAAAGGTCAGGTTACCCACAAAGGGAAGCCTATCAGACACAGCAGATCTCTCAGCAGAAACCCTTCAAGCCAGAAGAGAGTGGGGGCCGATATTCAATATCCTTAAAGAAGAGAACTTTCAGCCCAGAATTTCATATCCAGTCAAACTAAGCTTCACAACTGAAGGAAAAATAAAATCTTTTATGAACAAGCAAGTACTCAGAGATTTTATTACCACCAGGCCTGCTTTACAAGAGCTTCTGAAAGAAGCATTACACATAGAAAGAAACAACCAGTATTAGCCTTTCTAAAAATATACCAAAAAGTAAAGAGCATCAACGTAAAGAAGTTACATCAACGAATGGATAAAATAGCCAGTTAACATCAAATGGCAGTAACCCTAAATTTAAATAGACTAAATCCCCCAATCAAAAGATACAGCCAAAATCCAGTGGTATGCTACATCCAGACCCATTTCACAGGCAAGGATACACAAAGACTCAAAACAAAGGGATGGAGAAAGATTTACCAACCAAATGGAGAGCAAAAATAAATAAATAAATAAAAAGCCGGAGTTGCAATTCTAACATCTGATAAAATAAATTTTAAAGCAACAAAGATATAGTGGTAAAAGGATCAATGCAACAATAAGAGCTAACGATCCTAACACCCAGATACATAAGACCCATAAAGAGATTTAGACTCAACGAGACAGAAAATTAATAAGAATATCCAGGACTTGAACTTAGATCCAGAACAAGTAAACTTAATAAATATTTATAGAGCTCTCCACTTTAAATACACAAAATATACATTCTTGTCAATACCACATCACACCTACTCATAGCTTTAAATGAAATATTGATCAGCCATTATTAATACCCATTTTTTAGAATAAAGCAACATTTCCGTTCTCTCTCCCTCTTTTTCTTCCTCTCCTTCACTCTTTTTTTTCTTTCCTTCTCTCCTTAAAAAAAAGAATGAATTTACATTGCTTTGTTCCAGCTTTCAGCTTAATTTTCTTTTTCTTTCTTTCTTTCCTCTTTCTTTCTTGCTTGCTTTCCTGCTGTCCCTCTTTCTCTATTTTTTTTTTTTTTTTGAGACACAGGCTGGTGTGCAGTGGCACAATCTCGGTTCACTGCAACCTCCAACTTCTGGGTTCAAGCAATTCTCCTGCCTCAGCCTCCTGAGTAGCTAGGATCACAGTCATGTGCCACCACATCTGGCCAATTTTTCTATTTTTTAGTAGAGACGAGGTTTCACCATATTGGCCGGGATGATCTCGAACTCCTGACCTGGAGTGATCCGCCCACCTCAGCCTCTCAAAGTGCTGGGATTACAGACGTGAGCCACACGTGTCCCCAGCTTCATTTTCTTCGGAGAGCGTGGCTATTGGCATCAACCAATGCTCGTGTAAACTTACTTATTGGCAGTGCTGCAGGAGATAGCCAACTGGTTAAGCTCATTTGGAGAAGCAAAAGTAAATTGAGGAAAAGGTGGAGAGAAGGAAACTCACATCTGGGGGTGCACTGTTGAAAGGCAGAGCTACTTAGCATCTCCAGTTGAGGAAAAGCCATTATGAAATGTCCTGAAAGCATCCTTAATAGAAAACAGATGAGCTGAAAAGAACAGCCTCCCTCGAAGACGGTGAAGTCTTTCGTCACCCAAGCTGCTGGTCGCACAATGACAAAGCGCTGGATGACAGTGGTGTTAACAGACAGTCTTCAGTGGGAAGAGCCCTGCATGCTGGTTTCAGTCTGCTGGGGCTGCTGTGCATGATGAGGGGAAGGCTGGTTCTTCCAGCCCTGCTGCCATGGCACCAGGATGTTCATAAGGGGCAGCCCAGCCTGATGGGGAGAACAGGGGGTCAGGAATGGGAAAGCGGGCAGCTGGCCCTGGTAGAGTAAATGTTTCTCACGGCGGAGCTTCCCCACATCCACCTGACTTAACAGCATGGCGGCAGGACACTGTTTTCCTGGGAAATGGCCCTGCTCCTACCGTACGGAGCTGTGATGGGAGGCTGTGTTCTGGCGGATGCTCCCTTATTTTAAAGCTGAAGTGGCCGATTCTTCTCTTTCCCATTTTTACGGTTTCTGTGGCATCGCCAAGTTGATGTCCCTTCTAGGTCTGCCACTAAGTGTTGCACAGAAGGAAGAAAAGGGGGAAGGGCTGCATTTGTCAGTGCCACAGGCGGTGCTGGCTGACCCGTCTGCCGGAGGCCCTGGGAAGGGCCTGGCCTCTGGGTCTCACACCCCCATGTGGGTCCTGCTGCTTCTCAGGACCCCGTGACCTCCCCGTCTTCACCGCGTGGGTCCCTTTGGCTTATGTTAGCCAGATTTAGTTCTGTTGTTTTATAACCAACAACCGTCTGTTACACTTGGCTTGGCTGTTACCCTTGCCCCTCCCTGGGCCCAGCTTCTCCCTCAGTGAAAGGCGGGGATGGTAAGATGGCCAGATGAGCTCCATGCTATGCCTTAATGCCCTGGACTCCGGTGGCATTTCGCACCAATGCTTTGGGAAGCCAGGGCCTGGAGAAAAGTCGCTTCAGACCGCGAAGTCCTACCTCCCTCGGGTTACCTGGGAGCCACGTCAAACTCTTTCATCTACGTAGTTCCTTGTGTTCTGATGCCAACGTGGCCTGGCTTGAAACACGGGCAGAGGCTGTGAACGAGGGTCTCCTCTGCGGGCCTCTCCTCCCTCTTCCCTTTCCCTTCTGCAAGTCAGGCATCAGGAAAAAACGCAGTGGATGGAAAAATAAATGGAGGATCAAAACAAGACTTCCCTGCACTGTTCTCCGGGGAGCAGTGTTGCCTTCCGACGGTGGTCACCAACCTTGGTGACCCATCCTAAGAAAGCAACGCCGACCGGCCAGCATCTTCCCTGCTCGGATGTAAGGAATACAGCTGCCACTGGAACTGCTTTCCCTCCAGCCACTGGGACGGACAGCTAGGGGTGTTTTTCAAATCACAGGCACTGAAGCCGTAGCTGTTCTGCTGCAGCAATCCGAGGGGACCTCCAATTTAGAAAAAGCCATTCTTAGGTGTCTTGGAAGCTGCCCACATAGCGAAGATTCTGAAATGAACCGCATCCTCTGAGAAATCAGTTTCAAGGCTGCAATTTCGTCTTAGAGTAAACTCTGTTTAGGTGGGCTCCCTGGACTGAGGGCTGCAGGGAATTGAATAATACTGTGTTCACACTGGAAATGGAAACCATCATCCTTGTTGAAAATCAGTTTCATTCCCAGCTGCCTCCCTGTGCTGAAGTGTTACAAAGCAACCGTGACAGCTGCTCTTTCACTTTCTCCAATTCTCAGCCTTGCTCGGGAGGGAGGTGGCTCCGGGTTCTCCAGGTGCAGGGGTGGGAGGTCCCTGGCTACCTCCGTTTGCACTGCGCCATGTGCATTCTTTCAAGAAACTCCCACCGAGCACCTGCAGTAGGCAGTAGGTTCTTGAGGACACAGCAGCCACAAAACAAAGACCCTGTGTCCCGTGGAGCTTTCATTCCAGTGTACGTGGGGTTGGGGGCCAGGGATGGGAGGAGAGTCACAGTGGCTCTCCATGGTGACTGTGCAACCCGTAGCATGTGGCCCAGCACTGAGCAATGTGACCGAGACGTCAGCTGACATGGACTCGCACGAGCACACCTCCTTTCACCTGTCCTCCGAGGGGTGGGGACGCTGCCAAGAGTCTGTGCAAAGCTGGGCAGTGGGGAAGGACTCGGTGCTGACCCAGGAGCAAATGATCTCAGACTCCACAGAGGCCAGGGTCGCCTGTGGTGGAGTTGGGGGCTGTTTTTGGCTGATTTCTTTGTCCCTTGTTTTTTCAGTGGGATTTTTGTGGGGGCATTGAGAGCAGGGGTACAGACAGGGGTATGTTAGGGGTACAGACAGAACCCTATCGCTCCCTAACTCAGAGTCAGGCTCCTACCACACCTGCCAGGGTTCTTTCAACGATTCTGGGGGCAAGCAGGAAGCACTGGGCTGTGATGAGATGAGAGATGGAAGCTCAAAGGCTCTGGAGGTTGGAGCTGCACAGGCGAGCGAAGAAGAGTCTGCATTCACCCCTGTGCTGCATCCTCATCTCCAGAATTGCTCAGTAGACAGGACCCTTGTGGAACGAGTGGAGATAGAGACGGAGACCAGGATTTATGGGGAGGTGCCCCATGCGGGGTATTGCGTATGCCTCAGCTCATGTAGTCCTCAAAACAATGCCATAAAGTAGGCACCAGACTCATGCAGAATCAGGACCTGCCCCAGGGCACAGGGCTCCTGGAGCAGGACCTGAACCCAGACCTGCTCGACTCGTTCCCATGCAGGAGTCATGCACATCCAGCTCCAAGCCTGAGCTCCATGGATTGGCTGTGTGAGTGTCTCCACGCCGAAATCTGCAAAGTGGGAGGGAGGTCACACCCCTCTTGGGCTTCCCTGGAGAGTGGAAGGAACCAGCTCCTGCTCCACTGAGGGAGAGATCAGTTTCTTACTTTAATTTTGAGGAGGATGGGGAGGGAAAGAGAGAGGGAGAGGGAAGAGGGAGGAGAGAGAGAGAGAGAAAAGGAAGATGGAGAGAGAAGAAATGAGAGAAAGAGAAAGAGGATAGAGAAGAAAAGAAAGAAGATATGAGAGAGAGGGAGAGAGGGGGAGGGAGGGAGGGAGAGAGAGAGAGAGAGACAGAGAGAGAGAGAGAGAGAGAGAGAGAAAGAAGAACCATGAGAAATGGGATGACTGTGGCTGTGGCTTCAGGGAATCCCACTGCAGAGCCAGGCTGGCTACAGAGGAAAACATGATCCTCAGAGGCCAAGGGCAGCTGCTCCCCCTGAGAAGGGCCCATGCCTCCTGATTCTTGAAGAATGGAGACAAATGACAGAGCCAGGACCCTGCAGTTAAATGGCCCATGAGAGAAGGGAATCTGGGGGGATCCTGGGGCTCCTTGCTATGGGAGGACCCTGGAGGTCAGCCATCTTCTCTCCCCATCCTCCAAGCCTGTGTATCCTCTGTGGCTGTTCTGACAGACGATCCGTCAGCCTCAGCAAGTTTCCAGCCAGGACAGAGAGCTTAGCCCCTCTTGAAGCTGCCAATTCCACTGTCACAGCCTGACTGTCAGGAAGTCCTTCATTATCTGGAGTGGAAATCTACAAGGTAACTTTTCGCTATTAGTCCCCCATCAGGGCTGGAGGATGATGAATTTCACTTATTCATCCACTGCATCCCTCACTGGGTCCTTCAATCATCTGTCCATCCACTGAGAAGATATTCCTGAGAAGTTGCCATTCAGAAACTGGGGTGTGTGTGGTCCACAGGAAAGCCGCAAACACGGAGCGTGTTTCCCTGTGGTCAGGGGTCCCACACTCAAATGTCCAAGAGGGCCAGGGAGTAGGAGACAAAAATGAGTGAAGCGACCCAGATGCATAAAAACTATAGAGCAGTGGCATGGTGCTGTGTAATGACCTGGGCCTGTGTGCCCCAGTTAAAGGGGCAGCTGCTAGCTGCACAGACCTCAGCTTTTCTAGTAAAGCCAAGAATCTGGGTATTTATGTAAAGCCTCTAGTTGTGGGGTGTTTTTTTTGAGTCTCAATCTGTTCCTCAGGCTGGAGTGCAGTGGCACAATCTCAGCTCACTGCAGCCTCTGCTTCCTGGGTTCAAGTGATTCTCCAACCTTAGCCTTCCACGTAGCTGGGAATATAGGCGTGTGCTACCATGCCCAGCTAAGTTTTGTATTTTTAGTAGAGATGGGGTTTCACCATGTTGGCCAGGCTGGTCTCAAACTTCTGACCTCAAGTGATCCACCTGCCTCAGCCTCCCAAATTGCTGTGGGATTACAGTCATGAGACATTGCGCCTAACTGTCAGTTTGTTAACTTGGCAAAAAATTCAGTAAAAAATGTAAACACACAAATGGGTCAGGCTGGTGGGAATGACAAATGGTGCAGCCACTGTGGAAAACAGCCAGTCAGTTCTTTAAAGGGTTGAAAACAGAGCTCCCATATGATCCAGAAATTCTACTCATCAATATACATGTCCAACAGAAACATATCTCTGCGTAAAACAACCTGTACAAGGATGTTTCTAGCAGCATTATTCATAAAAGCCCACGAGGAGAAACCTAAAAGTCCATCAGCTGACAAAGGGTTGAACAAACTGGTCCCTCCACACACTGGGATGTTATTCGGCCATACAATGGAGGGCTGCATGGGCGAACCCTCAGGTCATGACGCTGAGTGGAAGATGCCTCTTACAAAAGGCCACACACGATGAGTCCATCAACACGAAACGCCCAGAAGACAGAAAGCAGGTGGGTGTTTGCCAGGGGCTTAGGGAGGAGAGGGGCGGTGACGGCTAATGGGTGCAGAGTTTCTTTCTGGGATGATGAGAACGTTTTAAAATTGATTTTGGTGATAGTTATGCCATGCTGCAAATACACTAAAACCATTCAATTGTGCACTTCAAACGGGCAGACTGTTTAGTATGTATTTATAGTAATGAAAGTGTTGTATTAAAAAAAATAAAGGCCAGGCACAGTGGCTCATGCCTATAATCCCAGGACTTTGCGAGGCTGAGGCAGGAGGATCACTTGAGGCCAGGAGTCTGAGACCAGCCTGGGCAACACAGTGAGTCCCCTTCTCTACAAAACATAAAATTAAAATAAAACTAGCTGGGTGTGGTGGTTACATGCCTGTGGTCCCAGTTACTCGGGAGGCTGAGATGGGAGGATGGCTTGAGTCCAGGAATTCAGGGCTGCAATGAACTGTGATGGCGCCACGGTACTCCAGCCTGGCGACAGAGCGAGGCCCTGTCTTTAACAACAAAAACAAGGCTGAAGAACACACATCTGTGCCTGAGGCAGCCTCGGCCTGCCTGCATGCAGCTTCCAGTCCAGCGACTCTGCACCCCTGTCCCTGGCAGCCTGAACCTCCTCCTCTCCTTATGTGATGTGACTCAATGCTGTTCTCCTTAATCTGGTGGGACAATAACAGTCTTAAAGGGAGTTGTCAGGACTGAGGCACTGTTCTTGCTCTGGCCGGAGGGACTAGGTGGAAGTGGGGGAGACCTGGAGCTGCTCATCAGGACCTCGACTCGCACAGCCGCGGCTCCCACTGGGCAGCTATGTTATGCCACAGTTTGCCAACTGTCATTTTCTAAGCACTGAGAATTTGCAAGCTTTTATTTTTCAGAATTACATATTTCCCATCCGGTTTTCCTGAGCGGTTGATTTTCTGACCCAGTTGCTAACTTTCGAATACACGTCTCTGCTTAGCACTGCCGTCTCTGCTTCGAGGACCCTGCCATCCAGAGCCTCAGGCAGGCCTCGCTCTCCCGGATCCCTTGTGAATGCACTAACCGACTTCACGTGGCCCTGCAACGGGTTCACATGTGCCTCAGCAGGTGGCCGGAGTGTCCTGGCCCTAACCCAGCCCATGGGGATGTCTTCACCAATTTCCCAAAGTCTCTGGATCCCAGAGAAGTCGTTTTGTTTTGGATTATGATGGTTAACTCAATGAACAACGTCCACTGTGTATTTTTCTTCCTCTGAGGAAGGCACAGTAATGATTCATGAAACTTTGTGGCTTCAAACGCAAGAACAACAATGCTTTCTCGCAGTTACTCCAAGCACCGTATGTGCGGTGACCATTTACTGCTCCTCATAACCCTGGAGATAAGTGTTGTATCAGACTGAGCAAAGAAAGTCAACACCAAGACAAAAGTATGCCAAATTGCAGGTTTATTGCCGGCAACCACGGAGGACTCACGTCTCTCCAACCTGTGGCAGAGAAAGAAGGGTGACAAGACCTTTTTATACCCACAAAACCACCTTGGGAGTGGGGGTGAAGAGTGGAGATGGGGATGAAAGGCTGTAAATCATCTCCTAGGCTGAGATGAGGGTGAGGGGGCTCCGGACATTCCAAGGGCCAGGGGACTTTTGTCATTCCGATTGCCACTTAAGAGGTTTACAGAAGTTAAGATAAACATTAGTTTATACATTATTTGGACAGGTGTGGGGTCCACAGATTTTTCAGTTGCTTGGCACCAGGATGGAATTATCTGGGGGTGCTTACTTTGGTTAGTACCGGTAAACAGAGGCCAGCAATTCTGGCAGTTACAGATAAGAGAAAGTATGCAGCTTTACCTCTCTTTGCATTTTGTGAGGTAAATTAGCAGGTTACAGAAGCCAAGGTTAGCAGTCATTGTGAGGAGAATGGAAACAATTTTGTCTCTTTATAAAATGGCAGTGTACAGGTTCTAACTCTAGGCTAGCTATATCACATTAGTGTTGCATTATTCCTGCTTTACAGATGAGAAAACTGGGGCACAGAAAGCCTAAGTACCTTGCCTAAGGCTGCATTGCTGATAAGAGGAAAAAAAAGCAACTCAAATCCAGGCTTAATCCAACCCAGACTCCTTCAGGTACCACACAGGTGCTGTGGGTCCTGGAAAGTGAATGCTGAGTGAAACTGCGACTGCCTCGGCGCCGGGAGATGATTCCAGCATGTCTGTGTGTCTTACGACAGCCTTTCATGCTATGCAAATATCTCTGGAAGCTGGAAAGAGTGCCTCCCTCTGGGGCAGAGGAAGATTTGTTTCCTGACCAGGGTCATAAGGAGAGCGTCTTGCTGCAGTGCCGAGTTTGGGCAGGTGGGCTGGGAGCCTGGGTACGTTCAGGGGTGTCCTCGCCTTAGCATTTCTCAACCATGACAGATGCCTCTCAGTGCACACCAGTTCCACCAGGGACCACTCTGCCTCATCCCTGCCACCCTGCCCCGGGACTTGGCAGGGAGGATGGGAATCATGGCACCTGCGATGCTCATGCTGCCTGCTGGGTTGTAAGGCTCTGTCTGAACCCATTTGGGCTCACTGTTTCTTGGCCAGTGGAATATAAGTAAGTGTGGCAGGCAGATCTCAGGAACCACTCACCTACTTCACACGTGGCCTCCTGAATTCATGCTAAAATAGATAATGAATCAGATAAACCTACTACTATGCAATGAGACACAGCATTATGGAGAGAAGGTAACTGGTAAGGGGGTTACCTTACCACAGGGGGACTGTGGGGAGCGGGATGGGCAGGCTATGGAATTTTCCACTAAAACCTGGAAGATGGGCCGGGCGTGGTGGCTCAAGCCTGTAATCCCAGCACTTTGGGAGGCTGAGGCGGGTGGATCACGAGGTCAAGAGATCGAGACCATCCTGGTCAACATGGTGAAACCTCATCTCTATTAAAAATACAAAAAATTAGCTGGGCATGGTGGTGCGTGCCTGTAATCCCAGCTACTCAGGAGGCTGAGGCAGGAGAATTGCCTGAACCCAGGAGGCGTAGGTTGCGGTGAGCCGAGATTGCGCCATTGCACTCCAGCCTGGGCAACAAGAGCGAAACTCCATCTCAAAAAAAAAAAACAAAACACCTGGAAGATGAAGAGAGGCCAGTGCACAGCGGGCAGACAGGCAGCATGTGCAAAGGCCCTGAGGTGGGAGGGAGACAGGCAAAGTAAGAGGGACAGAGGGAGCCAGGTGAGCGTGGAGGGAGGTCTGGGCAGAGAAATGCAGGCTGGAGAAAAGTCTGGTCTTGAGGGCAAGGGGAGGTCCGTGCGCTGCATGCTGGATAGCTTGCTGTGCAGGTAGCTGGTGGAGGGGCCCTCACATTCTGAGCTAACCCTTGTTCCTGTGCACCTTGCTTTCGTGCCCTGCATCGGGAGAGCCATGCGTGTCTCCTTTCCAGACAGGAGTCTGTGGACCCCTCTCCATATGCAGGGAACAGACATATGATCTGACAACCTGCTTCTCACCCTGGAGCCCGACACACACCTGCCATCTGGGCTGTGGTCGATGGTCTTACTGCTTTCAGACTCTCTGACCTTCATCCAGTCCCAAAGGCTCCCAAGGTCGCTCCAGCCTGCAGCCCTTCCATAGACTGTCTCATAAAGTCACTATTGCGTGGTATCAGGAGTTTGCAAACACAGTCCCTGACACTCTCTTCATACACCAGGCGTCTTGGTTTGTGGGCTGCTGTAATAAAATCTCACAGACTAGGTGACTTATAAACCACAGAAACGTACTGCGTGCAGATCTGAAGCCCAAGGTAGGTCAGCCTTGGTGTCTGGTGAGGTCCTCCTCCCTGTTCATAGATGCTGTGTCCTCACTTGCTGGAAGGAAAGAGGGAGCTCTCTGGGGCCTCTTCCATAGCAGCATGAATCCCATCCCTGAGGGCTTCATAGGCCTTGCTCCCTAATACCACCACATTGGGGTTGACATTTGCATGTATGAATTTTGTGGGGAGGGACACAAACATTCAGTCCATAGCACTGGGTCAAGGCTTGGATTCAAGCAACCTGTGGTGATTCCAACTAAAAGACTCCAACTACTTATGAATGAATGAATGAACACACACATACAGACACACACATACACACCACACATACACACACATACACATACACCACACACACCACACATGCACATACATACACACGCATACACCACACACACCACACACACATATACATACACACACCACACACATACCACACACACCACACACGTACACACATACATACACACACACCACACACATACACACACACCACACACACCACACACACATATACATACACACACATACACACATACATACATACATATACCACACACACATACACACCACACATACACACACACCACATACACACACACCACACACACATACACACCACACACACAGACACACACCACACACACATAGACACACACCACACACATACACCACACACACATACACATACATACACCACACACACACAGACACACCACACACACATACACACATACACATACATACACACATACACACACCACACACATATACACACACACCACACACATACACATACACACACCACATACACATACAGACACACCACACACATACACACACCACACACACACCACACACACACCACACACACACACATACACACACACCACACACATACCATACACACACACATACACACACACCACACACACACACCACACACATACACACACCACACACAGACAATATTGGAAAGAGACTTTTAAAAATAGAAATTCCATTTGACCCAGCAATCCCATTACTGGGTATATATCCAAAGGACTATAAATTGTTCTACTATAAGGACACATGCACACGAATGTTCATTGCAGCACTGTTTACAATAGCAAAGAACTGGAACCAACCCAAATGCCCATCGATGATAGACTGGACTGGGAAAATGTGGCACATATACACCATGGAATATTATGCAGCAATCAAAAATGACAGGTTTATGTCCTTTGTAAGGACATGGATGAATCTGGAGAACATCATTCTCAGCAAACTGACACAAGAACAGAAAAGGAAATACCACATATTCTCGCTCATAGGCGGGTGAGAAAAATGAGAACACATGGACACAGGGAGGGGGGTACTACACACTGGGGCCTATTGGAAGGAATAGGGGAGGGACAGCGGGGTGGGGAGCTGGGGAGGGATAACCTGGGGAGAAATGCCAAATGTGGGTTAAGGGGAGGAAGGCAGCAAAACACACTGCCATGGGTGTACTTATGCAACTATCTTGCACGTTCTGCACATGTACCCCAAAACCTAAATTGCAATAAAAATTAAAAAAAAAAAAGTTTAACAAATTGTTTTCAGTAGTTTCTTGCTGTCACCCAGGCTGAAGTGCAGTGGTGTGATCTTGGCTCACTGAAGTCTCAACCTCCCTGGCTCAAGTGATGCATCTGCCTCAGCTTCTCGAGCAGCTGGGATTACAGGCGCACCCCACCCCACCTGACTAACTTTTAAACATCTTCTGTAGGGACGGGGTTTCATCATGTTGCCCAGGCTGATCTCCAACTCCTGAGCTTAAAGTGATCCACCTGCCTCAGTTTCCTAAAGTGCTGATGTTATAGGCGTGAGCCACTGCGCCTAGCCAGAAAGACACATGAATGTCATCTTCTGACCATTGTTTTCTGTACTCTGGAAATGTGGATCATTTTCTCATCTTAAATGGGGTACACCAAAGGGCCTCCATCTAGGATGTTACGAGAATTCAGTGCATTCATATGCACGATATGCTTTGCACAGTCTGACCAGGAGTGAGACTTTTTAAGAGTTAGGTGCTGCTGCTGTTATGTTTATTATAATTATCCTTAAGCTCAGGTCTCCAAACTTCGTATTTAGAATGCATACCACCTGCGTCATGTTTTGCTAAATCGAGGTACCTATTGTTTTGTTATTTACTTTGTGTTTTCTCTATAAATAGACTCACTTTTTCCCCCTCAAACTTACATACATGTATTTAACAGAGAACTGTGTATCAATGCATCACGTTGAAAATGAGGTTCCCTTGCCAATACAAAACCAATAAAGTGAGTGCCTCATTAGCTCTTCCTGCAGAGAAAGTCCTGAGCTGGAAGACTGATCCCCGACAGGACTCGGGAGGATCTGAGAGTGCCACAGATGCAATCACGTTCTCACTTTGTGATTTGATTGGCTTAATGCCATTGTGTACGTGATCCACATAAAGTCACGTGCTGCGGTCTGAATGTTTGTGCCTTCGCTGTCCCCTGATAAATTCAGATGCTGAAATCTAAACCCCCGAGGTGATGGTGTTAGGAGGTGGTGTTTTAGGGAGGTTTTAGGTCAGGAGGGTGGGGCCTTACATGATGTGGCTTAGTGACATTATACATGAAGTCCCAGAGAGCTCCCTTGACCCTCCGGCCACGTGAGATTAGAGCAAGAAGGCGGCTGTCTAGGAGGAATCGAGTCCTCACCAGATGCAGAATGTACTGGCACTTCGATCTCAGACTTCTCAGACTTCCCAGCCTCCAGAAATGTGAGCGATCCATTTCTGCTGTTTATAAGCCACCCCGTCTATGGTACTTTGCGATAACAGCCTAGATGAACCCACACACCGTCTTATGTAATCCTTTGGGCAATACGGCTTATTTGGCCAGTGACATCCACTGCTGCCAACACCCACTGCAGACAGCAGCATCAGAACACATTCCCTGAATGCAGCTGTACATGATGTGTCCCCACGCTGGGCAACTCCCCTTCCATTCTCCTTCTGCCCTTATTCCCCAACGTATCTGTGAATATGGCTCTAAGTGAAAAGGAAGAGTAGTCTGAATGAAAAGTGGGGTTACCAGTCCCTTGGCTCTGCCTTTTCCCATGTACTGTGACCTCTGCACCCGCAGAACAGAGCAGGAGCTGCTCAGTCAGGGGGGCGCCCAGGGAGGCAGAAATTGTCCCAGGCAGCAGGGAGGGCACAGTGCTCCCCACAGCACGAGCCCGACGTGGCTGCAGTGTTGAAATTGGCTTTATGTAAGAAACGTCTTCCTTCCCGCACTGCCTTAGCTTTCTGTTTAACATTTGCTACAATTTCTTTCCATAAAAGGCACAGTTGTTTTTCATAAAAGAGAGAGAGAGAGAGAACAAAACAAGGAAGATGCAGAGGAAAAGTCTCACATCATTAAGAAATGTTTAAATAAAGACAGCAGCTTGGCAGTTTTATTTGCTTATGTAATAGTGGAAAAATACAAGCCCAAATCCCATTTCCCCCTGTAGCTAATAATCCTTCTAAGCATAACAGAGCAGAATTCTAGTCTTGCAAAGTAGGTCACAGGTTGCTAAATATATACTGCTAAATAAATCTTTACAATATACATTATATATTTATGAAAACACAATATATTAATAGATGTCTATACTATAAGTCACATATAAGCATATATTATATATTTATAGTAATAGATGATGCTAAAGTGTATGTGGCTATGGAGATCGTTTAACTTCTTTTGACATTTAAAAAGGACATTTTAAATGGGACCCATGCATGCAGTAGCAGAAAATATGGGAAAATTTAGGTTTTCTCCCATTGCTGAACCTTAATTCCTCAAATCCCCTCCCAGTGTCGAGCTTCCCAGAGACCTGCTATGCATTGACACATATATTCCTGTTTTATTTGCTCTTTTCCATTGTGGTAAGACGCAGAAACCATACAATTTGCTCTCTTCACCATTTTTACGTGGACAGTCCCTGGCACGGAACACATTCACACTGTTGTGCACCTGTTACCACCATCCCTCTCCAGAACTCCTTTCTTCTTGTTAAACTAAACCTCTGTCCCCACTAAACATGAAGCAGATCACAAGGTCAAGAGATCGAGACCATCCAGGCCAACGTGATGAAACCCCATCTCTACTAAAAATACAAAACTTAGCTGGGGTGGTGGTGCATGCTTGTAATCCCAGCTACTGGGGAGGGGAGGCTGATGCAGGAGAATTGCTTGAACCTGGGAGGTGGAAATTGCAGTGAGCCGAGATTGTGCCACTGCACTCCAGCCTGGGACACAGTGAGACTCTGTCTCAAAAAAATCTAAACCAAAACAAACAAACAAACAAACGCCAACATGAACTCCCTACTTCCTCCTCATCCCAGCCCCTGGCACCTACTCTTACATTTTCTGTCTCTATGAATCTGACTGCTCTAGGTACCTCCTCCAAGAGGAGTTCTATAGCGTTCATCCTTTAGGGGAGGGGCTGATTTCATGGGGCATAATGACCTCAAGGTTCCTCCACGTCACAGCCTCCCTTTCATCTCCTCTTTCACCTCAAATAGTAACACATGGCACACGCTGCTTCCTGCCTTGTTTGCTTTGTGATATTTCTTAGAGAATGTTCCAGTCATTGGGTACACAGGTAACTCATTTTAAATGGCCACACAATATTTCATTTGAGGGAAGGGCCAGGACATATTTGGCTACTCCCCAATGCCTTGACGCCATGTGCGCCCCTCATGCAGGACACATTTCTGCAAGAATGGTCACGTCATGGCCCTTGGGCATTTAACAGCTCCTGTCACCAAGCCACTGTCCAAACAGATGACATTAGATAACAGTCTCATACCCAAATCCTCAACTATGCATTTTTCACGTGTGTGGTGATTTGGCATCAGGAACACAGTGTTCAAAAAACTAGCCACAGTCTGTACACGTAGTGAATGTCTGTCTCATGGCGGCAAGCATGAAGAGGGTCCGTCAGTGGCTGACGCATTCATGCTGAGGCAGGAAGCATGCCTCCTGGACTCAAGCCTTTTCTAACCCTGCCCCTTAAATCTAGGCTGACCCTGGGAAGGGGTTTTCCAAAGACAATTGGCAGACGTGATGCTGTACCAGTTGTGGACCTAAGTCTTGATGGGTCAAAGCAGCTTCCACTCTGTGCTCTGCAAAGCAGCCTCTGACTGCCCAGAGAGCACCATGGTGGGAGGGGTGGAAGCTGGCTGTGCGGATAGCTACCTGCAGGAGAACCAAGTCCCCCAACCCTCATCCAGGGAAGCACCCAGCTGACCATAGCTGACACCCAGTCGCCAGCTGCACAGATGAGGCCACATGGACTTTCTGGACCCAACTGAGCTGCCCTCAATGGGTGCTACATGGATCAGTGTGAGCACCTACTGGGTCTCACCAAAATGATACACAAGTCAAGAGCGGCAGAAAGATGGCTGTGGAAAACTGCATGCTAGGGTTGCCTGTCACACAGCAATTATTAACCCTACAGACCATTCACAGCACAGTGGATATACACAAAAGGTAGGAAAGCAACCCGGGACCCTAAGAGTGTCAGTGTTTAGGTTGGGACAGACCCAAGAACAAGTGCTTACACTACAATATGCTAAGGGTGAAAAATACAGAGTGCCATTGCTTTTATGGAGACAACAGATGCCGGAAAGGATGTGGAGAAATAGAAACACTTTTACATTGTTGGTGGGAGTGTAAATTAGTTTAACCATTATGCAAGACAGGGTGGCAATTCCTCAAGGATCTAAAAATAGAAATTCCACTTGACCCAGCAATCCAATTACTGGGTATATACCCAAAGGATTATAAATCATTCTATTATAAAGACACATGCACATGTATGTTCACTGTGGTGCTGTTTACAATAGCAAAGACTTGGAACCAACCCAAATGCCCATCAGTGATAGAATGGACAATGAAAATGTGGCACATATACACCATGGAATATTACACAGCCATAAAATATGATGAGTTCGTGCCCTTTGCAGAGACATGGATGAATCTAGAAACCATCATTCTCAGCAAACTGACACAAGAACAGAAAACCAAACAGCACATGTTCTCACTCATAGGTGGGTGATGAACAATGAGAACACTTGGGCACAGGGAAGAGAACAACACTCCTGGGCTAAGTGGGGGGCGGGGTGGAGGGAAGGGGAGGGACAGCAGTGGGGCGGGGAAGATGGGGAGGGATAACACTGGGAGAAATGCCTGATGCAGGCGATTGGCAGGGGTGGGGGATGGAGACAGAAAACCACCATGGCATGTATGTACCTATGCAACAATCCTGCAGGATGCAGGATGTGCACATGTACCCCAGAGCCCAAAGTAGAATTAAAAAGAAAAAAGACAGAGTGCGTGCCAAGTGCTATGGTTCAAGAAGGACAAGAACGACTCACTTCACCAGCTGGCGGGATTGAAGGAGGGCTTTGTGGAGGAGGTGACACGTGCTCCGGGTCCTCCAGTGATATTGCAACTTTCATGCATAGAACTCCAGAAAGTTTCTCATTAATTCCAGTGGTTTCCTGCTTCCAAGGAACTATTTCCTATAGCGGCAAACAAAGGTCAGGGGATTTTCTCTGAAATGTTTTCCAGTTGGGGCAGAGATGGTGACTGAGAACTAAAAGGATGTGAGAAATATTTCCAATGCCAGCATCCAGATCCCTCAACAGCGCCTCATCTACCCCTTTCAGTTTGGATTAAGAAAGATGTCTTAGCAGGACCTGTCTTGATCCTGCTACAAAATACCTGAAATGCACAGCCAGCAACCTGGCTGGAGCTTTCTTTTTGCTTGTTGCAGGGTAGAAATGCAGTTAGTTCTTCTACTCATTTTCTCTCAGACCTTCAAGAGTCCCACAGAGCCATTTAGCAGAGGCACCCTGGGGAGACTCCTCATTCTGCTTTTCTCTGCAGGAGTGGAGCATGGATGGAGATGTTTGAATGCTGCTGTTTCTGCCCAGGAGGCCAGCTTCATGCTCAGCTTCTTCAGCCCTCACTGGTGTCACTCTTGGTGTGGGTGGTGGTGGTTGGGGGGCTGCTGTGTGGCTGCTGGGCCCCCATCTGGGGGTGCTCAGGAATACTCAGCACATGTTGAGAGAGGAAACCAAGGAGCAGTATTTCCCCTCTCTAGGCTCCTGCCATTCCCAGCTGTTGATGGAGTTCTGAATGGCCTGGAGTCCTCCCTGTTCCCTGCATCAGGTAGGACCGGTGAGGTCTGATCAACACTGGTCTGGTTAAAGGTGAGCCTTTCTAGAGGCGGTTGGCTGCTTGAGGCAGAGCACCGTTTTGCACCTGCAGAGCAACTGTTCTTCAGTACTTAGCTCAAAATTCTTTTTTGTAAAGCTCCTTTCTTTTCTTAACCAATATTCTGCATAAGGGAGACTTAGAATCTCATCACTGAAATAACTCTCCCCAGTACGTTGCCTGCCTTTGCATTTTCAAAAATCTCTTATGTATATGTTGTACAGTGTGTGACGTCAGCACAGAAGTGCATCTATTTAACCTGATATAATTGTACCTGCTAATGAATTACATGCTCAAAAAGTCCTATAATTAGGAGGATAAGATCAGAGATGTTTGGAAATTGATAATATTTATAGATTTGTTAGCTGTGTCCCTATTGATAAATGTTTAGGTTGTTTTCTCTTGTAAATAATGCTGCAATGAGTAAAACCTTGATGCCTTTCTATGAGTTCTCTTCTCAGCCACTATGAATGGAAGTACTGTTTCATAAAGGGTCAACATTTATGAATTGAATGGAAAATTCCAAATTGCTTTCCAAAGTGTCTGTACAGGGCTGAGCACCATGGCTTATGCTCATAATCTCAGCACTTTGGGAGGCTGAGGTGGGAGAATTACCTGAGCCCAGGAGTTTGAGGCTGTAATGAGCTATAATTTTGCCTCTGGACTCCAGCCTGGGCATATTAGTTTGTTTTTATGCTGCTGATAAAGACATATGTGAGACTAGGAAGGAAAAGAGGTTTCATTAGACTTAACAGTTCCACATGGCTGGGGAGGCCTCACAATCATGGTGGGAGTAAAAAGGCACTTCTTACACGTAGCGGCAAGAGAAAATGAGGACGATGCCAAAGCAGAAACCCCTGATAAACCCATCAGATGTTGTGAGACTTACTCACTACCACAAGAACAATATGGGGAAAACCACCCCTATGATTCAAATTATCTCCCACCAAGTTCCTCCCACAACACATGGGAATTATGGGAGTACAATTCGAGATGAGATTTGGGTGGGGACACAGCCAAACCGCATCACTGCTGGGTGACAGAGTAAGACCATCTTTTTTTTTTAAAGCATCTACATCAATGTAAACTCCTAGAGAGAGTGCCAGAGTCTGTTTCTCCTGCATCCCCATCCACCCATGCAATGATAAATGCTTGAATTGACACTGATCTGAAAAGGAATCTTATTTTTGTTTTCATGTGCATTTCCTCAATTCCCAGTGATGTGAATACCTTTTCCCAGGTTTAATGGCGACTTTTACTTCCTTTCCAGTGAAGTGCCTGTTCACACTGCTTGCCCATTTGCCATTGGGTTATATTTATCTTTTCCTTATTCTCGATACAATTCCTTTTCTGTTACATGGGTTGCAGATATCTTCAACTTCCTCTTCTGCAGTCGTCGAGAAGGCCATGCAGTCACTGAGGGCTGGGATCCCGTGTTTGGAATCTCTGTCCCTCTGACATCTGGCTCCCTGTCTGCCACAGAGTTGGGTGCAGCATTTGCTGGGGAAATGGAGGAAGGATTCATGGAGTTGAAGCCACTCGTTTGGGTCTTCTAAGCTGGAGTCCGGCAGCCTGAACCCCCTTGGTACAAACTCCATTGTTCTCAACCTTTTCTCAACGTCATAAAACCATAAGCTATACATCACCCCCAATTCCTCTCCTCAGGGAATCTGAATAAAACATCTGCTTTCTCCATTTCCTCATAACTTCGTTCCTTTATGACTTGGCACTGCTCAGAGCCCCCTTGAGCTGATGCAGTAAAAAGAGAAGATGAGATTTGGGCAAAGCGACATCAGCCGCCTGCCTCTGAAACACTCCAGCTGGGTCTCAAATGTGTCTCATATCCTGGTTGGTCATTATCATGGCGAACTTTGCATTTTAAAGACTGGAAAGAGGTTCAGATTCAAGGAGCCCAGGATTTGTGGTAACTGCTGTGACGAGAATCCATCGTCTTCAAAGGAGACTCAAAGCGAGCTCTGAAATACTGCGAAACCCACAGACGCCGTGAGCCCTTTGCGACACAGGAGAGGGTGTTTCCCCCCACCGTGGAAGCCGGGGTCTGCAAAGAGCCTCACCGCTGACATATGCTGCACATTTGTTCAAGGACTGGCTGGGTTTTGGAACTCACTGTGATTTGCAAATTAAACATTTCTTTTGTTAGTGTTTAAAAGGAATTTTTTCTTTTTATAAAAGATTCCCAGAATGGGGACTCCAACAGAGTTGTGATAGGGTCTGAGCGCTCCATCTGAGCCCACACATGTCCGCATTCATCACTGGCAGTGACTTTATATCTGCGCCCTGATCCGGTGCAAACTTTGCTCTGACTCTCTGGAGCCCTCATGATCTTCCTGCAGCTCTTGCTCCTCTTCTTTTTAATAAGACCCTCAGCTTCCGGGTGCTGTAAACTAGTGGTTCTCAACCAAGGGCTATTTTCCCCCAACAGGACATTTTTCATTGTCACAATTGGGGTAGAGGAGGGTGTGCAGTTGGCTTCCAGTGGGTAGTGGCCATGAATGCTGCTAAATGTCCTAACAGGCACCTGGAAACCCCCCGCCGGGAAGAATTACTGGCCTAAAGTGTCAACAGAGCCAAAGTGGAGAAGCTGGTGAAATGCAGATCAGATGCCTGCTAGGGTGGGGTAAGTCACATCGCTGAGGGGAGCCAGCTGCGCTGAGCGGGCAGTGTAAGTGCACCACTCAGGGAGTGGTGGAGACTGTCACTACAAGAAAAATCCTACCCAGCTCCTTCTCCACCCCAATCAACGCCATGCGCAATGCACCTCTGTCCTTTGCAAGAGAATTGAGACATTTAGATTTTTAGATAAAATGTGTTGATTTTAAAACCGCTGCATGGAGTGAAAATAGTATATCTACTTTGGCCATCCGATTTCCCACCTCGGACTTTATGTCTGCTCCGTGATCTGGTGCAATCAGATCATTGCAGATCAGGGAGCAGTCAGGCTGAGTGAGGTAAGATTTATTAATATCTGCCAGGCTATCTTCATGGGTTATTTTTGTTTGGTTGTTTTTTAATCCTAATAATTCACAGTATGATTCCCACTTTACAGATGGGGGAACTGAGGCTTGGCGAGATTCCATCATCAGACCCAGCAGTACCTATGGTAGGTTTGAACCTGTGTCTGTCTAGAGCTCTCCTCACTGCCTGGGAAGACCCGTGTCACAGCCTCTTTGCTGAGGTGTTCCCATTCTCGGAACTTCCTCTTCCTCTTAAAAGTTAGCCACCTGTCCAGGTCTAGAGCAGTTCGAACTCCAGAGAGCCTTCGTGACCACATACAGCCCATTCTTAGCTCTCTCTGGATTCCTACAGCAAAGTGGATCAAGACATTTATCCTGGCTCATTCTGGGCATCAATCAGCCCATCTCTCCAGCTTGAAGGCAAGGACTCAATTAATCATTTGCCTCCTCTGCTTCCTTCTCTCCTGCCCAGCACAGAGATAGGCACTCAGCAAACAGCATGTACATCACTTCTCTAAGTAGGCTCTGGGGATCTTTCAAAGATCACCCCTGCAGGGAGAGGTTCTGCCATCCAACACACCTGGGAAGCAAAAAGTTTCCTTCCTGCAGGACTTATCAGCCTTTCCTATGAATGTACATTGGTATGCTCCAAGAAAGAGAATATAAATTGTATTATCTTCCAAATGTATTTGAGAAGAGAAGCTGGGGCCAGATGTTTGTTGGAGGAGGGGTGAGTAGTGCAAGAGGCATGTTCATGTTCTCTTTGCCCCAGGACATTTTCACAAAGTGACAAATTTTCAGCAATTTTAAAGTCGAATGTTGACAGACAAGTGATACATCCTTCACGGAAGACATTAGAGTAGAAATGATTTACTGATCCAGGCCAGTATGTTGGATGTGTGAACAAAGCTGGGCTATAGGGAAGGGAGATACGTGGGGTGCGCAGGGCAAGGGCCTCCTTCATGTGTCTCCCTCCCCATCCACCATGGCGCCTGTCCACGGGCGAAGGCAGCTCCTTCAGGCACTCGCCCCTGAGGCTACAAGATGGTGCTTCTGGTCCCTCCAGGAATGGAGCTTCGTTTTCCCTGGCAGTGTTCGCTTATGTGTGGTGTAGCATTCCACAGAAGAGGCTTCAGGAAGTTGGTTCAATTGTTGCAAGGCAGGGCTGGTATGGATAATTCCCTAAAAATAAAACTCCCCTGGTCACCTCTATTTGGAGTCACATTTCTATGATCTCCCACATTCCAACTGTTTATTACTAAGAATATTATTGGCTGGTCACAGTGGCTCATGTCTGTAATCCCAGTACTTCGGGAGGCAGAGGTGGGCAGATCATGTGAGATCAGGAGTTCAAGACCTGCCTGACCAACATGGTGAAACCCCATCTCTACTAAAAATACAAAAATTAACAGTGCCAGTGGCAGGTGCCTGTAGTCCCAGCTGCTTGGGAGGCTGAGGCAGGAGAATCACTTGAGCCCAGGAGGCGGAGGTTGCAGTGAGCTGAGAGCTGAGATCGCACCACTGCACTGCAGCCTGGGTGACAGAGCAAGACTCCATCTCAAAAACAAACAAAAACCTCTTTAATTTTCCATTTTCGGGTAAGCTTAATAGGAGGAAAGGATCTATCTGGAAAATCATTTGCATCTGATGATTCATATTAAGGTGATAAGTAGACTTTGAAGGTACAAACGAATTTAGATGGATACTGAAGTGAAAGGGTGTTATTGGTGGGCAGAGCAGAGCATGCAAAGCTGAGAGTGGGCACCCAGGGAGCTCGGGCAGAGTAGAACACGCAAAGCTGGGAGTGGGCACCCAGTGGCAGAGCAGAACATGCAAAGCTGGGAGTGGGCACCCAGGGAGCTCGGGCAGAGCAGAACACGCAAAGCTGGGAGTGGGCACCCAGTGGCAGAGCAGAACACGCAAAGCTGGGAGTGGGCACCCAGTGGCAGAGCAGAACACGCAAAGCTGGGATGGGCACCCAGGGAGCTCGGGCAGAGCTGGTGATGGAGGAGATGAGAATACACTGCCGATGTACTGGCTGCGACCAGCATGGGACGCAGGGACGAGCTGCCTGCCTCGCTCCAAGGCATGACCTATATTCTAATTCCAAATACATCCTTCTGTTCATACAAAAGAGGATTAAGATGAAAGCTCTCTGGGGGCGTTCGGAGGCAAGAGGGGAGACTTTTAGGCTCACTCAGATCCACTGGTGTGGAGGGCAGTGGGCCCAAGGCCAAGAATTTAATTGCATTTATTTTTATGGTTGGCTTTTATTTATGGCAAATGATACAGTTTTTTTTTTCAGTAGTGACATAAAGTTTCCTCTTGAAATATATTTAAGAAGAAAAAAATGAGTTAACTTGAATATATAAGACAAACTAAATTATAATAGTATGTACTTATGACCTGCGGATAAGGCAAACGTCATAAATGGTGTTTAGGAAACTCCTCTGTGGCTACCTGAAGGCACCACAGAGTCCTCATTTGAGGGGGACTGAAAGGAAGGTGGTATTTCAAGCCTCTAACAAGGCAGCAAGGGCAGAACTAAAAGGGCAGGTACCTGCTTAACTGGAAGTGAGGAGGAGAGACTCATCCCATACCCTGGGGGGAGTTAAAGGCCACTGCTCTCTTTTCGACCCCAAGATGAGATCATAAAACTTTTAAAAGATCAATAGCCACTTCAGGAGGGCCAGGCTGGAGCGGAGCACTGTGTTAATAAGAGCAGAGTGCACCAGTGGCAAGACGCACAGTGCAATCCCTTGATGGGCCAATTAGTTTCCAAAAGGAACATTTTCAAGGCTTGGGGACAGAACACTCAGTCGCTGTCACAGTCGGAGATTTCACAGAAGCACAGCTTTGGTTCCAAAGCAGCTTGGAAAAGGAAGTGCCGCTGGCTTGGGGAAGGTTTGCCTCCCAGGTTCTCCTACTCCAGGGTGGGGAAGGCCACAGCCTCTGGGCATAAAATGATGATGCATCCCCACTCTTAATTTACTAATTTTTCTCCCAACAGTGAAAAGAGACAGGAACAAATGGGACTCAGAGCACAGGTCCCTGCGGTGTATCCATACAGTGGAATGTTATCCAGACATAAAAAGAAATGAACTACTGATACATGCTATCATATGAATAAACCGTGAAAATGTGATGCTAAGTGAAGGAAGTCCATATAAAAGAACACATAGTTTATGGCTTCACACACATAAAGTGTTCAGAATAGGCAAATCCATAAAGACAGAAAGTAGATCAGTGTTTGCCAGGGGCTGTGGGGAGGGAAGAAGTTCTCATGTCTGCTAGTGGTTATTAGGTTGCCTTTTTCATTGAGACAGAGTCTCCCTCTGTCGCCAGGCTGGACTGCAGTGGTGTGATCTTAGCTCACTGCAACCTACGCCTCCTGGGCTCGTGATTCTCCTGCCTCAGCCTCCCAAGTAGCTGGGACTACAGGTGTGTGCCATCACGCCCACCTAATTTTTGTATTTTTAGTAGAGATGAGGTTTCACCATGTTGGCCAGGATGGTCTTGATCTCCTGACCTTGTGATCTGCCTGCCTCATCTCCCAAAGTGCTGGGATTACAGGTTCGAGCCACTGTGCCCAGCCATGGGGCTGCCTTTTGAGGTGATGAAAATGTTCAAGCATTAAACAGTGCTGACGGTTGCAGAAGTCTGTAAATACACTAAAAACCACCGGATCATACTCTGTAAAAGGGTGCATTTTAAATATGTGAGTTACATCTCAATTAAAAATACCACGAGAAACAAAAACCAAGAGAGGGATTCATTTTAAGTACATTTGAAGTTTTCTGAACAGCTCTCTGCCAGCAAAATGAAAGAACTTTCCCAGCATCATCATCATCATCATCAACAACAACGTCAACCACAACAAAAGCACGGGGCTGGGAGTCCGATCCTGCCTTCGAAACTCTGCCACCCCTCAGGCGTGTGATTGCGGACAAATGGCTTAACCTAAGCCTCGGTTTTCTCATGTGTAACACAGAAATAATCGCAGAGGATGGATGCGACAATAAGCAATGCATGCCAAGTGCTTAGCAAAGGCTGGAATAGAAAATGTACAAGCATGTCGCTATTATCATTGATTACGAGCCATTTGCCACTCTATCCTAGCTACTGTTCCAAGGGAAAGTCTCATGCCAAGGAAGATGAACTCATAAGATAGGAACCACTGAACAAAGAGGACCTGCCCACTCACAGGCTGTTTTAATTAACTGAGTACATAGAGAACTCGACTTCAAACTGCAGAGGTGATCACCTTCCCCTTTGCAATGGTTTGCTCTTTTCTGCCTCAAATAATTTCAAAGGTTTTGGGAGGAAGGCTTTGCCGCTTCCCTCAAAGATGCTGGGAGGCCACTGACTCTTCTTTTTCTTTCTTTTTTTTTTTTTTGACAGAGTTTCTCTCTGTCACCCAGGCTGGAGTGCTGTGGCATGATCTTGGCTCACTGCAACCTCCCGCTTCCGAGTTCAAGTGATTCTCCTGCTTCAGCCTCCCAAGTAGCTGGGATGCACCACCACGCCCTGCTAATTTTTGTATTGTTAGTAGAGAGAAGGGTTCACCATGTTGGCCAGGCTGGTCTTGAACTCCTGACCTCAGGTGATCCACCTGCCTCAGCCTCCCAAAGTACCACTGAGTCTTCAGTTTAGGTCCTGACCATGACTTGCACCACAGGGACATTTGTGATGGCTAGGAAAGGTGCAAGATATCAGCTTTACATAATTTGGTGACCACATATTGTAGGAAATACTGTGACAGTCTTTGAAGTGGACCAAAAGACAGTATACTGAGTGTCATGAATGGAGAATTACACCACGTTCGGAACTCATCTTTCCTGTTATTTGATTCTACGATGTGTGCAAAGTGTACTGTCCTTGACACAGTTTATAATTCCATAACGTGTAAATAATTGATAGCAGTGGAAATAATTCTTGTCAATAGACAAGCAAATAAATGACATTCAGTGGAGAGGCCATAGCTGCTCTCCATACCCATGTATAAAAGACAGCTTTTCACCCACGTACGCATTTATCTCCTGGCCTATATATGTCTCTGCCTTTTATTAATAAATTTTCATTTGAAATCCCATATTTTATAGACTCCTTCATTAATCATTAAAATATTTCACACATGTTCTTTTCCTATTTGTAAGAGAGTCATGACTTTACTGTGTGTTTTAAAAAAACGACCCTGTAACAATGTAAATGCTGGTCAAAGTTATTATTCCGTAATCCTACTGCCAAGAAAGTTAAAGAAAGTACAGGACTGTCCGCACTGCAGAGAAGGACACGGCGAGGAATTGGAGTGCGCACAGGACTGTCCGCATTGCAGAGAAGGACACGGCGAGGAATTGGAGTGTGCACAGGACTGTCCGCATTGCAGAGAAGGACACGGCGAGGAATTGGAGTGTGCACAGGACTGTCCGCATTGCAGAGAAGGACACGGCGAGGAATTGGAGTGTGCACAGGACTGTCCGCATTGCAGAGAAGGACACGGCGAGGAATTGGAGTGTGCACAGGACTGTCCGCATTGCAGAGAAGGACGCAGCGAGGAATTGGAGTGTGCACAGGACTGTCCGCATTGCAGAGGACACGGCGAGGAATTGGAGTGTGCACAGGACTGTCCGCATTGCAGAGGACACGGCGAGGAATTGGAGTGTGCACAGGACTGTCCACATTGCAGAGAAGGACATGGCGAGGAATTGGAGTGTGCACAGGACTCTCCGCATTGCAGAGAAGGACACAAAGTGAGGAATTGGAGTGTGCACAGGACTGTCCGCATTGCAGAGAAGGACACAAAGTGAGGAATTGGAGTGTGCACAGGACTGTCCGCATTGCAGAGAAGGACACGGCGAGGAATTGGAGTGTGCACAGGACTGTCCGCATTGCAGAGAAGGACACGGCGAGGAATTGGAGTGTGCACAGGACTGTCCGCATTGCAGAGAAGGACACGGCGAGGAATTGGAGTGTGCACAGGACTGTCCGCATTGCAGAGAAGGACACGGCGAGGAATTGGGAGTGTGCACAGGACTGTCCGCATTGCAGAGAAGGACACAAAGTGAGGAATTGGAGTGTGCACAGGACTGTCCGCATTGCAGAGAAGGACACGGCGAGGAATTGGAGTGTGCATAGGACTGTCCACATTGCAGAGAAGGACACGGCGAGGAATTGGAGTGTGCACAGGACTGTCCGCATTGCAGAGAAGGACACAGTGAGGAATTTGAGTGTGCTCAGGACTGTCCGCATTGTCGAGAAGGACACAGTGAGGAATTGGAGTGTGCACAGGACTGTCCGCATTGTCGAGAAGGACACGGCGAGGAATTGGAGTGTGCAGAGCAGGAGGCACAGATGAGAGAGAAACTTGCGTGGGTTTTATTTTATTACCGGTTACCTCCACTATAGCCTATTTTGGACCTACTGACCTCTTAGTAAAGCGGTTGCAAATACAAATGTCTTCAGAGACCAGTCAGATAATGGAAATGTGTGAAGAGGCTGGACCCAAAGTAATGAGGAGTGGCAAGGACAACTGGAGAATCCATTCTCGGCCCATGCTGGCCAAATTCAGTGATGGAACTGGAAGCACCAGGAAGCCCCTTTCTTTACAAGGGTCAAGGAATCAGTCCCTGATGCCACATGGTAGCATGGCATTGCCACTTACAACCACCCGAGCCCATCAATCTAGATCTCACGGAACAATCAGGTCTACACTGACGCACTGCCAATTTACTGGAATTGAAGTCTTTCGCATGCCCTCAAGAAGGGGGCCGTTGGGAAGGGCAACTGAACTTGGCCAAAGCAGCAGAGGGACACCATGCCAAGGAGCGAGGGCTTCAGATCAGCCAGAGTCAGGTGGGGCAGCAGTGCTGCCACGAGACAAGAAGTCATGTGCAAAAGTGACTTCACCTGCCTCAGCCTCAGTTTCCTCATCTGTAAACAGGAGATGATAACGGTTTCTCCATGGCAGCAATGCCATGAAGATTAAATGACAGCAGTGAAGCACTTCACCCCATACCCAGCCTTAGCTGGTGCTTGAGAGACGTTGGTATTATCGTACAAATGGTGCTCCAAATATTAGCATTGGAATGAGCCATAACGAGTAATTATTGCTTAGCCCTGGGCATGGGCGAGATGCTCTGAATGATATGAGGATGGGTGGGGAAGAATGCACAGCAGGGCAGGGAAACAGAAGTGTCCAGCTCAGATCCACCAGGAGGAAGGAAGTGGAGCTTTGGCCCAGAGCCCAGGTGTGGAGAGCATGTGGGTTCCAAAGGGGGCATGCTCGTCTGGGACTGTGTGGAAAGTGTCCTGGTAGGGGACATCTG
Source organism: Saguinus oedipus (assembly GCA_031835075.1). Lineage (NCBI taxonomy): Eukaryota > Metazoa > Chordata > Mammalia > Primates > Cebidae > Saguinus > Saguinus oedipus. Next base: position 137,278,328 of record CM063177.1, on the reverse strand, counting down.
TTCAGTCTGCCCATCAAGCATGTATTCTGCGTTTCCAATAACAGCATCCACTTTTCCTTGGGGAAGCATCTCCACTCCTCTTTGGTGCTAAGGGCTCTGCAATGGAGTCCTACCTTCACCACTCTTAGACCACACCTTTCTAGTGGGACCTAGTCATCCCCTTCAAGAAGTGGGCATGTGACCCAGGCCTGGCCAATCAGAAACCACAAATAGGCATGTGACCCAGGCCCAGCCAATCAAAGACCAGCAGAGGCCACAGTGGGCATGTGACACAGACCTGGCCAATCAGAGGCCACAGTGGGCATGTGACTCATGCACGGCCAATCAGAGACCTATAGAGGGCACAAATAGGCATGTGACCCAGGCCTGGCCAATCAGAGGCCAGCAGAGGCCATAGTGGGCATGTGTCCCAGGCCCAGCCAATCACAGGTCAGCAGAGGCCACGGTGGGCATTTGACACAGGTCTGGCCAATCAGAGGCCAACAGAGGCCAGAGTGGGCATGTGACATGGGCCTGGCCAATCAGAGGCCAGCAGAGGCCACAGTAGGCATGTGACCCAGGTCTGGTCAGAGATTAGCAGAGGCCACAAGTAGTCATGTGACCCAGGCCTGGGCATGTTACACAGACCTGGCCAATCTGAGATCAGCAGAGGCCAGAAGTAGGCATGTGACCCAGAACTGGCCAATCAGAGGCCAACAGAGGCCACAGTGGGCATGTGACCTAGGTCTGGTTAATCAGAGGCCACAGTGGGCATGTGACACAGGCCTAGCCAATCAGAGGCCGTCAGAGGCCACAGTGGGCATGTGACACAGGCCTGGCCAGTCAGAGGCCAGCAGGGCCAGCAGAGGCACATGATTGGTTCAGAGATGAGCAGGTGACTCAATCATGGCCAGTAATTCTCTACCCTGAAATGTTTTGTGGGAACAGTGGAGGAGCAGTCATGGCTTTTTCACTTGATTTATATCTAAGAGGTTGAAGACCTGGTATGGGTGAAAGAAAAATCTGCCTCTAAACAGAGTCAGCACAGAAAATATACCTACTGTAAGACAAGAAAGCACTTCTCAATGGAATAGATCTGAGTTCCCGCATCCAACCGTGCCTAACTGGATTCTCTTGTGGACTTTGCAACAAATTTCAGTTAGACTTTTCTGTCTCTTATAACCATGAAAGCCCTCATCAAAACATTCTCCTTTGAAAGACAAACACTGTGCAATTCCTCTTACACAAGGTACCTGGATGAGTCAAATTCATAGAGAAAGAAAACAGAATGATTACCCACGGCTGGGGGAAGGGGGAGTGGGGAATTAGTGTTTAATGGGTACAGGGCTTCAGTTGAAGATAAAAAAAATGATTTGGAGGTGGATGATGGTGATGGTTCCACAAGAATTTAATTGTATTCAATGCCACTGAACTACACTTCAATGTGGTTAGAATGCTACGTTTTGTTATGTATCTTTTACCACAAAAAAAATTCATTAACAAACATTCTCCTTTGTATAAGACTGTGCCAGTCACAATATTCTGACTGAACACTCTAGAAGCCTAAACTCAGACTGGATTAAGTGATAGTGAGATGTACCTTTTCACCAAATAGAAAAAGGGTAGCAGGCAGGCAACAAAGGTTGGTTTATTCAGTAACTTCTCGATGTCATCGGACGCAGGCAGTTTCCAAGTGTCTGTTCTAACATCCTCAGACCACTGGCTTTTGTTTTTGGCCTTGTCTGGTATAGTTTCAAGGTTGCTGGAGCAACTCCAGCCACTAAGCGTCCACACAACTACATCCAAAAGCTCGAAGAAAGCGTGCCCCTCCGGTCTCCTGGGCATCGCTGTTGGTTGCTTGTCTGACATCCATCCTTTTCTTCCTTCTTGCTAACACAGTCCTGAATTTTCAGGGTGGTGATGTGACCAAGTGAAAATATTAACTTTCCCAGACTTCCTTGCTGCTGGGAGTGGCTGGCTATACAGGTCTCATCCAGCCATGAGATATAAGGAGATGCCTACTGGCTGGACTTCGGAGGAAGCAATTGGTTTCTTACACAAACGGACAAACAGAGCCAGCCTTCACCTATTTACTGCCTTGGTCATACATCTTCCTCCATTTGCTCTACCTGGAACACAAATAAGATGCCTGTGGGTACAGCTGTCATCCTGTAAGCATGAGAAAAGCCACCACATGCCAAAGATGGCAAAGCAGAAAGAGAAAAGGAGCTGGGTCCCCTGGTGGCTTTGCGGAGACACCGAGCCAGTCCCAGCCTAACCCTAGCCTCTGAACTTCATGCTGGGTCAAAGGAAAAGAAAAAGCCCTGCTTTGGTAGGCCTCTGCAATCTGGTTTCTGTTCACAGCATTAGTAAAAACACCCATTAGGGCAGTGAATGCGTAAGAGAAGAGAAAAACCAACCAAATTCTGGAGTGAAGTCTAACCCAAGACCCATTCATCAGAGCGGTTTTTCTCTGACATGCATGTCAAACCAAGATTTGTGAAGGCCCACGAATGCACTCACGTGTTGTGAATTATTTGGAAAAGAAACTGACTACAGAAAGCACATCCCCAGTGGCTGTGCAAGCTAAGTGTCAGAATGTGTCTTGCATCTTTTCTTAATGTGACGTGTGTGTGTGCGCATGTGTGTGCGTGTGTGTGTGCGCGTGGTGGGCAGGTGTGCGTATTTTTCACTCCTTCAATTTTCTTTCTTTTACTTTTCCACTGCTCTCTGGTGCTGAGGACTCTGAGATGAGAAGATAACCCCCGTTGTATTCACGGTGCGTTATGTGCTTTTTCATGTTTTTCCTAATACGGCCAGTGTTTATTCTCCATCTCTCTTTTCGCTTCTCACGTTAACAGCATGATAGTCAAAGAGCATCAAAAGTGATCAAAGAAAATATGGTGAAGAAAGAAAGAGTCCAGGGCCTTGGAGACCAGAGCAGACTTAAATGTGTCTGAGGTTGGTTTTTTCATTTTACTTAATTTCTTCTTTTTCGGTATTTTATGATTTTGGCCAAAGATGGGGTGCTATCAGGGCTGTGTCTGAGGTAGCTGTGTAAGCCACCCTCGTTTAACTGGAGACAATGAAAAATCAATCCAAGCCCAGCATGGCTAAGTTTTCATAGAAACAATGAAACCCCTTGAATATTATCGTCCTCAACAGATGTTTGCTGACCGTCTTAATTTACCAAATTACCTGTCAGCTTTTACTACGCTCTTCACAAGCCGCTCTGCTGTCAGCTCTGTCTTCATGTCACCTGGTTAATAAAAAGCTGATGGTGTAAATGGAAAATGTAAATTGTGCTTTCTTTTCTTTTTCTTTCTTCCCCTCCCCTCCCTTCCTCTACTCTTCACTCCTTGGTTAGAAAATCTGTCCACTATATAAACATTTTCTGTGGTAGGTGAAAGCACTTTTCCTTTTTCAACATTTAAGAGCTCATGAGTGCTTTCAACATCTGTCTGTAAGAAAGGCAGAGTAAAAACCATACTTGGACCTGATTTTTGCTGCAGGAAGGAGACTGAGGAAGGCTGTCAGACCCAGGCATGTTCGTCCAGATTGAAAAAATAGTAACTGGCCCCTGCTTCCCTCTCTGACCTTAATCACCACCATTGTCCCCTCAGGCGTCCTGCTCCAGCTCTACTGGACACTGTGGAGGCCCCCAGTTCGGTCCCAAACTCAGCTCACTGTGCCCTCTGCCTTTGCTCATGCCCTTCCTATTCAGGTGTCAAATGTCACCTCCTCAGAGAACTTGGCTGACCACTCAAACTCAGCACACCCTTGCTTGCCTGCTTCAATATCCCTCATGGAACGTGTCCTCACCCAGCAGGTCACATGCCTACCTGTCCTCTCTCCTCTCCAGACTGAAAGCCACCAGAGAGTAGCGTCTCAGTCTCTTTAGTCACTCAGTCCTAGAAGAGTGAGTGCCCAGTGCAGAGAAGGATGTCACTATGTATGTATATGCGTGTGTGTGTGTGTGTGTATTTTTATTGTATTTTAGCTTCTGGGGTACATGTGCAGGCCATGCAGGATTGTTGCATAGGTACACACATGGCAATGTGGTTTGCTGCCTCCATTCCCCTGTCACGTATATCTGGCATTTCTCCCCATGTTGTCCTTCCCCAAACTCCCTACGCCCTGCTGTCCCTCCCCTAGTCCCCCCTCAACAGACCCCAGTGTGTGATGCTCCTCTCCCGGTGTCCATGTGTTCTCATCGTTCAACACCCACCTGTGAGTGAGAACATGTGATATTTTTCTGTTCTTGTATCAGTTGCTGAGAATGGTGGTTTCCAGATTCATCTATGTCCCTACAAAGGACACAAACTCATCATTCTTTATGGCTGCCTAGTATTCCATGGTGTATATGTGCCTCATTTTCCCTGTCCAGTCTATCACTGATGGGTATTTGGATTGGTTCCAGGTCTTTGCCACAATGAACATACGTGTGCATGTGTCTTTATAATAGAATGATTTATAGTCCTTTGGATATATACCCAGTAATGGGATTGCTGGGTCAAATGGAATTTCTATTTCTAGGTCCTTGAGGAATTGCCACAGTCAATACTTTTAAATGAATGAATGAGGTAAATATTGCATAAAGGAACCCACAGTAGCAATCCTTTTCTGGCTTCACACTGACTGGGTTTTTCACTGGGCAGATTGTTTCTGAGAGATGGGCACTTTGGATCTTGTTAGTAGAAAGCTGAGAGACCCAGGGCTCAGGGCTTCCTGATACCTGTTCTGTGCATCCACCTCATGCCTGGCTTGACCTCACTTTCCCACCTTCATTCTCTGCTTGTCCGATTCTGAGCTAGTTGAAATCCCCACTCTGCTACTTGCCAGCTGTGACCTTGGAGCGCTTCTGAAACACTCTGTACTTCAGTTTCAGCATCTGTAAGGCACAGATGCTAACAACGCCCACTTCACAGGGAGGCTGAGACTAAACAGGGAGGCTGAGACTAAACAAGCCTAGGTAAAGTGCTGAGAATAATGCCTGGTCCGTGGCAAGTAAGGGGGTTTGCTATGATTATTTATTTGGCATCAGTTTTGGCTTCCTATATTGGATGCAGTATTATAAATTGTTGAAAATCCTTTGTAGAACAAGTGTGAGCATAAATACTAAAGCTGTCGGAGTGAAGCCAGGAGGAGAACACATCCTCGCTGCCATGCACATCTGTGATTTCTTTTCCAGTTTCATATCCTTCGGCTGCCTCTGAAGGTCTTCATCATCGAGGGGTACCATAAAAAGCATCTGGTCTGTAAGTAAGACAGAACTGCTCCCTTCTTTAGGGCAAGATGACACTGTTAAGAGGTGTTTTTGAACAGAAACGAAGCAACCACACTGTTTAGTAAATGTACCATTGGCATCATTTGTTCCCTAACTCACAAACCCACCTGCACACCTAGGCACAGTGGAGGAGGCCAGCAGGAAATGTCTCTGCATGAGGCCCATCCCTCAGGAAGGGCTGCATAATGGACACCGGTTCCTGCGTCATGTAACTTAGCAGTTCTCTCATCTGTACTTCCAGGCCATGTGGCCAAGATGGGGCTCCCACAGTGTAGCACATGGCACAGGCTTCGTGACTCGAAGCACGCCACGCACAAGGCATTGCGTCTTGTTCAGACAGGCATTGTAGCCTAGAACCTTAACAGCAGACTGGTCCTCAGAATTTCAGCATGGTCACAGGAACAGAGCTGCTTTCTTTCTGCCCTACTGGACTGGAGCTTGGAAGGTTCAGGGGGTGGAGGTGGTCTGCCCATCATCCCGCCACGTGAAGTGTGAGAATGACTCCAGTGGAGGAAAGCAGAAAGAAACCACAGTACCTTAAAGTGGAGGAGGTCACTCTCCAGTGGCATCTCTTTCCTCAGCTTTACTGAGATATACTGACAAAGACAAATTATATTTATTCAAGGCATATGACGTGATGACTGGATATACATACTCATTGTGAAATGATTACTGTAATCACATCTATCACCTACCATAGTTACCTGTTGTGTGTGTGTGTGTGTCTATGGGTGTGTAGACACATGATCTCTCTTAGCAAATTTCCAAGTAAACAATACAGTACTATTAACCAGTCATCTGGTGACATCCATTGAACTACTAAATCCTCTTGAGTGGAATTCAAGCTTACTCCTAGTTTGCTAGGTTCTTTTTTCCAATTCAGCTCTTCTTTCTCTTGCATTGAAATAGCCTTTTCGGATAAAGCCGTCTGAGTGGAACGCCCTTGAAGGAGATACTATGTTCTTCTGACTTGGATGGGGTCTTAGAGGACTAGCTATCCTTGAGTGGTCCTGGAAAACTTGAAATTGGGTTGGGATGTTTTCTAAAGGATCAATACACTGAATTTCCTCTTCAAAATGATGCATCCATTTGGTATTTTGCTCCCAAGTTTCTAGAAGTGACGATCCTTGAAACATTTTAAAGCAACACAATAACCACAACTATAACAACATTAAGCAAGGCGATAATGCTTCACGTTTCCCAGGACCCCTTAGAAGCACATTAATTTAATTTTCAAAATAACGGTAGGAGGACGCTATGAATGTCATCCCTATTTTAAAGATGAGAAAACCTAGACACAGAGTTTAGTCACTTGTTAAATTTCAGTTTCTAAGTCGAATGTTGGAACCTGAACCCTGGCAGTCTTTCCTGAGTCTGAGCTCTGAGGCACCACACAACACTAACCACGTGATGAGGCGGTGCGGCTGAGAATGTGGCTCTTTATCCACCCATCACTCCTCTGATGGAAGAGTCAATCAAAGACATCAATCTCATGCAAGGGCGGCGTCACTCTTTCAAACTCAGAAGTAATTTCATAGGCGTTTTATGTCAGTTTGACATGCTCTAGACTGGGAAAAACGAAGCGAATACCAGCAGCCAGGATCTTTCCCCCTGTGGTGTGGCTGTAATCAATACAGGGCTAAACACAACGTTTCACATTTTCAGGTAATGGCTGAACCAACCCAATGCATTCAAATGAAACGAGCAAAGAAATAACACTCTCAGGTCCAATAAGTCAATCAATTCTTTAGGAAAACCTCCTCCAAACAATACAGGTTGTCAGAATTATCCACACAAAATGCCAATCATTTTTTCTATATTAGACCTGTGTTCATCCTCATGCTATCTTCTTCAGAAGCAGTCTTTAATCTGAAAGCCTAGAATGTAAGGGAATCTGAAAGGTAGGGGCAGCTATTGATCAAAAAAATTTTTGGCTGGGCATGATGCCTCATGCCTGTAATCCCAGCACTTTGGGAAGCTGAGGCAGGTGTATCGCTTGAGGCCACATGTTCAAGACCAGCCTGGCCATCATGGCAAAACCCAGTTTCTGCTAAAAATACAAAAATCAGCTGGGCATGGTGGCACACGCCTGTAATCCCAGCTACTCAGAAAGCTGAGGCAGGAGAATTGCTTGAACCCAGGTGGTGGAGGTTGCAGTGAGCCAAGATTGTGCCACTGCACTCCAGCCTGGGTAACAGAGTGAGATTTTTTTGATTTTGCCTATTTAGATTATATCATGTTACTGACCTTTATGCAGTTTTTAAGAATCAAATTATTGCATTTATGCTGAGATGTGGAAAAAAGAATCCACCAATAGATGGTGAATTTCTTGGAAAGAATACAGCATTCTGGAGATAGAATACCATTTGTTTCTTCTAATCTAGGTGGTTTCAGATGAATTACTTTGAATGCACTGTAAGTCTCAGTTTCCTCACCTGTGACGTGAATGCCCACCACCCTGCCCAGCTCTCAAGGGTTTATGATGATGATGAAATGATATCCATGAAGATGGTTTCTGCAAATTATAAAGTTCCATAATTATATCATACTTATATTTTCCTATTGACTATTTTTTAATACGAAGAGTCTAATACAGCAATTGTAGGTCATCTGTAAGAATACTGTGAGTTACGTATTTCTGTGAAACAAGTTTACCCTAAAATTTGTGTTTTAAAACAACACGCATTTGTCATCTCAAAGTTTCTGTGGTTTAGGAATCCTGAAAGGCTTAGATGCGTTCTCTGCCTCAGGGTCTCTCAGTCTGAAATCCAGGTGGTAGGAGAGGCCGGGGTCTTACATGAAGGCTCAGTCAGAGAAGGATTTGCTTCCAAGACCATGTGGGTGTTGAGAGGATTGTGTTCACCATGGGCTACTGGACTGGCAGCTTCAGTTCCTCCTTGACGGTTGGCTACAGACCACCTTCACTTCTCTGCCAGATGGGCTTTGCCAGCGCACAGGCTAAGAAGACAATGGAGCCTGCCAGCAACACACAAGCCCCAGGCTTTGCCACCTAATCATGAGAGTGGCATATCACTGTTGGTTAGTTAGATATCCCATAATATTTTTATTTATGAGTTATAATAATTATTACCTTTCTCAGCCCATTCTCCATAACAATATCCCATAATATTGGTTAAGAGCATCGCCAGTCTAGCCCAAGGAAAAGGATAGGATTGCGTAAGGGCATGAATACCAGGCAGGGGGCATCCCTGGAGACTACGTCAGAAGCTGCCTCCCACAAACAAGAAACCCTGGCTTCCCCGATAGCAGCAGCTCTCATTTTGGGTCAAGCCTGTGGCACTTGTCAAATCATTTGCTCTTGAGGATGACCTCATGAAGTGAGAAATACAAGCTCCCTTTGAGAGATAAAGAAACTGAGGCCCAGAGAAGTGTCTTCCCTGAGTTCCTCGAGATGTAAGTGGCGGAGCTGATTTCAAACGGCAGATTTTATCTCTCAGCCGTGTCACAGCACTTACACTGTTTTCTGGAACATGGGACTCATCATACCCGTATCTCAGGGTCGATGTAAGAATCAGAAATCATCCTGGTGGAACTGGAATTCCTGCACAGAAGCAGCACGGGGTGGGCACAGGGCATGCTGGACAGAAAGCCGGCCTCGAACGGCCCTGGCCGGGCAGCACTGTTTGTACTTGAATTCACGCTGGCTTAGGGGACACTCTGGGAATGACACTGTGATGGCTGAAACCTCTCCTCACTGATTCCTTTGCAAGGCCATGAGAAATAATAATGCTTATAAAAGTGTGGTGGCCTGCATATCTGTGCCCCCTAAAATTCATATGTTGAAACCCTAACCCCAATGCAATTGTATTGAGAGGTGGGGCCTTCTGGAGCTGAGTAGGTTGAGATGAGATCATGAGCATCGAACTCCCTGATGGGACTAATGTCCTTCTAAGAAGATAAAAGAGCCTGGAGCACCCTCTCTGTCATGTGGGGCACAAGGAGAAAGCAGTCCCTCCTCAGACAACAGGTCTGCGGTGCCTTCATCTTGGGTTTCCCAGCCTCCACAACTTTGAGAAATAAATGTGTAGCCATTTATACCTAGTGTTCCTTTATTGGAATGCCAAGCATGTGGGCATTATTTATATCCTACTGCTCAAGGTCATCACCAAGGTCTGACTGCAAAAATTCAAAATATGGCAACCCCAGGCATAAGTGGATGAAGCCGCCCAGTCTACGATATTTTTGTTTGAGCAGCCCAAATGAACTGAGACAAAAGACAGTATTTACCGAGCATTTGCTAAGCGTCAAGCACAGTTCTAAGCTTTTCAGTTTTTACGTCATTTGTCACCCCCACAACAATCTTATAATATCCCCATTTTACGTGTGAGAAGTCTGAGGTCTGCAGAGTGATTTTTCCAGGAATGTACACTGCCTAAACTCAACCACATCAGACCCGGACTTGCCTGAGAGTGCATGGCACAGTCTAGGAAAATAGCAGCTGCTCTGCTGATGGGGGACATCTGATGATCGTATCATCATTATCTTTACCATTCCAGGGAGCAAAGAGGAGTCCTTGGCTTGCGGCAATGGTTGCCTTAAATTTTAAAGTCTCTCTCTCTGCTGGCCAGTTCTCCATGCTCTCCTGGATCTTGCTCATGTGATTGATTTTTTTTTTTTTTTCAGATGGAGTTTCACTCTTGTTACCCAGGCTGGAGTGCAATGGTGTGATCTCGGCTCACCGCAACCTCTGCCTCCTGGGTTCAGGTAATTCCCCTGCCTCAGCCTCCTGAGTAGCTGGGATTACAGGCATGCGCCACCATGCCCAGCTAATTTTTTGTATTTTTAGTAGAGACGGGGTTTCACCATGTTGACCAGGATGGTCTCGATCTCTTGACCTCATGATCCACCCGCCTTGGCCTCCCAAAGTGCTGGAATTACAGGTTTGAGCCACCGCGCCTGGCCCATTTTTTTTTTTTTGAGACAGAGTCTTGCTCTGTCACCCAGACTTGGAGTGCAGTGGCGCGATCTTGGCTCACTGCAACCCCTGCCTTCCAGGTTCAAGGGATTCTTCTGGCTCAGCCTCCTGAGTAGCTAGGACTACAGGTGTGTGCCCCCACGCCCAGCTAATTTTTGTATATTTTTTTAGTAGAGACAGGGTTTCACCATATTGGCCAGGCTGGCCTTGACCTCCTGATTTGCCCTCTTCAGCCTCCCAAAGTGCTGAGATTATAGGCGCGAGCCACCGTGCCCAGCCTGAAAACTTTAAAAAGCCCACTTCTGTCCTCTGCAGGTGAGCCCTCATCTTTCTGTCTGGATGACCTCCTCCCAGACCTGACCTCCAGGGCCTGCCAAGGCTCTGGATCTTCTGTCTGTCTCCTAGATGTTCCTCTGCTTCAGAGGACTCATGTTGGATTTCCTTCAACATTCATGCTCTGAGTATTTTTGGATTTGTACTTGAATTTGAGTAGAGACTATCAGCAGTCTCTTCCCCTGTGCCCTTTGGGAATGACACATAATTAACTAGGATATGAGATGACATTGCCTTGCTTCCCTTGCAGCTAGACACAGCTTTGTGTGCCTGTTCTGTCATGAGACATGACAGAGCTTCTGGGTCAAAAGCTTCTTGTTTCTGCACTTAAAAGAAAGCAGGAGGCTCCTGGCTTCCCCTCTGTCCCTCCCCTTGGCTGGAGTTCAAGGTGGTCATGAGCTCTCTTGGATTGCATTGACTGTGGCAACATTTAGGGGTGATGGAGCCACAAGCCCACAGGAGTCTGGGTACCTGTCACCTTTGCAGAGTGGAAGCTGCTGCAAGAACTCAAACACACAAGCAAGAGAGGAATCTGCTCTATCTTGCTGAACCAGATTTGGGGGCTGCTGACACAGAAGCTGATTCCTTTATCCTAATCAATCTACACCTCCCATGGTGACAGAGGTGACCACTGGGGAATTAAGATAGTCGCTTGCCCTTGTCTGCTCAATGGTAGGAAGGTGAGGCATGCAGAGCCTCAGCCCAAGCAGCCAGTGAAGTATTAAGGTGATTTGCTTTCATCTTACACTTAAGCAGCAGTGCTTCCTCCTGAGGTGGGAAAATTAAAGGCATGATGGATGAGGCGTCTCTGCCATTTAGCCAGCCTAGTTTACACACCGCTGGTGAGAAAATACTGCACTGGAAACGGAACAAGTAGGGAATAATAAGGACCACTTATAAAGAATTAATGTGATGCTGAAAACAGAAAGAAAAAAAAAAAACTTATTAGGTTATCCAGGAAAGGCATGGAGAGCAGCCTTCCAGAGTAACCTGTCATGACGTCTTTGAGAAGAGAAGTGAGTAAGGTCTGAAGGGCCAATTTAAAGTTATTAAGATAATCTCTCTGTGTTAAGAGACTGTCTCTTTTCATACTGCTTCAAAAAAAAATAGGTGTTGCTATGTCTTCTCCTGAACCACAACCTCAAGTGTTTTGCCAACTTAAGGGGCTTGAGTGTCATTTCAGAATGCTTGGCACCAGGCAACATGGGCTTGTGCAAAGTGACAGAGGACAGAGAGATGAGGTCCCAGTTTTGTGGAGGCTGTGGTTCTGGGTAGACGGTGGTGGGAAGGTAGATGCACACTGGATCTTATTTGAGGCCATTGGGATAGTCTAGCTGGTTGATGGTATCTTCCGGAACCACTCTCCCAACACCCCATGCATCTCTTCTCTGCTCCACTGCCCTCACTTGCTCTCCACCCTCCCATCGGCTGGTCTTCCAAGTGCTAGCACACCATATTGAATCGTATCAGCAAGGGCAGCCTCCAGCGGTACCAGAAAGAACTGGGCTTCTGATGGCATCACAGAGTAGAGGCACCGAACCCCTCTGGATCTCTATGGGGAAGAAAAAATAATGTTTCTGAAATTCATACCGCTTTAAACAAAGTCTCTTTTGCAAGCAATTGACCCCCATTCCTGAGTCATGCACTTCTTTGTGTGGGTTCTTTAACACGGCACACCTCTTCTTCACAGCATTTGCCATAGCTGCAGCTGAATCCTTTTCGGTGTGCATCTTTTCTAATCAACGGTGAAGTCCACATGGTCAAGGGCCAGACCTAATGAACCTGAAAGTGCCCCCTGCTTAGAAGGCACTTGGTAATTATTTGATTAATGCATATAAATACAGAAGTTCAGGGGCTTCCTCTAAGACCTTCAGATCAGGCTGATACAGTCAGAAGGTCCCTAACTGGGAATGTTTAACAGGGATGCAGAAGGCAACATGTGAACTCTTCCATTCTCAAGCTTTCAGGAGAACAGCCCGAGCCTTCCTGCTCCCTGCAAGTCTCCGATTTCTGAGTGGCAGCCTGGCATGAAGAATAAAGATGGAGAAGCTCTCTACTTCCTTATGATTAGCAAATTTCAAGCTTGGGCAAAGCTGTGAAGTTATTGCCAACTGGAATGACATCTTAACAAAATGTTTATATGTCCAGCAGTGCCTAGTACAACATTGACATAAAAACTTTGCTTCATACATTCCTCAATGTGTGAACAATAAATCCTCCCCCTGCCTTTATCACAGCTGTTGAGAGAAGCAGAGCTGGCGGGGAGGTCCAGGGTAGGGGAAGAAGGCACGAGGCATGACAGTAGCTCTGGGTTTTGCTTGCATCCCCCTCCAAAACCTTGGCGTCCCATCGCTGACTCCCAGGGTGCCCTTGTGTCAGCACAAAGAGACAGTCTGAGCCTCTTCCTTTTATATGTACAATAGGACAACAGGCTCTAATTCCATATATCATCACAAGCATCACTCATTCATCCAGTCATTCAGAAAATATTCCTTTAGGGGCTTGCACTGAGTGGCTGGAGGAAGAAATAGATATTTGCATGTAACTCTGTATACTTTTTGAGTTTGGAATTACATAAACGTATTACCTGTTACCCCAAATAAATTGAGATTATAAAAATAATAAAAGCAGGAACATGGGGAATATACCTTAGGAAGGTGACAAATTGCAACAAGTCTAGAACATGTAGTGTTGGCTTATAAACAGTCAAAGCAAAGAATACTCAACCACCAGGTGACTCTGACTGGGCATTGCCCTCTCTTTTACCTACAGGTTGCCCTGAGCCTGGGAGTGAAGGCCAGAGCCAACCAGCCTCTAAAAGGAAGAGAGAGGTGGACAGGATGGAGCTTCCAGTGGGAATTTGGAGTGGATCAGAGTCAGCAGGCACTATGACTCAGTGATCGGCATGTCCCACTGTTCCATGCTTCTAATAAAGACTACCCAAGATGGGGTAATGTATAAAGGAAAGAGGTTTAATTGACTTACAGTTCAGTATAGTTGGGGAGGCCTCGCAATCATGGTGGAAGGTAAAGGAGAAGCAAAGGCATGTCTTACACGGCAGCAGGCAAGAGAGAGCACATGTAGGGGAACTGCCTTTTACACAACAACCACATCTCATGAGACATATTCACTAACATGAGAACAGCATGGGAAAAACCCAGATCTATGATTCAATTACCTCCCACAGAGTCCCTCTCATGACATGTGGAGATTATGGGAGCTACAATTCAAGATAAGATTTGGGCAGGGACACAGCCAAACCATACCAGCCACCATGGGAAGAGAGTGCTGTGCCTCTGTCACAATTATAATGCAAGACATTCTTCACCACTGTGTCAAAAGTGTCAGAAAGAACTCAAGGACGCCTTCTTCCATAGAAAACACAATAACACTCCAGGAGGTCCAGATGGGTACCCCCCCGTATATTAACCCATTTAATCTTCACAAACAGTCCTCAGCAAAGGTACTATTATTAGTTATCATCTAATTTTCATATAAGACCCAAGGAGTCTGATTAATGTGTATGAAACTACACAACTTCCAAGCAGAAGAGCCAAAATGTGGATCCAAGTTGCTGGGCTGACTCAAGAGACCATGTTGTTATTTGTGGCGCCATATTGCTTTGTAGAATACTTGAAATATGGGCACCATTGAGCAAAAACTTTACCTCTGATGTAGAAAAAAAAATCCATTAAATGAAAAATTAAAAAAAAAATGAGCAGCTGCTCATTTCTACTGCCGTTTGCCACTCTCTTATGAAGATCAACCAGGTATGAGAAGCAGCCTCAATAACAAAAGTCTGTGTGGATGAACCTTGCATGGCACGCGGCTCAGTGGTGGCTGGGAAGATTGCGAAGATGTTCTCCAAGACACACAGAGTCTTGGGGATATTAGAAATGCAGCCCCACAACCCTGTTCTAGTGTCTAGTTTGCTGTCTGTCTTTCACTTGGGTCTCTCATGGGGATCACATGTCAGACTGTGATGGGAATAAAGGACCAGTAATGGAGGCAAGGCTTCAGGGAGAGGACCTCGCCTGTGCCTCTTGGTAAGGCAGGGTCTCTAAGCCCAGACACTAGTTCTGAAATGCACCTGCTCTGTGTCAGAGGTCAGAGTATCAGCTTCCCAGCCTTCCCCTAAAGCTAATTACAGGGCTGGCAAGAGCTTGAGAGACTTGTTAACTTGATACAATAAATCATTTCAGGACAGATGATGAGATATGTATTTGTTTTATACATTTTCAGTTTTGACTGAGGATCACATGTCAGAGTGTGATGGGAATAAAGAAAGCAGAAACTACTCATTCTGGTCATGAAAGACCTTAAATGAGGCTTGGGTGCAGAAAGAAAAGAAATAAGCTTCCAGAGGTGATGCTGGGCTGGGAAGTGGGAAGGGTCCCTTGGTGTAAGAAGACAAGCCTGTCAACATCTCTTTGCTTAGGAATCTCTTCCTTTTCGTGGGAGGAACAGGGGTGTTTAGAACCAGACAGAAGAGGATTAAAATATTGACACTGGTTCTTAGAAGCTGTGTGGGCTTTGCAAATAGTTGAACTCCTCTGAGTTCCCCTGTTTTTTATTTTTATGCTGCTATGCTACAAATCACCCCAAAATGTAGTGGCATAACACAAAAGCAATCATTTTATTGTTTCTTCTTATTTCTGTGAATCAAGAATCCTGGAAGGGCTTAGCTGGGTGTCTTTCACTTGGGTCTCTCATGCAGTTGCTGTCAGACAGTGGCTGGAGAAGCCAGGGGCAGCTAGACAGCACCCTCTATTCACAAGGCTTGGGGGTTCTCCTTGTGGCCTTTCTACATGGGATAGTTGGGATTCCTCACAGCATGGTGGCTTTGGACAGTAGGACTCCCTGCATGTTGCTGCAGGGCACTTTTATGACTTAACTTTAAAGTTACACAGCATCACTTCCACTCAGCACTATGAGTCAACCAGTCACTACAGCCCACCTGGTTTCAAGGGGAAGAGACAAAGTTACCACTTCTTCATGGGAGAGTAGAGAGGTTCCAGAAGAGCACGTGAGTTGGGAACATGGGGAGTATGTCCCTTCGAATAGTTCTGAAAAAAAATACAACCTATAACACAGAGTGCCATAATTTGAAAACGGATCATATTAATACTCATTGTATAGGGGAAACGGTGATGGTGTGGGAAAACTGTCCAACACTGTGCAGGTTCTCACGGACGCCATGCCCTACACATCGGCTTTCACCGCCCGCCATCTATTCATCCTCTGTAGACGCCTCCTGACTTCCTTGAGGAAAATTAATTTCCTCCATGGTAGGTAGTCTTCATGAGATGATAAACCGTGGGGCTTGCATTCTGAAACAGCACCAAGCAATGAAGAAGCTCCTTCACCATTTCAGACATCAAATCGAGGCCTGGGATGCCAGACCCGGCCCTTCAGTCTCCAGTAAAATCTTCCCTCAGGCTCTTTCCCAGCCTCTCCTCAACTGTTCCTCTCCCCCACTCTCCACCCAGCACCCCAGTGCTTCCAGCAAATTCTCTTGGAAGAGTTTAGGATGTACAAATGGCCAGGAACTCTGGCCAGGTGCAGTGGCTCATGCCTGTGACCCCAGCACTTTGGGAGGCCGAGGTGGGAGTATCACCTGAGCCCAGGAGTTTGAGACCAGCCTGGGCAACACAATGAGACCCTGTTTCCGCAAAAAATGCCAAAGTTAGCCAGGTGTGGTGGTGCACACGTGTAATCCCAGCTACTCAAGAGACTGATGTGAGAGGATCACCTGAGCCCAGGAAATTGAGGGTGCAGGGAGCTGTGACTGTGCCACTACACTCCAGCCTGGGTGACAGAATGAGATCTCATCTCAAAAAAAAAGGAGGCAACAACAATAACCTCAATGACCTTGGGCTTTAACATTCGCCAGGAACCTCCATGGAGCCCAGCCAGCCAAAGGCCTGGCACCTGCTGACGGAGGCGGGGTGGGGGGAGTTTTATGGAGACCCACACAACTTGTGTATCAATAGATCACCCTGCTACAGATGCTCCAGAGGCCTGCTGTAAGTTGTGAGTGGGTGGAGTGGGAGACACTTGTAACTTGTTTTAGGAGGAGACCCAAAATGGAAGCTTATGCCACTGATTGGGAGATTTTAGTTTGTGGTAGTTTGCAATCTTCAAATATCTCCTACAGAAAGCAGTTGGTCTGAGCAATTTCCTTTAGGGAAAAGCAGATTATTTTAGCACAACATTCCTCTAAGCACTGCTGAAAACTGTTTACACTGAGCAGCTATGAGCACATTCATATTCCAGAATTCTCCAAAACAAATAGCTGAGCACAGTTAATGTATATAAGGTATGCAACTGAGACTGCTTAAATGAATACTAATGGGCGTTTTGTTCACCATTTTCAATGATTTTGGAGTTTTTTGGAAAGAGACTTCTCGTTTTATTACCTGCCTGATTTACTTCTCTCCCCTGCAGCAGAGAGTCCCTGAGGCCCGATGCTGGCTCTTGAATTAAGAAGCCTGGGGATGCAGCAGCTGCTTCTGTTCCAGAGAGGGGGAAGAGTGGCAGAGGCATCATTCACTGTTCTGTGGAAGCACGTGGGTCCCAGACAGTCTCCCCTGAGAACACCTGGGGAACACTGGCCCAGAGACCACCTCATCACACTAGAAGCTGGGTGCCAAGAGGAGCAGGGAGGGAGGAACTCCACGCCACACACCAAGATCCCCATTAGGGCTGATACTTCGAGCCATAAAAACCGGAGTTCAGATGCGTGTTCACAGCATCCGCTGGAAATACAGGAGCGTCTGTGCCATTTGGTGTGTTTAGGAGGGAGCGTGTGGTGAAAACGAGGGGCAGCTGAGTCTCTGAAACAGCTGGCCTCCTTTTGAAGTCCCTCAAAAAGAGGCACAGTCGAGTTCCCGGACGGCTGTTTTGCTGCAAACTCCGTACCTGGACAATACAGGTAATCAACCTCCTAAAGAAAACAGGCATTATTTTGACTCAAGCAGGCCTCTTTTGTGCATGGTCTACTTCCTGATGAACAATTTTTCCTGAGCGATATGCCTTGTGTTTGATTTGCACAGTGATTTTAAACATCCAAGAAAATGTTCAAAAATTAAAAGAGTTCTGGATTTTCAGGAGGTCTAGAAAAACCCAGAGATCTGGCAACTCACAGCCTGCATTCCCCCTCAGGAAGGCTCTAAAGCCTAAATAACAGACGTGTCTTCTAAGAGGGGGCAGCCCCCCACCCTCCCCACCTCCCGCAGCATGCAGAGCATGGACATTCCACCCACTTCACCTGTCCCTTGCATTTGCGACTCTTGACTCCTGCTTAAATGGCTTGGAATTTCACGTGGATGCCTCTGAGTTCCCCTAGCTTTGCAGCCTCTCAGCATGCAGTCCGACAATTAGGAATGTCAGTGGCAGCACTCTTGGGAACTCATGAAGTATCCCAGGAAGGGTTTCCAAAAGGCAACATGCATCCCTTGAGTAAGGTTGAGTCACGTGGATAGAAAGTGTTTCCCTTTTAGATTCTTTTAGCAGCTTTGAGGTTAAAGTAAAAGTCTCCCAGATGGCCTGTAACCAGTCCTGGGCACAGACGCCCTGGAGCTGCAACAAGGTAGGATTGGATGAGTGCAAGGGGTTCCGTGCAGGGCCCCTCCCTCTCCTCCCGTGGGCATTCCTGGCTCCTCGCCTCTTCCCTGGCCCCTTCACTGGTCTGGGTTCCAGCTTTTGGCTTGTCTCCCCCATTTCTATGTTGGGTGTGGGGGCCAGGGAGAAGGGGTGGCATAATAAAGTTAGGAAGGGCAGGGACTCGGACTAGAGCTACCTCACAGCTGCCGCGTGGGTCCCACGATTCAGAACAGGGGATTGGGGCAGCGCTGTGTCAGCACGGAAATGTGTGCCACTAATTGATTTATACTAAAAAGCTGGGAGCAAACAACCCAGGTGCCCTACCATAGGGAGCTTTCTAAATAAATTCAGGTCCATCCACTTCATCAGTTATTGAAAAAACGAAGTATGGGACAAGCAAAGTACTTTGGCAACGTGAAGTCACCAAAAGAGACGTAACATATTACAGGCTGATCCCAATGGTATAAAAATACTTACATACATTCTGTAAGGCAGGACACAGTTATGGCAACAGTTACATAAGGTGTGGAATTTGAGTTTAAAGAACATTTCTTTGAACATGTTTTTCTGATTATGAAAGTAAAATAAGGGCATTGAAAAAAATAAGCCTAATAAAAAGACACGTGGCAGAAAATCTCAGCTTGGTCTAGTCGCTAGCTTGTTCAACCTGAAGCCCACGGGCTGTGTGTGGCCCAGGACAGTTTTGAATGTGGCCCAACACGAATTCGTGAACTTTCTTAAAACATTATGAGATTGTTTTGCAACTTTTCCCGCAGCTCATCAGCTATAATTAGTGTATATTATGTGTGGCCCAAGACAATTCTTCCAGCGTGGCTCAGGGAAGCCAAAAGTCTGGACACCCCTCGACTCTGACGTGTCCCCAGCACTTCCTTGACACCTGCTAACCCCCTTCTAACCTCCAAGGCAAGCACATCACCTCTTCCTGGTAATATTAGCTAGCTAGACTTCGATAGGATTTTTACGGTATTTTTTTTTTTTTGAGATGGAGTTTTGCTCTTGTTACCCAGGCTGGAGTGCAATGGCGCGATCTTGGCTCACCACGACCTCCGCCTCCTGGGTTCAGGCAATTCTCCTGCCTCAGCCTCCTGAGTAGCTGGGATTACAGGCACGCACCACACCACCATGCCCAGCTATTTTTTTTTGTATTTTTAGTAGAGACAGGGTTTCACCATGTTGACCAGGATGATCTCGATCTCTTGACCTCGTGATCCACCCGCCTTGGCCTCCCAAAGTGCTGGGATTACAGGCTTGAGCCACCGTGCCCAGCCGGTATTTTTTTTTTTTAGATGGAATCTCACTCTGTTGCCCAGGCTAGAGTGTAGTGGTGCGATCTCGGCTCACTGCAAACTCTGCCTCCTGGGTTCAAGTGAATCTCCTGCCTCAGCCTCCCGAGTAGCTGGGATTATAGGCACACATCACCACACACGGCTTAATTTTTATATTTTTAGTAGAGGTGGGATTTTGCCATGTTGGCCAGGCTGGTCTTGAATTCTTGACCTCAGGTGATCCACCCACCTCAGCTTCCAAAAATGCTGAGGTTACCGGCGTGAGCCACTGCTCCTGGCCAGGATTTTTATGTTTTAATTGTATTTGTTTATGCTAACCTTTATTTTGTGCATCTGATAGGCGTTCTCTCCATTTATTTGTGAACATTAATTTTTAAATAAAACATTTTTATGATTTGAATAAACATTCATTTGGATGCTCACTTCCTGTGAGTGTCTTTATTCTTTTCTTTATCTACCCAATGGTATGACTCCTCAGTTCATGAGACCATTAGAAAGATTTACTGAAATAATGTACACAGAGCGTTTTATAAAGTGCCAGACAGTGAAATATACACAGTAGTATTCTGTGTGCTGTCAAGCACTATAAAATAAACAGAATATTACAGTTTTCTATGTGAGTTTCTATTTTTAAGATACTATATTTGGTTCTGTAAGAGATGTTAACAGTAGTGTTTTAACAAGAAAGCCTAAAAGGGAACTTCTGAGGTGCCTACGTGAAGCAGTTTACGTGAAGGTGAGCAGTACCTAACAGCACAGGTGCACGTGGTTCTGTGGGAAGTTGTCTGGGAGGCAGGTGTGCCTACACAGCCCCACTGGGGAGCCCACCTCATCAACATCCTCGGGGGGTGGCACTGCCAGCACGGAGTCCCCCTGCACTTCAGAGTATGCCCACAGTTTCAAGAAACACCTAAGTGTTGACATTTTCCCTGAAGGAAAAAGCTTAAAATAAGGCTCCAGGAATGCTTGCGGCAGAAACCTTTACTAGATCAAGGTGCACGTTCGAATCAAAAGTAGCCAGGGTCGGCTCTTCCCTCCTGCCAGTGCTGAGATCAGCCTCACAGGCTTTGTGAACTGCTGGCTTCACTGCTCCCAGCTGCTCAGACTCGCCCGGACACCTGGTTTTGAAAAAAGATGCAGATCAGGGGAAAACAGAGAGAGGGGGAAGCCGAAGATGGTTCCTAAGAACAGGAGGACACCAAGAGGACCGATGTGTTCCTGCCTTTCAGCACGCGCTCCACGTGCTTCTCTGCCTCTTCTCTGCAGACTTAGAGGTACTTGCTCCATGTTCGATCCTCTCCGTCACAGGGGCTGACGGGGAAGGACCTGGGCAGCATGCTACTTGCTCTGTTGGCCCCGCACCCTGTAAGTACGACGTGTACTCTGGTAGGTTGTTGGCTGACTCTGCCTGACTGCCGAGATGCTCAGACCTCTCCCGGGGTGATGGGAGCCTGGAATCCAAATGCCACGCTGTTTGGTGTATGTACGAACCAGGTGCGAGCTGTCTTCCCGGGTCTGAGGGTTTACAGGCAGATGGTTCCAGGACCCTAACAACCCCCAGGCCTTTCGGAGGTTCTAGGTTACAGGGAGATGGCGCTGCACCAAAACACTGTCTTGTTTGACGGTTTTTCTAACAAGTGCTCTCTCCCCATCTAAGAGGCCATTTCACCAGGGGAGGAAGCGCGGGGCGGGGGCACAGTGGAGACTCTAAGGTTGTTGAGAGTCTCGGGTTGGGTTCATTAGAAGCAGATCATAAGATGAGGATTCATTTGCAAGTGACTGATTAACGATGCTGTTTCCTTTCTCCCCACCCTCCAGGAGAATCTGGAAAGGGGAAGTGGAGAGGGAAATAGTTCACATTGCAGGAAGAGGCAAAGGGAAGGTGTGATTTCAAAGGCCCAGCCTGCAGCCTGATCCTGAGAGAAGCTGAGTAAAGCTGTGTCCATGACAATTCAGAGTTGTCTGCAATGGGGGAGATGGGCTGGGCTTTCATACTCCACACCTGTCCATCATCAGCAAAGAGGACCCCAGGAAGAAGTTCGAGGCTCTTCCAAGAATCTGCACGAGTGCATGAAAGGGAGCGGCAACCCCAGGTCGTGCTGTGATGGATGCAGGTTCAGGGTGACAGAGCAAACCCCACGATTAGAGACTGAATTGTTCCCTCCAAAATTCGTCTCAGGAAGCCCCTATCCCCAGTGTGACTATATTTGGAGAGCAGGCTTTTGAGACAGTAGTTAAGGTTAAATAATGTCATAAGAAGGGGGCTCTAATCCCATAGGACTGGTGTGCTTATAGGAAGAAGCCAAGCGCAGTGGCTCACACCAGTAATCTCTGCACTCTGGGAGGCTAAGGGAGGTGGATCCCTTGAGCTCAGGAGTTCAGGACCAGCCTGGGCAACATGGTGAAACCTCATCTCTACAAAAATTACAAAGTAGCCTGGTCCCAGTTACTTGGAGGTTTAAGAGAGGAGGATCGCTTGAGCCCAGGAAGTCAAGGCTGCAGTGAGTCCTGTTTATATCACTGCACCCCAGGCTGGGTGACAGAGTGAGACCCTGTCTCAAAGGAAAAGACAAGACACCGGGAGCTTCTCTCTCCATGTACAGAGGAAAGGCCCTCTGAGGACACAAGATGCCAAGAGGGTGGCAAACTGCCAGCCAGGAAGAGATCTTTTACCAGGAACTACCCTTGACAGCACCTGATCTTAGATTTTCCAGCGTTCAGATGGTGAGAAAATAAATTTCTATTTTTTAAGCCAACCAGTCTGTGGCATTTTGTCCAGGCAGCCCTGGCTGGCTAACACACCTACTGAGGGACAGAGAGCAGTAAAATGGACTTTAAGGGGAACCGGGTGGAGCAGTGTCTGCCTCATGGGGGGCCCCGCTGGTGTATTTCCTGTTAGGATAAGAATAAGCACAAGGGACGACCTGTCCTTCAAGGCAGACCTTCTGGGTTTGAATTCCACCTGCCCCCTTACTGAGTGCGTTTGAAAAATGCATGGTGCCTCAGTTTCCCCACATGTAAATTGAGATCATAGCTCACTGTGTCTACCTTGGATGCCTGAAGGAGGATTCGAGGTGCAGGAGGATTAGAGGCAAAGCATTTGGAGCACGCGAGGTACACAGCCAGCACTGCCTACAATTCTTTTCCTCACTCAAGTGCCATTGTTCATCCTATGCTGAGCACAACACGGTTCATCATTCGCCAGGTGTGAGTTCATATTTGGGACAGTCTTCACGTATCTCTTCCTCAAACTTCCCCCAGTAAGACTCCTGGCCATAGACTGTCAGCGTGGCAGCTGGCAAGCACCGGACACTTGACAAATACTTGTTCAAGAAATGAACATGGGAAAGGGGAAGTCTAGAGCTTTTTCCCACAGATAGAAACTGTACAAGAACATTTCAGCAATAGGGAACATTTTCTGAGCCAAGCAGCCCTTTGACGCATGGAGAGGGGGTGTTGAATGATAGCTTTACTGTGTGCGGCATGCACTCCCTCCGTTCACCCACCCTGTATGTCTGGGTGGGGAGGACTTCCTCACCCTACGTCCTGGCCTTGTGACTCACATTGGCCAAGGGGATGTCAGTGGATGGGACACCAGTTTTGGTCTTAGATGAGAGGATAATGAGCTGCTGTGAAAGAGCATGCCCAGAATAACTCTGCCCCTGGGCCCAGGACCAAACACACATGGACAGACAGACTTTCAGCTCAAGGTTTGGAGCTAAGTCCGACCAGCTCACACCTGGAGGCAGCCTCCCGCCTGAGCTTCCCCTTAGCCAGCCCAGACTGCACTTGACCTACAGCCCTGGGAGAAGGAGAGCAAAGCTTGGACAGTCATCCCTCATTACCCAAGGGGGACTGGCTCATGGACCTTTTGCAGATAACAATATCTGTGGATGCTCAAGTCCCTTAGATAAAAGAATGTACTAGTTGCATATAAGCTATGCACATCTTCCTATATGTTTTAAATCATCTCTAGATTATTTCTCATACCTTGTATAATGTAAATGCTATGTAAATAGTTACTGTTATACCGTATTGTTTAGAGAACAATGACAGGAAAACAAAAGTCTGTACATGTGCATCACAGGCACAGTCTTCCACTAAAAGAATATTTTCCATTTGTGGTTGGTGGAATCTGTGGATGCAGAACTCATGGATATGGAGGGCCACTGTACTTAGAAATCACTGAGATTTTGATGGTTTTTTATGTGGCATGATTGTGGCAAATGTGTCCACATCCTGGTCCCTAGAATCTCTGAATATGTCATAAGTTAGGGCATTGGTAGATGTGAGTAGGTGAAGGATCTTGCGATGGGAGATGACCTAAGTGGGCCCATGTGGTCACGGGGTCCTTGTATAGCTGACTGACACACCAGATTTTCATACTAACACACTTTCACAAACCACGTAGCTAATTCACAAGTGTAGAGGGCAGATACGAGGCAATAGGTTGGAATGGGACCTATGGCTAATCAGAGATTTTGTGTGTCCCAGCAAATGTCACTACAATTTTATTTTTGCATGAGAAACGTAGATCAACCAAGTTCAATTCAGGGATGACAGTTCATAGGAGTTAAGGTACTGGAAGAGAGCAATGAAACTGGTGTAAAGAGAATGGCACTCGGACGCAGCCTCTCACACACCATATATTTTCAAGCAGTTGTAGGGTTTAGTGGGGCCCCTGGTACTCGTTCACAGTCCTGTTTGAAACTTATGGACTAGAATGACTTTCAGAACCCTTGAGGTGTGAACAACAGGCGTGTTTAACCACTAGCTGCCTGCCGCTTTCAGAGCTCAGCTCCCCAGCTCAGCTGTCATGGCTGATCTCCTGCTAAATCTCCCAGTATGGAAGGCTTCTGTGTTTGGGGATGATTAGGGGTGATGTAGATGTGGGTAAGGGCCAGGCGACATGCTTTGAAGCTGTGCTTGTTTACAAAACCACTACTTTTAGTTAGACTTGGTGTGTGTGTTTGGAGTTTGTGCCTTTGAAGAAACAGCAATGATGGGAATGGTTGGTAAGGGGTCATAAAGCCTTTCAGAACCACCTTTCTGCACCTGCCCGGGGAAGCCTCTGTGTGGCAGCCACTCCATGGGCTGACGAGTTTCACTCTTTCAAAACTATTTATGTCTCCCCAGGTGCTCTGTTTTACGAGCCAGGGCATGTGGCCGACACGGGGATGTGGCTGACAAGATCTTAAGCTGCAGATGCAGCTTCCACATCTCAAATCGGTGACTCACCTAAATGCAAAAGTTCACAGGAGATATTTCAAGAACCAAAGGCAAGGAAAAAACCACTCTCTGCACCTGTGAACGCCATCCCAGACAGCACAGGCTCTCAGAGTCCTGCGGAGAGACTCCTGCGGGCAGCCAAAATCATGGCCTTGGTGGGGATCGGTGCCAATGAGGCTTGAGACACTTGACTGAGCAACTCTCGCCTTGAAGCAAGAATACGCCCTGCACACCCCTGACTGGCACTGTCTGCTTCCGCTGGACCCAGCCAGGAAGGGTGACACCATTGCCCATGGCAGTGCTACACATAGAAAGAGTCTTGATATCAGACCGTCCCGGCTACCAGGAAAGCTTCCCTGCCCTGGGAATCTTGGAAGGTGCACTCACTGGTACCCCAAGGTGTCCAAACCCAGCACTTCAAAGAGTCAGGACTGAATGGACATTACAGGGACCATGCCATAAGAAGAGGCAGGAGCCCAATTCTTCTACATCCTAATCCTTAGAACCTATGAAATGTTACCTTACAAGGCCGAGGGGCTTTGCAGATAAGATTAAGTGAGGGTTTCGGTATGCGTGATATCTGGGATTACCCAAGTGGGGCCGACATGATCATAATGGCCCTTATAAGGGAAAGTGGGGTCGGGTGTGGTGGCTCCGCCCGATGCACCACCTGCCCTCCTCGTCGAACATATTTCTTGGGCCCGACCATCTGCAGCGCCTCTTTCTGTGCCTCTGATACCATTACTCTCTATTTCTGCACGTTCAGATCTTCCTCGTGTCCACAGTCTGCCGAAACGTTCAGGATGGCTGACTGTGCCAACTCATGCACAGTGTTTACCACTGAGACAGCAAACACAGCTGGGGTCGAAGCGGGGCTGCCACAGGAGCCCTTCAAGACTCCATACCATCAGGCTCATCTCCCTCGCTCTGATTCTCTCATTCCCATTCCCACCTGAAGGATTATTCACATATATAAATTCGACGCCTGTTAATGAACACATTCACTTTTATTTGCATAATCAACACTAATCTTATGGCTTAATTAGCCTTTATGTGTATTCAATTCAGGAGATTTAATTTGGCCTCTGATCTCCTGCTTGGAACAAGGGACTCATAAACATTCTTTCTGGCCATTTTTTCACAAGTTCAGATTCAGACACCCAACCCTCGCCCCTGACCTCATCTCCCAGATGCGCTAAAAATCCTTCTTGGGGTAATGATGGTGAGGGTTGGTGTTTCAGTTTGTAAACTGCTCGAGACACCAGATTTTCTTTTCCTGGTTATACATTAAAGGAAGGACAGAGGAGGGGTTCTATGGGCAGAAGAACAGCGTGGTAGTAAAGCATGCGGATACTTCGAGGATGTTTCATGGTGCCTTGCAGCTGTCACTTAAGAAAATGTGTCCAGTAATAGAATATTTCTTTCTTTAATACTAATCCCTTCAGAAAAATAAACTGGCAGAATAAATCAAGAGCCTTGAAAAACAATCTTACTTTTTGAATCTAAAAGCCACCTTAAGGAAAAAGAGACGTGTACCAAGATTTACGTGGAAGGTGGTTCGCTGCTGCATTATCTGTAATAATAAATCTTGGACATACAAGTGGCCAGCAAACTTACGAAAACCGTGTTCCATGTCACGAATCATCAGAGAAATGCAAATCAAAACCACGATGAGATGCCATCTCATGCCAGTCAGAATGATGGTTATTAAAAAGTCAAAAAAATAACAGATGCTGGAGAGATTGTGGAGAAAAGGGAACACGTACACACTGTGTGTAGCAAAGTAAATTAGTTCAGTGGCTGTGGAAAGTAGTTTGGAGATTTCTCAAAGAACTCAGAACTGCCATCTGACCCAGCAATCCCATTACTGGGCATATACCCAAAGGAAACAGACTGTTCTACCAAAAAAGGCACCTGCACTCCTGTGTTCACTGCAGCACCGTTCACAACAGCAAAGACGTGGAATCAGCCCATCCACAGCGAACTGGATCAAGAGAGTGTGCTATACATCCGCCGTAGACCACTACACAGCCACAAGAACGAACAAAATCACACCCTTTGCAGCCACATGGATGCAGCTGGAGGCCATCGTCCTAAGCAAATTAATGGAAGAACAGAAAACCAAATACTGCATGTTCGCACTTGTAAGTGGTAACTAAGCAGGGGTTACATGTGGGCAGAAAGATGGGAACCATAGAGACTGGGGACTCCTAGAGGCGGGAGAGAGGGAGGGAATAAAGGCTGAAAAACTCCCTGCTGAGTACTCTGCTCACCACTTGAGTGACGGGATCATTCATGCCCCAAACCTCAGCATCAGGCAACACACCCACATATCAAAGCTGCGCATGTACACCCCGAATCCAGAGTAAGAGTCGAAATTTAAAAACAACTTGGAATCAGCCTAAATGGTGAACAAGACAGGCATGGTTGGTTGTTCACAGTATGTTAAATCCATCTCATGGAACATTATAAACTCATTAAGAATGTTTTTGAGGAATATTTAATGTCAAGAGAAAATGTTTCCAATATAAGCAAAAATAGTAGTGTCCTTAAAATGTGTATGTATTTGATGATACCAAATTTGTAAAATAACAAGATTTAGTATATATTAGCGTTACGTAGGTATAAAACCCTGGAAGGAAATGAAGAAACATGTTATCAGTGGGTTATCCTTGGGTAGTAAGGATATCTGCGTATGATTTTCCTCCTCATATAACTGTGTTTTCCTCATATTGTAAAATGAGTATGAATTGCTTTTATAATCAGAAAAAAACTTATTTTAAAAAGATCACCCAGAATGTCTATAGTGAGTCTCACATACAGGTTCTTCTCCATTATTGCCACTGACTGCTACCTTCTTGCCTTGAATTCCTTTTCACTGAAGACTCAATCTTAGCCTTCATGAAAAAACGAGTACTTTGTAACTAAGCATATGATAATCAAGGGAGAGCAAAGCCCCCAGAAAGTCAGTTCAGGTGTGGAGAATGCACAAGCCCTATCAGCAGAGATGACCTCGCTCTGCTCCAAAGCCCACCGTCAGTGCTGCAGAGCGGGCACCCCCACCCTGCTGCAGAGGCAGAGGGTCCTGCAGTGGGTGTCAGTGCCTCAGATTTCCGGGTCGTGGGTTCAGTAGCTCCTCTGAGCAGAGGCTCATGCAAGTTCAAGTCAAGGCAGCAGCCAGCCTGGGCCTGGCACCAGGAACCACACAGGCTTGCAGGGAGGGCACCGCTTACCTGTTGCGCGGACTGGACCCCAGGCGCTGGCAGGCCACGGTGGCCGTCACGTGCTTTCCGCCACTGCCCACCTCCTGCTTGACGCCCCACTGCTGGGGCTCGCGGGTCTGAGCACTCAGGATGTTCACCCCCTTCTTCACCTTGGCTCTGTGGGGAGGAAAATGGGAGAGAGAGAGCCACAGGGTTACAGGTGGGGCCTTTGCAACGTGCCCCGCTCTGCAGAGCTGTCAGCCACAGTTTCTGTTTTGCTTTTCCACTTTTTTCATGTCTAGTGAGAGGCAGACAAAGCCACTCTGGGTGGTCACGCCCGCCGGGGCAGGGCGAGCAGGATCTGCCTGTTGATAAGGCAGTCACAGACCTTGCTGTCCAGCTCTGACAGGGAGCAAAAGGACCCCGGAAGTCACTTGACCAGGAGATCGCAGGGCAGAGTTGTCAAGGCGTGCATTCAGCCGGCCTGGGTCAGTCTCCTCACTCAGGGGGCTCTGTGCCCTGCTGGGGATGTGTGGCAGTGTCTGGAGACCGTTGTGGTTTCCGTGGCTGTGTGTGAGGGTATTGTTACTCAGTAGGGAAGTGGGGAGAAAGGAGAAATGCAGCTAAGCAGCCTGCAGTCCACTTGATAGTCCCACCGCACAGTCACTGGGCCCCCTGTGTCAGTAGCACTAAGAAAGCCAGGCCTGGGTTCACACCCACATCCCCCACTTTCTAGCTGTGCGAATTTAGGTAAGGCATAACTTCTCCATGCCTTGCCTCCCGCCTCTGCGAGAAACAGAACGATCACAGTAGCTCCCATTATAAAGCTGTTGTAATGCTTAAATAGATGGAAAGAGATTAGAACCAGAACAGTGCCAGGCATACAATACACACTTACTAAATGTTACTGATTGTTACATCACTCCAGGGAACTCCCCGGCCTGCTTAATGTAACTTGCCTGGTACACACGTAAGAAAGATAAATTAAATCAGCGACCCAACCAAAAAACACAGAAACGAAAAGGCGGAGAGCTCCTCCTGAAGCCGCTGCTGTTGTGGGCATGCCACTTAGCCAGTCTGTTTCCTTATCAATAAACAGATGAGACAAACGGCAGCTTGAGCACAAACATCTACTTAGACCACCTTCCTCAATCCAACTTGCAGGAGAGCAAAGAATCTGTTTTAAAAGGCATAAGCAGGCTGGGCACAGGGGCTCACACCTGTAATCCCAGCACTTTTTTTTTTCTTCTTGAGATGGAGTCTTGCTCTGTCGCCAGGCTGGAGTGCAGTGGTGTGATCTTGGCTCATTGCAACCTCCGCCTCTTCAAGTCAAGTGACTCTCTTGCCTCAGCCTCCTGAGTACCTGGGACTACAGGCACATGCCACCACGTCTGGCTAATTTCTGTATTTTAGTAGAGATGGGGTTTCTCCATGTTGGCCAGGATGGTCTCGATCTCCTGACCTCGTGATCCACCTGCCTCAGCCTCCCAAACTGCTGGGATTACAGGTGTGAGCCACCGAGCCTGGCCAATACCAGTACTTTGGGGAGCTGAGGCAGGCAGATTACTTGAGCTCAGGAGATTGAGATTAGCTTGGCCAACATGGTGAAACCAGTCTTTCTGAAAAATACAGAATGTAGCCAGGCATGGTGGTGTATGCCTGCAATTTCAGCTACTTGGGAGGCTAAGGCAAGATGATTGCTTGAACCTGGGAGGTGGAGGTTGCAGCAAGCTGAGATTGTGCCACTGCACTCCAGCCTGGGAAACAGAGCAAGGCTCTGTCTCAATGCTAATACTAGCAATAGTAATAGTAATAATAATAATAATAATTAAAAGGCATAAGCTCATGACTGGGAGAGGAAATGCAGCCACAGCAACAGATGTGGGAAGCTGGAAAGTGGGACCGTGAACAAAACGAGCCAGCAGAACCTCAAAATGAAGTTGCAAGCAGTCAGTGAGCAGAGCCAATAACCAGCACAATTTCTACTCAAGAGTCCCCCAGACTCAGGAACTGGTGACAATGGTCACAGAATCGAAGTGAATGAGGACTGAAATAAAGAGCCTTGGCTACAAGTCTGTTTAGGAAGCAGCCAGATGCAAGTAAACTTCCCTTTTTATGCCGAGAGTAATGCCAGGACCCCATATCGGGTATGGGTTTCAGGGCAAGCAGGGAATTGGGGATGCCACACTGAATACAGAGGGACCCCACAGCCCCATGTGTGCTGAGTGCTGAGACTCCCAGGCTGGTTTGCCTAGACTGGATCTTCACCCTCTAGGAGAAACACAGGACTCCAGAGAGTGCTGCCATCCTAAGACAAAAACGCAAGAGGCAGTGACGTTGTGGCCTCTACAAACAGCCAGCCAGATGTCCTGCAGTGAAGCCTGAAGTCAGCAAGTGCTGTTGAGGGGCTCTGAGCCCCTTCAGTCCCCCCTCCTTTAAATGAACCAGCAAACAGGCATTGTCAGGCACTAAGAAAGGTCTCTATGTGATGTAAAGACCGTGATGTGCTGAAATACAGATCTGGTCCTCATCCTTGTTTCCTGGCAGACCTCCCGAAATCCCAGGAATAGTGATGTCTTCTTGTGTGCTAAGGAGGTGGCTGGCGGCTGGCAACCCCTTGGTAGCTTCAGGATAAGGCTGGCCACTAGAAAGACCTAGGCAAGAATGAGGTGAAAATGACTGTAATAGCTTACCAAAGAACACCTAGCAGGGACAAAATGAGCCCTTGGAAATTTAAAATACGGCAAAAATGGAAAGTTGGTGGAATGGTTGGCGGATAAAGTTGAGGAAATTTCCTAAGTAGCAGAAAAGACAAAGAAGTGGAAGATAGGAGAAAAAAAGTGTGAGGATGACTTTGAGGTTCAATACGTAATAAAGAGGAGGAATCACTCATGAATAATTCAAGAAAATTTCTCCAAATGAAAGGATGTGGGTTCTCAGATTGCGAGAGCCCACTATGTGATCAGCACAACGAATGAGAACAGAGCCACACCAGGCCATGCGATCAATACATTTTGGAAGACGGGGTACATAGAAGTGAATTCTACAATCCTCCACAGAGAAACAAGCATCCGAATGAATTCAGAATTCATAACAGCCACTCTGCAAACTAGAAGATAAAAAATGTCCTAAGTATTGTAAAGGAAGATGATTTCCAACCTAGAATTCTGTGTCCACCCTATGAGCTCAGTGTCTCCAAATATGTGCATTCTAAGAAAATTTACTCCTCACACTCGTGCTTGGGAACCCACCTGAGCAAGTGTCCCATCAAACCACGAAGTGAAGCTGGAAGGACGACGTGAACTAAGGGGAACAGATCCCAGATGTAAGCGATGTGGAAGGAATCCCAGGTTGATGACAAAGAGAGGTCCCTGAATAACACCACAGCACAAGGCATGGAGAAGATTCCGGCAGAGACTTCCCCGGGAAACAAAAAACTTTCCTAACTAATGTGATGTTGAATGAATGTTTCTTGAGGACATTCAGACCACGAGTGAAGAGTTTCAAGATAAATGTGAGCTGAATACACAGAAAATCAAGAAAAAGAATAAGACCCAATCAGTTTTTAATTCTGAAGAACTCATTATGCAGAGAAGGAAAAGTAATCCAAATTTAATACTTGAATTTACTGTGATTAGCACACGTACTTATACTTTAAACATTGAATATTAATCTAGACAAAATATGATTATTATACTTGAAGGATGGAGAGATAAAATGGGAGGCACTTATGTGGGGGAGAAAAGAGATATATCCTAATTCTCCATAGTGGGAAATTTATAGATATTGCCTTAGCAAAAGTGTCAACATCAGTGCATTACTTGGTGAAAGTCCTATAAACATCAGAGGAGGAAAGAATTTTGCCTCTGCATGGGGAGAGTTAGTAAAAGGGAGGAGGGTACTGCAATATTATTTGAAAATAAGACTGTATTTTTAAGTAGTTCAATAGTTTGAGATTAAGAGGAAGTCGTGGCTGTGTTTGGGGGCTGACACCTGTAATCCCAGAACTTCGGGAGGCTGAGGTGGGCAGATCGCCTGAGGTCAGGGACTCAAGACCAGCCTGACCAACATGGTGAAACCCCGTCTCTACTAAAAATACAAAAATATTAGCCAGGCGTGGTGGTGGGTGCCTATAATCCTAGCTACTCAGGAGGTTGAGACAGGAGAATTGCTTGAATCCTGGAGGTGGAGGTTGCAGTGAGCTGAGATCTTGCCATTGCACTCCAGCCTGGGCAACAAAAGTGAGACTTGGTCTCAAAATAATAACAATAAGCCCCATATGACAGAG
The DNA here is from genome assembly GCA_031835075.1 of Saguinus oedipus. Lineage (NCBI taxonomy): Eukaryota > Metazoa > Chordata > Mammalia > Primates > Cebidae > Saguinus > Saguinus oedipus. The sequence continues at coordinate 137,246,161 of CM063177.1, read as the reverse complement.
TGTGCCTGCAGTCCTAGCAACTGGGAAGCTGAGGCAGCAGGATCACTTGAGGCCAGGAGGGGCTGGGATAGCACTGCTACACTCCAGCCTGGGCAGCAAAGTGAGACACTGTCTTAAAAAGAAAGAAGTAAAAAGTTGCAAAACTACAAAATACTGAGTTCCCATGTACCCATCACCCAGCTTCCCCCAATGACAATATTGTAGGTAACCATGGTTCATTGTCAAAGCCAGGAAACTGATATAGGCATATTACTATTAACTCAGGTACAGACCTTGTTAGGTGTTATGTTTTCACATGCACTTTTTTGGTGCTTAGTTCTATGAAATAATCTCCTATGTGCAGATTTGAGTAACCATCACCATAATAAAGACATGGCACTGTTCCTTCAACACAGAGGAGCTTCCTCATGTGACCTTTTAATGGTCATGCCCTCCCCAAATCCCATCACTGATCTGCTCTCTGGCACTACAGGTCTCACACTTTGAGAATGTTTTTTGCCAATAAACTCTGCAGAAGTATTTGACTTTTCAAACTACATGCAAGAAATAAAAATACAACCCTAAGCCCCACAAAAGATGAAACGGACCCCCTCTTGGCCAAGGAGATGCCAATGAAATCTTGAAAAGTGAGTTCCCGGACATGACGGGATGGGAGGCTGGAGGCACCTCCTTATGCCCCCTCCTTCCCTAAGCACCATTAGGCTTTCTCCCTGAGGGCTAAACAGAAGCCAGCCATGTGGAAAGACTTGCTTTGCCCCAGATACTGCCTGACACTGCCCTGCCCTTCTTGTGGTTTGAGAAAACCACCGACCCACGAGTTCCTTCCTGATAAGAGACCACTGACCTGGGAGTGGTTCTGGCCATCTACTGAGGATGCACCGTGAGGGGTTTCATGTCCTCTGCTTCATCTTGTGATGTCACAAGGCTGAAAACCCCATCCTGGGATCACGCTAACCCTGTCATATTTTGTACATGGGACCCATGAAAGGGCATGAAACTCAGCTACAAATGCACATGCTTCTCCTCCCACATATATTCATGACTCCTCCTATGGTTTATTGAATATGCATATTCATCCTTATTACTCAGCATAAATATCTGTCTTGTTCTTCCCATCTCTGAATGTCTTGTTTCTGGCTTCTGGCTGGAGGCTACGCTTCCCAGCCTGTCAGAATGGCCACCTGGCAGGCTGTAATCCTTGATGAGAAATAAAGCTCTTCTTTCCAACTTTAGGAACCTCATCATTCTTCAGTTAACATATGCAAGGTCATGTCTTATGAAAGAAGCAGCTTAAAATATTACACACACACACACACACACACACACACACACACACACACACACACACACACAGAGCCTACTAACCTCCCTGACTGAAGGAGACACGTTTTTGTGAATAGTTAAAAGGCTAAACATTGCTGAAGAATGTGACTACGAGGCGGTCACCGAGGGAACCCTGCTGGCAGACGGTGGTGAAAAACACATCTTCACCTGCCAAACTTAGGGTGTTCAACACTCATAGAAGCAACAGCATACCAGCCACACAGCCACCTTCTCTTAAGAAACTTCTCTGCGTCTTACATTAAATGATTCTCTAAATACACTTGCCAGTCTGAACACCAGGAGTCCAGGACCTGCTGGAGGGACAAAGATCAAAGACACATTAGCCTGGGAAAGCCCTCAGTGCCCCTAACAGGGAAGGAATGCCCCCAGCGTCTTCATAGCGTGGACACCTTCTACTTCCACTGCTGGAAACGAATGCCTCTTGCAGTGTGACCTGGCTTGAAATGGGCTTTTGCTGCATTTGGATTTTTCTCAAGATTTTAGATTTCACTGAAGCTACAAATTGTTCTTTCCACTTAATAGTGCATGCTTATAGGAGGATTCTCACCAAATGGTGCAGTGGCTGGTGTCACCTCTGGATGGGGCAGGAGAAGGAACCACAGAAATGGGAGAAAGGCATAGGTGTGAAGGGCCGATTGTGTTAATTGGGTATTTTCTTCGATGAGAGCATTGAATGTTCCTGTCTATTTCAAGGAACTAGTTGTTGCAGGGTTTGTGTCCAGGACCAAAAGTTTTGCAACCAGAGTCAGCATTTCAAAAAAACAGCAGAAGTGGGCAGTAGACCCTGAGGATGCCTGGCTTCAAGGTGCACGCCAGGGAAGCTGGCTCGCGGCAGTGTGAGGCCACCCCTGCTCAGCCAGGCTGCATGGAGGGGAGGAGCTTCCAGCCCTGCTTCTGAGGTCCAGGCAGGTATGCTTCTCTTTCTTCATCTGCTGCATGCAGGGTGGCCTTAGTTCAGTGGTTTCCAATTTGTGGGTCTGCTACTGCTGGACGCTTGGGAGATAATCTGCTTCTGAGGGCCAGGCAGGTATGCTTCTCTTTCTTCATCTGCTGCATGCAGGGTGGCCTTAGTTCAGTGGTTTCCAGTTTGTGGGTCTGCTACTGCTGGACGCTTGGGAGATAATCTGCTTCTGAGGGCCAGGCAGGTATGCTTCTCTTTCTTCATCTGCTGCATGCAGGGTGGCCTTAGTTCAGTGGTTTCCAGTTTGTGGGTCTGCTACTGCTGGACGCTTGGGAGACAATTTCCCAGGTAGCAGGGAGCGCCGACTATTCCCAGCACTGTGGTAGATGTTGCAACGTATCCACATGGGCCTCAGGCAAGGGCTGGACCTGGTGGCACCTCCCGTCCCATCTGGGTTACCTGAACGGGGCTTATGACATCTACAAGACACGTTGATCGCGATGCTCCTACTCAGGTTTTTAGTGATTAAAACAAAACCAAAAATATTTTCCCTCTTTTCCACATGCACTTGGCCTGGGTGTAACACAGGGATGATGAAGTGTTCCTTAAGGAAAATCAATGTTCAGTACAAATTTTGAACACAGGAAGCCTAATTTCCACCCTGCAAGCCATCGATCTCACGATCAGCTACAATCTCCTTGTGAAATGCTCTCCCTGGAGGCATCTCAGGCCTGCCGGGGGGTGTGAGTGCCTGTGTATGATGAGGAGCATGTGTGTGTGTACATGTGTGCGTGTGTGCATGTGTGTGTGTGTGTGTGTATGTGTGCACGAGCATGCATGAGAGGGCAGGTAAGTACCACTTGGTCTCTGGCCTCTGCGAGGCTGTGTGTTCAGGAGCTGAATCTGATCTTCAGAGTGTGTTCAAACTGAAAAGTGATAATTACTGCTGTTATGGGTTGGACTCCCACTTGTTGAAGTCCTAACTCCCAGCATCTTAGAACAGGACCTTATATGGAGATAGATCTTCACAGAGGTATTCACATTAATATTGAGGTCATCAGAGTGGGCCTCAATTCAATGACTGGTGTTCTTACGAAAAGGGGAAATCTGGAGACAGACACCAGAAGGGAAAGTCCACAGGAACATGAAGGTGGCCATCTCCAGCCCAGGAGAGGGGCCTGGTATAGACGGTCCCTCAGACCACAGAAGGGAGTCAACCCTGTCACCCTGATCTTTAACGTCCAGCTTCCAGAACGTGAGAGTAAATCTGTATCCTTGAAACCCCTCAGTCTGCAGTACTTCGCTACTGCAAGTAGCCCTAGAACACAGGTACAGTTGCTAACATGGAAAATGACGAAGCCAGCAATAAGAAAGCAGCCCACCCCTGGCCTGGCCCGTAGGAGGAGGAGCTGCTGTGAAGCTAAGTCATTGCCTCCCCGAAGGAACCAGCAGGTGTAGGGTCCCATGGCACTCAGCCTGTCAGCCCAACGCTCTCTACTCTGGGCATTGAGCAGGAAAGCCTCCGGTCACGTGTACAGAACAGCTTCTCACTGGGAAGAGGAGGGCTGGCCCTTTGCACGTGGTGCACATGGCATACAAAGGCATGGTGCACCCGCATGCTTGCTCTGCCACTAGAATAAGACTCACAAACTTACATCCAAATCCACCCACTGACCTGACTGCAGCTCTAGAAAGCTGCTTCCTCTAAAGGAAGGGGGCTGTGGGTTTTCAGGATTTCCAAGCACTTCGGAGGGAAGTACAACGGCCTGGGATCAGGGTGTGTATATCACCTAATGTGGCACGGGCATTGCTGCCGCTTTCCTCCAGGGAGTGTGGCCGGCCAGGCATCATGGGCTGACGAGATGCTCACCGGAGGGAAGACGGCTCTATGTCATCCACTCAGCGTTCCCCAGGTTTAGGCACTCGAGCTCCACCCTCACACTGTCGGCACATCTACACACTTTCTGTAATATCATTTCTTTGATATGTTTTTTTTTTAATTTAGCTACTCATCTTTTTTTACTTTAGAAAAGTTATCATTTTCTAAAGTTTTTATTATTACATATATAGTCATTTTATTTATTTTTTGATATGGAGTTTCGCTCTTGTTACCCAGGCTGGAGTGCAATGGCATGATCTCAGCTTACCGCAACCTCAGCCTCCTGGGTTCAGGCAATTCTCCTGCCTCAGCCTCCTGAGTAGCTGGGATTACAGGCACGCGCCACCATGCCCAGCTAATTTTTCGTATTTTTAGTAGAGATGGGGTTTCACCATGTTGACCAGGATGGTCTCGAACTCTTGACCTCGTGATCCACCCGCCTCAGCCTCCCAAAGTGCTGGGATTACAGGTGTGAGCCACCGCACCCGGCCCTATAGTCATTTTATTATTGCATACACAGTCGTATACAGCTTCTCAAAAAGAAGCTGTAGAAAAAAAATTAAAAAACCAAATTTTTCCCCCTCTATATACACTGAACTAAGCATATCAAAATACAAATAAAAATGTGTGCTCATGAGTCTCATAAAAGAACATCTCTTCCTGCCAGCATGTGTACAGTACTCTGGCAAGCACCAAAAATGCACAATTTAAAACACACTTTTCCTTTCATAAACACAGCTTTGTATTTGAAATCTTTTAACACGTGGGAGGAAAGAATAATTAGCAGGCCTCTGCATAGGAACGATATTGAAGAACACTGAAAATTCCTGTTCTTGTGTTTTGTTTTTAACAACGTGAGCTGCTTTCCATCTCCACATCTGCCCACAGGAGCCTCGTGAACAGGGTCATCTTATTCCAGCAGAGGCTTAATGGGCTGAGTACAGGTGAGCTGCCAGTGGGGTGAGGGGGCAGTGTCCTTTTACAGGCTAAGACCCAGACTCCTGCCTACTTGTGCTATCCCCCCTTGATTTTTTCTAAAATCCTTGTCAGGGCAGACTTTCTACCCCTGTCAAAGGGAGTGGAGGCCCTAGGAAATGAGGAAGCACAGACTGCTCATAAAAAAGACTCCAGTGGGTCAGGTGTGGTGGCTCACGCGTATAATCCCAGCACTTTGGGTGGCCGAGTTGGGTGGATCACGAGGTTATGAGATCGAGACCATCCTGGTCAACAAAGTGAAACACCGTCTCTACTAAAAATACAAAAATTAGCTGGGCATGGTGGTGCGTGCCTGTAATCCCAGCTGCTCAGGAGGCTGAGGCAGAATTGCTTGAACCCAGGAGGCGGAGGTTGCGGTGAGCCGAGATCGCGCCATTGCACTCCAGCCTGGGTAACAAGAGTGAAACTCCGTTTCAAAAAGAAAAGATTCCAGTGGCCACCACTGCAAGTTCCTAAGAGAAGTCATGTGAATATGCATGAACATGAGCACATACGTGCCTGTGTGTGTGCACACATGTGCCTGCACCTGCGGTTATGTGTGTGCATGCATGCGTGTATGTGTGAAGCCACTGAAACCCAGCTCTCTTCCCTTCTCTTCCCTGCCTGTAGAACTCCCTGCTCTCTCATTGACCAAGACGGGCAGCCCCTGCCAGGCCATCTGGAACAAATGCTCCTCACCTCTATCAGGTTGGCTGTGAAAACAGCTGCAGCCAAACTTGTTTCCAATCAAGCGCTTTTTCATCTTCTGCTTAGCTCATCAGACACTGACCCCCTTTGGCCATTACCTTCTGATGCCTTTTACCATTTACCTTGATCTTGGGTGCTAATGGAAACTTCCTTATCAGCAACCCATGAAATGCCTGAGCTCTGAGAGCAGTAGGATTTCCTAAGCAGTGCTGCTACTTCTATTATTTATTTTTCCCCGTTCCGGTCCCCAGCAAAGGGCTATTCCTATTGCAAAAACTTTAGCCAAAGGAATGTTTGTTCGTAAAACAATCACCAACGTTTTGCTTCCGTAAGTTTGCTCCCAAGAACTCCCAATTCCATCTCCCCACCCATCCCCTTCTCTTCTTTCACTGAAACTTCAGGCTGATCAGAATGAACCAACCAGTGGTGTTTTGGCTGTTATATTTTTCAGGAATTTGTCAAGCTAGCTGTCAAACACAGCAATTATTCAAATATAAACCATAAATGTACAGATGAATCTATGTTAGAAGCAAAGGTAATAAATACTCAAGACTCATCACTTTCCTAATTATTTCATGACATTTTGATATGATCTGTGCTCTTGAGTTTATGCATATATGTGTGTATGGAATGAGGAAAATACTATCTGAAGAAGTGGTATTGGATTGTCTTCTCAGTTCCATATTTAGTAATGTCAGGTTGCCTGAAATTGGCTATGGTGGGAGTATTTTATGCCACAGAATCTGGCAATCTCTATAAATCAAGGCCTTTTTCCTCTGGGGAGCAAGACGTTAAACGGTGACCAGCACGGCCCTCTTGAGGTGCTGGCTGCTGTGCCGTAATAGGTGATCTGCAGAGAAATGTCCCCACATCTTGCATGGCAGTCACTGCTTCGTCCCCATCAAATCATCCTCAGCCTGGGTGCGTCATCTACACCTGTGGGAGACCCCATTTGCACAATTGCCACCCCCTACCCCGACCCACTTTCTGCCTTTTTCAGTCCTACTCCATGTCCTAGGAGGCTGACCTCTGAAAAGAGAGCCACTCGGGGATCTCCTCCCTTGGCTCCCATGAGGTGTGGCCAAATACCAGATTGAAAAGTAGGAGTGGAGAATTTTTAATATGTCATCATTTTGCCATTATCATGCCTAATAAAATTTATTTTCTAATGTAAACATTTTCCTAATCATCTCAAAGATACTGTTTTTCTGGAACTGGTTTGAACCCATCAGAATCCACATAGGGTTCACACATAGCATTTGGTTATGTTCTTATATCTCTTTTAGTTTTCTTTGTTTGTTTTAAGATGGAGTCTTGCTCTGTCACCCAAGCTGGAATGCAGTGGTATTCCGGTTATCATGAGTAGGAGTGGGTGATACTGGTATTTAGTGGGTGGGGACTGGGAAGGCCTGTTGCTAAACACCTACAATACACAGGACAGCTTCCCTCACCACCACGCCGACCAGGAATTGTCTGGCCCCCAAATACCAATAGTACTGACGTTGAGAAACTCTGTTCTGAGGCGGGGTAAGCAGAGCTCGGCAGAGGGAGTGTGGAGAGCGGAAGTCACCACCGTGTGATCACCAGAATTGCCCAGCCACGCTCTCCGAAAACACCGTCCATACATCTGCTGCTCTGGGATGATGACGCTGTGAGCCTACATGTGCACGCAGTGAAGAATTTTTATGAGCTTGCCTTACCCATTTCAGAACGTAGACTGGTACCGTGCTAGTTTGATTACGGGAGAATAAACCGTCAGGAGGAGAGATTGTGCTGCGGTCCAGGAGAGTTTCAAAGCAGAGCCCACAACGCGTGAGGACACACGATTCCGCCGATGAGACTCCCCTGGTGATCTGAGTCTGGAGACTGGTCAACAGAAGACAAAACCAAGTCTTCCTGCTGCTCCAACTTACCAGCTTCTTGTGGGAGTGAGGACACAGCCCTGAAATCAGTGCTGTGCTGTTTGTGGGAACATCCAGTCCTAACAATGGTAGCAACAGCAGCTGACGTTCATTATTAATATTGCTAGTATCAGCCAGCAGCCAGACTCTCTTCTAAGTATTTTCCTTGTATTATTTTTAAAAACCTCCTAGCAACTTCATTGAGTAGACTCTTTTGCTGTGCTCCTTTTTTTAAACAGATGAGAAAAAAGAAACCACCACACAGAGAACGGTTAAGGGACTTGGTCAGGGTCACACAGGAGTGAGCAGTTAGGGGGTTGGTGGTTGACCCATGCCTTCTGACGCCAGAGTTAGAACAATCCTAGGCAAGTGTTGGTCGGAAATATTGCCCCCGATGCCATGCCTTTTCCACTACGGTAGGGAAAATGGTGTGGATGTAACACACGCACACACACACGCACACACATTCACACTGACCTACTAACTCCCAACTTCTCTTTGGTCAAGAGTCACTGGTGCAAAAGAATGTATTAATAATAAAACCCAAAAGGGCAAAAGAGCCCATCCATCAAATCCTTAATGGCTCCTTAAGTAACTTCTTACAGGTAACTGCAGCTTCCTTGAGAGACCAGCGGCCCGGCACAGAGGAGCTTCGGCCGGGGAAGATGACTTCAGCGCGGCCACCCTGTCAATATTTGATGAGGCTGACCTACTAACTCCCCGCTAAAGGAGCCCTGGTCTCTCACCAGCACTGCTTTCCCCAGCAAGTAAAGACTCCTGTGTAAAAAGCAGCTAAGAATGAGCTAATAGCACCAGGCTCCTGGCTGGGGGCAGGCATCACATCCCAGCCACTTTCCTGACCCCAGTCCTCCTGCCCCAGGAATTCATCTTTCTCTTGTTCTTTTCATGCTGTGGTGCAATTCTGGACACAGCGGCCATCCACGGTTGCTTAACAATTCTTGCACAAACTTCCCCGAATTTTTCTCCTAACTTCTGGAAGGTAACCAGGATTAACTTCAAGAGGGCGCATGGGCCGAAATGTATCTTCCTAGCTTTCCAGGGAGTCAGGTAGTGAGGTGCGGGGATGAGAAGTGTGTGCTTTGAGGCCCACCTGCCTGGGTTCACATCTCGTCTCTGCCACTGTCGGGGTGATTTCTACTCTTGTTCATTCCTTAAGGTCCTGCACGCTCTGCTCCCCATGCTGCTCCTCCCACCTGCCTCTCTGGCCTCATTCACAGTCATCCAGTCCCGGCTCTGTCCTGCTGCTCCTGCCTCTGAGCCCTGTTCTCACTGTTCCCTCCTCCAGAACACCTTTCCCTCGGGTGTCTGCATGGCTGGTGTCTTCACTCCCCTCCCTCTCTACTCAAATCACACCTTGGGGAGGCTCGTGTGCAGTGGAATCTGCTTATCTTCTCTATCCTTTATTCAACTTTAATTTTCTCCATAGCCTTTAATATATAGTTATATGTTAACCATATATTGACATATATGGTTTATATTTTCTGTTCATGTGTCTCCCCCACTAACATCTAAACTTTATCAGAGCAAGGATGCTGTGGTCTGAATGAGTGCATCATCCCAACTCATGTGCTGAAATTCTAACCCCCAATGTGTTGGTTTTAGGAGGTGGGGCCTTTTGGGAAGTGATTAGGTCCCCAGGGTGGAGACTTCATGAATGGGATGGGTGCCCTTCTAATAGAGGCCGAGGGAGCCTCATCCACACCACTTCGTGAAGACACAGAGAAGGCAGCACCTCCAGACCCGGAAGGCAGCTTCACCGGACACTAAAGTTGCAGGTGGCCTGATCTTCAACTTTGCAGCCTCCAGGACTCTGAGAAGTTAAATTCCGTTGTCTATAAGCCATCCAGGCTGCGGTGTTTTCTTATGGCAGCCCTAAGGGACTGAGACAAAGGACTTTGCCCTCTTTGTCTGCTGCAGCATTTCTGGTATGCAGAACAGCTCCTGGCGCATGGCACACACTCAAAATATTTGCTGGCTAATTTCAATAACTATTTACTTACTGAGTGACTGCCCTGTGACTGACACTGAACTTGGTTTCTGAAATACAGAGATAAGACCCAGAATCATTCCTGCCGAGAGCTCATTCTGTGGCATTCGTGTCTCTTTTCTGCCCCCATTGTGGTAGCCCGTGGAGGTCAGGCCATTGTCTGCCAACCAGGACTGTGAGCTCTACAAGGCAGGGGTCATGTGTATGTGGTTCTCCAGGTATAAAGACAAATTCAGGCCTCTTTGATGCCGGGGAACTTTACGTGACATCAGCAGCCAATGGCACTGCTGCACCTCAGGCAGGCCAGGCGTTCCAGGTGCTTCTCCAGGAGGCTAACACAGATCCCTGGGGCTAACAGCTCAGCTCGTCAGATGTGAGCATCCTGTAGGATCCTGGGGCAGGGAGAGGCTGAGTCACCTATAGCTTGACACGGTGAGGCTGAGGGGATCTAGAAGCTGCATTCTTAATTCTTGACTAGCACAAGATCACATGTCTCTCAGAAGGGCATGTGCAAAACTCAGATCAAAACTCAGATCAGCCCTGTATGCCACTGACATGGAGCACATGTGAGCACTTGGGGTTACTATGGATGCTTTGGGCTTCAAAACCAGCTCAAGAGATGCTTTAAAAAGCAAGACGTTTCATTATTTCAAAGAACAAAATATATGGAGGCTGGCAAGCGTGGGCTTCATCTCTCATCGTGTCAGGAGACTTGCCATAGCTGTTAACATTATGTTCTTTTACCACTATTCAAAGCAGAGAGAGAGAGAGAGAGAGAGAGAGAGAGAGAGAGAGAGAGAGAGAGAGAGAACGAACAAAGGATTTCTCTTCAAAGGACTTTGTTCCTGAAACACCAGACAACTTCCCTTTACATCTCATGGCCAGAAGACCACCCAAGCTAGAATGGAGTCCTTGGAAAGGCACTGCCTAACACAATAGATTGGCATTAGGGCAATCATGATTCATCCTCGGGGACTCCAGGAAGGTAGACAGCATCAGGCTCTAGAGGTGTAGAATGTGGGAGGCTACTGGGCATTGAGCAAGTCCTCTCAAGGGTCTGCCTCATCAGTTATTCTGGTGGGATCCTCCAGGTTAAGCTTGAACAATGGCTACAGTGGGCAGTGACAAGGGAAGGACAGTCTTCCATCCCACTCCCATTCACGGAGCACCCGGGGCAAAGCAGAGATCAGACAGCATCAGGCGGGCATCACAGAAAATCACAGTTCTCGACTGGGTGAGTGGATGGTTGGCATTGATACCCTAAGTCCGTCCATATCTTTACAGAGGACTGACAGGTTACCTTCAGGGAGACAATGGCATTTCCACCTGTGCCCTTTCTCTAAGTAAAGAAGGAAATGAGCGCGCAGAAACCCATGGACCCCAAAGCCCGCTTTGGAAGGACGTTTCAACCTGGAATCTCACCACAAGCTTCTCACAGAGGAATTTTAATGAGTAGGCTTGTTTTCTCCCAATTCACAAATTACTGTTTGCAGCCTCCTGTTTGATGAATTCTACCCTGGAGTTTGCCTTCTAGGGTTAGAATTATATTCTTAGTTGAAAGAAAAAGGTGAACAACAAGAGAAAGCCGTAATACCCAGGGCCATGAATGATAGCCTGTCCCTGAGCTATGCAGGGCCACAGCCAGCAGGGGAAGGGCTCTCTGACTGCAGGGGACAGCTCCTGGGGCTGACACACATCCAGTGGCAGCACTTGGTCCTGGGAAGATGGCTTATGGCGCAGCGAGCGTTCTGAATGCACACTCCCAATGCCATCGTGCTCCATGGTGACTAGAGTTGTATGCTACGCACTCCCCAGTTTTTTCCAAAAGCTACCCCCTAGGTGAAGGATTCAGTTGCCCTGGACTCTACAATAACTCTCTGCCCTTCCAATAACAGAATCCCACCTTAAGCCAAGGAACCCATTCTACGTTGTTCTAGCATAAAGAAATGGGTATGAACCGTAAGAATCACACCACCCCGGCCATGGCAATTGCTTCAGAAATGCGCCATGACGCAAGATTATTATTATTATTATTTTTGAGATGAGGTCTTGCTCTGTTGCCCAGGCTGGAGTGCAGTGGCACAATCCTGGCTCACTGCAGCCTCGAACTGCCAGGCTCAAGCGATCTTCCCACCTCAGCCTCCCAAGTGACTGGGAATGCAGGTGTGCAGGACCACGCCTGGCTAATTTTTTTTTTTTTTTTACTATTTGTAGAGACAAGGTCTCATTTGTCATTTGTTTTTTTTTTTTTTTTTTTTTTTTTTTTTTTTTTTTTTTTTTTCAGATTTTTCTGACAAAGTAATAGGGAAAAAACATTCCTTTTCAGGGGTCATTAAATGAGGAGGTTGTGAGTCCACACGGCTGGCGACATGTGGTCTACCTTGTGGAACGTTCCTCAGAAATGGGGAGAGAGAGACAGACCCTTGATAACAGCATTCGAACTCCTGGGTCCAGCTCTGCTTGAGTCTAGTCCTGTCTCCAGACTTTTCAGCTCAAAGAGTGAATTAGTTTTTTTTTGTTTTTTTGTTTTTTTTAAACAAAGCGGTAAAATACACATAACATAAAATGGAGCATCTTGAGCATTTTTTAGCATACAGTTCAGTGGCATTAAGTACAGGCACAGCATTGTGGGAACATCATCACATCTCCAGAATATTTTCTTCTCCCCAAAATGAAACTCTGTACCCATTAAACACTAGCAGTCCATGCTCCCCTCCTCCCAGTCCCTGGCAGCCACCATTCCGCTTTCTGCCTCCATTAATCTGACTACTGGAGAGGTCTCATGTGACTGGAATCCTACAGTGTTTGTCCTCCTGTGACTGTTGTATTTCACTTAGTGCAGTGTTTGCAGGGCTCATTCGTGTTGTAATGTGAGTCAGAATTTCCTTCCTTTTTATGGCTGAGTACTATTCCATTGCATATCGATGCCCCTTTTGCTTGTCCATTCATCTGTTTACAGACACTTTGCTTGCTTCTACCTTTTGACAACACTGCTGTTATAAACACAGTTGTGTAACTATCTCTTTGAGTTCCTGCTTTCGATTTTTTTGTGTGCATATTCCCAGAAGTGAAACTGATGAATCATTCAATTTCCTTTTGCTTTTTCTTTAACAGTCTGAGTTAGGGTTCTGTTGCCTGCAACCAAGAATATCCTGTTTAATACGAAGGACAACTTCAGCATCAATGGCAATAATGATAACAGAATATCCTCAAATAAAGACTCAGCCCGGCTTGGCTGTGGCCACATCTCGGTAATCATTTTGGATAGACATGAAACAAATCAAACCTCGTTCAGTATTTCTTCAATGGAGGGGTACTTCTAAAACTTCAGAAACTGTTTTGATTGCTCTGTTTGCCAAATAAGTTAAAAACAAGCTATTGCCATGTAAATGTGAGAAAATACAAAGCATTCACTAACCAATGATGAAGGCTGGCTAGGGATTGACCATAACCACCTTCTGAATCTGAGCTCCAACGGAAAATGAAAATAAAATAACACAACCAAGCAATGCCAAGAAGAGACTCTGAGAGAAAATGTACAGACTAGAGACTATCGCAGAGCAGGGGGAACACAGGCTAGCAAACTGAAAAGCCTTCAATGGAGAAGGCTGTGTCTGAGTCCAGTTCTGCCATGAGTAGTTCTAGACACTGACTATGTGTATTAAAATGGAACTACGTGGCTCCTTGAATACCCACAGACCTCTGAGCATAGCACCTGAGTGTGCAGTGTCAGGCTCCTGCTTGATGTGTGTGCTACTAATTGTTAGGACAACATGTTACAAGGGTACCTCCAAAATAGCTACGGGGAACATACACCCCACTGTACTTGAGATAGCCTGGGGTTTGGAATTTCTCCCCTGTTTTCTGGCCATGTGTCAACACATGGTGTCCCAAGTTTATGTCTGAAAAATACAGTCCTCACGGTACCAGCAATGCACAGCTCAGCTCCAACCAGGGAATCACTGAACAAAGACCTCTGTGTTTAGCTACATGTGAGGATAATAAAGAAAGTAAGTGAATTATTTCTCCAGTAATCTTTACCTCCCTGGCCGTGCAACACAGCAGTGACGCACAGAATTTGGACAAGTAGCCATTGATACGGACTTTTACATAGAATGTTATTACTTATAATTTTTGTAGGGACTTTAAATATTTTTAAAACATTGTGGAAACACAAAACAAAATATACCTGAGCATCAGATTCCACTCCTGAGCTATCATTTGTAACTTCAGCCTTTTCAGGAGAGGCTACAGAATTTCCATGAACAAGGAAAATCTAGCCAAGTTCACGTCAGTAATCTGGTAGGGTAGATGTTGCTAGTTTTCTAAGAAAACCAAGGATTGATTTGTCTCTAACACTGAACATCTAGTTAGTCCCGTATAATCTGTTACAAGTATAAGAATATATGTATGGATTAGCTAGGGTATGGTAATCTACTGCAACAAAGACATTCAAAAGCACTTGTGTTAACAATATGTGTGTTCCTTTCTGTCTCTTAGAGATAATGACTTTGAGGATGGCAGAGCTGCTCTCCAACTTTCATACTAGTGGTTCTCAGTAGGGGGGAATTTTATCTTGCAGTGAGTATGTGGCAATGTCTGGAGATATTTTTGATGATCAATATAAGAACTAAAGAAAGAGGAGAGAAACACAAAATGTGGCTTGATGGTTAACAGGTTTATTTTAAACCTGGGAATGGGCCTTAATAAGAACATTCCTTTCCTTTTAGGTGCACTAAGATAGGGAAGCCAAAGGCAGACTCAGGGATATTCCTGCCATTGCCAAAAAATGTTTAGAAACAAACACACAACTCTCCCTCCCAGATATGCAAAACAAAGAGGCAGTCTAAGCCTCTGATAAACTCTCCCACCCTCAATCCTTAAAAACTCTTAGTCTCCGGGTCGGTGCAGTGGCTCACACCTGTAATCCTAGCTCTTTGGGAGGCTGAGGCAGGTGGATCACCTGAGGTCAGGAGTTTAAGGACAGCCTGACCAACATAGTGAAATCCTGTCTCTACTAAAAATAAAATAAAAAAAAAATTAGCTGGGTATGGTGGTGGGCACCTGTAATCCCAGTTACTTGGGAGGCTGAGACAGGAGTATTGCTTGAACCTGGGAGGCAGAGGTTGTGGTGAGCCAAGATCTAGCCATTACACTCCGGGCTGGGTAACAAGAGTGAGACTCCATCTCTAAACAACAACAACAACATCAACAAAAGACTCTTAGTCTGTAAAAGAGTACGGCTTCTGACCTAACTCAGTCAGTAGTCTCTCCCAGGTTTAAAATAAACCTGTTAACTGTCAAGCCACCCTTCATGTTTCTCTCCTCTTTCTCTAATTCTCACAATCACAACTGGGGAATGTGCTACTTGCATTTAGTGGGTAGAGTCCAGAGATGCTGCTAGATACCATATTATGCACAGGACAGTCCCCTCCAACACAGAATGATCTTGCTCTAAAATGTCAATGATGTTGAGGCTAAGGAATTCTGTGGTATACATATCTGCCTTCTCTGGGTCTAAGGTGGCTGCTGCAGTGACTGCCATTACATGTATCTCCCAGCCAGTGGAAGGGTGAACCAAGTGTTCACATTTATACCTTTTCAGGACATAACCTGTTAAAAGAAATACATCTCTTTTGCTCGCATCCATTAAAAGGGAAACATAGTCTTTATCCTGGGTAGTCCTGGGCCCAGCTAAAACCCAAAAGCTCTGTATTGTCAAGGGAAGAAAGAGGAAAACATTGGTAGACATCTACAGTCTCTGACATGCTGACTGACAGCATGAAGGGGTGACAAGTAGACTGCTGAGTGAGGGCTCTGAGCTGGTCAGGAAGTGAAGACTTCTGGGATGATATCTGTGCTTTCAGGAGCACTGAAGAGGGGAAAGGTGTTTGGGTAAACCTAGCATGTGTCTTTGCAAGTCACGTTAAAGTTGGGGAGGGCAGAGCGGGTGATGGTCATTCCTCTGAGAGTTTAAACAGATCACGATTGAATTAAATGATATGAGAGGGGCTTAAGTCCTACAGATTTAATCATAAATGGTCTGAGACCAATAGGAAGAACACCAATGAGCTTGAAAGAACACATTTTATGTGGTTATTGAAAGTAACCAGGGGCAAGACACTGAAAACAAAGAGGAGCAGAGACCAGCAGAAGTCAGAGCCGTGCAGGCAGTGTTTGAGGAGGTTCCTGGATATTACTGTAGAGGCTCAGCACGGCAGACTCTCGAGGGGTCTCACTAACTGCCAACCCCTCATTCTTCCTTGTCAATACTCCCAGATTGTGTTCAAATTTTGACTGGCCAAGTACTTCAAGGGAAGTTGGCCTCTTTCCCAGCCCTAGGGGAAAAAGTATTAATGAGAATACAACAAACTTGTAATTTCATTTCCCTTACTAGTGATGGATTTAGAAATAAACATGGATTGCAGTTTTGGCCAGTAATAAGGAAGGCTTAGTTCATGAGGCTGTAAGATTCTGGAAACAATTTCCTTGCCCTTAAAGGACATAAAGAAGGGCCATTTCTTCCTCTAGCTCAGACATGTGCCTTGTAAAGATTTGATGAATGCAGCTGTAGCAGCCATTTTAAGACTGCGAAGGGACAAATATATGGAAAATGTCTACCACAGTCAGGAAGAAGGAGGGGAAGAGGGAAAGAATCCAGTCCCTGGAGTGCTGGTGAGCCCTAGACTAACCAACCAAGAAAGTACCACCTCTTCAAACCCCTTGTTTCATAAAATATAAACCCATCTGTTGTTGAAGTGTTCATTTGCCCCTCCTCCATCCCTGATCAAGGCAGACATCATTAATCAATCCTGCTAATCATTGCTCCCAAACTGCCATAACACAGTGCTCCAGGGAGCCAATGTCCAGTGGACCATGCATGAGAGAAAACCTATGTGCTACTCTGGCCTAGGTGATGCAAAGAAATGTACAATAACTCCAACAATTTAGAATTTATTTATTCATTATTTTTGGCTGGGTACAGTGGCTTACACCTGTAATCCCAGCACTTTGGGAGTCCAAAGCAGGCAGATAACCTGAGGTCAGGAGTTCCAGACCAGCCTGGCCAACATGGCGAAACCCTGCCTCTAAAAAGATACAAAAATTAGCTGGCCGTGGTGGCAGACCCCTGTAATCTCAGCTACTCAGGATGAGGAGGCTTCAGTGAGCCAAGATCACACCTCTGCCCTCCCTCCTGGGTGATGGAGCAAGACTCCATCTCAAACGAGAACAAAAAATAATTATTTTTAATTCCACTAACAACACATGGTATCATGGTGGCTTTAAAACACCCAAACAACGCCTCAGTAGTTGGAATAAGAAATGACAGACTGCCTCTTTCTCTCACTGTTTAGATTTCTCAATAGTTCGTTTGTACTCTCTAATTACACTGTGGGTAAGGTAGGCAAGGAAATGGCACACGAAGAAGATGATATTCTGCCAGCCACAGAGACAGAAAGGGGCAGAGATGAGAGACAAGGTCTCTGGCACTGAGTCTGGCATCCTACCTGGTTACATCAGGCTTATGTAGTGAAAGTAGCTAGGCTTATCACTCAACTTTGTGGCTAGTTGTAAGCGTTAGTGTCCAAGTTCACACCTGCATAAATAAAAAGAAGAAGAAGAACAAGCGTAAGAAGAAGAGGAAGGAGAAGAGGAAAGAGGAGGACATTCGGTGGAGGAGGAGAGAGAAGCAGAAGAAACAAATGCATAACCTCATTTGTATCAGAGAAGCGGAAATTGAAACAATCGCAAGGTACCATTTTTCATCCTTGAAATGAAACAGGCAAACATCGAAATCAAGTGTTGATGAAGATGCCAGACGATAGGAATGTGTATACCCTGTTGAATATAACAGTTGAAGTGAACGTAAAATAGTTCAACCACTTAGGATCACCATAATGCAGTGTGTGTTACAAATAAAAATGCACTGCCTGATGGCCCAGTGAGTTTACTTCTCAGGATTTAGTACAGAGGATCACCGTCAGCCTTCACTGTAAGGATGAAAGCTGGATGCAGCTTATCATGGTTCATTCAGGAGAGACCCAGTTTACTACACTCACTGTCTTAGAATAATTATTACTAACACATTCTTTCACTCTGAAAAGTTCCCAGTTTGGATGATAAAATGTGGTCACCCTCTCAACAGGGAATGGCTACCTACGCCATAGTCTGTCTGTAGTCTGGAATTCTCTGCAGCAGTAAAGGAGAATGAGGCAGAAGAGGTGTCTGTGCTAATGTGGAAAGTTCCCGAGCATGTACAGACGAGGGGAAAATTAAGCCATGCAATGTGAAGTGAAATACTATATCTTCTGTGTTTACTGCCCCCACACAAATACTAAACATTTACCACTTTAAGTATATTATGTAAATTATACATAATCGTTTGTAATCCTTAGAGTCTGCTCTCCCCATGCCAAACACGCTTCTAAATTCTTTTCTTTTCTTTTTATTTTTTTGTAGATAATTACTGACACCACAGCATGGATGAATCTTGAAAACATTATGTTAAATGTAAGAAGCCAGTCACAAAAGACCTCATAGGATGATTCCATCTGTAAAAAATGTCTGGAATAGGCATTTCTATAGAGATACAAATTAGATCCGTGGTTGCCTAGGGCTAGAAAACATAGGGTGTCAGGTCATAGCTAAATGGTATGGGGTTTCTTTCTGAGGTGATGAAATTGTTCTAATATTGAGAACTCTGTGAATATATTAAAAACCATTGAATTGTATGTTTCAAATGGGTGAGTTGTACGTCAATTATATCTCAATAAAACTATTACCAAAAATGAATGAATAAACTTAGACTGAATACCAGTATTTAGGAGAGAAGAGTTGAGGGGTGGGGAACTAACACTTTGAGTCTATCAAAAGACAGCAAAGAATCAGGCATGCACATGGTTTCTCTCATTTAGCTGGGTTCCTACATCCCCAGGCAATAAGATTTTTTCTTTTTTTCTGATGCTGGGTCTCACTGTCGCCCCGGCTGAAGTACAGTGGTGTGATCTTGGTTCACTGCAACCTTTGCCTCCCGGGTTAAAGCAATTATCCTAACTCAGCCTCCCGAGTAGTTGGGATTACAGGCACCTGCCACTGTGCCCAGCCAGTTTTTGTATTTTTAGTAGAGACAGATACCCTTCTAAGTTCTGTAAACATATTGACACATTTTTTTTTTGAGATGGAGTCTCGCTCTGTTGCCAGGCTGGAGTGCAGTGGCATGATCTCGGCTCACTGCAACCTCTGCTTCCCGGGTTCAAGCAATTCTCCTGCCTAAGTCCCTGAAGTAGCTGGGATTACAGGTGCCTGCCACCACATCCAGCTAATTTTTGTAGTAGAGATGGCTGGAGGTTTCACCATTTTGGTCAGGCTGGTCTCGAACTCCTGATCTTATGATCCGCCTACCTTGGCCTCCCAAAGTGCTGGGATTACAGGTGTGAGCCATCGTGCCGGCCCTACATTTACTACCCATTCAAAGCCAGGTGGTGGTGCCGTTATTCCCATATGACAGAAAAATAGACAAAGGGTTAGGTAAGTTGCCCAAGTTCCTGCCTGGCTAGTAAATGTCTAAGCTGGAATTCCAACTATGGAGCTTTTTGCCTTTTGCTTCTGAAATGATACAGGTACGTCCCAGTGTGCATGCACGCGTGCGTGCGCACACACACACGCACACACACACACGCACACACACATACACACATACATACACACACATACACACACACACACTCTCTCTCACAGATTCACACACCAATGAATAATTCAAGAGGATGGGGTAGGAGGTGTAGATTGAAGCTGAAGATCAAAAGAAATATTAATTTTATATGGAATGCTTTTAAAAATTTACAAAAGGTATCCTCATGAAATTTTTGTATAATTAAAATATAGTAATTACTCTTTAGTTCCTGTGAAAAGAGGAGGAAGGGTCTGATCGTGGCCCCTAGTGTGGCCTCAGGTCCCATTCTGTGGCCCAGGGACCTTCTTCCTTCTGAACTAGGACAGCTCAGTCTCTAAGTACAAGGACACCAAACCAGCCGACCACAGGGTGGATGATGCCAGCATGGACACCTGCATTCCACGGGTGCCGCCTGAACTGCCCATCTTTTCCTCTTCCTAAGCTGTTGTTGGTAAAACTCGTGGGTTAATTGCAAAACGACTCCAGACAAAAATAAAAGACTCCTAGAATATATATCCAGGTGCTTTCCATTCCCACCGCATTAATTGTCAGCACATTATTTCGTTTTCTGCACAAATAAATCAGTGGCCCAGAAAATGCAAGCTTTATTCACCAGGGTCCAGAAAGCGCAGGGCCAAGCCCTAGAGCCTTCAGCACACATTTGTTTGTGCCACATAAGATGTCAATTCTAATAAAAGAGAAAACGCCAGAGCTTATCCACGCTTTCCCCTCGGGGTGAGGACTTCTGCTACCTGAATTTCAATGCTATTTGGCAAAGCTTTCAATGCAACATAATCCTGAGGTTCGTGGCTTTCCAGGTCTATTCTGGTCTTTGAGGCTAAGCTCATTTCGTAGCTGACATGTCCACTTTTGTCCCTGTCTGAGGCACTCCTCCCTGGCATTGCACGAAGGTTTGCATAAATAGCTCAGTCCACGAAGTACAACTCCACCCTGGCTCATCTCAGCTCCTAGTTCCAAATCTCATTTTCACAAAACTGCCTTCACCAAAGAAAGGAAATGGCTTCTGGGGATAGCATGGAGAATGTTACCAATAACAACTCCTGGAGTGTTTACGTGGATGATACCCGCCCCCGCAGATTTTACTATGAAAAGTTCCAATACACAGAGAAGTTAAAACCGCCAGTGAATGCCCATAGACCCACCACCTGGCATCTATCCTCAGCATTCTCTAACACCTGCTGTATTACACACCTATTTGCTTCTCCATCCATCTGTCCATCCACGGATCAATCTTATTTTTGGATGCATTTCAAAGTGTTGAAGTATAAATCACCCCTAAAGATTACAGCATGCAAATTAATTACTTGAGTTCAATCTTTTTTTTTTTTTTTTTTTTTTTTTTTTTCCGAGAAAGAGTCCCACTCTGTTGCCCAGGCTGGAGTGCAGTGGCATGATCTTGGCTCACTGCAACCTCTGCCTTCTGGGTTCAAGCGATTCCTCTGCCTCAGCCTCCCGAGTAGCTGGGACTACAGGCGCAAAACCCTGTGCAGCTAATTTCTTGCATTTTTATGTATTTATTTATTTGAGACAGAGTCTTGCTCTGGTGCTCAGGTGGAGTGCAATGGTGTGATCTTGCCTCACTGCAACCTCCGCCTCCTGGGTTCAAGCAAATTCTCCTGCCTCAGACTACTGAGTAGCTGAAATTACAGGCATGTGCCACCATGCCCAGCTAATTTTTTTTTTTTTTTTTTTAGTAGAGACAGGGTTTCACCGTGTTGGCCAGGCTGGACTCAAATTCCTGACGACAAGTAATCCACCTGCCTCAGTTTCCCTAAGTGCTGGGATTACAGGTGTAAGCCGCCACACCCGGCAAGTTCAATTTTTAAAAAAAATTTTTAGAGACAGGGTCTTACTCTGTTGCCCAGGCTGGAGTGCAGTGGGATGATCATAACTCACTGTAACCTTGAACCCCTGAGTTCAAGCCATCCACCTGCCTCAGCCTCCCAAATAGCTGGAACTACAGAAATGTACCACCACACCTGACTAATTTTCCATATTTTTTGTGGAGACAGAATCTTGCTATGTTGTCCAGCCTGGTCTTGAACTTCTGGCCTCAAGCGATCCTCCCACTTTTGTTTCCCAAAGTGTGGGGATTACAGGTGTGAATGACCACATCTGGCTTAATGTTTTTTTTAAGGTTATTTTTTTCTCCTTTGGAGGTAAAATTTGCATACAATAAAATGTAAAAGTTGTGACAGCACCCCCTGGAGTCCTATCAAGGCACCGAACGTAACCATCAGCCCAGAAAGCTCCCTCTTCCTTGCTCCAGTCCCTCCCAGCCCCAATCCTAGAGCCATCCTGTGTCCTGATGTTTTCCACCGTGAACTAAGCTGCCGGCTGTGAACTGCCTCAGACATAGAATCATTCAGCACGCAGTCTTTGGTGTGTGCCTCTTGACTCAGCCTAACGCATGTGGAAGCTGTCATGTCATGTGTGCGCCACCTGTCCCACTGGAAGCTTGTCCCATTGGAAGAATGTTCCCCGGGTTTATCCAGCCTCCAGTTGATGAGCACTGTTACTGTGTCTCGTGTTTGCCTCCTATAATCAAGGTGTTATAAGCGTTTTCCTCAAGTCTTTTTGTGGATACGTAGTGTTTATTATGTTTTAAATGCAGTGAAGAGAGGACGAAGGGTCTCAGTGCTGACCCTATGTGTGGCATCAGGCCCTGTTCTGCCATCTCGGTTCCTCCTTCCTTCTGAATGGCAACACCACTCAGTCTCTAAGTACAAGGACCCCAAATCAGCGATCTGTAGGGCAGGTGATGCTGGCACGGACACGGGCCCAACGTGTTTCTATATTATCCGGTAACTCTGTATCCTGTGGACCCTATAATATACCATCACATTATCCTATGATACACACACACGTTGGTCTATATTTCTTCTTAAAACTGTTAACAAAGGTAATTTTCAAAGACTCAGTGGTGGCCAGAACATTCACCTTTTGTTAAATGAAGCCCAAAGGTGAGTGATCCCGCGGTTAGTTCAGCTGTTTAGTGTTTCAAGGACAGAGGTGCATCCAGTTCTTGCATTTGGCCAACTTCCCTGGCTTCTGCACTTTGGCTCGGGTGCTCACGTTCACAGAAAGGCTGCCACAGCTCCTGCTATCACATCCTCCTGTTATCATGGATAAATGCAGGCAGCACAGGTGCAGACCTGTCGATGCAGGAGACCTACCCCTGGGTACCTCTCTTTATGCATCTGTCAGAAGTCCCCAGTGTATCTGAATGGCCAGAATGGGTTACATGTCCGCCTCCTGCATGTAGGGGGAGAATGTGGTTCATGATGGCTGTTGGTTAGCTGACCAACGAAGTCCACTGTGAAAGATTATTTGATTTTAACCAGGAACTTGTCCAACATGCTAGGGAACAAGTTATCTCCATGGTCAGCCTTAGACAACTGTTCTTTCTGTGTCCAGACTATTAGCAGTGTAGACACCACAAGTAGTTCTGCCTCAAGTAAGTTACTATCCTGTGTTTTATTGTTTGGGGACTCAGGATCAACAGCCAATAGTCTGTTCACTGTATTTACAGGTTTCATTTATTTAATGCTTGTGGTCTGAGTTTCCTCCCTAGAAGGCAGAGCTGGGAACGTTGTCTGCTGTGTTCACGATGACATCTCCAGTCGCCAGTGCCTGACAGCTCAGTAAATACGTGTCACATGAGTGGCAAATCTGTGCCATCTGTGCTCAAGGCATGGGGCTCACAGGGCCATGAGCGCCTCGCCTTTACAAGGGCATGGAGAGGATTCTGTCTTAAGGTTCCATTACAGTCACTTCTCGCTGTTCACAGACCTCTCCCTCACAGAGGACAGACAAACATACCGACTTCTTCTTTGGGGTGAAGACTTTGCATCTGGGGGCAAATCAGAAATTTGGAAATCCTAAAGACTGAATAAGTTGTGTCTCCCCCATCCCACCTGCCCACCACCACCTCTCATCACATTCCAGATACATGAACATCGAGATAAAAAAAGATAATGAAATAAATGTAAGAAAGTCCAGTATCTGGCCTTGGGCAAAGTACTTACTCTCTGTGATTCAATTTCTTTATTTTAAAGTGGAGAGAATAATAGCGCCTGAGGTGTTATTATTATTATATTATTATTATAGCCGTGTTTGGAAGACAGACGGAGACCATTTATCGGGAAGGTGCTTATCACACAGCGAGAGCTCTCTGAGTGCTTGCTAAGTAGAAATAGAAACGTGTTTCCCCCCATGCTTACTGCTTGGAGTTCTTTTGAACTATCCACTTACAAACTTCTTTCATAAATGTTTCTGGTGTTTGGGCTTCAGGGGTGCCGCCAACTCGGATCGTGATGTTGCTTTTGCATTAGTTAAGTACAGCACTTTTGTTCACGAGAAAAGGACTTGGTTCCTTGGGGAGCTTGTCAAGCTGGTAGCATTTCTGACTACCCTGCTGTGCACTAATTCTGCCTGGCAAGCCTCAGAGCCTCAAAACATGATGGATGGCAAAGCTAACTTAGACCGGCCAAGAGGTGACGCTGCCTTCCCCGCCGTCTCCCTTGCTGCAGGGTCAGCTGTTCCTGGAGGCTGGGGCTGCCTGTCCTTGAGAGTGTCTCCATGATGATCACATTTTGGCCGACTGCAAGGAGGAGGCCTGGATAATTCCGCATCCTGGACCACACCCTGCTGATTGTGCCTGGGAGGACTTCGCCAGACACTCTGTCTGAAAGTGTTTGTTCAATTAAAGGAGAAGTCCTCACAGCCCCTAGACAATTCTTTAGAAAAAGAAATCTCTCTGGTGCCTACATCTCCTTTTCATACCTGACATTTCTCCTAATCAGCCTTCTCCGTCTTCTCAAGGAGCAACCTTCCATTATAATTAGAGATGTCACGGTTAAGCCTGAAAGAGCCAGGACGCTCTCCCTCTCACCCAGATCTCACTGCCTGTTAACGAAGTAAAATTCTGTCTAAGATGCGAGGGCCCCATGGCTAAGACTCTGCCAGAGAACGAGAGGTGTCGCTGCAGAAAGCCTCCACTGCGGATTGTTCCTTTCTCCCTGGCAAAGGAATGAAGGCTGGTTCTGTGTTCGAGTACGTAATGAGTTTATATCTCAGCATATTAATCAAGGTGGTTTTCATTCCTGGTGCAGCTTGTCTCCCACACTTCCCCTATACTTGGAAGCTGGAGGAAGTGGAGGCAGAGGAGATTATTCCACACTGACACTCTCAGCCAGGGACCTTGAACCATCCACTTACAGGATGTTTCTGCTTGACGTTGCCCGAAGCAGTCCTTCCCCTGTGAGCAGGCAGCTCCCTCCCTTCTTTCAAGCAGAGCCTACATAACGTCCCTTCTCCAGAGGGCCCTCCCTGGCAACTGCACCTAACCCTGCTCACCTCTGCCTTCCTCTCCTTCCCCTCCTCTGAGCTGCTTCTCCTCACAGCCCCTCTCCCTCCCGAATATCATCCATCCAACCTGTGTCACATGCTTCCCCCACCAGAAGGTCCACACGGACAGCTCCACAGGACAGGAGTGCTGCGGTGTCCCCGTGCCTACGCCACGCCTGGCCGAGATCGGGGTTCCATATACGCGTCTGTTGCACAAACTCAGATGGAGAGCCCGGAAAGTCACACATTCGTGGCTTCAAATTTTCTTTTCTTTGTTTTGTGGCTTCATGTTTTCAAAAAGCCAGGTGTGGGAAATCCGAAAGTTGCACCAAACCCACCTCGGTGCAGCGTGGGTAACAGGTGCTCTCTCGCACTGGTGGGCCCAGACCAGTGCCCCCCACAGAGGCAAAGTCAAACAAGTCCTTCCAAATGACAAGCAGGTTTTTCCCTGTGATCCAGCAGCCCTCCTCGGCTTACTTACAGAGCTCCACAGAATTTACCCCACAGCTTATGCACAAGGCTATCTACTGATGCGGGACTTAAAACGTGTTTTTGAAGCATTTTTTTTTCTTTTGATAACAGACATTTGGGAAACACCTGAGTTCTTTTGCCTGGTGAAATAGATTCTAGAAGCTCCACTCAGTGGAATACTATGTGGCAATGAAAAAGCTGAGAGAATGGATATACGGATATGGAAAAACTCTAGGACACATTGTTAGGGGAAAATGGAGTAAAACAGAATGTACAGGGTGGGTGCTTTTGCATGAGAAAAGAGGTAAAAATAAGAAACGATTATCATACTTGCTTATATTTGTATAAAGAAAGATCAGAAGGAGGTACAAGAAGCAAATGCAAGTGGCTCTTCCCGGAGCAGGTGCATGGGGACGTGGGGGCGGACGCTGAGATGGACAGCCTGGGAAGGGGAGCAAGGCGTCGCTTTGTCAATCTTTTTAATTATGATTTTTTGAGCTTTACTTTGCTTTCTAAAGAATAATGACATGCTCTAAAATGAAAAAGAAAAGAAAACAGTGGCAGTGAGGTCGGAGAGTGCCTGTGGCTGACAGGGGCAGAGCTCGGGGGCCTGGGTTGTGCCTGGACGGACAGAGTGTCGGACCAGAGAGGGACTGGGCCTGAGGTGGGCTTGGCAAATACAAAAGTATGCTGACAGTGACCAAAGAACAGGTGCACTGGCCTCTGGGGTCCTGAAAGGCCAGCTCTGAGCATGGCAGGACTGTCCTTGTTCAGCGGGGGGCCCAAGCGGTAGGATGGAGAGCGGGGACTCTGCGCCTCATCAACAATGCACCTTGGGGTGGGGTGTGGGCCACACGCCATCCACTCCACCTCCTGGGGCTGGGACTTAGGTCAGCCACGTGGAATGTCTACCACACTTAGGTGATGGGGCCCCGGGAGAGACAGGACACCAAAGCTAAGGTGAGCGTCTGGTTGCAATGCTCCAGGGGTGCTGTGATACAGGGCCAGGAAAGCGAGGCCATCTGTGGCTCCACAGGAAGGCGCATGGAAGCCCTGCATTTGGTGTCATCTTGGATTCTGCCCCACATGCTTCCTCCCTCACATGGCTTTAATCTACGTCCCTCCTGGGAATGAAATGGAACCAGGGATACGACAGTTTTTGGTGAGTTTTGTGAATCCCTCTATCCAGAACTGTCAAAGCTAACCATGGTTTGGGAACTCCCTTAACTTCTCACTCCTTCCTCAGAATGTCAACTACGCAGGGCTTAGTACGTGTCTGGTTTATGGAAGGTGCTTTCAAATACCTGCCGGCCTAATGTCAGCAGCTGCATTCATGGGAGGGGCTGCAGCCGGTGCGGAGGCGTACTCCAGACAGACTACTGCAGACAGGGCTCCTCCCTGGGAGTGCCGCGTGGCCGAATCCAGGCACTTTCCAACCTCATCCACACATCAGCTGCAGAAATCCCTGGGCCCACCCGAATGCCAGGGTGAGCCCTGCATGCCTGCTGCTTCCACGGTGCCTCTGACCACTCCGTGGCTGCCAGCTCGTTGCGGGAGGAGGTCCTTCAGCAGGGCCTGGAAGGGAACAGCTACGGCCGGGAGAAATGCAACATGGATCTACTGGAAAACAGCGTGGACGTCGATGGGTGAGCAGCATAGAGCTTCACATGGCATCGCATCACAGGGCATCTCCAGTCTGGGAAGAAATGAGCTGCAGGCACAGGGCACCAAGAGAATGTTCCATCTGCCAGTCGCCAGGCGAGGCTGCCCCGTGCCCCGTGCGTGATCCATGCCATCTGAGGTGCTTCCCCTCTCAGCATCCCAGAGCCTGCCAAGGGCCTTTGATCCTGCCTGGGGAAGCCCTCCAGGGAAAGCGAGACAATTTTGGCTTATTTCCCCTCTGGTAACTCAGTGGGAACTGCGGTTTACCGGGTCCATTTCCATGTGATGGAAGTGGGACGGAAGCCAGAGAGCTTTGCTTTCACTGCCAACCAGCTCTAGTGATGCAGAAAATGAGGAGAGCCTTCTAGACGGCAGGCTACCGGAATTTATAAAACGCAGGGGGTGAAGTCAGATCATAGCCACCATTCCAGGAGCAGGCTGGAGAGACCTTAGCCCAGAAAGAGATGCAGAGCAGAGAGACAAGCAAACCTTGTTATTACATTATTGTTTTTTTAAAAAAAGCAAGAGAAAATCTGCCCTCATGGCAAATCCTGTCTCTAGCCTACCAGCACTCAGGGCCATTAATGATGGTGATCAGCGTGCAAACCTTTCCCAGTCACGGTGTTGTTGGCCTGTAAACATTTTACAGGGTGGCCACTCTCAGGATCCATCAACAGAGCGGAATCACAGATTTCAAAGGAAGAATAGGTAGTTGGCCTCCTCAAAGTACAGAAATACCAAAAGAAAGAGGAAAGCGAACCCAGGACCCCGATCCTTCTCCTCATCCTAAATCCTAGGCCTGTTGGGATTGACTTTGTAAGTCCTCAACTCCAGGCAGGCGACCAGTCTCGGGAGTATTGTTTAACATCCCAGGAACAGGTTCTATCCTTTCTGCATCATAAACTCAGCCTCTTTCTCCTCCAGCATCCCCCACTCACTAAAGACCAAGGCATGATGGGAAAGTCGCAATACCAGGAAAAATGAGACAGCCTTAGCATCAGCATTTAGTCTGACTCTCTGATAACAGAATCATACATCATTTTCCCCTTTTGGCCTCAAGACGTTCTCCTGCCTGTGCCATGGTACAGAAAGCCTCAGTGGCCTTATTTTTAAAAAGGAATATCACCAAATCCTCCCCTGTCCACCAAGAGCCGACCTGGACGTGTTCACTCTGCAGAGGTCTAAGACCTTTTGGGATTTCCCCCATTGCTGACGGCTGCAATACTCCAGTTCCTCAGCCGTCCCTGCCCCACACTCTCAGGCTGCTTGTCATAAAAGGACTGAGTTCTCCAGGGACTCCCTGTGGAAGGCAAACAGAATCTTGGGACCCCAAACTCATTATCCTAAAAGGAAACTTAAGTTTCGGAAACTGAGTCATGCAAAAACTACCCCACTTTTGTACTAGACAGCTGTGATTTCACCTGTTTACATTATCTCATGTAAAATGCAGATTTACTGAGCACACTGAGAATATCTCGTGTAAAACACAGATTTACTGAGCACACTATCTCATGTAAAACACAGATTTACTAACCACACTAAGAATGCATAGTTGACTGTTCCTCGACCCCTCCTTTCAACTGTAAAATGTGGATTCAGTGATCACAAACCAAATCTCCCAGGAATGTGACCCCTGCCTCATTGCCTACCCTTTCCCCTTTTTCTCTCCTTTCCTCCTCCCCTCCTGCCTGTTCTTTCCACTTTAAACACTGAGGTCCACAAGACCGTCTTTGGGAAAAGCACAGGTGCAGATCCTACTGTAACTTGTGTTTCCTTTTCCCAGGGGCATCTGCAGTCCTGGCAAAATAAACCGCAAAATCAGTGGAGGCTTGATTTGTTGCTCCGTCATTTGTTGCTTTGGTTTGTTTTGCATCGAGGATTTGCACACAGCCCAGGCCAGCCCGCTGCCCTCTCCTTGCCCATCGTCCTTCTGATTCCCACTCATTCACCCCAATAACATCTTCTGAGGCCCTGCCCTGGGCCAGGCAGGACACCGCAGCCTGGGTTTACAGACGTGAACCAAACGGTCATGGCCCTTCTCTCCTACAGCTCGGTCTTTGTTAGGAGGCAAATAACTGCAAGTTAGCCACACTGGAGAGCGACATGATATGATATGGTGACCCCATGACACTTTCACAGCTCCAGCCCAGGAAGGTGAGCAGCTAGAGGGGGAGCACGGGTGTCAACAGCTGCAGGTGGCACCAGGCTGACAAACAGGAAAATGAAGAGCAGCTTTTCTTAAGGAGGGGACACTGGAACAATAAGAGCCCGAGAGGGAGGCGGAGGATGGTTACAAACGAGCTCTGTGGAAGGAGGTGCTGGGGCATCCTGAGCCAGGCCTCACTCCACACAGAGGCTGGCAGGCATGCAGCACCTGCTTGGAGGCCACAGGAAGTGGCTCTGCACACAGCTGGGGACAGGAGACGCACACCAGGGAGTCCACAGCAGGACCCACGTCTCCACTCTGCCTCCCTGCACCTGTCATTACCAGAAGTGGCTGTCAACTCCTCATCTCGAGGGCCGTAGGGCAGGTGGACGCCCTTCAGATGGGCCACCCACTGACAGGGTTTGGCTCTGTGTCCCCACCCAAATCTCATCTTGAATTGTTTTCCCATAATTCCCACGTGTTGTGGGAGGGACCGGGTGGGAGATCACTGAATCTCGGGGGTGGCTTCCCCCATACTGTTCTCATGAATGAACAATCCTAAGGGATCTGGCGGTTTTATCAGGGGTTTCCGCTTTTGCTCTGCCTCTTTCTCTCATCACCTTCTGCCATGATTTGAGGCATCCCCAGCCACGTGAACCTGTGACCCCATCAAACCTCTTTTTCTTCCCAGTCTCATGTATGTCTTTATCAGCAGCATGAAAACGGACTAATACACCCACAGACAAAGCAAGGGTGTCAAGCTGATTCCAGACTGTCAGAGTCACTACAGCCACAACATCACAGTTAATATTCAGCAAGGATCCACCAATCAGACAATAAGTTAGCACCTGGGTGAATGAAACTGGTTAGAGCTCCCCCCGAGTGATCTTTCACCATCTCCCCACAAGCTTCTTAATCCCACTTTACAAAATGGTCCTCAGGTTCCCATGCCTTGGCCAGTTTCCTATCACCAAAACGATCTGACTACCCACAGAGAAGTCTGAGGAGCCCCGGAGGAGCGGAGGAGCGAGTCCCTTTCTCTTTCAAAACATGCTCCTGGGAGAGTTTGCTCGTTTCATCAAACGTTTGCCAGCAGAGGTGTGCTTTCACACCTGTCAAAACACATTCAACGTTTAGACGATCTGATGACTCAGGATTCCTGGCTGAGTTGGCAGTCCCGGAAACAGCCCCAGAAGGAAATCCAAAGCAGCTCTCCGTCATATTATGATACATGGAAATCTTTCAAAGATCTCTCGCTGATGTTTCTGAAGCTCTTCGTACAAGACAATCCAAGGAAATGAGGCACACAGACGGTGCCTCGGGAGAAATCCTGTCCCTGGGATTTTCACTGGAAAGACTAAGCCGCAGGGATGGCTTGTGAAAAGAAACAGCCTGGACAAACCTTCGTGACAATTGCAAGGGTTTCAGTTTCTTCTCTCTCCTGATGCTAAAATCTCATTATCACATCCCTCTCTGCATGGTCCAGCATTTCCCAAGTACAATTACGTCTCCAGATGAAGTATGTAGTAATGGAATAAAAAAATAAAACAGGAACAGGAGTCCCCCAGGGTGTGGGGCAGCCTGTGCTGGTTGGGGATTTATTGCTTATAAGCAGCAGAAATCCAACTCGGACTGAGGTAAGCACGAAAAGAAAATGGTGGAAAGCAGAAAACCAAACATTTTAAATTAATCCAGGGGCTCCAAAGCCAGGGGACCCAGGACTTTCTCCTTCCCTGGGCTCTGCTTTTCTTTGTGTGGAATTCCTCTTCAGGGCATGCTCTCCTGGGTGGTAGCAAAGGTGGCCACTAGGAGTTCACGATGCTGAAGAGATGGTACCTTTCAGCTACAATGCAAGTCCCGGATCTGAGTCTGAGGTCATGGTCACACCGCCTGGCACTCACTGTGACCCTGGCTGTTCTGGCTAAGGGCATCAGCCCTTTCTGGAGACAAGCACTGTGGCCAGTGGAGATGGACGTTCTGATTCATCAGTCTACTTCATGTGCCCAACCTTGGAATCTGGCAGTGGGAACAGGAGCATGGGAGCCTCCGGGATGGTGCGTAGGGGGCCGGACATTACCAATGGCGTTTTCAGAGGAAGGGAGATGGAAGGCAGACAGGTTAAGGCAACTGACGTCCATGACAGCTACCCACAGTGGCCTCAGGTAATGTTACCCAGTTTAAGCTGGATGACCCACATCTGCATCCTCCTCAAATAGCTCCCACCAGAGCCCTCTCCCGTTTCCAAGTCTTGGAGAAGAGAAAACTTGGGAGATCTTGAGGCAGCTGTGCGGCCACAGCAAGTCTCCTCTTCCACGTGCTCTGTCTAGAACTCTACAAAGGAACCCCAAACATCTCCCACATGTTGACTCGAGCACCCGCCTCTTTTGGGAAAGAAACTCGTGTTTTTCTGCTTCATAGCATTTTGCTCCTTGTGATGCTCCCTGACTGGAAAGCAGACCTAAAGGAGACCCGAGTAACGCGGAGGGTGCCGAGGCCGGCTTCCCCCAGCCATTCCCCGCTGCTTTCTCCGGCACCTGGAGGGCTGGCACGATGTCTAGAGGCGTGTCTGCCAGCTGCCCACCGTGGGCACAAAAGCCACACATTAATGATGGCGAGGCTGGCTCCTACAGAATGAGCGGGGCTTCTGCTGGCACCACGAACTGCTCATATCCAGGCTTGTTATAGAAGAACAAAACCAGAGCCAACAAAACCTAAAATGCTCCATATTTTGCCACCATGGTCTGGTTTTCAGTTCCGTGCAGAAGAATGCAGTCCATTGTGATGGAGGAAGCTCTAAAACAGGGGACTGGGAGGCTCTGTGAAGTGTCAAGTGCCGCCCCAATCCCACGCGCCTGCCCACTCCTCAGCTCTCTGACCTCCCTCCTTAGAGCTGTCTTCCAGGAGGGAGGCCAGGTCCTAAGACGAGTCTTCGTGTCCTCTGTCCGGAGAATTTAAATGTCACTCACTCACCCAGTTCATCACTCAATTGACGTTGGGCACCCCTCACATTTGCAGGGCGAGGCTCGTCACACTGGGCAGAGGAGCAGTCAAACACATTGATTATGCTTTTTAGGAATGGGCAATGATGACTGAGGGCCTCCTAGGTGTCAGGCATCAGGTTTGACATGTTTTGTGTATCATGCCATGTTTACAACAGCCCTCTAATATGAGGAACACTTGTCAGTTTTTCAGTGGCTACATATTTCTCCTCCGTGGGAGGGTACCAGGGCCCCAATTTCATCCTGGAAGAACCTGGAATAACTAGGCCCCACAGACTCCTTTGACTGCGATCTTGGCAGAACTGTGTTTCAAGGTGTGGTACCAGCCATGGGCTAACTGAGCAAGTAACTCACACTCTGACAAGAGAGCTGCCTCCTAGGATTGAGAAGAAGGACGTAGGAGTGTGGAGGGAAGAGAAGCATGCCAGAGATAATCCATCCCACCTCTGGTGCCCTCTCGAGACTGCTGGTTAGCCGCCGGCTCCTCCATCTGTCTGTCCTCATCCCTTTCCCTGACTGAATCTCCATCAGGTCCTTTGGTTCTAGGAGTCACCATCTCCTTCCCAATGAGCACTGATTGTGCTCAATCCAGTCACTGTTAATTTCCGTTGCTTGCAACCAAAGGACTCTAATTGAAACGTGTTCACTATGGACTCTCTAATCCTGAGAAGGGTGCCAGGGCTGTGAGATAGTCAGTGATTTGTTAATATTTCTGTAGTAATTAATCTAGCTGGTCCCCAAAATTATATATTGCTTCCTTTTTCTCTATTATAGTAGCCATTTTCCTGTAAGTCCAGTAAAGCATTTAAGACTTTGCAGTTAGAAATGATTACGGAATGAATTGTGTTTCTGCTCCGACCCCCAACCCCACCTAAATTTATGTAATTCTAGTCCTAACCCTCAATGTGACTGCACTGGAGACAGGACCTATAAGGCTGTCCAGTGGGGCCCTCATCCAATAGGATTGGTATACTTATTAGAAGAGGGAGAGATGCCAGGGACCTCTCTCTTTTCACTCTCGCACAGAGAAAAGGCCATGTGAAGACACATGGAGAAAGTGGCCATCTGCAAGCCAAGGAGAGAGGTCTCAAGAGAAAAGAACCCTGCCGGCACCTTGGTCTTCGACTTCTAGCCTCCAGAAATGAATAAATTCCTGATGGGTAAGCTGCCCAGACTGTGGTATCATCTTATGGCAGCCTGAGCTGATGAACAAAGATTTTGTGGCAGACTGTAATTTCCAAAGATTCCCCAATAATGACTTTCATTATGTACACTCCTCTTAAAATGTGACTTTGACATTCCTCCCATTGATAGCTGGAATGTATGTTCCATCCCTTTGAAACTGGGTGGGATTCTGGGACTCTTATGGCTAAAAGAGCATATTGGCACAACTTCAAGTGTGTTGTGTGACTTCTGGGGCTAGTAGGCTGGGTCATTAAATGGTTATTCAGGTTCTGAT
This sequence comes from Saguinus oedipus, assembly GCA_031835075.1. NCBI lineage: Eukaryota > Metazoa > Chordata > Mammalia > Primates > Cebidae > Saguinus > Saguinus oedipus. The sequence goes on along the minus strand of CM063177.1, from coordinate 137,212,665 downwards.
CTGGCCCGTGGATTCACCTGCTCTTGGGGATCCTGAGTGGCTACAGCAACAGTTTGGAGGCTGTAGCTACACCATGTTGTAAGGAAGCCCAACTAGCTCTCATGGAGCCACCACCTGGAGAGGCCCTGATATGATGTGGGAGGGAGATGGGGAGAGAGGAAAGAGGGAAGCCCAGACAACTCCCTGCTTTCCTAGTTCTCACTCCAGCCACTGTCCGTCTGTTCACAACTGCAGGAGTGATCATGGGCCACAATCACCCGGCAAAACCCTTCCCAAGCTGTTGATCCCTGTAAACCATGAGAGATAATAAAATGTTGGTTGTTATGAGCCATGGGGTTTTGGGGGTGATTTGCTGAATAGCACCATTGAGGCTGACCATCCTGAGGGTTGATAGGCCTGGATTTGAAGCCAGCTCTGACACTTGCTAGCTGTGTGATTTTGAGCAAGATACATAACTGGTCTGCACTTCCATTTCCTCATCTGTGTAACAGAGAGAAGGACAGAACCTCCCTTGTGACACTGACGAGGCGATGAAAGGAAAGGATACAGACAGCACATGGTAACCATCCCGTAAGCATTAGCTATTGCTGTTGCGGTATTTGTGTTGATTTTGTGCACCAATCCAAGAAGGTTATGTCAATAGGAAAAAGTCAGAAACATGAAAGTTCAGAACGAGAAGAATGTTGGAAGTCCAGCCCAATGCCCCACTTTATAGATAGATAAACTGAGACCCAAAAACATATATTAGGGGTCCACTGGAAAAAACAGAATGCTGCAGACTGAGCAGGAAGAATCCAGCACAGGAAGCCGCCATCAGGGCATTCCCAACAAGACCAGAAACCTTGACTCTGCGCCTGCACCTAAAATTCCTCATTGTTTTGAATCCAAGGTGGGAGAATTTTCTTGACTCTGAAAACTGTACATCAAGCTCTCGTCAGATGAACTCCGAAAGTCCCATGCATAGATAATGCATCTCCAGATGTGACAGACTGCCGTATTAAGGTCAATGATAGCCTTCAACTTTTCTTCACTTCCTTTAAAAGCAATTATTATTTAAAGGTGGAGAGCATCGAAAGTAAGGCCTCAAGAGTTAATGGGACCATTTTGGCTAGATGCCGTTGCTCTGAGAACCTGAATAATGAGACACATTTTAGCCTTCATGTTTCAACAATGCTCAAGGTAATGGCACAGCTATTACCCAGCCTCCGATTGACACGGCCTTCTAAAATGCTTTGTGACTGCTTAAATGGGACTGAATGAGAAATACTTGAGAGATCAGAGCAGATGGAACATTCTATCTACGTGTATTTTCTATTCAAAGAAAGATAGTATCTCGGCCCAAAATGGGAGCTGCCAAGGCCTCCACCACAGTGTGAAGGGTCTTAGGGTAGGTGCATTCCACTGGGACCATCAGAGTCTCTGGTGAGGGAGTGGACCGAGGAAGGCAAGGTTATTCATGGCACACCTGTTGTCTTGCCAAGTCAAGGCAAACCAAGAGGCTGCCAATCGCCAGTGTCTTCACTTCTGTGTATCTTCCTCCCCATCCTGAGGCACAGCACTCGAGGGTCAGGGACACTGGCCCTTGAGCCACTCTGGTGTAGATAGCCTACGAGGCTGACCACACCATACCACTTACCTACATAGGATTTGCCCTTTAGGGCCAAAAAGGTGATGACTTCTGCCAATGTGTTATTCCAGCATAGCCAGGAAATCAAACTGTAACTAAGTTAAATAAATTAGAGCTATAGGCCCGAAAGAGCTGCCATTATTATCCAAACAGACCCTTTAGAAGCCCAGGAATCACTCTGTTCTTCCAAGGCTCCTCCTGATGTCTCCATGGAGAACTGCCCACATGCATCTCTGCCTTCTCCCTATGCCTGGCTCTCACCACTTCAAGAACAGCCGTCACACAGACCACTATTTGTTCATGTGTCTGCCTCTCCTCAGGGCTGCAGATTCCTCAGGAGCAGGGCACCCTCTGTCACTTCCATATCCAAAACACAACGCTGGACCCATGGTCGTTGGATTCAATGTGTCATCCAGTCAGAGCCAAACTTGGCTGCACACTGCAATCACTCGGCAAGATTTCCTTTTGTTTATTTCATCTGTAGATATTTGGCATGTACTTATAAAATAGAATGACTTCCTTCTTAAATCATAACCTTGCACACGGAAAACAGCAAATGATTTCAGGCAGAAATTTAGCAGGAATGGTGCTCAGGCTTCTCCTTGCACCTGCTGACTCAGGCTCTCCAAGGGTGGCTCTCAGGATGTTGGAGTTTACAAAGTGCTGCAGACACAAAGGCTTGGGATGCAATGGTTGAGAATCATGGTCTAGGGTTTAACAGGTTTCTTTCCACCCACATGTAACCAACTTGGGCCTTACAAAAACTTCATCTGGATGCACTGATGCTGCTGCTGCTCTCAGGTTCAAAGACTCATTCTTCTATTTTTATCTTGGGAGGTTCAGATTATCATTGTGGTTGGTGGTTGGATCATGTAATTTCTCTCCAAGACACAAAACCCAACTCCAAGTATTGAAACCAGGGCATAATCGAAGCCCTGGCCTTCCAGAGACTTCTGGTAGAGCACATCACAGCCCATGCTCACACCCTCCTATTGGTCCACGAGGGGAGAATGAATGTTTAGATGCTTTTTATCAGCACACAATGGTTTCCATGGTCTTAAGCTATAAAGATTATAAGGATGATGACACTGCACCAGTCACTTGACTAGGAGCTATGATGAATTTGGATTGTTGACTGACATTGGGGTCACATAGGGATGCAGGTGGATGGGAGAAGAGAAAGATAGCATCAAAGTGATGATGATGAAGTTTAAATAAAAGTATCCTCATGTGCATCTAGATTTCAAAGGTGACCGCCAGCCTGCATTCCAGGCTATCTGGAGTAGTCTAAGGATGCTGAAAACAATAATGGCTGCCTCAGCCTTGGTTCCATCAGGCGAGCTGAGCCACCTGGGGTACCATGGAGTATGGTGTTAGTTACAGGAGTACCACAGCTTTGGGGGACAGCTTCGGAAGTGAAGGCATGCAAAGGGAAGGTGAGGAATCGTACAATAATTTGCCTTCTGTGTCTGGCTTCCTCCACTTAGCACGTTTTTGAGATTCGTCCCTGTTGTAGCAGGAATCAATGCTTTATTCTTTTTACGGCTGAATAACAGCCCACAGTATGACTGTTCCAAGTTTTGCTTACCCAGTTGTTCTGTTGATAGACATTCGGGCTGTTTCCACATTTTGGCTGTTACAAAAAGAATGACTATGAATATTCACGTTCACGTTTTAATAATAGATATATAGGTTCAATCCTCTTGCATGTGTATCTGGGAGTAGAACTACTAAATCATGTGAAAATTCTATGTTTAACTTTTTGAGAAACTGACCAATTTCTTTCCAAAGCATCTTGTACCACGTTACATTCTCAGCATCAGTGTTTGAGTGTTTGTTTCTTCACATCCTTGCCAATGTCGGCGGTCTTTGATTACAGTCATCCTAATGCGTGTGTGGTGGCATCTCCTTGCAGTTTTGTCCTATATTCCCTAAGGACTAAGGATGTTGGACACCGTTTTGTGAGCATATTGGACATGGGTGTATCTTCTTTGGAGAAACATCTACTCATATGTATTGCTCATTTTAAAATGGAACTATTTGACTTCTTGTTACTGACTTGTAGAAATTCTTTACATGTTCTAGATACTAGGTGCTTTTCAGATAATGATCGGTAAATCTTTTTCTATTCTGTAGGTCTCTTCGCTTTCTTGATAGCATTCTTTGAAGTGCACTTTAAAAAACATGAATAAAATCTGGCTTATCTATTTTATCTTTTATTGCTTGGGCTTTTAGTGTCCTATCTAAGAAACCATTGTCTAATCCAAGGTAATAAAAATGTACATGCCCATCTGTTTTCTTCTTGGAGTTCAGGTTTTAGCTCTTCCCAGTAGATTCTGCATTAACTTTTGTAGGCAGTATGAGGTAGAGGGTAGCCAGTCATCTCAGGACCACCTGTTGAAAAGCCTATTGTTTTCCCCACTGAATTGTCTGGACACTCACTCTTATGGCTTCTATCCAAAGGACAGGCAATACGAATGCCAGTGAGGATGCCAAGGAAAGGAACCCCTGTGCATTGCTGGCTGGAATGTAAATGGGTGCAGCTGCCATAGAGAACAGTATGGAGGTTTCTCAATAAAAGTAAAAATAGAACTATTATATGATCCAGCAATCCCACTACCGGGTATATATCCAAAAGAGAAATATCTGCATTTGGAAGAGAAATCTGCACTCCCACGTTTACTGCAGCAGTAGTCACAATAGGCGAAATATGGAATAAGCTTAAGTGCCTGTCAACAGATGAATGGATTTTTAAAATGTGGTACAGATACGCAGTGGAGTACTATCCAGCCCTAAAAAAAAAGAATGGAATCCTGTCATTTGCACCAAGATGGATGAAACTGCAGGACGTTATGTTCAGTGAAATAAGCCAGGCACAGAAAGACAAATATTGCAAGTTCTCATCCCTATGTGGAAGCTTAGAAATGAACTTCTAAGGACAGAGTAGAATGATGGTTGCCAGAGGCAGAGAAGGGCAGCGGGGAGAGGGGAATAAAGTGGGGACGATTGATGGATACAGAATGCAGGTTGAGAGAATGAATAAGATCTAACATGCAGTAGCACAGTAGGGTGACTACAGTTAACAACAATTTTATATATAAATGTAATATAAATATAAATATGTATATGTATGTATGTATATATATAAATGTAATACAAATATAAATATATATGTATGTATGTATGTGTATATATATAAATGTAATATAAATATATATATGTGTGTGTATGTGTATATATGTAATATAAATATAAATATATATGTATGTATGTGTATATATATATTTATAAATGTAATATAAATATAAATATATATGTATGTATGTGTATATATATATAAATGTAATATAAATATATATGTATGTATGTGTGTGTGTATGTGTATATATATATTTATAAATGTAATATAAATATAAATATATATGTATATGTGTGTATGTGTATATATATAAATGTAATATAAATATAAATATATATGTATGTATGTATGTGTATATATATACATGTAATATAAATATAAATATATATGTATGTATGTATGTGTGTGTATGTGTATATATTTATAAATGTAATATAAATATAAATATATATATGTATGTATGTGTGTATGTGTATATATATAAATGTAATATAAATATAAATATATATGTATGTGTATATATATATTTATAAATGTAATATAAATATAAATATATATGTATGTATGTGTGTATGTGTATATATATAAATGTAATATAAATATAAATATATATGTATGTGTGTATATATATAATGTAATATAAATATAAATATATATGTGTGTATGTGTGTATATATATATAAATGTAATATAAATATAAATATATATGTATGTATGTGTGTATATGTATATATATAAATGTAATATAAATATAAATATATATGTATGTGTATATATTTATAAATGTAATATAAATATAAATATATATGTATGTATGTGTGTATGTGTATATATATAAATGTAATATAAATAGAAATATATATGTATGTGTGTACATATAATGTAATATAAATATAAATATATATGTGTGTATGTGTGTATATATATATAAATATAATATAAATATAAATATATATGTATGTATGTGTGTGTATGTGTATGTGTGTATATATATATAAATGTAATATAAATATATATGTATGTATGTGTATATATATAAATATAAATATATATATGTATGTGTGTATGTGTATATATATATAAATGTAATATAAATATAAATATATATATGTATGTGTGTGTATATATATAAATGTTATATAAATATAAATATGTATGTATGTGTGTGTATATATATAAATATAAATATATATATGTATGTGTGTATGTATATATATAAATGTAATATAAATATAAATATATATGTATGTGTGTATATATATAAATGTAATATAAATATAAATATATATGTATGTGTGTATGTGTGTATATATATAAACGTAATATAAATATATATATATGTATGTATGTATGTGTGTATGTGTATATATATAAATGTAATATAAATATATATGTATGTATGTGTGTGTATGTGTATATAAAAATGTAATATAAATATATATGTATGTGTGTATATATATATATAAATGTAATATATATGTATGTATGTGTGTGTGTGTATGTGTATATATATAAATGTAATATAAATATAAATATATGTGTGTATGTTTATATATAAATGTAATATAAATATAAATATATATGTATGTGTGTATACATATTAATGTAATATAAATATAAATATATATGTATGTATGTGTATGTGTATATATATATAAATGTAATATAAATATAAATATATATATGTATGTATGTGTGTATGTATATATATAAATGTAATATAAATATAAATGTATGTATGTATGTGTGTGTTTGTATGTGTATATATATAAATATAATGTAAATATAAATATATATGTATGTATGTGTGTATATATATAAATGTAATATAAATATAAATATATGTATGTACGTGTGTGTATGTGTATATATATAAATGTAATATAAATATAAATATATATGTATGTATGTATGTGTGTGTGTATGTGTGTATATATACATATTTATTTATTTATTTATTTATTTTGTATTTTTAGTAGGGACGGGGTTTCACCATGTTGACCAGGATGGTCTCGATCTCTTGACCTTGTGATCCCACCTCAGCCTCCCAACGTCCTGGGATTACAGGCGTGACCCACCGTGCCCAGCCCAACAATTATATACTAAAGAGGTGGAATTGGAGTATTCTTATCATAAAGAAACACTAAATGCTTGAGGTAATGGAAACCCCAATTACCCTGATTTGATCATCACACACTGTATGCCTGCATCAAAACATCACATGTACCTCATAAATATGTACACCATTACACATCCAGAATAATTTAAAACAAAAATTTAAAAAAGATAATCAATTGACCATTGATTTGTGTTTATTTTTGCACTCTCAATTCTATTCCAGTGATCCATATATTCATGTGCCAGTGCCATACAGTTTTGATTACTGCAGCATTGTAGTAAGCTTTGAAATCAGGAAGTGTGAGCTCTCCAAATTTGCTCTTTTTCAAGATGGCTTTGGCTATTCTGGGTCCCTTGCATTTCCCTATAAATTTTAAAATCAGTTTGAAAATTTCTGCAAAACTGATAGCTGGGATTCTGATAGAAATTGCACTGAATTGGTGATCAACTTGGAGAGTAATATTGCCATCTTGATAACATTAAGTCTAAGTCTGCCAATCCTAAAACATGGGATGTTTTTACATTTATTCAGATCTTCTTTCAATTCTTTCAACAGTATTTTGTAGTTTTCAGAGTAAAAGTCTTACTTTTTTTGTTACATTTATTCTAAGAAATAAATCTAATCCTTTTTGATGCTACTGTAAATGAAATGCTTTTTTAAATTTCATTTTCAGTAATTCATTATTCTGAAATAGAATGTTTGTTTCTTTGTATATTCTTTTTTTTTTTTTTTTTCTGAGATGGAGTCTCACTCTGTTGCCCAGGCCAGAGTGCAGTGGTGCAAACCCAGCTCACTACAATCTCTGCCTCCTGGGTTCAAGCAATTCTCCTGCCTCAGCCTCCTGAGTAGCTAGAGTTACAGGTCTGTACCACCACACCCAGCTAATTTTGCATTTTTAGTAGAGACAGGGTTTCACCATGTTATCCAGGCTGGTCTAGAACTCCTGACCTCAGTTGACTCGACTTGCCCACCTCAACCTCCCAAAGTGCTGGGATTACAGGCACGAGCCACCATGCCCAGTCTTCTTAAGGTCTTTTATTTTTTTAAATATAGAACATCATGTCATTGGCACATACAGACAGTTTTACTTCTGTCTTTCCAGTCTGGATGCCTTTTCTTTTTCCTGCCTGATGTTTTGGCTGGAACCTCAGGTACAATGTTAAATAGAAACTGTAACAGCAGCCGTACGTGTCCCACTCCCGATGGTCCAAATTCCATCTTGCAGATAGTAGTGGGCAGTGCATTTGAAGGGTCTCCTTTATGAAGAACATAATTAAATCAGGGGATCATTCCATCAAAATAAAAACAAAAAATATTTAGATCCTCAAAGAATTTTAAATCCTAGTGGGCCTGCCGAAACATGTAAGGGGACATGTGAGCCACTGGTCCAAAGAATCCATTGGAAGCTTCTCTCATAAAGAACTGGTACAGACAAAAAGGTCACTGGCAAGTCCATACGAGGACAGCAGGGGTAAGCAGACTGCTGGAGGCAACCTGAAGTCGGGAGCAGGTGCAGCTGAGAGCTGGTACAACCCGTCCTTGAGAAAGAGCCAAGGAATGGCAGGCAAGGAGGAACGGTGTGGGTCAGCACCAGGTCCGCAAGCTCCCGGCAGAGGCGCGGAGGTCAGCATCAGCACGTCCGGGACAGAGCAGGGGCAGGATCACATTGAAAAGGCCCTGAATGGTTTAAAAAAGTTTCTCAAGTGCTTGTAGCTCTCAGGGAGCCCATCGGGCTGTTTGCAATTTTTATTCCGGCCAAAGACGTCGCAGGAATAGTGCCGGCGGTAATCTCAGACTGGCTCTCACTCCGCTGGATACAAGCAGCCCGCTGACACTGCTGAGATCTATGTGTTGCTGCTCCATGCTGACCAAGGCAGGGCCGCCTGAAGCAAAATTCATGGACAGAATCAATGGGATTGGGATGCCCAAATTGCTCCATTGCACCCAAATCCATCAGCCTCAATGTTGCTGTATTTCAAGAAAAATGGAGGCTCCAGACGGCAAGGTGGTGAAATTCATGTGACCCCTTTTGTTTCTAGCTAGAGTTCCTGCTCCTTATCAATGATAACTAATGTCGCTGCAGTGATGCAGATTTTCCTTTGTCCACAGAGCGCCTTGCCCATCACCTTGTTTGGCCACCACAGGGCAGTGCTATTGTCAAGAGGTGGGTCTTTGGAGCCAGACAATGCTGGGCTGAAATCTGAGCTTCACTCCTTACTCACTCTGCACCTTGAATGAGTCTTACTCAAAAGTAAGCCTTGGTTCCCTCATCTGAAAAACTGCTATTATAACTAGAAGTGCTCCTGCGGCTGTGAATTAAATGAGATAAGGTGAGGAGGGCTTCGTACAGTGCCTGACAGAGGGTAATCACTAAAGAAAGGCTGAAGAGTGCTATGAATGAGTCATCCCATGGGATAGAAAGGACAATCACTATTATCTTTATGAAACGAATGTAGATTTGGCATTTAGAACGTGGAGACTTTTCTAGAATTGCCTCTTGATACAAGACCAGAGCTAATTCTTAAGCCCTATTATCCTGATTTATCATCAGTATTCTTCCCACTCCACCCTTCAGGATTTTGCTTTGTGATTAAGTTGTTATTCAGCACTGATCAGCAGGTATGTCAATACTAACAGCACCACAGAGGCTCTCTATAAGGAGCTTCTGCCATTATGCACTGGCTTAGGTCTCCGCGAGTCTCCCCACCCGTCACTGAATTCGACGAGGTGCCAGGCCCCACCCACAAAGTCATTCCTCTAAATACACTGCTAGGGACAATGAGGGTGTGGAAGGGGAAGAATTTGCTTCCCATCATCGGGAGCCATCCTGGTGGCCAGGTGTTCTCTTCCGGGGCGGGGCAAGGGAAAGAAAGCCCACCGGAGCTCCTGAGCACTGAAGAGCCCGGCTAGCTCCTATGACAGAAGCCAGGCACAAGAATTGCCTAGAGAATCACATCCATGACCAAAGTTGTTTCTTGGATCAATGCAAAACTCTTGACTCAAACCCAGTCTCTTTCACAGATAATCAGTGAAGGGAAGGGAACTGATAAGGTGGCGTAGGGGCGTTCCTCCCCAAACCACCTCCCTTCCGAGCCTCCCAGTCAGGCTTACTCATCCGTACTTGGTCTCCTCAGTTGGAATTCACTTGGGATTAGATCGTGAAGGAATAGCTGAAAAGTGAATGTCCAGTGTAGACTATAAGCCTATGGCTTCTCAGGCATATTTTGGGGTCCACGACATGTTTGCAAACATAATGATTTTGGTGGTAAACATGTGGACGAAAGGGAACTTCCAGATTCTTTTGATTGCTTGTTGGCTTCAAAAGCATATTTTAGGATGCTGTAAAAAAATTCCAGTTTCTGTACTGTTCAGCTGGTGGCTGGCTCTTCAACAGAAGGATGCTCATGAAACAAAGATTTCACGTGCGTGTGTGTGCATGCGTGTGTGGGGTGTGTGTGTGCATGCGTGTGTGGGGTGTGTGTGTATGTGAGAGGGAAGAAAGCACTGGGGAATTCTGAGCAGGGGAGTAGCATGATCAGACCTAAAGGCTGAAACAATCACTTTCACTTCTGTGTTGTGGACACTATATATATTCTTTAATTCTTATATAAAGCCTTTAAGGGCTTGTTGCCATGTTATTATGATGTCTGTGAGATGCGGGCTGAGCTGAGAGAGTGTGAGGAGGGAAGGACAGACAACTTGTAAGAGGTAAAGGAAAGCTGATACCCCGATTACACACACACACACACACACACACACCATTATACACACACAATCATTACACACTCATTATACACACACAATCATACACACCCACACATAATACACACAAAAAATCATACACACACATTATACACACACAATCATACACACACATTATACACGCACATCATTATACACACACAATCATACACACAGATCATTATACACACAATCATTACACACACATACACACAATCATACACACACACCATTATACACACACAATCATTACACACACAGTCATTATACACACACAATCATTATACACACCCACACATCATACACACAATCATACACACACACATACACACACAATCATACACACACATACACACAATCATACAGGCACATTATACACACAATCACACACACATCATTATACACACACTATACACATACACAATCATTATACACACCCACACATCATACACACACATTATATACCCACAATCATACACACACATCATTATACACACACACAATCATACACACACATATACCCACAATCATACAGACACATCATTATACACACACATAAACACACAATTATACACACATCATTATACACACATCATTATACACACATCATTATACACACACAATCATTACACACACCTACACACAATCACTACACACACCTACACACAATCATACACACACATACACACACAATCATTATACACACAGAGAGCATATAAACACATATATATATATGAGCATATACAAATACATATATATAACGGGGCATCAGCTTGCCTTTACATCTCACAAGCCGTCTGTCCTTCCCTCCTCACACTCTCAGCTCAGCCTCCATCTCACAGACATCGTGGTAACATGGCAGCAAGCCCTTAAAGGCTTTGTGCTTAGCAGTAAAGAGGCCATGTTTTCTTCGGCTTTTATTCTTGTCTGCTTTTTCCCCTCATCCTCTTCCTCTAGTGTGAGCATGGTGGGCGAGGGGAATGTCAAGGCGAGTTAGAAGAACGAACCAGGTGTATCATCATCTGTAACACCACTTAGCAGTTGGCATCCTGGTGTGAATACCTAGCCTTCCACCCTCGTCTAGCAGGAGTCGCCCCTGGTAAGTACTGGCTGGGGTCGATGGGGGAGAGTGGACAACTGGAGAACACATGGAAGAGAAGGAATGGAGACAGAGGCACCTGCTGCCCACGGTAGAGACAGAGACGCCTGCTGTCCACGGTAGAGACAGAGATGCCTGATGTCCACGGTAGAGACAGAGACGCCTGCTGTCCACGGTAGAGACAGAGATGCCTGATGTCCACGGTAGAGACAGAGACGCCTGCTGTCCACGGTAGAGACAGAGATGCCTGATGTCCACGGTAGAGACAGAGATGCCTGATGTCCACGGTAGAGACAGAGATGCCTGATGTCCACGGTAGAGACAGAGATGCCTGATGTCCACGGTAGAGACAGAGGCGCCTGCTGCCCACGGTAGAGACAGAGGCGCCTGCTGCCCACGGTAGAGACAGAGGCACCTGATGCCCATGGTCTGGGGACCAGAACTGTGGGTCTGGATCCTTGGTCTTCAATTGTGTGATCTGGGACTCTCTAAGGCACTCCAGGATAACAGCCTTGAAAAGACCCTCCGTATGTATTTGTGGATAAAAATCTTGTTTTTGGCAGGAAGAATCACAACCTTCATCAACCTGGGTGGGACAAACAGCACTGAGATATGAACTGAAAAGAGAAAAATTTGCCTTGCAAAAGCTATTCGGTCATAGATTTTTTGTGTTTTGTTTGGAAACATTCAACTTGTTTTCAATCGATAAGTAGTTATTAAGAGGCCCTGACATCCTAGTTATTACAGAGAAAGTTTTTGACATTTGAAGAAAGTTGGTTTCTAGTTGTAGGAACAGACAACAAAGTATATATAACATTAATACATAACATTTAATATCATATTTATAATATCTAGCTATCTATACATTTTTTTGAGATGGAGTCATGCTCTGTCACCCATGCTGGAGTGTGGTGGCGTGATCTCGGCTCACTGTAACCTCTGCCTCTCAGGTTCAAGCAATTCTCCTGCCTCAGCCACCCCAGTAGCTGGGATACAGACATGTGTCACCATGTCCAGCTAGTTTTTAGTAGACACAGGGTTTCACCATGCTGACCAGGCTGGTCTCGAACTTCCAACCTCAGGTGATCTATCCTCCTGGTCCTCCCAAAGTGCTTGGGATTACAGGTGTGAGCCACCATGCCCAGCCAATAATATAAATATTTTAAAATACTAAATATTATATGTACAATGTTAGTTTGTCAGGTAATAATAAGTGGTAAAATCAATCAATCAAACAGGGTAAACGTTCAGAGCACTGCTCTCCAATAGAATTGCCTGAGTTGATAGAAACGTTCTATGATCGACATTGTTCACATAGCCACTAGCCCCGTGCCACGCAGTGGTAGGCTGGAGTCAATAGTTTAAATCTGATACATTTTTCAAGCCAGTTGGTAAATGCGGCCATCTTTGAAATTAGCTTTGCTGTGAGTATTTACACTGTGGGAATTGGCAAGTCCTACAAATTAGAACTTTGTTCTTCAAACTGACTGTTATACAGTCGGTTACTAAACGTTGATCAGCACGCCACTGTGTGTGTGGTCACTGCCACCTGATATGTGGTTATTGCAACAGAAGAACTGTGCTTTAATGTTTGATTTTAATTAATTTTAATGGAAGCAGCCATACATGGCTCATGAGTACTGCATTGACTGTATATCTAGAAGAGGAGGCCAGTTGCATCTATTTTAGGTAGAGTGGTCTGGGGAGGGTTATCCAATGAAGTAAGATCTGAACAGGGAAGTGAATGATGGGAGAGAATGAGCCCTGGGGCTATTTGGAGAAAGCAGTCCAGGCAGAAAGAACAGTGTGTGTCAAGGTCCTGGGGTAGAAACCTTCCTGGTTTATTCACACGCTGGCCAGGGAGTGAGTGTGGCTACACAGAGAAGTCAGGTGAGAGCTGCAGGCAGTGGGGCTGGGGTCCTCAACTGAGGTGGGACCATGTGAGGACCTGCTGTCCACGACACAGACTGGAGCTTTGCTTGCCTCAGTGAGGCAAGAAAGCACTGGGGAATTCTGAGAGTGGAGTAGTGACACAGGAGTTATTAAGAATATATATATATATATATACACACACACACACATATAATTAAAAAAATAATTTTTAGGCAGATAGTAAGGGTAAAGGTTCCCAGTGGAAATTTTCCTGTGATAAAAAACAACCCCCAAACCTTCTCTTTTCTAATGAAAAAGGCCACTTGAAGGGGCAGGCTGGCAAGCTCTGATATGCAAATACAGGCCATTAGACACCAGGTCCACCTTTCTTCTCGCCTTTGCCCCAACAGATGCCTGGGAACATGGCCACCCCCAGAAATCCCCACGTGCAGAACATCATGGTGCCCTGCATCTGCACATTAAAAGGCTAGGGTGAATACCCTTTATTTCTTTTTTTTTTTTTTTTTTTTGCTTGATTGCTCTGGCTAGAACTTCCAATACTCTATTGAATATATATATAAAATTAAAAGGGCATCCTTGTCTCTGATTTCAAAGGGAATTCTTCCAGTTTTTGCCGAGTCAGTATGATATTGGTTGTAGGTTTGTCATATATAGCTTTTATCATTTTGTGATACGTTCTGTCAATACCTAGTTTATTGAGAGTTTTTAGCATGAAGGGCTGTTGAATTTTGTCAAAGGCCTTCTCTGCATCTATTGAGATAATCATGTGGTTTCTGTCTTTGGTTCCATTTATGTGATGGATTACATTTATGGATTTGCGTATGTTGAACCAGCCTTGCATCCCTGGGATGAAATACTTGATTGTGACGGATAAGCTTCTTGATGTGCTAGCAATCTATTTGCCAGTATTTTATTGAAGATTTTTGCATTGATGTACATCATGGATATTGGCCTGAAGTTTTCTTTTTTAGTTGAGTCTCTGCCTGGTTTTGGTATCAGGATGATGTTGGTCTCATAAAATGAGTTAGGGAGAAGTCCCTCCTTTTGTATTGTTTGATACAGTTTCAGAAGAAATGGAACAAGCTCCTCTTTGTGCATCTGGTAGAATTCATAGCCAAGACAATCCTAAGCAAAAAGAACAAAGCCAGAGGCATCACACTGCCAGATTTCAAACTATATTACAAGGCTACAGTAATCAAAACAGCATGGTACTGGTACCAAAACAGAGACATAGACCAATGGAACAGAACAGAGGCCCCAGAAGAAACACCACACATCTACAACAATCTGATCTTTGAGAAACCTGGCAAAAACAAGCAATGGAGAAAGGACTCCATGTTTAATAAATGGTGTTGGGAAAACTGGCTAGCCACGTGCAGAAAGCAGAAACTGGACCCCTACCTGTCACCTTACACAAAAATTAACTCCAGATGGATTAAAGATTTAAACATAAAACCTAACACCATAAAAACACTAGAAGAAAACATAGGCAAAACCATCCAGGACATAGGCATAGGCAAGGATTTCATGACTAAAACACCAAAAGCAATGGCAACAAAAGCCAAAATAGACAAATAGAACTCCAGAGCTTCTGTATAGCAAAAGAAACAATCATTAGAGTGAACCAGCAACCAACAGAATGGGAACAAATTTTTGCAATCCACCCATCTGACAAAGAGCTAATATCCAGAATCTACAAAGAACTAAAACAGATTTACAAGAAAAAAACCAACAACCCCATTCAAAAGTGGCTGAAAGATATGAACAGACATTTTTCAAGAGAAGACATATATGAGGCCAACAAACATATGAAAAAATCCTCATTATCACTGGTCATTGGAGAAATGCAAATCAAAGCCACATTGAGATACCATCTCACGCCCGTTAGAATGGTGATCATTAAAAAATCTGGAGACAACAGATGCTGGAGAGGATGTGGAGAAATAGGAACACTTTTACACTGCTGGTGGGAGTGTAAATTAGTTCAACCGTTGTGGAAGACAGTGTGGCAATTTCTCAAGAATCTAGAAATAAAAATTCTATTTGGCCCAGTAATCCCATTACTGCATATATACCCAAAGAACTAAAAATTGTTCTACTATAAAGACATATGCACACGTATGTTCACTGCAGCCCTGTGTACAATAGTAAAGACCAGGAACCAACCCAAATGCCCATCGATGATAGACTGGACAAAGAAAATGTGGTACATATATACCATGGAATACTATACAGCCATAAAAAATGATGAGTTCGTGTCCTTTGCAGGGTCTTGGATGAATCTGGAAACCATCATTCTCAGCAAACTGACACAAGAACAGAAAGCCAAACACCACATGTTCTCAGTCACAAGTGGGTGTTGAACAATGAGAACACGTGGACTCAGTGAGGGGAGCATCACACACTTGGGGCAGTTTGGGGGGGTAGGGGAGAGACAGTGGGGGGTGGGGTGGGCAGGGAGAATGGGGAGGGATAACATGGGGAGAAATGCCAGATATAGTATGCACCTAAAGTTAAATAAATAAAGGCTAGGGTGGGAGGGTCAGGTATTTTCATCGGCTACATAAGTGACATGTCTGGTCAAACCAATCCCCCAAGCCCTATGGAAATCGGGCAGTGCCTCCTCCTGCCTCCACATCTTAGCAGCCACTTTTCTGCTGCACACGGGGTTTTCTCTTTGTTCAAATCCAGCCCCCGCTGTGTCTGTACAGGGAGCTGTTTTCTTCTTCCTTCCTTCTTTCTTGCCCATTAAACTTTTCACTCCTTAAGACCACTCCATGTGTGCCCATGTCAATAATCCTGTCGGTGTGAGACCAAGCACTCTGGTGTTCCTCCAGTCACTGGAGGTGTATCAGTAGCATGACTGGACCTAAAGGCTTAAACAATCACTTTCACTTCTGTATTGTGGACAGACTGCAAGCAGAAAGGGATGGGGTGGGAGTTGTAGGAAGACCAGTTAAAAGACTTTTCAGCTTTTTTCAAGAGAGCCCCAAACTAGAAATGACCTGCATGTCTAATAATAGGTGACTGGATTTTCAAACTACGATACACCCACGTGGTAGAATTCTACCCAGCAACAAAAAGAAATGAACTCGGACACATGCAGGGCAAGGACAGCTCTCAACAGCATGCTGAATAAAGGAACCCCAGACAAAAGGCAGCAGACCCTATGATCCCGTGGGTATGAAGTTCCCGGACTGGCAAAACGGACCTATGGAGATGGGGAGGCTGCTCCTTGACCATGAAGGGGCATCAGGGAGCTTCCAAGGGTGACTGGAACACTCTAGGTCTTGATGATCAGTCCTTGAAACTGATTACATGGGGCACTCAAGATCTGTGCCTTTCACTGTGTGCACCTGTGTATGCATGCACATATATATGCACATACACACACACACACACACACACACACACAATTTACGTGTATAAAAGACTATACTAAACTCCAGAGAGAGACCAAAGTAGCTCACTCTCGGGCGATTGGTGTAAAATTGCTAAGAACGGTTAGCGTGTCAGATTATGGTCAAGTTCTTCATCTGAGAAGCTAGAACAAAATAGTGAAGTTGGTCTGGGAAGAGGGTGAGCAAATGCCAGCTAAACAGTTGCTTGAAGGGCCTGAATAGAACAAGGAGGATGGGTGAGGAAGAGCAGGAAGCAAACCTCACTGAGCTCCCTGGAACCAGATACCAGCCCTGTGCAGGACATGCTGCCATAGTATAGCAGGGAGCTACTGGATGAGCAATACCACGTGAGATCCCTGCACAGCCAATGACACCAGAAAGTCCCTCGGTCAGTGGCTGGGTCCGCAGCACCCTGGTGACCCTTTCTCGCTTTGCTGTCCTGCCAACGTTCTCAAATGGGCTGAGCTAGTAAGTTTCTAGAATAGAGTAGCAATTGACAGCCTTAGGATCATTCTGATGTCTTGACATTGTTTCTTTCTTGGATTTCACATTAGCAGTGGCACTAAAAGTGCTGAAGTGTGTGTGTGGGCGCGCGCGCATAAGCACGCGCACAAGCACGCGCACACACACGTTTAGAAGCATCTAAAACACATTCTTAAAGAGCTGCAGTAATTTCCGCAGCTGTTGCAAATTCTCTGCCAAGACTCGGTTCAGGTGATGTTGGCAAGGAGGCATAATGGCCCCCAGAACTTCCCCGGGACGGCCTGAGCTGAGAGGCTGGCCCTGTCAAAAGCTCTCCTCCCACAGTGTAATCTACTTGTCATTGTTTCTTCAACGATGCTGAGAATGTAAAAAGGCAAGCGAAAAATAGAGAGAGAAGGCATGTTGTCAAGGAAACAGCATTTTTTCCAGAAGCAGTAAGTCTTTTCCAAGTCTTAGCGACCCACAGGTGACAGGGCAGGGCTGTGAAAAGCCCCTGAGGCTGACTGTCTAGGAGGGAGGGTCTGCTGGGTGGGACGGTCCTTTGCCTCTTAGCTGGTAGATTCGCCTTGGGCTAATTTCCTCCCAAACCATTTTCACTCCGCCCAGTTTCATGTGTTCTCTTAATTACTTTTCCTACCACTGAGAAAGGTTAGATTCCCCTGGCTCTTGCATCACTCACCACATGTCCATCTTGGAGATAGGAATGTCCAGAGAATGGTCACTTCTCAAAGTTAAAGTCACCAAGGGCTCTGAATAAAGGTGGCAAGGATCTTCCAAACAGTAATTAATGCTTCAATGTAAGACTCTGAGAAGGTAACAAGCATGTGCCTACAAATGTGTCCCCACCCAGCCCAGAACCTGACAGCAAACCTGATGGCGTTCTCGGTCCAGAAGGTGTCACCAAGGAGACCACAACGTCTCCGTGAATTATTGCATTGTCGCATTTCTAAAATCAAATCCACGAACATCACGTCAGACCCCATCTCCTAAGTATGAGCGGAAATCTCTGACCACCCAGGGAGAAGCCATTTTTTACGGACTGGACATCTCAGTGTCTAACCTTGAAGCGTTCCGAGCTGTAAACATGACATACAGCTGCCGCAAAAGGAAAGGTGGACGCAAAGCAGACCAGGAGGAGGACGAAGAAGGGAAAGGCACTTTGCTGTCCCTCAGAAACCTCCATGCTCTCCGTCAGCTCAGTGTTCGTGTCCAGCGGCATGGCTTGAAGGAGAGGGGCAGAATGCTTCTGCGGCACCTTCTTACGGCCCGAGACTTGAGGCCTTGCATCCCAGAGCGCAGTCCCTCAACCTCGGTACTACTGACGCTGGGGATGGATGAAGCTTTGCTGTGGCGGGCTGTCCTGTGTTTTCTGGGGTGTTCTGCAGCATCCTGGCCTCCACCCACTAGATGACAGCAGCACCCCCACGTCCCAGCAGTGGCAACCAAAAATGCCTCCAGACACTGCCACATTCCTTCGGGCAAGGGCTGGGGGAAATATCCCCTCCGAATTAAGAACCACTTGAGAGTTAAAAGGGAGCCTGGTTCAAATGGAATTTCTATTTCTAGGTCCTTGAGGAATCGCCGCACTGTCTTCCACAATGGTTGAACTAATTTACACTCCCACCAGCAGTGTAAGAGTGTTCCTATTTCTCCACATCCTCTCCAGCATCTGCTGTCTCCAGATTTTTTAATGATCGCCATTCTAACTGGCGTGAGATGGTATCTCAATGTGGTTTTGATTTTCATCTCTCTAATGACCAGTGATGATGAGCATTTTTCATATGTTTGTTGGCCTCATGTAAGTCTTCTTTTGTAAAGTGTCTGTTCATATCCTTTGCCCATTTTTGAATGGGCTTGTTTGTTTTTTTCCTGTAAATGGGTATATATCCAAAGGACTATACATTATTCTACTATAAGGACACATGCACACGAATGTTTATTGCAGCACTGTTTACAATAGCAAAGAACTGAAACCAACCCAAATGCCCATCGATGATAGACTGGACTGGGAAAATGTGGCACATATACACCATGGAATATTATGCAGCAATCAAAAATGATGAGTTTCTGTCCTTTGTAAGGACATGGATGAATCTGGAGAACATCATTTTCAGCAAACTGACACAAGAACAGAAAAAGAAATACCGCATATACTCACTCATAGGTGGGTGAGAAAAATGAGAACACATGGACACAGAGAGGGGGTCTACTACACACTGGGGTCTATTGGGGGGAATGGGGGAGGGACGGGGGGGCTGGGGAGGGATAGCCTGGGGATGAATGCCAAGTGTGGGTGAAGGGGAGGAAGGCAGCAAAACACACTGCCATGTGTGTACCTATGCAACTATCTTGCACGTTCTGCACATGTACCCCAAAACCTATAATGCAATAAAAATTTAAAAACAAATAAATAAATAAATAATAAAAATAAAAGGGAGCCTGGGTGCGGTGGATCATGCTTGTAATCCCAGCACTTTGGAATGTCCAGGTGGTGCCTATAATCCCAGCTACTCAGGAGGCTGAGGCAGCAGAATCACTTGAACCTGCGAGGCAGAGGTGAGCAGAGATTGCACTACAGCACTCCAGCCTGGGCAACAGAGCGAGACTTCGTCTCAAAATAAAAAGAAAAAGGAACCTTAGTTCAGCATTACTCTCGAAGCCTGGGTCCCTCTTCCAGCATCCTTTCAGATGGCCAACAGGCTCTGCTCACACTTTTTGAAGACATTTTTATTTTTAAGAAAGCCTGTTTCTTGGGCTGCTCACCTCTACTTGTTAAGAAAGCCTTCTTCTAATCCCCTCCCCTCCCCTCCTTTCCTCTCCTTCCCTTTTCCTTTCCCCTTTCTTCCTTCCCTTCCTCCCTCCCTCCCTCCTTCCTTCCCTCCTTCCCTCTCCCACCTCCTTCCTTATTTTTTTGTTTTTTTTTTTTTGAGGCAGGATCTTACTCTGTCACCCAGGCTGGAGTTCAGAGGCATGATCACAGCTCACCGCAGCCTTGAACTCCTGGGCTCAAGCAATACTCCTGCCTCAGCCTCCCAAGTAGCTGGGACTACAGGCATGCACTACCATGCCAGTTTTTAAGATTTTTTGTAGAGGTGGAGTCTCACTATGTTGCCCAGGTGGGTCATGAATCCCCCGGGCTCAAGCTATCTTCCCGACTTGGCCTCCCAAAGTGCTGGGATTACAGGCGTGAACTGCCACACTGCCAAAAAGTGTTTCTTTAATTCAACTGAACTCTTCTTCCTTGGAATGTTTCCGCGTGGCTGTTTTCCTTCCTTCGTCACAGCCCTTTTAATATGAGAGTTCGGCCATTCTATCTCCCACAAGAAGAGACACAACAATGAAAAGTAAGATGTTCATGGGAGACAGAGGTCTGGGAGGGAGATTCAGCCAGAATGCAGAAATGGACATATCGTCATGTATGGGACATGGGAGGCCCCAAAGATTCTACCTGCCTATGATGTCAACGTGCTCCTAGAAAATCCACCCTCTGGACACCTGCTGCCCTCCTTCCTCTCACTGGAGATCTTC
This sequence comes from Saguinus oedipus, assembly GCA_031835075.1. Lineage (NCBI taxonomy): Eukaryota > Metazoa > Chordata > Mammalia > Primates > Cebidae > Saguinus > Saguinus oedipus. The sequence goes on along the minus strand of CM063177.1, from coordinate 137,191,635 downwards.
CCTGGAGCTTCGGGGACCTTCCTCCCCGACGTTTCATTCTGCCCCATTCCAAGTTCACAACCTCGGCCAGTTCTGTGATCTGATAAAACCTCTCACCGCTTTTCAAGATGAAAGCAGCTTAGAATGGCTTTCCCTTAGGTCTCTCCATTTGAAAGGAATTACTTGAGACCGGTGATGGCTTCATCCTCCGGCACTGGCAAACATGTAACAGCTCTCTGAAGGGTGGGAAACCAAAGCCCAGCTCTGGGGTGTTTGCTGGTTTCTGTGGTGCAAATGCTTGTCAGTCTAAGCTACTGCAGAAGGATTCTGAACTGGAGTTGGAAGAGATGGAGGAACATATATGTAGTATTTTTACCATTTAGATTCAATAAACATGAATGAACTCAAGAGCACAGATCACAGCAGCATAGAATGTAATCGCCAGGAAGCGATGAGCTTCGAGTGTTTACTATCTTTGTTTTTAATTTTAACTCTATTATTACATATATTTATTACTTTTGTTTACATGATTTATATTCCATGGAAGCGTAATGACAATGAAACACGTTGCACTTGTGTGTAACATCATCTCTGCTGTGTTTAAACCCACTCGCTCCATTCCTGGACAGTTTCCCACGGGGCTCTGAAGAGCCAGTTCCACAGATGTCCATACACCATTGCTCTGGTTCACAGAAATGTATTTAGCAAACACCTGTACAAAGTTTGCTCTTGGCAGGCTCTGCTGCAAACACTTTACCCTGATCTTTATAACAACTGCATTTTACAAACAGGGACACTGAGGCACAGAGAGGTAGGAAGCTTGACAACCACCATAGAGTTATGGAATGCTGGAGCAAGGACACGAGCCCAGGAAACGCAGGGGGTGTGCTGCAGTAACTGCGAGGTGCGGGAGAATCTTCTGGAGCCCTGGAGCCCCTCAAAGACTCACAAGTGATTACCCGGGGTGCCATGGCTCCTTCTGCTGCTTGTCTTCTGCCTCTTAAGCAAGCTTCCTTCCTACCTTCTCCCCTCCCTCCTGCCTTCCACTCCCCTCCCCCTCCCCTCCTTCTCCCCCTCCCTGCCTCCCCCCTCCCCCACCTTCTTTCTCTCTCTCTTGTTCTGAGATAGGGTCTCTGTTGCCCAGGCCAGAGTGCAGTGGCATAATCACAGCTCACTGCAACCTCCTACCTCAGCCTCCCAAGCAGCAGGGACTACAGGTGTGTGCTACCATGCCTGGCTAATCTTTTAATTTAATTTTCATTTTTAGCAGAGATGGGGTCTTGCTCAATTGCCCAGGCTGCTCTCCAACTCCTGCCCAGGACTGCTGGGCTCAAGTGATGCTCCTGCCTCAACCTCCCAAAGTGCCAGAATGACAAGCACGAGCCACCGCGCCTGGCCAGCAAGCATTCTTGATTTTATTTTTGGCTCTTACTCACATACACACCCATCTGCCCACTCATCCAGGGCTCTTGCTCTGTGCAAGGCTTGGTGCTGGGAGATGAGCATCCATGGGAGACTCACGGGCATGAGGGGAGAGCAGACTCTGTGGGTGGTTCGAGGTGTGGAGCTGGGGCTTTGGGAAGAGGGTGCTTGATACCAAAGAGGCAGAAGAAGGAGACAAAGGGCCCTCACATGTGAAACCTTCCACATGCTCCAGGCTTCGGCAAAGGCTTGTCGGCAGCTTTGCAAGGGCTGGTGCCGTCTTACACTCATCTCCTCACGAGGAAACAGGGGCCCCACCAGGTCAAGCAGAGTGCCTCCAGCTCCGAGGCTGGGAAGCCAGGGACCACCAAGCCCCACTCCCCTTCCTCTGAAGGAGGCCAAGGCGGCTCAATGCAGTTCCACGTCTGGCACCAAACCACGGAGGCCATGTGGAAGGTTCTGAGCATCCCTTTTCGGGAAGGCAGGATTCAGAATCTGGTTCCAGAATCCGCCTGCTGCGGTGGGGCCTGCACTTTGACGCTCACTCCCTGTACGGCTCGGACCCATCAACTGGACACTGTCAGGCCTCAGCTTCCTCATCCACAGGGTGGCAGGTAGTGAGCGTGCTTATGGCGATGAGGCAGATTCTAGGGGGTGATGCTGGAAAAGCACTTGGCCCGGGGCTGGGGACCTGTGAGCACCCTGGAAGGTTTCCTGCTCTCTCTGGACAGCAGAGAGGTGAAGAGCTAGCTGCGGCCCCAAAGCCATCGGCCTGGGGGACATCCTGTCCCAATTCCTGATATGTGTGCAACCTCGGTCACACTTCACAGTCTTCCTGTGCCTTGTTTGCTACGATGAATAAACAGCATTAGGGCTGTAGAAGGGACTAAATGACCTAATGCACTCTGAGTGAGTCACACCTAGCACCTGCGCACCTTAGAAGGGGTCACAGCCGCTGCTGTGACTAGGCTGGTGGAAATACAGACCCGACCCCAGCAATGATACATTCGGGCATCTGGATGTTTCATCAGGATAAAAGCAGAACGGACCATGCACAGGCCTGGATTCCGCGAGCAACGCACATGCACCTGCTCAGTTCACATTGACTCAACACCTACCGTAAGCCAAAGACCGTGCGAGGAGCTGGGAACAGTGTGAGGAGCTGGGGAACAGCAGAGGCTCCACCCCCCCCCTCTGAGCTGACAGGGAAACTCTATTGACAAACTCTTTCCAAGCGTCTGGATCCTTTTTGGTGAAGGACGGGCTGGAAGGCGATGCAGGCCTTCACGCTCTTCCCACTCAGATAATTTCTAAGGACTGCGGCAAGGCATCGTGGCTTCTCCCTCTGAGCTTCTGTGCCCCTCACGCCAGCGTGGCCCCAGGAGGAGGCTGTTCAGGTCTCACAGTCACACTCCTGATTGAGATGACACATCTATACCCTAAATGCTAATAAGTGGGAAACCTGAGAATTCCCAAAATTCAGCTCTGACGCGGTCCTCACAGAGGAGAGCTGTTCTTTCCCTTCAGTCACCAGAAAGCCCTGGGGTGCTTCAGTAACTGGGGCTGCAGCCTCAGAAAAGAGGGAGCAGCCAGACACCCCAGCTCCTGCATGGGCTGGCCAAGCCGGGACTGGGCGCTGTCACTACCTCGCAACCCTGCAGTAGCTGGCGGGGACCTCTGATGTATCTCAGACTCCTGGCACAAGCTGAGAGTCTCACTGCTGTCTACTTTAGCTTAAGAAACACAGAGGTTTTAGATTCAGTGAGGAAGGTCCACAGAGAACAATCACAGAAGCCGAATGTATCAAACGGACTGGGCCCTATGGTCCATGAATTCAGGGAGAACGGTCAAAGAGATTTTGTCTGTCTTTGTGAGGCAGGGCCTCACTTTGTCACCTGAGCTAGAGCGCAGTGGCTCAATCATATCTCACCGCAGCCTTGACTTCCTGGCCTCAAGCAATCGTTGCGCCTCAGCTTCCAGAGTAGCTGGGACCACGGGCATGCACCATCACACCCAGCTAATTTTGAAATTATCTGTAGAGATGCTTTCCCACTACGTTGCCCAGGCTGGTCTCAAACTCCTGGGCTCAAGCAATCTTCCCACATCAGCCTCCCAAACTGCTGAGATTACAGGCATGAGCCACCATGCCTGGTCAAAAACGAGATTTTTTCCCCCATGATTTACCACCAAAATTGTCCACATTCCTCAAAGAATCATTTTCATGTGAGGCACTGTGGTGAGCACCCAGTCTATACTAATTCTGACCTCACAATATTCACACGAGATGGATACTGTTGTCACCACCATTCCCATTATCTGGAAGAGGAAACTGAGGCTCAGTGGAGTTAAGAAGCTGGCTCAAGGTCACATCACAGATAAGCAGCGGAGCCGGGCCTGGGTCCGCCTCGGCTGGGGGTTGGCGAACGATTCTTCTAAAGGGCCACAGAGTACATGGTTTTGATTTCTCTGGCCACGCAGTCTCTTGCAACTGCTCAACTCTGCCACTGGAGTGTGAAGACAGCTGTGGCCAAAATATAAGCAAATGAACATAACGGGCTCTGATAAATTTTATCAACAGACACCGCAGTGCGAATTTTATATGATTTGCACTGGTCACAAAACCTTTTATTTTTTTTCCCCAATGGTTTTATTTTATTTTTTTATTTTTTATTTTTATTTTTTGAGACGGAGTTTCGCTCTTGTTACCCAGGCTGGAGTGCAATGGCGCGATCTCGGCTCACCGCAACCTCCGCCTCCTGGGTTCAGGCAATTCTCCTGCTTCAGCCTCCTGAATAGCTGGGATTACAGGCACGCGCCACCATGCCCAGCTAATTTTTTGTATTTTTAGTAGAGACGGGGTTTCACCATGTTGACCAGGATGGTCTTGATCTCTTGACCTCGTGATCCACCTGCCTCGGCCTCCCAAAGTGCTGGGATTACAGGCTTGAGCCACCGTGCCCGGCCCCCACTGGTTTTAAAATATAAAAACTACAGCCCATCTCCCTGGCTATGCAAAAGCAGGCGACCTGCCAGACTGGGCCTGCGGGCTGTAGTTTGCCAAGCCCTCCTATTTTCTTTCTTTAACTTTGAAGTTCAGGGGTACAAGTGCAGGTTTGTTACATAGGTAAACTTGGGTCATGAGGGTCTGTTGTGCAGAGTATTTCAACTCCAGGTATCAAGCCTGGTGTCCCTCCTCCCACCCTCCACCCTCTGAAACGCCCCAGTATCTGCTGTTCCCCTCTAGCTGTCCATGTGTTCTCATCATTTAGCTCCCACTTACAAGTGAGAACGTGTAGTGCTCGGTTTTTGTTCCTGCTTTAGTTTGCTAAGGATAATGGGTTCTAGCTCCATCCATGTCCTTCCAAAGACAGGATGTCATTCTTACCCACCCCTACTCTTAGGGCACCTATATGTATGTCGATGCTGAATGACTTGGTTTGACTTGTCCAGCACTGTCATAGGCCAGCCTTATGAGGTCTCTTTTTATGATGAAAATTTGCAAATGCACACAAAAGAGGAGAGAATGGTGCCATATATCCTTAATATACTGGCCCCCAACCATGACAGGTGGGTGGCGTTGTGAGACCTCTCAGCATAAGTCGGGAGTGTTGTGTAGACAGAATTCGACGAGCACATGCATCTGAGCTCTTGCAGCATCTCCCCGGCGTGCAAATAATTTAGGAGGCTTATGTGTCCTTGCTGTGACTCTGGCAATGCTGCATTGAGAAGGACTGAAGCCTGGAGCACTGTCTTTTCACCTTCCAGTGAGCTACAAGATGGGACAGGTGTCATCTTAAAACAACGAAGTGCCTAAGCACTTTCCCAGTTCGATTAGAAGCAGAGGCTGGATAGGATTTAAATACTCTCCTCTCTACCCATGGGAAAAGAAAGCCCGTGATAAGAATCCAGCCAACACAATTCCTCACGTTCTTTAGGCCAACAACCTGGGATGGAATTCCTTCCTGAAAGGAGGCCATCCTGACTCCCACTCCTCTGCTCAGTCTTGATGGCCTCCTAATGCTAAGAAGAGGCAGAAGTGAGCCTTTTTGCTGGCTTGCCACAGTGATTCATTTTGTTTAAGAACTATAAGTGCTTAGAGATTAAAAAAAATTAAAAAAAAACAACAATCAGTGTTTTTCAATAAACAGCTGATGGCTAAATTGAAGATGGAAATGCAGTCACAATCATCTCGAATGAGCATTCATTAAGCGTCTATCCGCATGTGGGACGGGCTTTAGAGGAAATGATGCATTGACCTACTTTTTTCCAATAGAGATGCTTCACCTGTTTGGGTTTTGGTAAAGTTTGCAAACTGTTGCAACTTTAAAAACAAGTGCTCACAGACTTAGGGACTTGAGCTTGTCGGACTACGGAATGGCTTGAAGTCCTAGTAACTTGAAGTCCTAGAAAACGCCTTTGTCTTGTTGTGCCGCCATGTTCTTCTCCGGATAAAGCATGGCTCTAATTGGCCAGCTGTTAAGAACACGCGTTCTCACCCAATTTTCATCATGGAGAGACCAAGACCAAGTTTCACTCTACAGGGCCTTATCAATCAGATGGTGCCTGCCCATCCTAATATATTCCATTAGTCATCTCAACTCTTCTCCCATTCTGGAGCCCGGAAAGGGCGTTTGCAGTGCCCTTCTGGCGGAGGGGGTGTCTAATTCTTCATATCTGGGCTGAGCTTTAGCTAACAGAACACAATGGAAATGATCCTTCTGCTTCCAAGCTTTGGCCTCATGCTGGAGGGGCCTCTGCTTATTCTTTATCGCTACAAGGAAGACATTCCCAGGCTAGCTTGGTGGCCCAGGACGAAGCTGAGGTATTCACAGTGCAGGGTGCGTCTACCCAGCTGATGTGTGACTGGGTCCAGCCACGATTAGCGGCAAGGCTGGCAGAATTCCCAGACCAGCCCACGCCAAGTCAGCCAGCCCATTCCCTCTCCCAGGCAACCTTCACAATAGAAATCACAAATGAATGCTGTTTTAGGCCACGGAGTTTAGGGGTGGTCTGTTACACAGCAGTAGCTAACTAATATGTCAACTCACCTTAAATCAAACTACAAGCAGAAAGCGATTTTTTTTTTCCTGGAAAACAATAATTGTGATATATTCTAAATCCAAGTGAAAGTGAGATTTTATTCTATGTGCAGATTTGGTTTATCAGTATTTATGTGGATAATTGAGGCTTTCCTACGGAATGTGAGAAGTTTAATAAAATTCTTTGCTTAGGAAATATAGTCAGCAAATACAAATATCCAACGCTGCTCAAATCCAGCTGTGCAAAACATCAATCTGAAGGTCCCTTCCTTCTGCCCGGCTGCCATGGATCAAACGTTTACTGGTCAGGGAGTGAGGCCCAAATATTTTCTGCAAAACTCCCTAAATGTCTGCTTGCCTCATGCAGCTAAGGCTGAGAAACACTGAGCTCCAGGATGCTAAGATCTAAATAGTTAAAATGTAGTAGAGATTTTAGCAGATTCGTTTTCTTTTTTCTAACATTAAATGCATTTCCCAGTCCCCATCAATATCAGATCAGACAGGAGGCTTTTTTCTAGATGACTTTATGATGTAGACAGGAAATGCTGTACTTCCAGGCTGGAGGCAGCTGCAAGCCACGTGAGAAATGTTCTTTTCTTCACCGTTTCTCTCCCATTACAATCTCCCAGAGTCATTAAGCCCCGTCCTGTGGCCTTGCTTGATTTTACATTGTACAGGCTTTGAAATGTGATGACGTCTCCCCAACCTTTCTCTCCGCATGGCCACGTGCACGCCACAACCCTCTCTCCTCACTCTGCCGGGAAGGATACCAACGCAGAGTTGCTGCTGAAGCCCTGTCTTGCGGACATAGGCATCAGACATTGCTGTTTTCATTCCAAGTGAATTAATCCCACGGACAGCCTTTTTTGATGGTACCCTGCCAGTGACAGGGAACTCAGAGGAGAATGCAGGGGTGATCAGAGACCGGCTCTGAAGGGACGTTTGCCCTTTGCTGCCCACCAGGAGGAAAGCAGGAACTCCGCTGCTAGCTCACATCCTGGGGCCCAGAAGATGGCTTGAGTTAATGTCTGGACAAAGTCAGAGCAAAAGTCACTGGTGAAGCAGACACAGAAACGTCTGGCTCCCGAGCTGCTGATGGAAGTGGACGGGGACAGCAAGCCATCTACCTCCCTGGGTCATTCCCAACCTGGTCACTTGCCAGCTGTGCAGTCCTGGGAGGCAGGGAGTCAGCTTCATCTGTAAAAGGGGTGGCCCAGGGTCTGCCTCTTACAGGACTGCTGGGAGGCTTCTATGAAGTTACACATGGAACCCTGATGCCAGTGTTCCCATTATATTCACTCTACACAGATTAAGGGGCCAGCAAATATTGAGATAGACATTTGAAAGAACTGAAAAGAAATTCAAGGACAAAAGAGATGGGACTTCACTGCCTGATCTTTTCCTCCTACTTTCTGTCCTCCCCCAAATAAAGTGGTCTTCAGTATAAACTTAAACCTGAATTTTTTTATTGAGATATAAGTCACATACCATGAACTCACCATTTAAAAACATATTCAGTGTGAATTCACATATATTCACAAAGTTGTGCAACCATCTCTACTATTTAATTCCAGAACATTTTTTATCGTCCCAAAGTGCAAGGGCACGCCAGTTAGCAGTCCCTCCCCATTCCTTCCCCACCTGCACGTGCAACTGCTAATCTGTTCTCTGGTTCTGAGGACTTGACTATTCTGGACATTTTGTATAAACGGAATTATGTTTAAATGGAATGGAAGTAAGTACAATAGGTGACCTTTTGTGTGTAAGCCTGAGTCATTTTATAGAAGAAAAAAAATTGCAGGTAACTTCTTAAATGCCTAAGAAATGACATTTTGAGTTGTGGGCGGGGTCTTATCTTCCGGCTGTTACCTGATCTCCCCCGCCCCGCTAGCAGGTGCTTGCATGGAATTCTGGAAATGCGGCTCTGCAGTGGAAGCCCTGCTGCGCTCCCAGCCACAGTCCTTCTGCAGAATCACTGCCACATCCTCACATCCCCACCCGTGGTCCCTTCCACGTGTGGCCTCGGTACTGGACCCTGTGCTCTGTGGGGAGGAGTCGTTGGGTAACTCGTTGTCCTGGGCAAAGAAGTATTCCAAAGGGGGCACTGTCGGAAATTGTGACAACTTCTTACACACAGTAAAACCGAGACAGATAATTCCTGTGGCTTCACGCCAAGCTGTGGTTTTTAAGAAAGGGGCAGGTTATTTCCGAGACATACTATGTGGTACCAATTTGTGCAGCTTGCCACTGTGAAGGTTTCAACAGACCACTGCTCAAAGAAGAGACATATTCATAATTCCAGAATTCATAGCAAAAATAAGGGACTGCATGGAGTGGCACAAACGGGCTATGCTGTAATTTCTTCTCCTCCGCTTCAGTGAGTGTTCTCATCGGGCATTCTAGTCACTAACAAACATCAAGGCATTGCCTCTGTTGTTGCTGCAATCTTACTTAAGGAAATGCGTCTGGATGTAAAACACTGTTCTGCTGCTTTGCTGCAAAACAAATTGTGTCTTATTGAAGTTGCCCATTTGGCAGTTGGCAAACGGTTTCTATAAACCAATGACATCCCTAGGTGCGATGTTTTTCTGGAGTTTCACAGTGTGTGCTAAAGGCAGTGAGGCCTTTGAGCAACAATTGAGGAAGCTGAGGTACTGCATATCCAGGAACGTAGACCTCCTGCAAACAGTGGGCCCAGTGCGCCTGTGGTTCCCTCCTAAAGAAAACCTGCCAGAGCAGAGGTTCGGAAAGTGCCTCCTGGACCAGCAGTACCTGCGTCACTGGGAACTACTTACAATGCAGAATGTCAGGTCTTCTGGACTGGCCACACCAGACGGTCTTGGGTAGGACTCAGGCACCTGGGCAGATTAAGACGTTCACATGTGAACGCTTCCTCAAGTTTAAGAACCATACTTCTGGAATTTTACAACTGGATGATTCGTCAATGCCAGGGATTTGTGTAACAGGGACCCAAGATCACAATAAAGTTGTCTGTTATCAGGAGCATCAGGCATTTTCAAGACGACGTGGGATGCAGTGGGTGACTGGTGACCCCCAAACATACGTCGACAATCGGGAAATGACCAGTGTGACCTACTTTGGAAAAATGATTTGTGCAGATGTAACTAAGTTAGACATCCTGTGATAAGAACATCACAGACTCTCTAGGTGGGTCCTTAATCCAGTAACAAGTGCCCTTACTGGAGACATGAAGGAGAAGCTGGGAGCAGAAGACACATGAAGGTGAAGACGGAGGCAGGAGTGAGGACGAAGACGGAGGCCGGAGTGAGGACGGAGACGGAGGCCAGAGTGAGGGTGAAGACGGAGGCCGGAGTGAGGATGAAGATGGAGGCCGGAGTGAAGGTGAAGATGGAGGTCGGAGTGAGGATGGAGACAGAGGCCAGAGTGAGAATGAAGATGGAGGTCGGGGTGAGGATGAAGACGGAGGCCAGAGTGAGGATGAAGACGGAGGTCGGGGTGAGGATGAAGATGGAGGCCAGAGTGAGGATGAAGATGGAGGCCGGAGTGAGGATGGAGACAGAGGCCGGAGTGAGGATGAAGATGGAGGCCAGAGTGAGGATGAAGATGGAGGCCGGAGTGAGGATGAAGATGGAGGCCAGAGTGAGGATGAAGACGGAGGCCAGAGTGAGGATGAAGATGGAGGCCGGAGTGAGGATGAAGATGGAGGTCGGGGTGAGGATGGAGACAGAGGCCGGAGTGAAGGTGAAGACGGAGGCTGCAGTGAGGGTGAAGATGGAGGCCGGAGTGAGGATGAAGATGGAGGCCGGAGTGAGGATGAAGATGGAGGCCGGAGTGAGGCTGAAGATGGAGGCCGGAGTGAGGATGAAGATGGAGGCTGGAGTGAGGATGAAGATGGAGGCTGGAGTGAGGCTGAAGATGGAGGCTGGAGTGAGGATGAAGATGGAGGCTGGGGTAAGGATGAAGATGGAGGCTGGAGTGAGGATGAAGATGGAGGCTGGAGTGAGGATGAAGATGGAGGCTGGAGTGAGGATGAAGATGGAGGCTGGAGTGAGGATGATGAAGGCTGGAGTGAGGATGAAGATGGAGGCTGGAGTGAGGATGAAGATGGAGGCTGGAGTGAGGATGAAGATGGAGGCTGGAGTGAAGGTGCTGATGGAGGCTACACCCTCTGTCTTCAGAGGGTCCCTGGCTACACTAGTAGGTAGCATTTTATAACTAACACCCTATGGGATGAAAACCCTGTTCCCAGGGTCACTGTATGCAAAGGAGCCTGGCACACCTAATCTCAGATGAATCCAGGTCAAAGCTGAGCCCCAGGTGTTTGAGGTCCTTTGCTGCAGAGTCCCTGACCCAGGTGTCAGCCCATAGCCTTTCCTGATGCCAGCAGGGATATCATCTCCACTTGGAATCCACAGAAATCATCAGGACAGTAAGTTCAACATAGAAAGGTCTGCCTTGATACCATCCAGTCTTCTGTCAGAGTGGTGGGCTTTCCCAACCACTCCACGCCACATGTTCCCTGGAAGGTAACATGGAGTCCCTCAGGCTCCAGTGCATAATGGCCTACTGAGGCTCCCAGGAATTCTGCCATAACGAACTCCGTTTCCTTTGACTAACTTAGTATTTCCCAATCTTGCATGGAGACAGGGCATCTCACCCAGAACTGTTAGCATCTCACAAGACAGGAAGGTTCTCTGGAACACAGAGACATGGTGGGATTATGCTGCTTGTTTATAATTGGCCAAGCAGGTGAAAAGATGCATGCAGCTGCAGAGAGTGTCTTTAATCTTGTATTATTTCATGGTGCCAAACATCAATATAGAAACCCGGGTTATTAGCCCAAAAGTTTGCAGGAACACAGAGCCCCACCCATCCTGAGCCATCTATGTCAAGAGCCACTGGGTATGTAAAGGTATCTCCTGCAGGACCTACCTGCAGGTCTCTTGGGGAAGCACCATGGCTGTCAGCAGTGTTTCTTTCATCAGAATAACTCTAAGCTACCCCCAGACTGCAGCCAGCAAGAGCCGTTTGATTTTCAGGGAACTGAGAATGCTGCTTTTTGCTCCCAACTAAATATTTCCAAATTTCTGAACATTCCTAGAAATTTGACTTCAGAACATCCTTTTTTTGGTGAGCTTTTATTTTATTTATATTATTCAACAAGCACTTATGGAGTGCTGACTTCAGACCAGCCACCATCTAAATAGCTTGGGATATCAATTCATCCAATCTTCTACATGGCCCTAGCGTGTGAATTAACATTATTCACATTTTATAGATGAGAAGACTGAAGCACAGAGAAGTCAAGTGACTTGCCCAAGACCACACAGCAAGGAAGTATTAAAGTCTGTATTACACCCAAGCAGTCTCACCCCAGGCTCTGTGCGCCCAAGCATGATACTATGCAGTCAGTGCTGTTTTTCGCTTAGAGGCCACCTCACATTTTAATCCCCCCTAGCAAACATAACTTTTTAAGCTCCTATCTTACATATTTCTGTCTTTTTTCATAGCTATGCTTAGGGCTAGGAGAAGAGCTTGACAACCTCCTCCCATTTGGTTCAGAAGAAGGAAGATCAAGATTCAGGTCACGGCCATCATTGATTGTTTAAGCAGCAACCAGGGGCCATCTGTGCTTCCACTTCTCTAAATTAATGCCTTAAGGTCTTGGCCAAAGAGACCACAACACAAATACATCCGGAAGGAAAACAATGGTGAGAATTTAAAACACGAGTTCACCATTGAGGGAAGTAAAAAAATTCCTCTTTAAAGTTGCCTTTCTTGTTAAAGAATAAATCGTTAAGTGTGCTAATAACTCTTTGTTAAACACTATCCTATGTAGCTGTTAGATGCGCCATGCTTACAGGCATGTAGTATTTTCTATGTCCTTGTACTTTAACCAAGACATCTGTGCTGGACCTGCTCACAGGCATGTCCCAGCTCTCCAGTACTTTTACCTGTTTAGAAAAGTTTTAAGTTGTTAGCCAATTGGGTTTTAGTTTAAATTGTGAGGTCTGGCTCCAGCCAATGGAAATCAGACACAGCAGTAAGGACGACCCCAAATGCATACGGGATAAATATGTCTGCTTTTCCTTTGTTCATTGTACTGTCATGGCAAGACGGCTAGAGAGGGCACCCTTCCTGCCGTCCAGGAAGTAAAAATTGCTTTGCTGAGAGATCCTTTGGGATACTTGTGGCATTTAGTGGATAGAGGCCAAGGGATGCTGGTAAACATCCTACAATACAGAGGAGAGCACCCTTAACACAGTCCTTTGATTAAAAATACCAAGAGTGCCAAGGTTGAGAAACCCTGGTTTAAAGACGTTTTGTGACATGATCTATGAAAGAAGAATGAAAGTACAGAAAACATGCATAGCTCAGGGCAGGGATAGGCAAAGTATAACTCATGGGCCAAAAGCAGCCTGCTGATTGTGCGTGTAAATAAAGTTTTATTGGCACAGCACACTCGTTTTTAATGTACTGTGTAAGGCAGAGGTGAGTAGTTGCAAGAAAGGCCACCTGGCCTGCAAAGATGGAAATATTTACTATTTTGCTCTTTATACTAAGAAAAAGTGTGCAGACGCCTGATGTAAGAGCCCACCAAAACTTGAACGCATTCCTCTTGCATAGTAAATTCGACTGAACAAAATATGGTTATTTCTCATATGTGCAACTGAGTGTAGTTCATGTATCACTGGAATCTGATTGGCTCTTTAGTGTGTATGCGATCGATCCATGCTGGTTTTATGAACTGGATTATTTCTCTACATCCTCTTCCCCACCATCCTTTCCTGAATATTTTCCTCCCAAATTAGCAATGGTTGGAAAATTGGCTCCAGTAAAGACTGAGAGGCAGCAGGGTAGACCACAGAAAAGCAGGTGATTAGCAAGGATGAGAAGATCCTTCTGCCACTGCCTGAGCTACAGAACAAAAGGAAGTCAACTCAGCCACACTGCAAACTGGTCTTGGAATGACAGGGAATTCAGAGGGCATGCAACAAATGCCTCTTTGCTGTCAGAGTTCACTGGTTGAAAATCGTCCATCATAAGCCAGAAAGGATGGTGAGTCGGCCAGCCACTTTCTCTGCCTCACTGGCTGACCCTTCCAGTTCTCATCGCCAAGCAAAAATGAAATAAGGGCCATGCGGTCCTGCCATCCACATTCCACTCTTGCTTTTCAGAAGCTCGTCCACTTGGAACAGGAAACTTCACATCAGTGGTGTTCAAATAGGGGTTGCAAGCTATTTGGAATCAGATTAGAGGGCGTCATGCAGTCTTTCGTAAGTAACGAAGGAGAACCCAGAAGCATCAGTTTGTCACATAAAGCAAAAGCAAATGTTGTTTTCTGAAACTGCATTCCAGATATAAACATATGTGTATGTGTATGTATATATGTGTATATATATGCATTTATGTGTGTGTATATGTACACATTTATGCATGTATATATGTATACACACATATATTTGTGTGTGTGTGTGTGTATATATATATATATATATATACACATAAAAGCATACATACATATAAATGTGTACAAGCATATAAAAGTGAATGTTGTGGCCACGTGCAGTGGCTCATGCCTGTAATCCAGGACTTTAAGATGCCAAACTGTGTATATCTCTCAAAATTAGGAGTTTGAGATCAGCCTGGGCAACACAGCCAAACCCTGCATCTACCAGAAATACAAAACAATTAGCTGGGTGTGGTGGTGCATGCTTGTAGTCCTAGCTACTTGGGAGGCTAAGGTGGGAGGATCACCTGAAACCAGAAGGTTGAGGTGGCAGTGAGCCATGCACTCCAGCCTGGGCAGCAGAGTGAGATCCTGTCTCAAAAAAAAAAAAAAAAAAGCATGCTGTACGACTCTATGATATAACTTGTTTTGTGCACTCACGCTCATATATATGATCTGAGTCATAAAGTAAAATGTATCTCTGTGTATGATCAAAAATGGAAACCTTGCTTTAAATACTGTCTTTATTATCTGAGATGCCAGAACTGTCTGTAAATGGCTTAGGCTGCCGGACAGAATTAGGAAATCAGAGAGAACTGTTTCCATTTCCTCCTATGATGAAAACATCCTAAATGATTCCTTTTGCTTCCCCTATGAGTTTGATGAAACTTCAACCGGGGGTATGTTTGCACCAGGGATGAGGTGAATTCTTTGTGTTTCGAAGACCTAAGAAACAGAAGAGTTAGGGAGCTAGAAGGAAACGTAGGGAAAAAAAAAGTCCAATGTTTCCCACATGGAGTCTCTTCTATGATTTTTGTTAGAACCATGACGGATATACTATTATTTAATATTTTAAACTGATTTTTTAAAATGTTGTCTTAAGTAGGAATATCTGTACTATGGCCCATTTGATGTGATGGTGTTTTAGTATTTTCCTAATACATATTCAACTAAACTCATTATTATATAAATAAAAAAGTTAAAATATACCTCCTAACATTAGTGGTACGCATGAGGCATTTTGGGAAATCCTGACTTTGCCAAACCCTCTCATGTCATTCTCCACCTTAGCAGTCAGAGAGATTTTTTTAAAAGTAAATTTGGCCCCTTACCCATAACTTCCTCATGCTCTAAGGAGAAAGTCTAACCCCCCCCCATCCTCCCTGCACACCCCTCAGTAGGACTTCAGGCTGTGCCTCTAACTCCCGTCATCCTTGTCACCCAGGGTTGGTGTTCCCTCTGGACTGCGAACACCCCACAACTAACGCCTTCCCTTTGCTCGACCCTTATTCGCTGAGGCCAACACTGCTGAGCTTCAGCACTGATCAGACATCATCACCAGATACTTCTCTGCCCTCTGACTCCCTAGGGTGCCGGATTCCCATCACCTCCGGAGTGATTCTCCTGCACACTTCATCACAGACCACATGTTTGTCATAGGTTCACACACTGTGTGACCATCTGATCGATGCCCCTCTCCTCCACTGGACTGTAAACCTCATGAGGGTGGGCAGCATCCTGGTATAACACATGATGGGCACACATCAAATGTTTGTTGAATGAATGAATGAGTAGGCGGATGGACAGATGCTGGTGCCTGTTTAGCAGATGGGGAACCAGAATGGTGAGAACGGAGGGAGGCTTGCTCCAGATGCAGCTGATCGGAAGCTGACCACTATTAGGGCTCTAGTCTGAGCTCTTCATCCTGCTTCCTCCCCCATGCTCCATTCTTGCAGAAACCTACAGCGCATTTACCCAAATAATCCCAGACCATATTCCCAATGAGCCCCACGCCAGTGCTGGGGTCCCTGCTTCCTTTATCACTGCCGTTAGGATCCAAAATCTGGACCTGACCCCTGCTACTGAGAGACCTAGAGGCCAACGTGGAGCAGATTTGCTCCAATTCCTGGAATAACAACCACAAATGGAATAAAAGAAAACACAACAAAACAGCTCAGCTGGCTCACAATCAGCCGCAAATATCAGCTTATCATTAGCCACCTCGTTAAAATATAAACTAATCTAATTCAATCATTTAAACAACAGTCCAAGCCAGCACAGCCATTATCATCAAAAACTCCATAATGCTCACTCTCCACAAGACATGGCCATTTGGCATTTTTATTAAGAATATGAATTTCACGCTGGGATGGAGAAGAAAATCTCTGGCAGCGGCCGTTCTCCCGTTGTTCCTACGTGCCAATAGCATCTCTGTTAATTTCCCAAAGCAAGCAGGGAAGAAACCAGCCCAACACACCCGGACTGAGATGACGGTGCATGTAAATAGTGCAGAAGGAGGATTTTTCTATCAAATTAGCAACATGTCTCATGTTGGACTATGAAGGCCGTGAGCTCCCAATTCCATGGGAGGTTTCAACTGTCCCTGCTTGTGCATCCTGGGCTTCTAGCTGCTGCACATCTGACCTTCACCTGAAAGTCCCTCTTCCTTATGATGTTGAAATCCTACTCCTTCCACAAGTGCTAGCTCAAAACCTCAGCAAAAGTCCTTCTCAGCTGTACCAGGAAGGAGAAAGACCTCCCCTCAGCAGACTTGCAGCTTTATGTCTTCCCCTTTGAAGCCAAGTGTCAGGGCTCCAAACCTGAATGTCTAAGGGGACGAGGACAGGTCATATAAAGAAGTGTAGCTGGCCAGGTGCGGTGGCTCACACCTGTAATCCCAGCACTTTGGGAGACCGAGGTGGGTGGATCACTTGACCCTAAGAGTTCAAGATCAGCCTGGGCAATATGGTGAAACCCCATCTCCACAAATAAAAACAAAAATTAGCCAGGCGTGGTGGCACATACATGCAGTCCCAGCTACTCAAGAGGCTGAGGCAGGGGGATGGCTTAGGCCCTAAAGGTTGGGGCTGCAGAGAGCTGGGATTGTACCACTGTACTCCAGCATGAGCTATAGAAGACACAGTGAGACCTTGTTTCAAAGGAAGAAAGTGTAGCCCTCCAGGGTGAGAAAGTCACGCGCTGGTGGAACCACCGGGCTGTATTTGGCTGTAAGCAGCCCATTATTCTAAATTGCCGTAAGTAGTCAGAAAGCCCAACTTTCAAACGAAAAGTTTAAATGCTGGCCACTAAATGAGTAAAATGTAAATTTATATAAGCCAAACAAAACATGCCTGCAGGTCAAACCGAGCCAATGGCCGCCGCTTTTCTCCCCTCTATTCTGGGGTTTTGCTGACCCTCCTGCATTCTCTCCAAGGGCAGCTTGGATCCTTGGGTTTGTCACCCCCAGAGGGAAGTCATTTGTTCCCGTGCTCTCCTCTCCACGAGGTTGGCTAGTTCTCCACTGTGGCCACGGCATCGCGATCTCGCTTCTGGGCCCTTCTCCCACGTTGAATTCCACCTCCCCATCCTGTTCTGTCTTTATTTAAAATTTTGATATATGGTTTATTTGCATTAATTTTAAAATTTCAAAAATATTTTAGTCTCATGCAATATTTACTTTACCATGGAGGCTTTTGGAGGCCCCTTCAACCTCACACCCAGTGCTTCACCTGCCTTCCCTCATCCCCGGGCATCCTGTCACCTGTGCCATCCTCATTTCCATGGACACACCCTCATCACAGCCCTGCTGTGGGACAATGAGCAGCCGGCTAACTGAGCATCCCGTGCCGCAGTCCAACAGCTGAGGGCTCGCATGCACATAGTCAGGTTCTGCACCTTAACTATGGCATGCTACTGCCAAGCTTGCAGGCGTTATTTTGGCCCTTGAGACCCTCCCGCCACACCCAAGCAGAGTCTCACTTTAGTGCTTGAGAGGGCAGGCCTGGGTCCAGGATGGAATGGGACAGGAAGCTCCAGGCAGGCCCTCACCGCGTGCCTAGCAGAACAGACTGTGCTGGTGTCACCTGGGTGGATGCCTCGCTGCGGACAGTGCTGGATGTGTCGTGAGTATCTGTCATATGAATAAAGAAATGAAGAGGCCGGGCGCAATGGCTCAGTCTGCAATCCCAGCATTTTGGGAGTGGAGGTGGGTGGATCACCTGAGGTCAGGAGTTTGAAACCAGTCTGGCCAGCATGGTGAAACCCGGTCTCTACTAAAAATACAAAAAATTAGCTGGGCATGGTGGCAGGTGCCTGTAATCCCAGCTGCTTGGGAGGCTGAGACTGTAGGATTGCTTGAACCCGGGAGGTAGAGGTTGCAGTGAGCCGAGATTGCGCTGTTGCACTCCAGGCTGGGTGACAGAGAGAGACTCTGTCTGATAAAAAAAAAAAAAAAAGAAAGAACAATCAGGATGGTGAACAACTTATTTTGTGTGGGCGTCTCCTTAGCAGGGGTTTAAAGAAGAAGACATTTGGAGGGAGGACACAGAAACTCACCTGACACTGCTTACAGGCTGCCAAGCATGGGAGGCTGTCTCTTGGGACATGACTGCAGAAAGCACACCCAAGCCTGGGAAACGGGAAATTCCTCCTGGCCCTCTCTGCTCCTCCTCTCCCCACTCTGTGTCTGCTCTGTCCTCTCCCTCATCTGTGTTCACTCTGGCCTGTGCACCACTCACCGTGTCCCTAAGTGGTGCCTGAGGCCCTCACGCTCACACAGCCTCGCAGGTCTGCGCTCCTCATCTGTGCTACGTTTTGTATTCTATTTTCTTTTCTTTCTTTTCTTTTTGTTTGAGAAGGGTCTTGCTCTGCTGCCCAGGCTAGAGTGCAGTAGTACAATTAGAGCTTACTCAAGCCCAAACTCCTGGACTTGAGAGGAGACAGCCTCCTGTCTCAGCCTCCTGAGCAGCCGGGACCACAGACAGGCATGTGCTACCCTGTCTGGCTATTTACTTACTTATTCATTTTTTATAGAGGTGGGGGTCTCAAATGTGTTTCCCAGGCTGGTCTCAAACCATCCTCCTGGCCTCAAGTGATCCTCCTGCCTCAGCCTCCCAAAGCCTTGGATTACAGATGTGAGCCAACATGCTACATTCTATTTTCAAATGCCCTAAGAGGAGACGGGGTCAGCCCAGTCTGCGTGGATCACCTGCTCCTGGTCTATCAGCTAAGATACAGGGGCCTGGCTCAGGCTCAACATCACCAGGGGGTGGGCAGGACCAACTGCAGAGCACGCAGGGGAGAAAGGGATGTCCAAGGCCGTCCGTGCCTCACCGGTGTTTCAGTCCTGACGAGTGTTACCCTGGGAAGCACTATTTAAGGCACGTGCTCCCTTCGCTCATGAAGGGTGGTCTCCAAGCCTGCAGTGGAGGAGAGATCAAGGACACTAATGACTCACAATGGAATGAGGAAGTGTGGCCTGAACTGACATCAGGACATCATGAGTTGTCTGGACAGAACTTAGCACGGTAGACGCTGTTGGCCGATCCCCACACACAATTTCTGGTCTCCTCCCTTGTCTGTTGAAATACCTGTGTTATAGAGGGGAGGGTCAGCTGCTGGAGAAAGGAAATGGCAGAGTGTCGGTGGTTTACATGATACAGGTTTATTTATGATTGCACATGAATCCAAGGTGGGCCCATGGCCGGGGGCTGGTCTCCTGCACGTGGCCATTGACTGGCATCTTGGAGTCTGCCCACTCTGTAGGGCCTCAGTGTCCTCTGTATCCAGCCACAGATAACGAGAGAGGCCGTAGGGAAGGCATGTAAACGGAGCACAGAAGCAACGCAAGCCAGCTCAGCTCACACCAGATGGACAAGAGCCAGTGCGTATCTCACGGCATGCTGAGCTGTGAGAGGACGAGGGAATACTGGCTCTGGCTGGGCAGGCCCTTCCAGGCACAGGCTTCACTAAGAAAAGGGAAGCATGAGTTTTTGGTAAACCACCATCCCTGCCATCACAGATGCTGAAAGAACAAAGTACCAACTTCTCCAGCTTCCACAGCAAGAGGATGAGGCCGTGTGATATAACTGCGGTTGGTTGTACATAATTGGAAGGGGCCAGAAGACCTCCAGGCTAGCTTTTGCTTTTCTGATAAGAGGAAAATCATAGCTTCAGCCAGCATGTCTCCTCTCCTCCTGCTGGAATGTCAGCTTGGCATCTGTAGCAGCCGTCTGCAGCCATGAGGCAGAGACCAAATGCATGGCAGATAAAAAGAATCAAAGACCAGACAGGGCTGCGCTGTTCATCTGGGCATCCCTACCTCCAGGTGTATTGATCCACCAGGAAAACGGCCCGCTATTTGCTTAAGTTCCTGTGATTGGGAGTTCGGGTACTTGCAGCCAACAGCATTCCTAACTGTTGCACCCACACTGGGGCTCTCGTTTCCTTTCTCTTCCTCCAAAACAGGTATTATAGACTTCGTCAAGGTTACAGGCATTCCTTTCTGTGGCTCATACACATATGGGCCTGTGGACATTTTTGCTCCCTGCTACTGATTTAGGGACTTTGGTAAGTTTCTAAATGAATGAAAAGAAAAAAAAAATGAAACAAGAAGTGATCAAAGGTTAGAATCTGGCTTTCCTTGAGAAGGAAGAGTCGCAGAAGTCCTGGTGATCAAAGGTTAGAATCTGGCTTTCCTTGAGGAGGAAGAGCCACAGAAGGCCTGGTGATCAAAGGTGAGAATCCGGCTTTCCTTCAGGAGGAAGAGCCACAGAACGCCTGGTGATCAAAGGTGAGAATCCGGCTTTCCTTCAGGAGGAAGAGCCACAGAAGGCCTGGTGATCAAAGGTTAGAATCCGGCTTTCCTTCAGGAGGAAGAGCCACAGAAGCCTGGTGATCAAAGGTTAGAATCCGGCTTTCCTTCAGGAGGAAGAGCCACAGAAGCCTGGTGATCAAAGGTTAGAATCCGGCTTTCCTTCAGGAGGAAGAGCCACAGAAGGCCTGGTGATCAAAGGTGAGAATCCGGCTTTCCTTCAGGAGGAAGAGCCACAGAAGGCCTGGTGATCAAAGGTGAGAATCCGGCTTTCCTTCAGGAGGAAGAGCCACAGAAGGCCTGGTGATCAAAGGTGAGAATCCGGCTTTCCTTCAGGAGGAAGAGCCACAGAAGTCCTGGTGATCAAAGGTGAGAATCCGGCTTTCCTTCAGGAGGAAGAGCCACAGAACGCCTGGTGATCAAAGGTGAGAATCCGGCTTTCCTTCAGGAGGAAGAGCCACAGAAGGCCTGGTGATCAAAGGTTAGAATCCGGCTTTCCTTCAGGAGGAAGAGCCACAGAAGCCTGGTGATCAAAGGTTAGAATCTGGCTTTCCTTCAGGAGGAAGAGCCACAGAAGCCTGGTGATCAAAGGTTAGAATCCGGCTTTCCTTCAGGAGGAAGAGCCACAGAAGGCCTGGTGATCAAAGGTGAGAATCCGGCTTTCCTTCAGGAGGAAGAGCCACAGAAGTCCTGGTGATCAAAGGTGAGAATCCGGCTTTCCTTCAGGAGGAAGAGCCACAGAACATCTGGTGATCAAAGGTTAGAATCTGGCTTTCCTTCAGGAGGAAGAGCCACAGAAGGCCTGGTGATCAAAGGTGAGAATCCGGCTTTCCTTCAGGAGGAAGAGCCACAGAAGGCCTGGTGATCAAAGGTGAGAATCCGGCTTTCCTTCAGGAGGAAGAGCCACAGAAGTCCTGGTGATCAAAGGTGAGAATCCGGCTTTCCTTCAGGAGGAAGAGCCACAGAACGCCTGGTGATCAAAGGTGAGAATCCGGCTTTCCTTCAGGAGGAAGAGCCACAGAAGGCCTGGTGATCAAAGGTTAGAATCCGGCTTTCCTTCAGGAGGAAGAGCCACAGAAGCCTGGTGATCAAAGGTTAGAATCTGGCTTTCCTTCAGGAGGAAGAGCCACAGAAGCCTGGTGATCAAAGGTTAGAATCCGGCTTTCCTTCAGGAGGAAGAGCCACAGAAGGCCTGGTGATCAAAGGTGAGAATCCGGCTTTCCTTCAGGAGGAAGAGCCACAGAAGTCCTGGTGATCAAAGGTGAGAATCCGGCTTTCCTTCAGGAGGAAGAGCCACAGAACATCTGGTGATCAAAGGTTAGAATCTGGCTTTCCTTCAGGAGGAAGAGCCACAGAACGCCTGGTGATCAAAGGTGAGAATCCGGCTTTCCTTCAGGAGGAAGAGCCACAGAAGGCCTGGTGATCAAAGGTTAGAATCCGGCTTTCCTTCAGGAGGAAGAGCCACAGAAGCCTGGTGATCAAAGGTGAGAATCTGGCTTTCCTTCAGGAGGAAGAGCCACAGAAGGCCTGGTGATCAAAGGTTAGAATCCGGCTTTCCTTCAGGAGGAAGAGCCACAGAAGCCTGGTGATCAAAGGTGAGAATCCGGCTTTCCTTCAGGAGGAAGAGCCACAGAACGTCTGGTGATCAAAGGTGAGAATCTGGCTTTCCTTCAGGAGGAAGAGCCACAGAACGCCTGGTGATCAAAGGTGAGAATCTGGCTTTCCTTCAGGAGGAAGAGCCACAGAAGGCCTGGTGATCAAAGGTTAGAATCCGGCTTTCCTTCAGGAGGAAGAGCCACAGAACGCCTGGTGATCAAAGGTGAGAATCCGGCTTTCCTTCAGGAGGAAGAGCCACAGAAGGCCTGGTGATCAAAGGTTAGAATCCGGCTTTCCTTCAGGAGGAAGAGCCACAGAACGTCTGGTGATCAAAGGTGAGAATCCGGCTTTCCTTCAGGAGGAAGAGCCACAGAAGGCCTGGTGATCAAAGGTTAGAATCTGGCTTTCCTTCAGGAGGAAGAGCCACAGAAGGCCTGGTGATCAAAGGTGAGAATCTGGCTTTCCTTCAGGAGGAAGAGCCACAGAAGCCCGGTGATCAAAGGTGAGAATCCGGCTTTCCTTCAGGAGGAAGAGCCACAGAAGCCCGGTGATCAAAGGTGAGAATCCGGCTTTCCTTCAGGAGGAAGAGCCACAGAAGCCTGGTGATCAAAGGTGAGAATCTGGCTTTCCTTCAGGAGGAAGAGCCACAGAACGTCTGGTGATCAAAGGTTAGAATCCGGCTTTCCTTCAGGAGGAAGAGTCACAGAAGTCCTGGTGATCAAAGGTGAGAATCCGGCTTTCCTTCAGGAGGAAGAGCCACAGAAGTCCTGGTGATCAAAGGTGAGAATCCGGCTTTCCTTCAGGAGGAAGAGCCACAGAAGGCCTGATCTTTTCATGTCTTCACCGTGGTGAAGTTTCATTTCTAAAAAATTATTTAGCTTGTCTACTTCACATTACAAACAATTCGGGAAAACCAAAAATAAACACACACGAACTGCAAGGGAAAACCGTCAAATAGGGAAATAGAAGTCTGACGGCGACGCTGTTTCTCCGGGGATCATTTCAACCGCCTGCTGTAAGTTGTTTTCTCTTCCTCAGCTCTGCTGAGACCTCCACTGTCTCCCCACTGGAATCCAGTCTTTGAAAGTCTCCACCAAGGGCTTATCTCTGATGCTGGCATGTGCTGCCCAGTTCCAAGACTTACTGCAGACAGAAGAATTCTCAGTGGCTCCCAGTGAATGTAAACTTCATGAGCCACTCACCTGGCTGATGACTGACCACTTATTGCATGTCAGGGGTGTGTGAGGGCCTGGGCGAGCCAGGACACCACAGGCCCAAGGGGGCTCAGGGGGAACACAGAAAACGTTCTTATAAGGTCATGACCTGGGTGCCCAGGGGAAGGTGAGAGGGTCTTGCATCATCGGCCCTTTCAACAATGGGAAATCTTTGGAAAGTTTTAAGTAGGAGGAGTTGGACTACTGTGATTTATGTTGTATAAAAATTTCTCTGGATGCTGAGAAGAGATGGATGGTGGAATGGAGATGAAGCCAAAGAAAGCATCTGGTGGTGTCGTGGCTGTCAAGGGATGAGGCCCAGCTAAGGGGGCTGTGGGAGAGGGGAAGAGCTGGGGACAGAGCTGGGAATATTCTGGAATGGAGTCACAGCACAGTATGACCAATGAAAGGGGATACTTCTAGCACGACTCGTGGGCTTAGGGCCTGGCATTTACTGAGATGAAGAAAACTTGAGTGTAAATTGCTGAACTTTCTGTTGTGGGATGGGTTCGGGCAGGGAGAGTGGGTGGACAGTGGATGGTGGGCCTGGCTCAGTTCATGTGGCTGGAGATGAACGGCAGACACACAGATGTAAATGCCAAGTGTGAGGCTGGATTTACAGGACAGGAGCAGAGGGGCGGCCAAGGCGGGTGGACCACCTGAGGTCAGGAGTTCGAGACCAGCCTGACCAACATGGAGAAACCTCATCTCTACTAAAAACATAAAATTAGCTGGGCATGGTGGCACACACCTGTAATCCCAGCTACTAGAGGGGCTGAGGCAGAAGAAACGCTTAAACCCAGGAGGTGGAGGTTTCAATAAGCTGAGATCGTGCCATTGCCTGGGCAACAAGAGAAAAAAAAAAAAAAAAAAGGAAAAAAGAAAGACAGACTCCCTACCAGGCCCAGCCTATGTTTCCAATCTTCCTTCTTCCCTCTCTCCCTCTCACTGTCAACCCTCTAGCCGCAATGATCTTCCTGTCTTTGAATACACCTAGCGTGTTCCCCTGGCAGGGGCTTTGCATCTGCCATTCTCTCCATCTGGTCCACTTGATTGGACCTTGGTCTTCACATGACTAGACCCCTCCTAGTATTCACATTCTGCTCAGATGTCACCTGCTCAGGAAGGACTCCTCTGACAACCCGGTCCTAAGTCACTCCCATGACCCGGCTTTCTTGTCTTTAGTGGTGGCTGAAAGTATCTTATGTCTGTATCTGTTTGGTGACTTATGGTATGGTTTTTGCTACTGGCATATAAACTCCTGGCTCCAGCGAGAAAGGATCCCTGGACTGTCTCATTCACAGAAGCGCCGTAAGGGAATGAAATACTAGCGGCTGCTCAGCAGATCCGCGCTGATCAAGAGAAAGGCTTACACAGATATCACAGGCACTGCCTTTGTTTCTTAAACACACAAGCACTTCTGTTTCTTAACGTCAACCACTGTATTTAATTCTGCTTTCATAAAAACAGATGCAAATGGGTGGGACGTGGTGGCTAATGCCTGTAATTATAGCACTTTAGGAGGCCGAGGCGGGCAGATCACCTGGAGTCAGGACTCCAAGACCAGCCTGGCCAACAAGGCAAATCCCTGTCTCTACTGAAAAATACAGAACTTAGCAGAGTGTGGTGGCGGGCACCTGTAATTTCAGCTACTTGGGAGGCTGAGGCAGGGAGAATTGCTTGAACCTGGGAGGCGGGGCTTGCAGTGAGCCAAGACTGTGCCGGTGCACTCCAGCCTGGGCAACAGAGCAAGACTCCGTCTCAGAAAACAAAGCAAACAAACAGATAAACACACACACACAAACAAAAACAGATGCGAAATGGAAGCTGTATTTATTCCCAGAGCTCTCAGGAAGCTGGACTGCAGAGCAAAGAAGGCGCCCACCTTCTGCTGAACACACAGCAAATGAGGCAGCTGCTCTGATCCGATGCTGTTTCCATCCCACTGCGCACTTAAGAGGCAACAGAAACCTTTGAGGTTAGAACGTGAGGTCGTTCAAATGGCGCTGAACTCTCTGCCTGCAAAGTCTTTTTACGAGCAGGTCCTAGGTGAGGAACTCCACCACCCCTGGAGAATGGAGTTCCGGAAAGCGGGTAAGCAAAGCGAAGGGAGAAGCGTCTGCAGGGGCTTTGATAGAGTGACACACCACCACCACATGTACCAACTCTGAATGAATTACTCAAAAAGTTTCCCTGGGCTGGGGGGGGGGGCACAGGCCTATGAAATCCTGACTTGCTGAACAATGGGGTGGGCTAGATTTTAACCCCATCATTCCCTCAAAGGAGGCAGCTGGAGCAGTGAACAACCTGTACAACTGTGCAGAGCTCCTGGAAATGAGGTACAATAAAAACTTGGCCTCACTTTTTAGGGGTCTCCTACTGACAGTCTTTAGGTCAAGTCCCTTTCTCAGACCATTTTCTTTTTGTTTTTGTGGGTGGAAGGGGGTGAGGTGGTGATCTGTATAGCGTTTCATGATAACTCAAAGTATTTGTAAATGTCTTCAGATGGGGCCTGTGTGCACTTATCGATGGTCCATAGATCCCCCCACCCCCTGCTCCTCGTTCATGACGCTACCCCAGGGCACAGTTCTATGGCCCTGGTCTGGGTTTGTGTGGCACCTGATCAGAACATGTAGATTTTAAAATGCCAACTGCCTCTTCTTCCCCTCTTTGAATTAATAGCTGCCAGGAGCAAACTGAGGTGCAAATCACACACAGAGAAGATAAATGGCTTTTTAATTTGGGTCACTGACAAGGTCAGCAATAGAACTCGGTGACTGTTATTATTTCTTTTCCTGCAAACCTGCCTATATTAACTTTCTTTTAAAAAGCAACACAAAGAAGTCCCAGGCCTCTGATGAACATACATCATTTTCCAATCAAGTCACTGTCCTAGGAAGCTGGGGGCTGCCTCTGGTCTGCTGTCCTTGCTCCTTGGTAAGGTTTCCATCAAGTATGACCCCACCCAGCTGCTGAGCTGGAGGGGGTTAGAACAAGAGTGTGCACGAGTCTCCCTGATCAAATATGGCCACATGGAAAGCAGCTGCCCCTCCCTGCAAACTTGCATTCATTGACCAACATCTGTAGCTTTGGCTTGGCCAACATCCATTTGCCCTTTTTCTGGTGACAACTTTTATTTTCTGCTGGGTAGCCATTGCTACTCAATGGGGTGGCAATGAGGGGCACTGCCGGGGGCACTGGGACTGGCCCCACTCTAGTTCTCGGGGTGAGTACAATACTCAAGCCAGGTAAAGCCACTCACAGGAACTGGTTCAGGAACAGCATGGACTTGGAGTCACCAGGAGCCAGTCCAAGACTTCGGCTTGAACAAGTGGATTTAATAAGTTGAAAAGACACGGGTCTGGATTTACTGGCGGCCCCTGGTTTCCCTGTAAGGAGAGGCTGCTTGAGAATGAAGCCGTCACAGAAAAAAGCAGGGGTGAGAGATGGGTCTAAAGGCAGTCTCAATGACGCTGTCATTAGCCTTGATCCAGCTATGCCTGAAGTTTGTTCTACTGCAGTTTTTATTTAGATGACTCAATTTACCCCTTCTCCTGTAAGCCAGCGGGATTTGGGTTTCTGTCACTTACAGGTGAGATAGTTCTAGCTATTTATTCTATCTCCCAAGCAGTTCTGTTCTGCAGAATTCACTGGGAAATCCCAGGAATCTCCAAATTTGTTAACTACTAATACGAACCCTTGTTACTTTTCAATCTGAGACTCCAGACTCTGCCCTCCCTGAACCTTCAGGCCTTATTTTTAACACTTGCTGAATAACACTCGGAGGTGCCAAGAGAATCTCAAATTCAGAAAAATCTAAGAGAGCATTCTTTACCTTCCCCTCAAAACCTGGTGTTTTGCTATTCTTATTTATAAATAGTGACACCACTATTATCCAGGAGAGAGAGAGACTTCAGAGTCATGCTCTGTCTTCTAACTCCTTTTAACTCTCACATCCTACCACAGCTTCTAGCAACTTCTAGCAACCAACAACCAAATCCTGGAGAGTCCACTTCCTCAGCCGCTCAAACCCGGGTCCTCTTCTCTACCCCAGCCACAGTGACCTGATTCAGGCCCTCCTGATCTCTCCCAGCATGGCCAGGCTCCTGAGGGAGGCTTTCCTATGGCCAGCAGTGCAGAACAAAGACTCTGGTTCATATTCATGGAACTTAGGTCCTTACTAACCCTGTGATGCAGGGTTCTCAATGGCTAGATTGTCTTACTAGTCAAATATGAAAATTAAATGTATGCAGAGAATGCTTACCTCCACCCCCCACTATTCCCCATTTTCTCTGAAGAGGCTGCTGGTCCAGTCTTCCCCTTCCCTGCCTCCTCCATGACTGCAGTGGGACCTTCTAAATCCAGTTGCAATAACCTGTTACTCTCCTGTCTAAAACCTCTGGTACTGCAGACTTCCAGTGGTCTCAATGATTTACCCTCCATTTCTTCTATAAGAAAAGAGCCTTTAATTTGTAGCTGGGCCACCTGGCCACTGGACTTAATGTCAATAAAAAACTACCTTCCCCAGGCTCCCTTGCAGACAGGTGTCTAACTCCGGAGATGTTGGTGGAAGTGGAAGAGGTGATGTGTAGATGGAGCTCTTGAAACTGTGACATGCCTGCATGGTGAATGTCTCTTCTGGACTCCCATTCAGTTTGCTTCATGTTGGTAGCTTGAAACTGCTGACGGTGGGAGTATTTACATCACGGAAATTGGCGAAAGCAACAAGTCAATCTCCCCTGCCCCCCAGCAGAGATCGGGTTGTTACACACTTACTGGGTTTAACGTGAAGGGGTGACCCTTCCTGTCCTGTTTCTCCTTCCCCGGGTGGGAAAAGGTACCTGGTGGCAGCCACTGGGCAAAGGGGACCATGTTCCAGGGACAATGGAGGAAGAATGAGAGGGACCCTGCATCCCCAGCACCATGAAGTGATCACACAACCCTAAACTGCTCACAGCTGCATAGTATGGGAGCAAGGAAGAGGAAATAAAATTAAGAACATTGTATTTTGTCCAGATCACTAAAATGTTTGGTTTCTGTTATAGCAGTTATTATAACATATGCTATGAGATGATATGTAATATACATCATTTTAGTGCTATAATTATATAGTTATAACACTAAGATATAAAATGAGATATTCTAATGATATCTACTGTATAGAAAATGAATTCCAGTATGTAATCAATCCACTAACTGTAACATCTCCCCACTGTGTACAACAGATATTTCAAAACGGGGTTCACTGCCAGGCTTTGTTTGGCTTATTCAGCATCATAAAAGCAAATCACTCAATTAAAATCGACATACTGCATTTTAAAAAGATGGAGTTTTGGCTTCTTAGGAGAAACAGAGATTTGACGACTTCCTCTGTCATGTGGCTGGCAGTGCAGAACAAGGACTCTGGCCCACATTCATTGAACTTAGATCCTTACTAACTGTGATCCAGGGCTTTCACTGACTGATCTCACACTTTGAAAGGCCAACGTGGGTGGAACACTTGAGCCCAGGAGTTTTCGACCAGTCTGGGCAACATGGTGAAATCTCATCTCTACCAAAAACACAAAAAATTAGCCGGGCATGATGGCAGGCACCTGTGGGCCCAGCTACCAGGGAGTCTGAGCTGGGAGAATCATTTGAGCCTGAAACACTGAGGCTGCAGTGAGCCTTGATGGCAGGCACCTGTGGGCCCAGCTACCAGGGAGTCTGAGCTGGGAGAATCACTTGAGCCTGAAACATTGAGGCTGCAGTGAGCCAATATAGAGCCACTGAACTGCAGCCTGGATGACAGAGTAAGACCTTTGCAAAAGAAAAAAAAAAAAAGAAAAAAGAAAAAAGAAAAAAGAAAGCTAATCAGACCACAGAATTAAGATCTGTGCATTTTAGCCGGGTGCCTGTAAATGGCTCAAGCCTGTAATCCCAGCACTTTGGGAGGCCAAGGCGGGTGGATCATGAGGTCAAGAGATTGAGACCATCCTGGTCAACATGGTGAAACCCCGTCTCTACTAAAAATACAAAAAATTATCTGGGCATGGTGGCGCGTGCCTGTAATCCCAGCTACTCGGGAGGCTGAGGCAGGAGAATTGCCTGAACCCAGGAGGCGGAGGTTGCGGTGAGCTGAGATCGTGCCATTGCACTCCAGCCTGGGTAACAAGAGCAAAACTCTGTCTCAAAAAAAAAAAAAAAAAAATCTGTGCATTTTAATGTAGTAAATTATGTCAGTAAAAATAAGGAAAAATAGGAAACATATGAAAATAACTGCTGATTCCATAAAGAAAGAAGGAAAAGAAAGAAAAGAAAGTCCATGCAAATCAAGTAAACATCTCTGAAGACTGCACTGGTTCTCAGACTTGGTCTTTGTATGTCTGCTGTCAAGATTCTGTGGCCTGAAAGAGCCCACGTGGTGTGTAGCCCACCATTCTCCCTCCGTGCAGGGCAGACACCGGCAATCAACATCCTCCTCTCTCCTTCACTCAGGCATGGCCTCAGAATCCTCCTCAACACATAATTCCAGGCATTTACTGCAAATAGAGCAAAGCTGAAGTATTTGCCATCTGGTAGTAGAAACGTGAGCTTCCAGAGTACAAGACTGAAATCTCATTTGTCTTTGTTTTATAAACACTTAACACAAGATCTGACACAGATGTTTTCTGAATCCATGCTGCAGTGAACTTCCTCTGTTGGGGCCACAGTCTGAGCTCACAGGAGCCCATCTGACCCCAGCCTCCCCCAGAGCCCGTAAGTCAGCATGGACTGCTGTGCCCTGGCCCACACCTGTTTGTCTTCATTTCCTTGGCTTTTATTTCCTAGGGCCAGGAGTGCACAACCTGTCATCTATAAACACCCATAAAATGGAGGTTGTGTTTACTTATCACCCACAGGACAAGATCATATGTTTCTATTATAATATGTTTCTAATATGTTTCTATTGCTGATCAAAATGACTTGTAGTGGGAAACCTGCTCTGCCCAGCAATGGGAGTAAGGCGCACTGTCTCGTGAGTATGTTTATGTTCACATAGGTATCTCAGTGGGGAAAAAGGTGTTTCTCACGATGAATAAGGCTGCTTCTCCCCATCCTGCCTACTGGTTTCCTTGCCATCTTTCAGGACCATGATGCAGCTTCGCTAGGTAAGGTGCACATATTCCCATCCTGAAGCTGAGCACAGACAGCTGGGCTACAAAGCACTCGCTTTCCTCCAACCTTCTCACTTCCGTTGCTTCTGAAATTAACCACCTCCTCTATGTGGGGAGAGCCTGGTCTCCAGTGAAACTGAATTCAGGTGGCAGACCCAGTCACTGCAGACCCACTTAATTGGATTTGACAGCCAAGATTTATTTGCCCAGCAGCTCTTTGCTTCAAACTGTAACCACACCTAAGACTCATCTTCTCTTGAGCTTGCTTGGAGTACCAAATATTCAGATTTTTCTTGACACTCGGTAGTCACAGCAGAAAAGGGAAGGGGAAGGAAGAAATTATGAAGGACTTAAAAACACTTAGTTCTATGGCCTCAACGATCTGCCTTTCACAGTTAATTTGGCTGAGTTTGTGGACACAAGGAGGAAGAAAACCAGTGTGTGGTATCTGAACTCTGCCACTGCCCACAGGCAAGTCAACCCCCGAACCCCCGCCCCCCCCCCCCCCCCGCCCACCCTATGCCTCTGGGCCAATTTTAACAGGGAACAGGATCAACTGCTTTCCTTTAGAGAGACTGAAGACCCCTGTCTCCATGACAACCCATCCTCAGGACCAGGACAGGTGAGATCAGAACTCAAACGTGTCGGAAGCCAGGGTACCTTTGAATATTTGTCTGCACACAAGCCTATTCTTGAATCTGTCTGCTATCTTGGCTTTGTTTCTCCTGTTTTGGGGTTGGATCACACATGATGGACAGTCCAGCTGACCATCCAGCCAAAAGTCAGTGTCAACTCCCAGCCACATGATGCTCTGTCCTGGAGGTCCTGCCTAGTGGGGCTTCAGCTCCGGTGAACACCTCTGTATCCTCCCTCATGGGAGACCCCAAATGACAACTGCCCGGCCAAACCTTGCCCCACAAAGCTAGACCAAATGGTCATTTTAAGCTTCCATATTTCTGAGTAATTTGTACACAATAATAGGAATCAGAACACCAGCCACATCAACTTCTGGACCTGTTGCTGAGATCCACATTTCCTGAAGTACAGCGATAGGTGAGAAAGAGTAAATCCATGGACCCAAACTTAATTAGGATTCTGTTAAGATGAAGGAAATGGATGCTAGGTAGGCCACCGGCAGTATTTTCTATAACTTTGAAAAATTCAATGTGTTAACTTCCTGTGAATTAATATGGGCAAGGCATTACCACAGTGCCAGACATATAATAAGGACATGATGGATGATAGTTGTTTCTATTATTATTATTCAATGTGTGAATGTGCTTAAGAGTTTCTCATATGCCTCCCCAAGGAGTTCAGGGGTACAGTTTGGTTATCCGGTCTACATCCTTGTGGATCTAGATGGGAAAATATATGCAGAAGGAAAGAAGCATAAATCTTTTTTTCAAATAAAACGAGCCCCTTCGCTACATATTTTTCACGGTAGGTCTTCTGTCTTTCCTTCTGCATCTTCTGACCCATGGTCTCCACACATGTCCTTCACCTGTCATAGTTGTCTCTCCCCATGCTGGGATTTTTAAATCAAACTTAACTGCTGAGGTGTTGAGGCTTGTCACACCAAACCTACCATCTTTCTTGGCTTTCTACAGATGGCCGAAGAGCCAATTCTCCTCCCCTTCCTTCTTATCCTGAAACTGCCCTCCAACACACACACAGCCAGCCAAAGTCATTCATTTTTTTCTGTATGCTTCCCAACCTGCATGAGCTGGTTTGCTCCCAGCTTCAGAGGGTGGATCTTGGTAGATTTTCACCAAAGATGGCTGCTGCCCTCTTTCTCACCCTTCTGGTCTGATTGCAATGTGACTTTCTCACTGCTCCCATCCAGAGGCAAATGTCCCTTTCCTCGATTCTGGGCTGGCTCAGTGTACTTTGAGCTCCGTAGTGCCTACATTTGTTCCCGGAACCCTGTCCTGCCATGTCAAGAATCCAGGTACAAAGCTGGTGAGACCACAGGAAGGAAGAGATTAGAGAGGTTGAAAGACCACAAAGGGAGAAGCTCGGCAGTCCAGCCACCCCCATGGGAGACCAGACACAGGGTGAGGCCATCTGAAATCCTTCACCTGCATGAGAAAGTCCAGCCTACACCGCGTGGAGCAGAGACAAAACTGCCAGCTGAGCCCTGCCTGGCCAACCCAGAGAATCAGGAGCAGGTGAAGCAGCTGCTCTTTGCAGCCACTGTGTTCTGGTGTGGTTGCTATCCAGCACTAGAATATGGAGAGAGGTAAACCACCTTCATAGTGGCACTCTGTCACGCTGCAGTCATTAAAGAATCAACAAGGGCTGGGTATAGAGGCTCACGCCTGTAATCCCAGCACTTTGGGAGGTCAAGGTGGGTGGATCACAAGGTCAGGAGATTAAGATCATCCTGGCCAACATGGTGAAACCCCGTCTCTACTAAAAGTATTAAAAAAATTAGCTGGGCGTGGTGGTGTATGCCTGTAGTCCCAGCTACTTGGAGGCTGAGGCAGGAGAACTGCTTGCTGTGAGCCGAGATTGTATCACTGCACTACAGCCTGGGTGACAGTACGAGACTCTGTCTCAAAAAAAAAAAAAAAAAAAAAAAAAAAAAAAGAATCAACAAGGTCTTGTCTGCCATTTCCTTCTTCGATTATTATTTTTGGAAAGGAAGGCAGGTATTAGGAGCTCTCTGGAAGAACCAGGTGTGTATCCCCATCACAGACTTTCTAGATCCATATACTACCATTTCTTTGTTTTTTTTTGAGACGGAGTTTCGCTCTTCTTACCCAGGCTGGAGCGCGACCTTGGCTCACTGCAACCTCCTCCTCCTGGGTTCAGGCAATTCTCCTGCCTCAGCCTCCTGAGTAGCTGGGATTACAGGCACGTGCCACCATGCCCAGCTAATTTTTTGTATTTTTAGTAGAGACGGGGTTTCACCATGTCGACCAGGATGGTCTCGATCTCTTGACCTCATGATCCACCCGCCTCGGCCTCCCAAAGTGCTGGGATTACAGGCTTGAGCTACCGCGCCTGGCCCATGTACTACCATTTCTATAGTTTATATAATGTTTTTCTTTACAGTTTGCCTTAACTTACACATTTACTACAAAATAAAACTTCATATTATCTTCATGAATGAAAAAGTCATGCTACTTGATAAAAAATGAAAGTCTACCCTAACGATACATATGTAATGATTACCATTTAATTATTAAATGCTATATTCATAATTAATATCATTTAAATATCTGGATTGGTAGACACTCCAAAATGCATGAATCACCTTCTGTAAACATTGCCTTAAGATTTGTTTTTTGAGACTGAGTCTCACTCACCCAGGCTGGGGTGCAATCTCAGCTCACTGCAACCTCTGGCTCCTGGGTTCAAGTGATTCTCCTCCCTCACACCCCTGAGAGGAACTGCAATTACAGGTGCACCATCATACCTGGCTAATTTTTGTATTTCTAGTAGTGGTGGGGTTTCACCACATTGGCCAGGCTGGCCTTAAACTCCTGGCCTCAAGTGATCTACCTGCCTCGGCCTCCCAGAGTGCTGGGATTACAGGTGTGAGCCACCATGCCCAGCTTACATTGCCTTAAGTATTAACACACTTGTAAAAATTACAACCAGGCATGGGGACTCACACCTGTAATCCCAGCACTTGGGGAGGCCAAGGCCGGAGAAGCTCTTGAGTCCAGGAGGTCCAGATCAGCCTGGGCAACATGGTAAAACCCTGTCTCTAAAAAAAAAATACAAAAATTAGCTGGGTGTGGTGGAGCATGCCGTAGTTCCAGCTACTTGGGAGGCTGAGGTGGGAGGATGGCTGGAGTCTGGAAAGCGAAGCAGGCAGCGAGCTGTGATCATGCCACTGTACTCCAGCCTGGCTGACAGAGGAAAAGAGACTCTGTGTCAAAAACAAAGTCATAATTGCATATTTTAATAAAAAATACTGCTTGGCCTTCTGCATTCTTTTTCCAATTATTTCTGGATATGACTTAGTAAATAATACTTAAAATTTAATTTTTATTCTTTGCACTTCTCACTGTATGTTTAAGTGACTTTATTTTATTGTCTGATGGTTGTCCACCGACCCATAAAGTGTCAGCTCCTTTGGGTCCCTTTTTCGTCTGCTCTGCTCACTCTTGACGGCCTGATGTGGAGAGCTAACCCTTAGTAGCTGCTTAATAAATATGTATTGACTAAAGGAATGAATGAATAAATTAATGACTTGTGGCACAAAGCCTCAAACTCACCCCACCCATCAGGAGGAAACTTGTTTGATCTTAAAGACTCTCCTGAGAATTTCCTTCTCATAAATCAATACTGTTTGTACAGACCCAAAGCGCAATGCTCACTTGCCTTCATATTTTAGTCAGTGTCGCAATACATTTTTGATGGTGTATTTATTTTCTGCCAAGTAACAATAGGTCTCATGAAAAATGACTGGCCCTTCACGTTGGAATGTGCAAGGAAGAATAATGGGTTGATTAATGAACCTCACAAAATATGCAGCCCTCTTTCATGCCAGGGGGTAGCAGGCGGAGACTCATACAAATTAAAAAGGATGAGGAGGATCAATTTTCTAGAAATCAGAAAGCAAAGGAGGCCTGGGAAAAAAATCAAAGGCACGTTTTTAACCACAGATGCTTTTGTCTTTTCTTTCTTTGAACTTAGGACAAATAGGAAAAACAAAATTTCTCCCTTGTTTTCATTTTTTATTTTATCTTGTCTTTCTTTGCTGCTCAAGGATAGAAAAGGGAAACGTAACGGTGGTTTAGTTTTGTATTTTTTTCTAAAGGAGACTGATACCTTAGTGGCCAAACACCTACATTTTTAGCAAAAGTAAACAGCACATAATCCAAATCTCTGATTCTGATCTTTCAATGGGGCTTTTACTCTCTGGCTAGAGAGGCACAAACAAAAAAACTATGAATCTATTTTTGTTTTCAATAAAAATCTTGTTTAACAGCGTCATGAATATTCATGCTTTCAGCTTACTTCCAAATAAAAACAAGAGAAGCCAATAAAACAAGAGAAGAAGAAAAAGTAGCTCGCTCAGCTGCACAGAGATTTGAAGGGCCAGATTTTGTGTCTTAAGGCATGCGCGTCAGTTAATAAACAAGAAAAATAAGGAAAAAATAACCTGTAATAATCAGAGCACAAAAAGTGCCAGCATCCACAGCAGAATTCCTTGAATTTCAGTAATTGCCTGATTCACTCTGCAATATTTGCTGTAATTGAGAACCAACGATCTCATTATTTATATATTTTTCTGCAAATTGAATTCAGTGGAACTCACTTTAAAAAAAATGTAGCCTCACAGGAGAATTGCCTGATCCCAGGAGGTGGAGGTTGCGGTGAGCCGAGATCGCGCCATTGCACTCCAGCCTGGGTAACGAGAACGAAACTCCATCTCAAAAAAAAACAAACAAAAAAAAAACAAACAAAAAAATGCAGCCTCAGTTCCTTCTGTGCCCATTAATAAATTTGATAAGTGAATTATATTTTTTCTTATACACATGAATACAAATCATAATTAGTAAATAAAAGAAATAGAACTAAAATCTGGTATATCCCCAGTGGCATGCCTACCATGTTTTTGGAAAGAATTATTTACCATAGCCTAGGGGATTTTACTGCTTTTTAATCATTCGACAGCCATTGACCAGTGGCCCACATCTGCTGTGGGAATTGGAAATAAAACAGTGAGAAACAAGGGTCCCTGATCTCAAAGGCTCACCCTCTGGTGCAACTCCAAATATTAAAGGAGTTGGCCTCATTCTATCATTTACTTTTGATCTTGAACACCCAGAAGTCAGGAGTTCAAGGTCAGGCTTCTTAATGTTACCTGCTATCCAATATGATAGCCAGTAGCCACAAGTGGCTCTTTAAATTAAAATTAATGAAAATTAAATAACATTAAAAATTTAGTTCCTCCATCAAATGAGCCATCTCACATGCTCAGTAGTTACCTGCAGCAAGTGGCTGCTTATACCAGGCGGCACTGATATAGACCGTCACCACCACCCACGAAGTTCGACTGGCTAGATCTGTTCCAAGAAGGACAGGGGCTTCCTTTCATGCCACAGAGCTACTTTTAGAAACTCACTCCTGAAACTCAGGGCCCCACATTCCTCTCTAGGCAGGCTGGGATCATCACATCTTCATAGGCATTGTGGACATTTCTCTAGAAAATTCTAGCATCCACTGCATATTAAACTTGATTCCATTTCCCATTAAGTTGCCTCATTTCTGCTTCTGTGTATCAAATGCACTTCTTCTTCCGGCAAAGAGTTTCTACATGGAAACATCTAGTCACCTTCCTGGGAAGCAGCAGCTTTATTTACTTTAATCACTGCACAGCTAACGAGACACCTGTCAAAAAAACCACTGCTATATTTGAGACAATGGGATTATTTACGGCATGATTCATTTGTACTCTGATGGGTGACACTGTAACATATTCATAGCAAAGCCCAGTAAGATTGTATCTTCACGCCTTACGTATTGGAAAACTATTACGACTTCCCACCTAATGGAATCCTGATCACATCAGACAAGGATGAGGTTTCATCTTGGCTTCAACCCAAAAGGAGAAGTCATCCTAATAAACTGTAAACAGACCCAAAGCATGAACTAATAAGAAGTTATCTGGTCTACTTGTTTCTAGCAGTGGAGTAGGTTAACACAATTAACTTAATGAAGCCAAAGACTTAGGGCACTGAAATACTATAGTTGACACTGTAAACAAAAATGCCTCCAGGGGCCGGGAAAGTAATTTCAGGAAATGAGCAGGCTTGTCTAGGAGGCACTATAGGGAGTGACTCGAGCTATGAAGGCGCAGAGAACACAGGACCCCCGGAGCAGCCATGCTTGGCTCCAAACTCTTAGAGCAGAAAAATGGGCTCAATTTTCAGGACTTCTGATTTTTAAGAGAAAACAGGCAAACATCTTCTTAAATAAAATTTCTTAATTTTTAAAGTATGACACAGGCCCAACAAAATACTTCTTCAAGCCACCGGACTCTAACCCCAGTGCTAAGCAAAGTTTATACAAATTGGGTTAAGAAATACGAGTATAATTGCATGTTCAGGTATGGCAGATTTTTTAAAAGGGCATATTTTTTCTTCCTCGTATCCAAAAGTCTCTTAGCAGTCTGACTCTGACGCTCCTCCTATGAAGAAGTGGGATCTGGTTCCACATTCCATAAACACGGGATAGCCAACTGAAGGTGGCAAAAGCAATGTCATACCAGTTCCAATCCAGGGCACTGGCTCGACTCCTTATCCTGGAGCCCTGGGACTTCCACGTCAACAAGCCCAGGCTGGCCCGCTAGATTATGACACACAAATGACCTGAGGCCCCCCTTCATTCCAGATGACAGCCAGTCAACCCCTAGAAGCAGAGCTGCCTAGCTGGCTGGCAGTTGACCTCAGACAAATGGGTGAGGCTGGCTAAGAGCAGAAGACCCGCCCAGCTGAGCACAACACAAATTACAGACACAGAATTGCAAGCTAAAGAAATAGTTATGGTTCTAAGTCATTTGGTTTTCAGAGCAGTTTGTTATGCAAAAAGCTACATAACAGCTCAGTAGCTATATCATTAGGGTTCAAATCCCAGCTCCACCAACTACTGGCTTATGTGATTTGGAAATCACTTAACCTTCAGTGCCTCCCATCAATTTTCACCAGTGACAACTAAGAAAAAAAAAAGGTTTTACTTTTACCAAACCTAACATCCAGCAAGTTACTTGTTTCAGAAATGGGAGAACGTGGTGGGCTGTTTTAGGAATTATATTACTATAATTTTTTTTTTTTTTTTTTTTGAGACGAGTCTTGCTCTGTCTCCAGGTGCCAGGCTGGAGGGCTGGAGTGCAGTGGCACAATCTAGGCTCACTGCAACCTCTGCCTCCTGGGTTCATGCAATTCTCCTGCCTCAGCCTCCTGAGTAGCTGGGACTACAGGCATGTGCCACCATGCCCAGCTAGTTTTTGTATTTTTGTAGCAGAGGCGGAGTTTCATCATGTTGGCCAGGATGGTCTCGATCTCTTGACCTTGTGATCCACCCGCCTTGGCCTCCCAAATTGCTGGGATTACAGGCGTGAGCCACCATACTATGCTTTTTCAAAAAGCACTTGAAATAATATCATACATCTAGGAGTGTGGCAACTCCGTCTCTTACTTGCTTACAAAGGCCATTTTTTCTTGAGATGAAGTCTCACTCTGTTGCTGAGGCTGGAGTACAATGGCAGGATCTCAGTTCACTGCAACCTCTGCCTCCAGGTTCAAGTGATTCACCTGCCTCAGCCTCCTGAGTAGCTGGGATTACAGGCACCTGCCACCACTCTTGGCTAATTTTTGTATTTTTAGTAGAGATGAGGTTTCAACCTGCTGCCCAGGCTGGTCTCTAACTCCTGACCTTAGGTGATCCACCTGCCTCAGCCTCCCAAAGTGCTGCGATTACAGGTGTGAGCTCCGTGCCCAGCCCAAGGCCATATGTTAAATCAGAAATTCAGTGAGCCAATTGGCAATTTGAAATTAATCATACTGGGAGTATTTACACCTGGGAAATGGGCAGATCCTACACATAACATCTTCTATTTTCCTCTCCCTGAAGAGCTGGTTGTTAAATATTGATCAGAAAATTTCTGCATGCATTACTTATATACTAATCAAGGCATCAGGTACAGCCTCTTCATTCATAAATGTTTCTTTTAGAACCTCAGCATCCATTTCCTTCCCTGATGGCACCAAATTATTTTGAGGGAATTACTTCGTGCCTGTTGTATAAAGTCTTGGTAAGACAGTAATTTTGAGGGACCAGAGGTGGAAAGGGCCATATTCTCTCCCGCCGCACAACAACCAATCAGGTGGTGTGTGGCTAATCTCAGCCAATCATGCTTTTTCTCCTCGAGCATGGTGATTAAGTGGACACAGGTGCAGGAGGGACAGGGCTGATTGCTGGTCACAACAGCTGCACGCAAGCCGTTTCTGAAGCCTAGCTTTCCAGCACTGCCCTGAGAACTGATTCCACTCCTTCCACATACTGCCCAATACACGTTCCAAAAGTTCCCTTTGCCTTAGCACACGTGTACCAATTGTTGCTCCTTGCAACCACAGAGAGAGGCCTCAACGTGGGATTTGGAGACATTTATCCTACCTTAGTCTATGCCTAGCTCCTTGGACTTTTGCATCCCACAGGCTCTGTATTCATTTATTCATTTGGTACCTGTCCCTGCAGCAATGAAACCACTTCTTAGAAAACAGCAGTGCAATCAGTCCCCAGAGGCAAAGTATGATGGCATGATCAGGTCATTTCACATGACCTTGCTTCTTCTGTAATGACTGAATGCAGGCTGGAGTGCCGGAATTACCGTAGCCCTTCCGAAGCAAGGGGTCCCATGCCTCATATTACTGGAGATGCAAAAGCAATCAAGGACAAAGCCTCGGAATTTAGAGGCCTGCAAAGCTAACCTACTGAAAGTGTGAATCCATGCTGTTTTCCTTTAAGGTTACGATGGAGTCCAGTCAATCGATGTTTGCTAAATAGTTGATTAAAGGACTAAGATGGAGAAATTTAAATGCCTTTGGGAAAATGGGAGAATGGGCATCTCACAACTGGGAAAGTTTGGTATCTGGAAATGTGTGGTCTCCAGAGTGGGGAGTTAGACATTCTTATGGAAGATGCTTGGCGTTGGAGGACTCAGGGACATTTTCCTTCCCACCTGAGCCCTATCAATTGTCTGTGGCTCACTCCACCAAAAGGCTGGTGCACCTGTCTGTGTCCCTCATGGCCCAGGCTCTAGAACTCCTTAGGTCTAAGACTTGAGCTCCACATATAAGGACGACCTCAGAAGGAGGTAGCTCTTCCCCACCGCCACTGCCCTGTGAGTTTGTCAAACTGTGGCAAAATTGCTGCTGATTTCACCCAGGTCGTGGGCAGAATCAGGCATTCAATTGATTAAAAACAGGGCCTCTTTACTGTATGTGAGAAGGCAAAGAATTTCAGCTGCAGATACGTGTCCGAATACAGACCAATCTCACACCACCCTCTTTCGCTTCTTTCCCTTCATAGCATAAGATGGGGAAAGGACATGAAGGAAAATGTCGCATTATGAAGTTGTCAGCGGTTTTGTAGATGACAGAGATCAATTATCTCACGTTCATTATGACTCAATTACTG
This sequence comes from Saguinus oedipus, assembly GCA_031835075.1. Classification (NCBI taxonomy): domain Eukaryota; kingdom Metazoa; phylum Chordata; class Mammalia; order Primates; family Cebidae; genus Saguinus; species Saguinus oedipus. Next base: position 137,151,067 of record CM063177.1, on the reverse strand, counting down.
TGGTTTTCTGGTGTTTTGTGGCCTCTCCTTTCATGTTCTACAAACACGGGCTTGGCTGCCTGTCTGAAAACAGAGCATTCTAGAAGCAGTGTGAAGTACCCAAGCGAGGCAGGGGGTGGGGGGTGGGGGGTGGCGGAGGCTTTTAAATCACCATTTACTCCATTACGGGAAGTTCATTCTTATTCCCCTGCAGACTCTTCAGCAAGTGCCAGGAGAGGGATGCTCCCTCGAGGTTTGCAAACACCAGGCACTTAGAGGGAGCCCTTCATGAACAAGCCTGGGGAGTGCTTCTAGCAGTAGCCGCCTGGGTACTCAGCAGAGAGAGTGGGGATGGTCTGCAGAGCTGAAGAGGAAGGAGCTGGTCTCCCGCAGTGGACAGGCAGCTTCCTAGGGCTTCTGGGCTCCTCACTGGACACGCGGACACTCGGGAACCAAGGTATATAGCACCTCCAATAGTGACAACTCCTGACCCACCACACACGGGCGGCTCTGCCTCTTGTTTACTGAGGAAGGGCTTTGAAAACCTCACAAAAAGACAAAAAGAGCAGCATCAAGCTAAGAGTACACAACCAGAGGAGAGGAAATGACAGGAAAAGAGGCCACTGGAATCTTACAAATAGCACCGTCGCTTTTAACGTTTCTTTGTTCAATTCAGTTCGAATGGGCGCACCGCTGAACTGTTTAAATTAGATGGCCCAATGACAGCAATCTGGAGGGGAAAAAAGTTGTAGTTTTTTTAATGTAGCGTTTTCTTAACTTTGTTTCTATGCAAAAGAAAAAAGGTAGACAATTTCCATAGCAACAGGCCTGTTCTCTGCTGTTTTGGAGACAGTTCAAGAATTAATTTCAGAATTTTGTGAGGCTTTTCCAGATACAGGTAACTTTTCATTCTTTTTTGAGTAATGCTCTTCGTGGCTTCAGTTAACCCCAGTGGAGGGAGAGGCTGAGATATTTCCCTTTAAACCTCTGTACAATGTTCAAACATCTTCCTTTTAGTCTCACCTGTCTCTGTTGGATTGAAAAATATAATTTCCTAATGAGTTCTTCGGTCTTAAGACCGCTTCCTAATCGTCACTCCTCACAGAGTTAAACACAGGAGCAGCATTCCAGCGCAATGGGAGAGAGAACGGAGGGAGAAACCTCATCAGATCCTGCCCGCGCCTAGGATGTGGGGACACGAAAGAGTTGCTGAGTCTTTGCTCAGAACAAACAGGAAAGATATTTATTGCCATGATCTTTAGCCAAAGGAGACTGGAGTTTGTTTTCCTCTAGGAGTCAGCAGCCTGAATGTGGCCCGACTTGAAAACCAGAGTTTAAGGTTCTGCCCACATTTGCTACACACATCCCTGCCCAAGGATTTCCCAGCGTGACTGTCATCAACAAGCCAATGAGAAGAGGATCTGAAAATGTACTCAATTCACTACCAGTCTGCAAACATCAAGGGCATCTTTACAAAAAGCTCCCATGTGGTCACACACCCCTCTGGACGCAGACCCTTGCTGCCCACTCGTCCTTCCATTAACAGTGTCCAGAGCCTTCCAGCTGGGGAGAAGCACCTGGAGACGCTGTGGCGAATAAAGAAGCACCCTAGCTATGGCTGGAAATGAAGCACAGAGGTGTATTTCCACATTCACAAATCCATGGCGCAAAGAGGATAAATGACCAAACCTTGGTACAGAGAATGCCACAGAGAACTTGAAAAAGGTGAGGGCAGGCTGGGCGCTGTGGCTGCCTCCTGCAATCTCAGCACTTTGGGAGGCTGAGGTGGGAGGATCACTTGAACCAAGGAGTTCAAGGTCAGTCTGAGCAACACAGCAAAGCCCTATCTCTACAAAACACTTAATTAGCTGGGTATGGTGGTGCGTGCCTACAGTTTCAGCTACACAGGAGGCTGAGGCAAGAGAATCACCTGAGTCCAGGAGTTTGAGGCTGCAGTGAGCTGACTCGTACCACAGCACTCCGGCCTGGGTGAAAAAGTGAGGTTCCAGCTTTACAAAAAAAGGTAAGTTCATACTTGGCTTGAAGAAGGGGCACAGGGATGAGAAGCAGCAGAGGGCAAGTCCTGAGTAGCAGTGAGAAGCCCACTTGTGAAGACAGAGGATGGAGCATTCTGGGCAGCTGGAACAGCAATGCAAAGGCCCGGAGGCAGGAATGAGCTCTGTGTGCTGCCACAGGAGATAAGCAAGGCCTTAGGACTGGCAGTGTGGGAAAGAAGGATGAAAAACGAGCCCACAGATGGAGGCTACTCTCGGGCTGCAGATTGAAACTTTGTTCATCAGAGCCATCTGGAGAGAGATGTTAAAATATGTTCATGGTTAGGAAGAATCAATATCGTGAAAATGGCCATACTGCCCAAAGTAATTTATAGATTCAACCCTATCCCCATCAAGCTACCAATGACCGTCTTCACAGAACTGGAAGAAACCACCTTAAACTTTATATGGAACCAAAAGAGAGTCCACATAGCCAAGTCAATTCTAAGCAAAAAGAACACAGCAGGAGGCATCACACTACGGGACTTCAAACTATATTACAAGGCTACAGTAATCAAAACAGCGTGGTACTGGTACCAAAACAGAGATATAGACCAATGGAACAGAACAGAGGCCTCAGAGGCAACACAACATATCTACAACCATCTGATCTTTGGCAAACCTGACAAAAACAAGCAATGGGGAAAGAATTCCCTGTTTAATAAATGGTGTTGGGAAAACTGGCTAGCTATGTGCAGAAAGCAGAAACTGGACCCCTTCCTAACACCTTACACTAAAATTAACTCCAGATGGATTAAAGACTTAAACATAAAACCTAACACCATAAAAACCCTAGAAGAAAATCTAGGCAAAACCATTCAGGACATAGGAGTAGGCAAGGACTTCACGACCAAACACCAAAAGCACTGGCAACAAAAGCCAAAATAGACAAATGGGACCTAATCAAACTCCACAGCTTCTGCACGGCAAAAGAAACAGTCATTAGAGTGAATTGGCAACCAACAGAATGGGAAAAAATTTTTGCAGTTTACCCATCTGACAAAGAGCTAATATCCAGAATTGACAAAGAACTCAAACAGATTTACAAGAACAAAACAAACAAGCCCATTCAAAAGTGGGCAAAAGATATGAACAGACACTTTACAAAAGAAGACATACATGAGGCCAACAAACACATGAAAAAATGCTCATCATCACTGGTCATTAGAGAAATGCAAATCAAGACTACATTGAGATACCATCTCATGCCAATTAGAATGGCAATCATTAAAAAATCTGGGGACAACAGATGCTGGGAGAGGATGTGGAGAAATAGGAACACTCTTACACTGCTGGTGGGAGTGTAAATTAGTTCAACCATTGTGGAAGACAGTGTGGCGATTCCTCAAGGACCTAGAAATAGAAATTCCATTTGACCCAGCAATCCCATTACTGGGTATATATCCAGAGGATTATAAATTGTTCTCCTATAAGGACACATGCACACGAATGTTCACTGCAGTACTGTTTACAATAGCAAAGACCTGGAATCAACCCAAATGCCCATGGATGATAGCCTGGACAGGGAAAATGTGACACATATACACCATGGAATATTATGCAGCAATCAAAAAAGATGAGTTCATGTCCTTTGTAGTGACATGGATGAACCTGGAGACCATCATTCTCAACAAACTGACACAAGAACAGAAAATGAAATACCTCCTGTTCTCACTCATAGGTGGGTGTTTACCAATGAGAACACATGGACACAGGGAGGGGAGCACTACACACTGGGGCCTGTTGGGGGGAATAGGGGAGGGACAGGGCGGGTGGGGAGTTGGGGAGAGATAGCATGGGGAGAAATGCCAGATATAGGTGAAGGGGAGGATGGCAGCAAATCACACTGCCACATGTGTACCTATGCAACTATCTTGCACATATGTTCTTCACATGTACCCCAAAACCTAAATAAATAAAAAAATACAAATAGTATCCAAGTATATCCCAGAGATTCCGATTTAACTGGATCAGGGCAAGGTTCAGGCATTGCTTTTCTTCTTTTTTTTTTTCAAAAATATTGTAAAACCATAGAAATAAAATAATAGTATCATCAATGCCTGCAGCTAAATTTAAAAGCTTTAAAAAATATTTAAATGGCCGGGTGCAGGGCTCATGCCTGTAACCTCAGCACTTTGGGAGGCCAAGGCGAGTGCATCACTTGAGGTCAAGAGTTCGAGACCAGCCTGGTCTACACAGTTAAACCCCGTCTCTACTGAAAATGCAAAAAGTTAGCCAGACATGGTGGAGGAATCCCTGCTACTTGAGAGGCTGAGGCAGGAGAATCGCTTGAACCTGGGAGGCAGAAGTTGCAGTCAGTCGAGATCATTTATATAAATATATAAAGTTTCATAAATAAATAAAATTTTAAAAATTTTGATTAATTTTTATTTTAATAGTTTTTGGGGTACAGGTGATTTTTGGTTCCATGGGTAAGTTCTTTAGTGGTGATTTCTGAGATTTCAGTGCACCTGTGCCCTGAGCAGTATACACTGCACTTGCACCCAATATGTAGTCTTTTATCCCTCACCCCCTCCCAGCCTTCCCCCTCCATGTCCCCAACGTCCATTTTATCATTTTTATGCCTTTGCATCCTCACAGCTTAGCTCCCACTTGTGAGAACATGTGATTAAATGTTTTGCTTTTGCTTCTCTGTGTGTGTATATACTATACACACACACATACACATCTATATACACATACACACACATACACATCTGTACACACATACACACACATATGCATTTTTAATGAGCCATTTGAAAGTAACTCACAGACAGCAGGACACTTCACTCCTAAACACTCCACCTGCATCTCCTGAGAACAACAAACTTCTCCTATGATGGCAACGACCTGATTGTACTCAGGCAGTTTTTATTGATTCAAAAATGCAGGTAGTTTATAGTCAAATTCCTCCAATTGCCAGGAGCTGGGGGTAGAAACAGATGGGGAGTAACTGTTTAATAGGAATGGCTTTTCTTTGTGGGGTGATGAAAATGTTCTGAAATGATTAATAGAGATAGCAGTGGCACAACATTGTGAATACACTATATGCCACTGAATCGGTCACTTTGAAATGGTGCATTTTATGTCATGTGAATTTCACCTTAATTTTTAAAATCTCAAATGGTTCAAAAACACTCTTTGCAGCATGTTTTCTCCCCAGTGTCTGAACTCAGGATCCTGAATTGCACTGTCACTGTTCTTTCGTTTCTGTCCCTCACCTTTTTTTTTTTTTTTTTTTTTTTTTTAAAGACATTGACATTTTGAAAAGTCCAGGCCAGACCAAATTAAGATTCTTTTAATTTTTTAACAGTTTTATACCTAAAACTGAAGAAAACTACCAATGCCGGAACCTCACCCTAATCTAATTAAATCAGCATCTCTAGGATGCACCTGGATATCATAGGCATGCCACTATCTCTCTCCAGATGGCTCTAATGAACAGTCAGGGCAAGGCCGATGGCCCCAGTGTCTCTCCAAACTGCATGTGCATATGCCCTGGAGAATAATCCACACTCTGGATCTGTCTTATTCAACTCAAGGTAAACATTCTTGGCAAGAACAAAACTATATGAAGGAGAAATCAATCGGAAACCAACAGCAATTCTTTCTTCTGGAGGGGAGGAGGTGAGTGATGATGGGGCTAAACAGACAGGGAGGGGACTGAGGTTTCAGGATCTTGAAGCCAGATTTCTTTTTTACAGAAGACAAGACTAAGGCCCAGGAGACGTGACTCCTCAGAACTGCCTAACATTGCAAAGCGGAGCCATTGTACTCTTCACCACGTAGACTGCTGACCTGGCACTGCCAGACTTCAGTTTTCAAGAAGAGCTGAATGCCTGACTTTCTTTGTGAAATCTCTTGGGTTTTTAGAAAAGTATTAGTGACTAGGTTAGATACTGTTCTTGGTTTTTGTTTTTATTGTTTGCTTGTTTGTTTTGTTTCTAGATGGAGTTCCACTCTTGTCACCCAGGCTGGAGTGCAGTGGCGCAATCCTGGCTCACTGCAAACTCTGCCTCCCAGATTCAAGTGCTTATCCTGCCTCAGTTTCCCAAGTAGCTGGGACTACAGGTGTGCCCAGATAATTTTTGTATTTTTGGTAGAGATAGGGTTTCACCATGTTGGCCAAGGTGGTCTTGAACTCTTGACCTCAAGTAATCCACCCACCTCAGCCTCCCAAAGTGCTAGGATTATAGGTATGAGCCACTGCACCTGGCTGTTCTCACTTTTTGGATACCCACCATCATATCAGGATAGATCTGGATACCCACCATCTATCAGGTCCCCATTATCATCTTCATAAGACAGAAGCCAGAAACTCACTTTCCCAGACTCCTTTGCTGCTAGCAAGAAGTTATGTGACCAGCTCTCAACCAATCAGATATGGCCATGTGATATACTAATTTAGAAGAGAATAAAAAGATGTATTATTCTTTGGTAAGAGGGGACGATTTTGGAAGCCGCAGCAGAGATGTGGTCATAGTATTTATGTTGGTAGTGACAACTGCAAGACCTCATTCAGGGGCTGTGGCAGCAGGCCCTTTCTTGGAGATGTCCCCAGCAGAGGGATTTGGTTATTACTCTTAGCTTTGTGGGTCCTAAGTACGGCTTCATTCCTCATGAAGATTTTGTGAGCAACCTACCATTCTTTTCTACATTCATTTTTTGTCTAACCCAGCTAGAGTGGATTCTGTCATTTGCAACTGAGAACTACAACTAAAAGAGAAACTGATTCATTTTATGTTTAAAGCCTTGTAGAGACTAAATAAAACATAATTGTGGGACTGATATAGCCAGAAGCCACTAGTTGTGACCTTTGAGTTGGAGTTAGCACCTGATTTTAACATGGATAGCCTCAGACAGGAGAATGGGAGGAATATCCTTTGGCTGAGCAAATTCTTTCCAATTGTGGTAATTCATAAGCATCTCAGAAAGAGCTATAATTAGACATTTCCTCCCTTCAAAGGATACCTCCAAGCAGAAAAAGCAAAAGTTCTCATATTGTTTTGTAATACATGGCGCAACATACCCTATGAAGCAGCCAGACGGAATCCCTCCAGGAGGCTGGATGGGAAATGATCCCTCAAAGGGGCAATCTCATATGATGGTTCTCTAAGGAGGCTCACAGACTGCTGGGAGCACCATCAGAATCATTCATTCTGCTGTTGCATCATCTGCTGCTCATGTGCCTGCTGCCTGCCTTTCCCTTACTGTAGGGGATGCTGTCAAATCCAATCATGCCCTCCCTTTAACCCTGCCCCCTACAGTCCGCTACAGAGAGTAAAGACAAAAATACTGCTTAGGAGAGAGGGCCTCTGGGTCTCCAGATGACCTTGAGTAGGGTGTGTTGAAAACTGGAAGCTGAATCATTGCTTCATCCTGCTGAGAAAAGAAAGGTTCTTCTTCACAAATTTTCTGGAAGTTCCTAAGATATAAAGTATTGAATAAAATGACTCTGGACAGTATCGCTGCTGAAAACACTGTCAAACACTAGGCAATTACTTTTTTTTGGATAATAAGTCTAAAATGCACAGATATCATTCTACAAACTCCGAGTTTGCTTCCTCCATACCTCCATAATTGAACTAATTTTTCTTTCTGGCCATTATTTCAGAAGCTGATAAAACTGAGCCTCAGGGCATTGGCAATGTCCCGTATTCAAGAGACATCATTCTGCTTTCTGGCTAAGTGGACCCTAATGTGTTCTGGGCAGCATGTACCCAGCCTCAAAAGACGTACCAGAAATAACTTACACATTTTATTTTCATGGTGTTGTTGGGTCAAAAAGATACTTCGAGGTGAAGATGAGCCACTCCTTCCTAGCCATTGGCTGTCAGAAACTCATTGAAGTGGATGAATGACAATTTTGTACCTCTGCTTTGGACCATATGCTTATGAGAAGCATATGGTCATAGAAGTTGCTGTCGACAGTCTGGATGAAATGTGAAAAGGTCCTACGGTCTGAATCTATGATAACACCCAACAAGTCTTCCCCATAAAGCAAGGAATCTTGAACTTGCTCACCTGCTACTGAATGAGGGGCACTCTTATTACAGACCCAGGAGAACTGGGGGGAGAAAAAGATAAAGTCTGCTCAGGCTGGCATTGTGGATCCAAATCTGAGAGTTCACAACTTGATTACTGTGAAAAAAAATGAAGAGGAGAGAAATGCAGCATAGGAAACTCAAAGACAGAAAGCAGACGGGTGGCTTCCAGGGGCTCTTGGGAAACAGCAGGGATAAGTAGGGGAGGAGGAGAGAAGGGGAGGCTTAGGGTGTGAGGTTTCCTTTTGGAATGACAAAAATGCTTTGGGACTAGATAGAAATGGTGGTCGCACAAAATCCTGAATGTACTAAATGCCACTGTATTTTTCACTTTAAAATGGTTAATTTATGCTATGAGAATTTTACCTGAATTTTAAAAGTAGGGGTTTTTAGTCCATTTTGTGTTGCTGTAACACAATACTTGAGGCTGGGTAGTTTATAAAGAAAGAAAGTTTATTTGGCTCACAATTCTAATGGCTGGAAAGTTCAGGATTGGGCATCTGCATCTGGTGAAGACCCCAGGCTGTTTCCATGCATGGGGGAGGGTGGAGGGAAGCCAGTGTGTGCAGAGATCACACAGCAAGAGAGGAAGCATGAGAGAATGGGGTATGGAGGAGGTGCCAGGCTCTTTTAAACAGCCAGCTCTTGTGGTAACTAAAAAAGCAAGCACTCACTCACACCCTGAACATTAATCTATTCCTGAGAAATCCACCCATGACCCCAAAACCCCCCATTAGACCCCAACTCTAACACTGGGATTGAAACGTCAACATGAAGTTCGGAGAGGACAAACATCCAAAGCACAGCAGAGGTTTGGAGAAGGAATTGTTTGGGACTGACTGACATTACTGTGCCTGGTCACCTGAGGTCTAGAAGAGCTAACAGAATCTGCACACTTTCAGTCACCCCATAGATGATTTCCACCAGTACGTTTTGAGAAAGCCCCTGAACACCGAAGATAAGGAACCAAGGACCAAAGCTCGCAAGGTCCAGCATTTTATTACTTCACTCTTCCTGGAACACACTATCTACTAAGAAAAGCGCGAGCAGATCACAGATGATGCTAAGCTCCTGAGCGAGAGAATAAAGCAGGCCAAAGAAAAATATCAGAAACAGATTGCCCAGGGATGGGGGCTGTCCTCTCTGAGAGTTTCCACTCTGAGTCTAGTCAAAAGTAAAATTTTCTAAGGGAAACACATAAGATCAAACATTTAAGAAAAGACATAACTTACGATGGCATCATCTCCCTTTCCCCTTTGCCAGAGATGGGGTAGATACGCTCAAAGAACCAGTTCTAGTCAATGTGATGTAATGGGACGTCTGCTCCCAGGCTTGTGGGCAAGATTTTCCTCCTGGAAAAGGCAGAGACATACAAGAACCCGGTCCTTCATTTTCCGTCTTTGCCCCCTTCCTTTCTGCATGGGCCACTCACAGCTGGTGAGTGTATTTTGATGGTGGGGGTGACCATCTTGTGAGCCCTGGGGCATCACGGGTAAGTAGTGAGGAAGGCAGGGGAGCATGATGGGAAGATCCTGAGTTCATGACAGTGTGGAGCTACTGAACCCATGCCCAGGCTCCTTGTTCAGTAAGCAATTAATGCCCTTATATTTATAAGCCAGTTGTTCTTCATGTTGGGTCACTTGACTGGCAACAGCAGCAGCACCTGGTGCATTAGATTCTTAGGGTTGCCATAACAGAGTGCCACTCACTGGGGGGTTTAAACAGTGGGCACGTATTGTCTGACAGCTTTGAAGGGCAGAGGTCCAAGATGAAGGTATCCGCAAAGTTGGTTTCTTCTTAGGACTTCTGGCAGTTTGCTGTTAACCTCTGACCTTCCTAATCTGTGCCTTAATCTTCTAGGAGTCATTTTGATCTCCTCTTAACTAACGACATCTGCAATGATTCTGTACCAAATGAAGTACATATACTTCAATATATGTATTTTGAGAGACACAATTCAACCCATAATACCTAGGAACTTGTTAGAAATATAAATTATCTGGGCCGGGTGCAGTGGCTCACACATGTAATCCCAGCACTTTGGGAGGCTGAGACAGGTAGATTGCCTGAGCTCAGGAGTTCAGACCAGCCTGGGCAATACAGTGAAACTCTGTCTCTACTAAAACACAGAAAAATAATTAGCCTGGTGTGGCAGCGTGTGCCTGGAGTTTCAGCTACTTGGGAGGCTGAGGCAGGAGAATTGCTTGAACCCAGGAGGCGGAGGTTGCAGTGAGCCAAGATTGTGCCATTGCGCTCCAGTCTGGGTCAGAGGGAGACTTCATCTCGTCTCCAAAAGAAGAAAAAAAAATTATCTGGGCTGGGCGTGGTGGCTCATGCCCGTAATCCCAGCACTTTGAGAGGCAGAGGCAGGGTGGATCACCTGAGATCAGGAGTTCAAGACCAGCCTGGCCAACATGGTGAAACCTCATCTCTACTAAAAATACAAAAAGTAGCCAGCTGTGGTGGCAGGCGCCTGTAATCCTGGCTACCCAGGAGGCTGAGGCAGAATCGCTTGAATCTGGGAGGCGGAGGTTGCAGTGAGACGAGATCGCACCATTGCACTCGAAGCTGGGTGACAAAGTGAGACTCCATCTCAAAAAAAAGAAAAAACAAAAAAGGAAAAAGAAATATCTGGGTCTGCTCCACATATACTGAATAATAAACTCTAAGAGTGAGGCCCAGCAATGTTTGTCTCAGCAGCCCCTGCAGGTGATTCTGGTACTCACTCAACTTTGAGAACCACTGGTGTGAGCTACTGTTGGTTGAACGTTGTTAGCTGCAGCTGAAGGCAATTTAGTTCATTCTAGCTGATGATCTCACACTCCTAGGGGAGCAGCCACATTCTCTGGGGGCTGGAGGCGAGTGGTGGCATCCAGCTGCTGTGGATGGAGTCACGCTGCCCCATATTGTTATCCAGAAAAAAAGAACATTACCAAATCAATGCAGCTCCTTCAAGGAAGTGCACTGATGCCTTCTTTTCTGGTAACAAAGCCAGAATTTTCTCTTAGTTCTGCCTCTGTCTTTTGTACTGCACAGGAAACACGGGATCGTGTGGGGCCCTGCCCTTCTGCGTAGGTGTCTCAGACACATTCCCACGGCTGTCCTTCCATGCTGGGCGCAGGGGGACTCTGAGATCTTGCTTGCTCTCTGCGCTTTATTCAAAGACAGAGAAAAGAATATCCCTTGCCGTCCTGATTTTCCAGATTTCCCAGGAGTTTCTCAGATCTTCAGAGCCGGAGGGTCCTCTTGGGGTCCTACCAACACTTCCGTTTTGCCAAGTCCCATCTGCCACTCTTTTTCATTTTACCCCCAGTTTAGAAAAACTTTATCTATTTTTTTGCAATAAGAAAAAAACTGATGACAGTTTCCCAGTTTTTTTTTGCCCAGTTCCAAAGTCAAGGGTGTTAAAAGGTAAACTGAGACACAATAAAAATTTTTAATACAATCTAAGCAAATAATTCATGAATTGGGCAGCATCCACCCAGAAGCATTTCAGAGCTCCCTCCCTCAGAGGGAGCAGAAGGTAGCGGCCTTCAGGGAAGAGATACGGAAGTAAAGCAAAGAAAACATTGGCTCGGTTAGTTACACATCGTCCTATTTGGTCTGTCCCACTGGAAAGTCCCCAATTGTAGACGCACACCTCAGTGATGCCACAAATCTGGTTCCAGACCCGTGCAATAAAGCGAGTCACACATTATTTTTGGTTCCCAGTACTTATAAAAGTTATGTTTATACTACTGTAGGCTATTAAGTGTGCAATAGTCGGCGTCTGAAAAATAACGTACATATCTTAATTTAAAAATATTTTATTGCTAAAAATGCTAATGATCAACTCAGCTTTTAACAAGTCATAATTTTTTAATCCCAGCTACTCGGGAGGCTGAGGCAGGAGAATCGCTTGAACCCGGGAAGTGGAAGTTGCAGTGGGCTGAGATTGTGTCACTGTACTCCAGCCTGGTCAACAGAGCAAGACTTTGTTTCAAAAAAAAAGTAGAAAAAGAAAGAAAGTCCTAGATGGCATCTTCTTCCAATAGGAAGCAATTTCCCCTGCACTGAAGATCTGCTGTTTGGTGCGCCGCCTGCACTGAGGACCATAGCTGGATCTTCCGGATCAGCTGCGACACCTTCTTCGTCAGCACTTCCTGCCTCACCTTACACTTTTATGTTATGGAGACAGCTTCCTTCCACCAACCCCATGAACCTGCCTCTGTAAGCTTCAAATGTTTTGTCTGCAGCTTCCTCACCTCTCTCAGCTTTCACAGAACTAGAGCCACACTCTGGATGAGGCTTTGACCACAGAAATACTGTGGCTGGTTTGATTTTCTATCCGGAGCCCCAAAACTTTTTCCTTCTCAGCCAGAGGGCTGTTTGGCTTTCTTTCTATTTGCGTGTTCATGGGAGTCGTGCTATTCATTTCCTTCAAGAACTTTTCTTTGCATTTGCAACTTGGGTAACTGGCACAAGAGGCCGAGTCTTTGGCCTCCCCACATTCCACACGCCTTCCTCACAAAGTTTCATCATTTCTAGCTTTCAACTGAAAGGGAAAGATGTGGTACCTTTCATTTCACTGAAACACTTAGAGGCCTTTGAAGGGTTATTCATTAGCCTAATGTCAATATTGTCATGTCTTAGGGAATAGGGAGGCCTAAGGAGAGAGAGAGGGATGGGACAGTGGCTGGTCAGCCGAGCAGTCAAAACACACACAACATTTATTAAGTTTGTCATCTTACAGGGGCACAGTTCGTGGTGCCCCAAAACAATACAATAGAGCATCACAGATCACTGATCACAGATCTCCATAGCAGACATAATAATAACACTGTTTGAAATATCGCAAGAATTGTCGAAATGTGACACAGAGACAGGAAGTTAGCAAGTGCTGTTGGAAAAATGGCACCGATAGACTTACTCGATGCAGGGTGACCGCAAATGTTCACCTCTTAAAAATCACAGTATCTGTGAAATGCAGTAAACTGATGCACCATCAAACAAGGTACGCCTGTATCACTGTAGTTTGTTGGATGGACTGAGCTTAAGTCCTATGCTTTCTTTAAAATATACATTTACAAGAAATGGTTCAAGTTAAGTTCTGGTTATGTTTGCAAATCAAGCAACGTTAAGGTCACTTAAGAGGCCTATCTGTTTTTGTCTGCTGAAGAATTTTTCAGGCCTGGTCTGCATTTAATTTACTTGGACAAGGGTTTCACCCTCCCAATTCATCATGTGTGCTGTGGTATCTGATGCTGCAGGGACATCAGCAGAACATGCTTGCCCTACGGCTGCAAGCTTGGCAAGAATGATGGTGTCATACAAAACAGAGTAGGGTGAGAAATCACTTACATCAAACAAGGTGGGCTGATGGGTGGTCAAATGGCGACTGCAGGCTGACTAGGAATGTCATGGGGGAAAGAATCTCCCAAACTCCCTGGAGACATTGCAGCTCACTAGGTTACTGAGTAGGAGGCTGAGCGCCCCCAGCATCCTGCAGCCACGTGCTCCGGGAGCTGAAAATGGTGCCTTCCCCCATCCAGTGTGATGTGCAGCCATGCCTGGTCCTCCTCTCCCCGCTGTGCATCTCAGGATGGCATAATTTTGTCTGTCAGCTGCACCCTTACCTTGCCCATCCGAGACACAGAGCAGTGATCCATCACTTTTAAAAGCCAGTGACATGTCTGGGCCCTGTTTTGGAATGAACTCATCAGAAACTGATGAAATGCATCATAATTAAGGCATGACTCTCTTTCTGCCAGTGTGCTATCGGGTGAACCCCATCTTTGAATACACCTCTCTCATGTTATCAAAGCCCTATTCTTCTTGGCATTTTCTAAAAGAAGCGATATTAAAATATTCTTATTACGAAGTATAGGCTAACTAGATTAGATCTTTCCTTTTTGGTGAGCATAAAAACAAGAAAAAGCAAGCCCATTCAAAAGTGGGCAAAGGATATGAACAGACACTTTACAAAAGAGGACATACACGAGGCCAACGAACATGAAAAAATGTTCATCATCACTGGTCATTAGAGAGATGCAAATCAAAACTACATTGACAGACCATCTCACGCCAGTTAGAATGGCGATCATTAAAAAATCTGGAGACAACAGATGCTGGAGAGGATGTGGAGAAATAGGAACACTTTTACACTGTTGGTGGGAGGGTAAATTAGTTCAACCATTGTGGAAGACAGTGTGGTGATTCTTCAAGGACCTAGAAATAGAAATTCCATTTGACCCAGCAATCCCATCACTGGGTATATATCCAAAGGATTATAAATCATTCTACTATAAGGACACATGCACACGAATGTTCATTGCAGCACTGTTTACAATAGCAAAGACCTGGAACCAACCCAAATGCCCATTGATGATAGACTGGACAGGGAAAATGTGGCATGTATACACCATGGAATATTATGCAGCAATAAAAAATGATGAGTTTGTGTCCTTTGTAGGGACATGGATGAACCTGGAAACCATCATTCTCAGCAAACTGACACAAGAACAGAAAATCAAACACCTCATGTTCTCACTCATAGGTGGGTGTTGAACAATGAGAACACATGGACACAAGGAGGGGAGCATCACACACTGGGGTCTGTGGTGGGGGACTAAGGGAGGGACAGCAGGGATTGGGGAGTTGGGAGGGATAACATGGGGAGAAATGCCAGATATAGGTGATGGGGAGGAAGGCAGCAAACCACACTGCCATGTGTGTACCTATGCAACTATCTTGCATGTTCTTCACATGTACCTCAAAACCTAAAATGCAATAAAAAAATTGGCCTTGATTTCCACGGCTTATCAACACATTACCTGCAACACATTATCAATGCATCTGGGAGGAGCATTTCAAAGAGACAGAGCCCCTTTCATTGTCAGGCAAGACTGTTGTTGGGTTCCCAAGAGACAGCTCTTAGCAGCCCGTGCTCATGGGCGCATTCATGATCCACAGAGAAGCATGGTGGCTTTTCAGCCTGGTCAGCAATTGGTTGTAACCTACGGCCGTGGTCATCTACCGAGCCAAACAGCCATCAACTATTTATTCATCTCAGGGTTTCTCAACTGCCGCACATCGACTGACATTTGGAATGGAATAGTCTTTGTGAGGTTCACAACCCAAATTTTCACAACCCAAAATATCTCCAGACATTGCACATATCTCTGGGGAATTGACGGTAAAACTCTTCCCCTGTTGAAAAATCAGGTTTACCTCAATGAAAGCGATGGCATCCCTCCTCCTAAAGAAGGTAGACGCTGCTACAGAGATGGGAGTTCATCAATTAGAATGCTTTCAGCTGCAATCAACAGTGCTCACTCAAACACAGTTGCAAAGGACTCGGTGTAATGTCTAGAAAAATACATGTAATAATAAAAATAATAATGCATTGAAAATAGTTAATATTAAGTGTTTAATATGTGCAAATATGTTAAAATTATCTTACTGAAGTCTCACAGTAACCCTGAGCCAGTGTTACTGTTTTCATCTCTATGTAGAAACTGAGGCACAGAAAGGCTGGGGATCCTGGCTGGTGGCACAGCTGGAAAACTGTAGGTGCAGGATTTGGACTCAGTGGTCCATCTCTGAACTTACAGCCTTCCTCTGTGCCATCGGTGTGGACATCTACCGCAACCTCCTGCAAATGACACGAAGCCTTCTCCTTCCAGCACCTGTACCTCATTTTTCTGTGTCAAACCACTCTGTCTGCACTTACAGTCAGCATGTTTTCGGTGGGATTAGTCTACCACTTCCAGCTCTAAGGGTAGCCTGGCAAACAGGTATGTTGATAGTTGCTGGCCACAATAAATGGATGAGAGTTGGGTGCATGACTCACACCAAGCTGAGACAACTCAATCTAAGGAAACTTACTGCACCTATTATAAAAAAGAAGCCTGCTTTAAACTCTGAGCAGGGTCCGAGCTGGGAACCCCTGGGGTGGCCACGTAGAGAACCAGCAGGAGAAGGAGAATGACATGGGTGAATGGGAGTTGCACAAGTATGTGAGGGAGACAGTCCCAGGAGCGTCATTCATGCCCTGATGCATTTATACCTGAACCCCCTGACATTTTTAGTTGTAGGGAAAAAAATCTTTTTGAAGTTTAAGTCAGTTAGAGTAGCAACAAAAATAAGCTTGACAAATGCATTTCTCTTCTCTCAGAGTTTCAGTTTCCTCATCTGTAGAATGGATTGTTGAGAGGATTGCATGGCATTTAAGGACTGTGTAACTTGCCAAACCCCACACGAATAGGATTATCTGGAAGCCCTGTAGGGGAGCCCATGCAGCATCCCCGGGAGGAGTCAGCACTCTGGCTCTCAGGACTGACAGGTCCCATCCTGGCAGCACTGGGTAAGAACAGCTGAAAAGGCTATGTACTCTTTTATTTTGTGGTAGCAAATTCTGTTTGTAAAGATCTCTCTGGAAAATTCAATAGAAAGAAGGCTTTGCCAGGAAAGCATGTCCGCAGTGCTTGGATTTTCAGAGCAAAAGGACAATGGGCACTGGCGTTTTAGAAGAACGTGAGAGATGGCCTGTCTCCTGCACATTGTACTGATCGCTGTTTCCCCCTGAGTGAGAGCCACAAGCTGGGGTGACGATGCCGAACTTCTCCAGCCAAGCGCCTGAACGGGAAGGTGATGGGGGAAGAAAGTCCTGGTGGATATGCGCTCACCTACTGTGGCTGGGTGGGGTCTGGAGAGCTTGGATCCCACCCTGGAGGAAAGTGGGGAAAGGGAATCAGAGGATCCAGCCCTGAGGGAAGCGTCCTAAGCTAAGCCTGAGACCCACAGCCTGCCTCCTCCCTCCCTCCCAATCCTGTCTATACTACGTCCTCCTCCTGTGTTCCTGGATGTCCCCACTTCCAGACCACCACCTTTCTTAAAAAAAAAAAATGGCCGGCGCAGTGGCTCAAGCCTGTAATCCCAGCACTTTGGGAGGCCGAGTCGGGTGGATCACGAGGTCAAGAGATCGAGAGCATCCTGGTCAACATGGTGAAACCCCGTCTCTACTAAAGATACAAAAAATTAGCTGGGCATGGTGGCGCGTGCCTGTAATCCCAGCTACTCAGGAGGCTGAGGCAGGAGAATTGCCTGAACCCAGGAGGTGGAGGTTGCGGTGAGCCAAGATCGTGTCATTGCACTCCAGCCTGGGTAACAAGAGCGAAACTCCGTCTCAAAATATATATATATATATATATATACCTTTGGAAGTAGAAACTCAAAGGACTGATACATACAAACAACCACGGCCAGATGCAGTGGCTCACATGTGTGCCCTGCTAAAGGGTGCGAGCTGGGAGTTGTAATCCCAGCACTTTGGGAGTCCGAGGCGGGCGAATCATGAGGTCCAGAGATCAAGACCATCCCGGCCAACATGGTGAAGCCCGGTCTTTAATAAAAATACAAAAATCAGCTGGGCGTGGTGGTGTGCACCTGTAGTCCCAGCTACTCGGGAGGCTGAGGCAGGAGAATCGCTTGAACCTGAGATGTAGAGGTTGCACTGAGCTGAGATTGCACCACTATGCTCCAGCCTGGTGACAGAGCGAAGCTGTGTCTCAGAACAACAACAAAACAACAACAACAACAAAACACTCCTTGCTTCTCTAGGGGCACAGGAAATGGGAGCTGATACAGCAAGGAGGTTTCAGGAAAGACCTTCAACAAGCAAGATGCAATCAGAATGCTTTTGAAACAGGGATGCTTTTTCTCTCTCTCTCTCTCTCTCTCTCTCTCTCTCTCTCCAAGATCTTAATTCAGTTAATTACTTTTGGGGTTTCAAGACATAAATGGTGCAGGTTTACAATATTCAGGGGCCCTGGAGCAATGACACGACCACAAACAGGTGGCAGCATGCAGGTCTCTACGGATGCCCCAGAACCCAGAATACTGGACTACCCGGCGTGCTTTGTGAAACCGTCACTTGCCACTTTACACTGCCTCTTCTCCCCCAGATTTTTAGATAGAAAGGGACTGTGTGTCACAGGTCCACTAATTCACGGGCTAAATCTTTCACAACAGACAAAGCTGTGATTTGGAGACCTCGAAAACTAAGACGACACTTAAATGGGCTAAAGAACGTGGAAGAAAGAAGGCAGGATTCGGGTCAGAAGGGCTCTGGTTCCTTTCTCTTTTCGCAGAGCTGGAGTCAATTTTATGTTTAAGTGTTTCCCACAACAGTAAAATCGCTCTCCAGCGTTTCACGGGAGCTGGGCTGCCTGGCAACCACATGTGTTGTGGGGAGCTGCGGAGGGGGACAGGGGGACGGGGCAGGAAACATTATTTCTTCACTTCTTCCCAAGCAGAAAGAAAATTGTCCCTTTTCTCTGTTCCAGAAGAATACATTTAAAATGACAAGCTGAAGAAAATGAAAACAAACCCTTCCTTTGGAGACATTCAACAGGGGAAATGAATTTTACAGACTGTGGGAAAATGAGTTTCCAGAGTTCTCTGAGTTTGCTCCAAATCTGCAGTCAATGCAAACTTGATCGTATTTTAGGGTCTCCCCTGCTAATGAGGAGTCTGGGAATGGTCAGCTTGCTCCTGAGGAGTGCACTGGGTCCTGCAGGTTGATTATTCCCAGGAGGAAAGAGAGAGCCACAGAGGACACAGGGCAAGCCAGCTATGTGAACAATGCCTTTGAGGGTTTCTCTTACCGCAGACACCAAATAGGTAAGAATAGACCACACTCCCCTAAATGAAGCTGTAACGGCATACACACGGGCTGCACTCAGTACTTAAAAGAGTGGATTTGAGAGTGCGGTCTACACTCCTCTGGCAGAGAGGAGTTTGTTCTCCACGTGGCGACGGTCCAAATTCCCATTTGTAACTTTGCTTTTCCACCACAGGGAACATGGCCTGGCGTTGCCAAGGGGCATGCGGCAATTGAAAAGAACCAAGGCATGACAGAGCGGCAGGCTCTGAAGCATGCGGGGCAGTCTGTCTTCTCAGTAACGGGTCGAATGCTGCCTCCCACCCACCCCCAAGTTCACATCCACCTGGAACTTCAGAACGACAGGCCCTTTGCAGATGGAATTAGTTAAGGATCTCCAAATGAGAGCCTTCTGGATGCAGGTGGGCCTGAAACTGAAACACAGGTATCCCAGTAGGAAAAGGACAGGGATACTGAGACAGAAACACAGAAGGAAAATTCACATAAGACAGGGGCAGGTGTTGGAGAGATGTGGCCACAAGCAAGGACCGTGGAGGACGGCCGGCAGAGGCAAGGAAGGGCCTCCTCTCGGGCCTTCAGAGGGAGCGCGGCGTCACTGACACCCTGATTTCAGGCTTCTGGGCCCTGGAAACATGAGAGAACAAAGTTCTGCTGTTTTGAGCCACCAAGTTGGGGGAAATTTGTTATGACAGCCACAGGAAACTGATGCCTCCTTCTGCTTTGAGGCATGATATAAACCGAGACACAGTCCAGTTCCCGCCTGTGCAGCGGTGGTGGAAAGTGATTCTGCTGTCAGCTTCCACTTCCAGTTTCTCTTTAGAGCCAGCGACTCTGCTTGCTGTGGTCTTGGGTTCTGGCCTGGCTGAAATCAAGGGGACTTGTAACGTGGCTGCACCCTTCAGCAGGGCACACGCGTGAGTGCCATTCACTGTGGCCCCTCCCAGGTGAGTGCCAAGGGGAAGGGGTTGGGGCATGTACAAAAGGCTGGCCATGGTGTGCAGGTGGAGAGTTTGCATCAAAACTGGGTTTGCATTATGGATATAGTGTCTTCATTAGATTATGTGTTGATCTGGGCGGCCTGAGGGCCTGGCTAATGGAGATGATGGTGGGGGATGCTGAGGCCCTTTCAAATATCCCCTTACCACTCCCTCCCCCTCCCCCGCAGGAGCTTCGCTCACCTGTGTCCCTGGACAGACATATACGCACTGAAGTTTCCCACCTTCAACCCACATATCAGACTGAAGTTGGCTGGTCCTTGTTTTGGCCATTCTCACTAATCAAAAATGTTGATGGGGTTTCTAAATGTGGTACAGTACTAAGTGTAATCATAAATTAGGAAGAGTGGCCTGGTCCAAAAACCCTTGTTAAGGAATGGGCAAAGCAAAACATGTGGCCACGCAACCGATAAACCATCTGCAGGATAAATTTTTGAAAACTGGCTCCACGTTTAATGTGTCGTTAGTTTAGACAGTAAAGAAAAATCAAGGTCGGCAGCCTTTTCTACGCCACGCGTCATCTCCTGGGTATCATTTTGTCAAGTACACAGTTCAGTACTCAGTATATTCACAAAGTCGTGCAGCCATCGCCACTAAGTAACTTCAGCATGTGTTTATCACCCCAAAAAGAACCCCAAACCCGCCAGCTGTCCCTCCCCACAGGCCATCTCCCGTTGTCCCAGCAATCACTAATCTGCTTTCTGACTCTAAGGATTTGCCTATTCTAGACATTGCATATAAATGGAGTCAAGTAGTACGTGACCTTCTGTGTCTGGCTGTCTGTTTTCCACTTAGCATCACATTTTTAAGGTTCATCCATATTGTAGCATTTATCAGTAGTTTATTCCTTTTATGGCTGAATAATATTGCATGCAAATATCACATTTTGCTCATTCATTCGTCAGGTAATGTGTACATACAGCGGTATATTATTCAGCCATCAAAAGGAAAGCTGTTGTGAGCATTTATGTATTTTGTAATCGTGTATATTTCTTGCATAGGTGGGAAACTCATTTCTGAGGATCCATGAGTGGCTTTTGCCCATTAGGATGGGCATGACCCATGAATCCCACCTCTCCCACTCCCGTGGGAATCTGTGACTCTGCCCTTTGCCTTGAGCTGGTTAGAAACTTAGGTTTAGTCTGCAATGGATTAACCTCCCAAAGTCCTTTGAAAAGAGGTGAAAGCCGCTTTTGTTTTAAGAGACAGGGTCTCACTATGTTGCCCTGGCTGGACTTGAACTCCTGGATTCATACAATCCTCCTACCTTAGCCTCCAGAGTAGCTGGGACTACAGGAAAAAGCCAGTCCTTCAACTAACTCCACCTGAATTTCCTTCACATACAGTGACATTCTAGAAATGAATCCACCTATAAACCTCATCCTGTTTGGAAAAAGAATACTTCTCTCAGTATTCTTGCATAAATCATGGCACATTTCTTCAAAGACTTTCTTCCCTGCACCCACCCTTCATCCTTTTTGTTTACTGGAACATGGTGAGGCCACACGTGGCTGTTAAGCGCATGCAGCATGGTGTTGGCTTGGTTGGGGGAGGGTTAGTCACTAATAAAATGACTGGGCCTCATCCACGAGTCAAAGCAGGACGGAACTAATGAACCAGGAGGCCCCATACCCCACGGCCAGGAAAGAACACACCTTCTGTGCTGTAGCTGAGAGCAGCTCCTTGCTCTCTTATTTTGTGAGTGCAGCCCTGAAAAGCAGAGCTATTAAAGACTGCATGCTTGGCACAGAACAGCCTGTCTTTCGTTCCGTCTTTATTCTTGAGGGAGGACTACCTCCTTATTTCACAGTGTTTTACTTAAAAAAAAAAAAATCTCTTAGGATTTATGTCCTGAAGGCTCCATGATCAGTCCTGACATACAAAACCTACCCAGCAAAGGAGAGAGAAGCAATATAAATCGCTGTTCTATTTTCAGTTATGGCTGAGGACCATCACAAGCCCACTGCCACAGACCATCCGGATATCTGTCTTCCCTGCAAACCAAGGGCGTAGGCTCATGTTGTCAGCCAGGGTGATTTTGTCCTCCAGAGAATAGCTGGCGATGCCTGGAGACATTTTGCTTATCAGAACTGGAGCAGAGGTGGAGGTGCTCCTGGACTTGGTCTGCTGAGCAGAATCCAGGGATCTGCCCAGTACCCTACCATGCACCAGGCAGCCCGACACGAAAGAGTTATCTGGCCCAAAACTCCGATATTGAGGTTGAGAAACCCTGGCGTCGACTAAGCCAGTCCCTATGCTAAGCATCTCTCTTCATTGCATTGCTACACGGGGGTGTGTCTATTTACTATGCATAAATTCATGTTAGCAGCAGAGTATAATCTCCCGGTCAGGAGCGATGCTTTAGGACTCTTAGCATCCCTCGTGCGGGGCTCAGAACTACTTACAAGCAGAGAACAAATCCCTTCCATGTCTATGAATCACATTTTTCAACTAAGCGAGCTTACTTTAAATTGGAGAGGATGAATGATCACCTTTGCTCTTTAGGTATCCATTTTGTTGCTTACCAACAAGGCCAAAGGTTCACGCCCCATCCCCCAGTTCTTCACTTTAATCACCTGCAGGGTCAAGACCGACCTACTTACTTATAACCTGCAAGTTGAGTCAAACACACTGATTTTGACAGCAGAGTGCTTCTGTGAGGTAGCGTAAGCCAGGCTTTGGGAGGCAGTCACGGGGAAGTCGTACCATCCTCAGCATCCTGAGGTGTTCAGGGCACGGAGGTACACTGAGATGGCAGTGGGAATTTTCAGAACTGAGGACCTCCATTGTCAATATATTTTAAACATCCTTGGAAAAGTAAATGATGCCTGTGTTTTCTCTACGGAACCCTGATCTGTATTTCAATAACTCAGTTAGTTATGAAAGAAAAGATCCATGAAAAGGAATGTTTATGAAATAGGTTTAACATTAGGCATCTAATTTTGCATTTATTCAATAAATGTTTACTGGGGCTTTATTTTGTGCTAAGTCATACACCAAGGGCTGGGGATACAGCAGTGAACAGGGAGATGGAAAAAGGACTTACTCTTATGAGCCGACACACTTATAAGTACTTGCAAAACCTATCTGCATATCTGTTTTTCATTTATGTTGGTAATTATTTTATTCTTTTCTTTTTCTTTTTTTTTTTCTTCAAGACTGAGTCTTGCTCTGTTGCCCAGGCTAGAGTGCAGTGGCACAATCTCGGCTCACTGCAACCTCTGCCTCCTGGGTTCAAGCAATTCTCCTGCCTCAGCTTCACAAGTAGGTGGGATTACAGGCAGCCACCACGGTGCCTAGCTAATTTTTGTATTTTTAATAGAAATGGGGTTTCACCATCTTGGTGAGGCTGGTCTCGAACTTCTGACCTCATGATCCACCCACCTTGGCCTCTCAAAGTACTAGGATTGCAGGCCTGAGTCACCGTGCCCAGACTTACTTTTTATTTTCTAAAATAGGCTTCCAAAATAACATTATAGCTACAAGAAACAAAGGTTCTATCTTCCACACCTTGACTTTTGAGTCTCATGAACCAATCTGATTATAAAGCAAGGATTGCCTTTGAACTCACTTTGTGGAGTTGCAAACAAAATCCAGCCTGCTTCTTTTCGCTCACAGAAGAGTGTCCTCTGTGAAACCAATCCTGCAAAGAAGGTTCATGCCAAGTTTCCGTGTAAGTTAGTCCCATAAAAATTTCCAAAAAGTCCAAGCCCTCTCCAAATGTCGTAGCTTTGTCAGTGACGCCATTGTGCAAAGAGCGACTGGAGCAAGTCCTTGGGTTTCACCCTGAGGAGAGACCATTCAAGGTCTCTCTGCATGTCCCCCAGGCATTTCCCAATAGAAAAGATCCAGCGATGGACCTTGGTGATCTCACATTCTGTGTCCTGGGTGGATGTCTCCTGTGATCTAACCAGCAGCCATAGTGAAGGCAGCTGGAGAGAGGTGGATGATATATACACCACATGTTCTTTATCCACTCATTGGCTGATGGGCATTTAGGTTGATTCCACATCTCTGCAGTTAGCTATGGGGACACGGGGGCATACGGAGTGGTCAAATGGACATTAGAGACTCAGAAGGGGAGAGGGCAAGAGGCAGTTGTGGGTCAAAAAATTACCTACTGGGTATAATGTACGCTAGTTTGGTGACAGGTGCACGAAAATTCCAGACTTCACCACCATATACTTCATTTCTATAACCAAAATCCACGTGTACTCCTAAAGCTACTGCAATGAAAAATATGGTGTTGGTTCCCAAGCTTCAGCAAGACTCACACCAACTTCACTATTATTGCCATATCTGTGTACAGCCTCTTATATTATTTGCTTCTTGAATACTTTTTCCTTGAAACAGTGACTTTAAGCATTAAAGCACATTTAAATTAAATTAAAATTATAATATATTATCTAGAAAGGGAAAAGCTGCCTCTCCCACAGGCTTCCATCACAGGAATGGCAGCTCTGAGCTTCATCCCCGACATCCTGACACTCTGTGTCTCCTTCACACAAGGGTGCCCACAAATCTTATCAGTCCTGGCTTTAAAATTAATCCAGAATCTGCACACTCATTCACACCTCTACCGCTGCTGTCCTCATCTAAGTCTCTCTCTTCTCTCACCTAGATTACTACGATACATAAAAATAAGTTACATCATGACAGTCCTTATTCAAAGCCATCTAGTCATCCCCATCTCACCTGGAACAAAAATCAAGTCCTTACAGTGGCTCATAAAGTCCTAAGTGACGTGAATCCTGGCTCCCCGCTGAGCTCACCTCCCCCTACCTCTCCTACCTTCCATTCTGTTTCAGCCACATTTGTCTCTTTAGTGTTCCTAAAACAAACCAAGTAAGCATCCCCAGGACCTTTGCACGTGTTTCCCTGCCAAGACCATGTTTGATTGAAATCCCACTTTTTCAGCAAAGCCTGCTTTGACTGTCACCTTATTTAAATTGCATTCTCTGCACTTTCCATTCTTCCTCCCTTGTTAATTTTTTTCCTAAGCCACTCATCACTATCCATCATATTCAATTGGTAATTTTGATGATGATGATGATGATTATTATTATTATTTTGAGACAGAGTTTTGCTCTTGTCACCCAGGCTGGAGATCACTGCTGTGAACTTGGCTCAACCTCTGCCTCCCAGATTCAATCCATTCTCCTGCTTTAGCCTCCCGAGTAGCTGGGATTATAGGTGGCTGCCACCATGCCCAGCCATTTTTTTTTTTTTTTTTTTGTATTTGTAGTAGAGATGGGGTTTCAGTATGTTGGTCAGACTGGTCTTGAACTCCTGACCTCAGGTGATCCGCCTGCCTTGGCCTCTCAAAGTGCTGGGATTACAAGTGTGAGCCACCACACTCAGCCCACTTTTGATTGTGTTTATCCTCCACCCCTAGGGCAAGTTTCACAAAGGCAGGGAGTTTTGCCTGTTTTATTCAATGCTGTAGAACGATGCCTGGCAAATGGGCAGGGCTCAGTATATATTAATTGACAATATTTACCAAGTGAATGAAAAAACATATTGTATCCACAGTGAAAACGGAAAACCACTGTTTGTTTCGTATTTGGGCTATCAAAAGAAAGTAACTATAAATATAAACAGTAAAAACAGAACAAAGTTTTAAAATTCCAGCTAGAAAAGGAGAAGGCTTGGAAACAGTGACCTGTCTTCGTTCCGAAAAAGCAAGATTAGTAGCTCTCAGAATGTTAGAGGTGTGCTAACAGAGAACAGGACTTTTCCTCGTAGTGTTGGAAGAAGTGAATGACAACAGAACACAAAGCCGTGTACACTGCAATTCCACAGCACCTAGCATCAAGCATTGTGCATCTCTTGTATGCACCAGTGAGCTAATATATGCAAGAGCTCCTGCCCATCCTGGAGACTTTGCCATTCATAAAGTTCATTTTATGCAGGATGGAATTCGACGGACTCTGTCTTTACCTGCTGGCTTGAGGCTAAGCCCTTTGACGGCCTCTCAGATGTTGTCCACCTTAAGGCAGATGGTGCCCAAATACCAACTGGTTTCTTGACAAAAACCAGATTCAGAAAGAAGGGCGTGCCTGCAGCCTTGGAGGCTGTGCGAACTACACCCTTCGGTTGTGTCACTTCTTGGCACGCATGCATATTTTGATTATTTTTATCTTGCCTACTAGATCATAAGCTTCACTGGGGCAGAGAGTTCCGTCTGTTTCATTCACTGCTGTGGAACAGTGCCTGGCAAATGGCCAGGGTTGGATACCTGCACATTGAATTGATGATACAGAAACACACAACATATCTGAGGGCCTGGAAAGATGGCATCTCTGCACTGGAAGAAAGTTCTCTGTACTCCCCAAAAAAGCAGGACAAGCAAACTAAGCCCATCTTTTCCTAACGGACACTCAGAGAGACTCAGCAGGTGTTCTGAGGAACTAATTATTCCAACTGAACTTCCTTGCCTTTGGAAATGTCTTCAGTCACAGATAAGCTGGGAAGAGATAAGGTGCCCTAAAACTGACATTCTGATCTAAACATGCTTGAGTTTGGTTAATAACGTTACGCCAATGCCAGTTTCCTGGTGTCAATATTGTACTACGGTTATATAAGGTGTTACCACCAGTGGAAGCTGGGAGAGGGGTCTATGGGAAATCACTGTATTATTTTTGCAACTTCTTACAAATTGATAAATGCCCATCGATGATAGACTGGACTGGGAAAATGTGACACATATACACCATGGAATATTATGCAGCAATCAAAAATGATGAGTTTTTGTCCTTTGTAAGGACATGGATGAATCTGGAGAACATCATTCTCAGCAAACTGACACAAGAACAGAAAAGGAAATACCGCATATTCTCACTCATAGGCGGGTGAGAAAAATGAGAACACATGGACACAGGGAGGGGGTCTACTACACACTGGTGTCTATTGGGGGGAATGGGGGAGGGACAGTGGGGAGGGATAGCCTGGGGAGAAATGCCAAGTGTGGGTGAAGGGGAGGAAGGCAGCAAAACACACTGCCATGTGTGTACCTATGCAACTATCTTGCACATTCTGCACATGTACCCCAAAACCTAAAATGCAATAAAAATTTAAAAAAAATAAAATAAAAATAAAATAAAATGATAAAAAAAAACATAAGAGCTTAATTTTTTTAAAGATGTACCTTCAATCATGGTAGGAAAATGGGGGAATTGGAGAGAGGGAAAGAGAGAGGGGGTGAAGAGAGGGAGAGAAGCCGAGACTCCACACAGCAAAATTCCATTTGACACGCTGTTGCCTGGATCATTTTGGCAACTCGAATTAAGCCGAGGTCCGAAATGTGTATACCATCTATAATGTCCCCTTTTAAAAAGAGAAATTCCATCTTCAGAGTAAGAATGAGCCTCAAAGATGGGTTTCCGGATGATGTATTTGTTCCCTATTCATTGAATTCTGACACGCCTGAGACTCAAGGACATGCATTAGCACCTGTGTTTGGGGAACGTTTTCTGCTCAGACTTTCCCATGAGCAATTGCTTCTAGCCCTCAGGAAATTTGCTTCAAATTTAACATCTGAGGTAAGGAAATCTGTAACACATGCCGTATCTTCGTGAACGGGGGCGAGGGGGATCTTCTCTCCCCAGGACTTTGATCTGTGGCTGGAAAGATCAGAAGGAAGGAAAAACAGCTGCTGCACTTGACGGCATCAAGCAGTGCCATTAAATGTGACTAAGTCTCACACCCAGAACCACGCCATTGGTACCCTCTGTGTTACAAGTGCTCCTGTCATTACACAAAGACACCGCTCTTTAAACAAAATCATAGTGTGATGGGAATAACACAGTTTTCAGAATAAACTTGGGAGTTGTTTTACGCAACACACAATGTCCTTTCACTGTGAAGGTAGAATTCAATGCTTATTGAAGGTCTGATGGATGCTCAAAACAGCCCTGTTAGTAATATTCAATATTGACAGAGAACTTTCCATGCACCAGACACTGTTATGAGCAATTTGCAAATAAATATTAGCCCACTGAATCCTCACAACCCCATGGCGGCAGGCACTATAATTACATCTGCTTTAGAGAGGAGGAAACTGAGGCACGCAGAGGTTAGTCTGTAAGTAGAAGAGACAGGATCAGAATTGAGGTCAGCTGGTTGGAAGACCTCTGTTTACCACCACCATGCCTATCTTTGTGATGAAAAATTCAGAAAACAGATGCCCCTCTCTGAAGAGCCTGGTTAAAGCATCTCTTTCAGGTACAGCTGGAAGGTTGTGCACCTTAGACCTAGGGACCCAGCTGACTTTGCTCACGGTCACCCTGGTGACACTGGAGCCTGCATTTTCTGAAGACGGAAGTTAACCAAGTGCAAGGGGGGAGATGATTACTCTAAAATTTTACAACTACTTGGCATGCCATCGGTTTCCTGGTCATTCTGTCTCCAGCTTCTAAAGCCAGGGATAGATGCAGTTATTTCATGATTGATCGGAAACTCAGGGGGCAAAGGGACTGACCAAAAATTAAACTCAGACCTCCCAGAGGAGTACCTCTTCGAATCCAAGCCAGGCAGAAGCAAACCCAATATCCAGATCCTTTTATCTGAATATTGGCTCTCCTGGCCCCTCAGTGACAATGTCGTGATACTTTCAATAAGCCGCAGATTCACTGACAGCGAGACCCGTCCCTCCCCACCATGATGTCAGCAGGTCCCTCACGGACCACCAAGGTTCACAATGCAAATGCAATGAGAATCCCTCGTACAGTAAATCTCATAAAAGGTGTAGGATTTCATGACGTTGCTGAAAGGGATGTCATAACAGTCCTCCAAGCATGTCCAAAAAACACCGGCCTCTGAGGAACTGCCAAATTAGTTCACTTAAAAATCGAAAGGGAAAATAAAGGTAATGACAAGATGCATACTGCAGAGGACAATTATTTGAATCTGAAGGAGTAAGATGAGAAACTAATGGAAATCTCTGAACCTTTTTGTAAATGCAGAAACAAAAACAAAAACAAAAAACAAACAGAAAAAACATTAAAAATAAGCATCCTTCGAGTCATATGCCAAAGGATAAACAGAAATGAAATAGGGTATGATATGCTCTCATTCTAGCTTGCAAATATTTTTTGAGGCAACTCATTCAAAATGTGATAAGGCTATACTCTAGCAAGAACCAAAGCATAGCTAAAAGTACAACCTACCTCCTTCTTAACTACAGCAGAAAGAAAACTTATCTTTATCCCATTTATGTTTTAAACACATTTCAAACAAACAACTTTTCACTATTATGACATTCTAGTCCACATCTTAAGAGGATTTGGTTTAAGTGAACTTGGCCCCAGTGTTGATTATCCTCACAAAATAGGTGCTCCTGTACCAAATTGTAGAATCATGCAGAGTGCAGAGCAGCCCTGTTACAGCTTTGATGCTGCTGTCTGTTGAACCCGCAGGGGTGAAAGTAGGTGGATTATTCCGCTGCTTTGTTTGTTTTACAAGATGGAATACCTTTGCTAAAGAGTTTAATGCCGGGCATGTTTGCTTAATTATTGCTAAGCTACACCATGCACTTAGGCCTCCCAGACACTAACTGGCAACAGTTAACCCCACCTCATTAAGAGAATGGGTACTACGCTTGGCTCTTTTCATATACACACCCAAGGTGAGATTTCATCACTCCCCTGCCTTTTCTTGGGCTTCTTGACCACAGACTTTCAACCATGCAACTCAAATGGTATCTCACCAAAGCAACCACAGCAGAAGCAGTCTCAAGTGTGAGGATAACGGAGTCTAGAGGGGAGGATTACGCTCGCCTGGCTCCTTTTGGATGTAAATTCTGTCCGCCCTTTGCCTCTTCTTCCCTCCATAACCTGCAGTGTAAGAAGGGCTGTTGAGAGCATGTGGGCAGGTGAGTAATTTGGCTTCCCCTGCTAAAGCTGAAAGGCCCCTGAAGGTAGTGAAAACCGATGCTTCCTGAATATCTGTCTCCCAACGGTAGTGAAAATCGACGCTTCCTGAATGCCTATCTGCCAAGCATGGAACCCAATCTCACACCAGGCATGCCAAAGATGAGCGGGGGGAAGGAACGGGCACCTACCTCAAGATGAAGAAGTCCACGGAGGAATTGCTGGAGATGGTGACATAGGCCGTGACCACGTCTCCCTGCTTGACCGGCCTGGAAGGCAGCCAGATGACCACGTTACCATCCAAACGCAGCTCGCTGAGCTGGGCGCTGTCCTGGGCCCGGTGAAGGCGGACGGTGCCGATCCTCTGCAGGTGGGACGTGGGTTCCTCCAGCGTGTCCTTTCCTGGACGGATGGCGTTGCCCTTCCTGAGGTCACCCCCGGCACAGTTCCCTCGCTCGTTTCCTGGGTGCACGGTGTAGTAGAGCTCCACAGGGGTCCCCTCCGCCTGGTCCACGGGCCTCCTCCTCCCGGCCACCGCCGTCGGGGCACTGAACCAGCTGGACAGGAGCTCCAGCTCGGCCACACACAGCCCCAGGTCCCCCTGCAGCCGGCAGCTGCCCCGCACCTCTCTGGTCTCTCGGAAAGCAAAGACCCTCAGGCACGGCAGCTTCTCCCCAGGGCTGCGGTCGTCCCAGTCCCTGCCCACGATGTGGAAGAGAACTTGCACTTTGGGCCGGCTCGGGAAGACTTGATCCCGCAGGATGTGGGCTTTCAGTTTCCAGTCAAAACTAAACGTACTGGATGGACCTAAAAAGTTTGAAGTCAGCATCAAGTCCAGAGGCACAACCTTTTCCACGGAGAAGGGTCCATAGCTGGCATTCAGTACTGGGGGCTGCTTGGTTTTGTAGGTAAAGAAGGATTCCACCCGGGCCCGCAGGCTGGAGTTCCGCAGCAGGTCCTGGTTGGCTTCCTTCAGGAAGAAGGAGGTGTCTGCTCTGAGGAGGTGGTAGTTCACAGGCAGGTAAGGTGGCAGCGAGGAGAATCTCTGTATGTTGTCTGCGACCCCGTGACCCTCTATCACTAAAAAGGAAAAAAGAAAGAAAAGAAAAAGACAAACACGGGATTACTAATAGGCTCCTCCTTAGCTGTTAGGTCTGTAAGCCATTTAGAAATGAGGGATAGAAATTCTGAAGTCCACTTGGCTAGAATTTTTATATTCTTTCTGGAATAAGTCATTAAACGATTCTACATGGGCCATGAATTATGCATATACTTATATTAGGTTGAAACATATGAAAATGAGAATTCGGTAGAGTAAGATACGTTGAACGGTGGCAATTTCATAGAGTTCAACTTAACAGAATGCTGGTAAATTACCTATAGGAGTAAAATGGGTATTTTATTAGTAATCTGCATGAGTTTAAAATGTACTGAATGGCACTGGTACATGAATAGCAAAACAGGCCAATGAATAAAGTCCATAAATAAACCCAAGAACATACAGAAATTTAGTCGGTGATAAAGGTAGCATCTCAAATACTGAGGTAAACATAGACCTTTTTTTTCTTCTTTATATATATTTTTTAATAGAGACGGGGGTCTCATTATTTTGCCTGGGCTGGTCTTGAACTCCTGGGCTCAAGCAATCTTCCTGCCTCAGCCTCCTAAAGTGTCGGGATTACAGGCATGAGCCCCTGCACCTGCTGCACAGGTTGACTTTTAAATCACTGATGCTGGGACACCTGTACAGCCATTCAGTAAAAAGTAGATCCACACCCACACCATAAGATTAAACTTCAAATGGATCTGGGATATAAGTCAAAGAAATTACTTCTTTTAAGCACTAAAGAAAACACAGATGAATTCCTCTATAACCTGGGTGTAGGAAGAGCTTCACGATGACTCAAAATCTATATGCAATTTTAAAAATAATAAATTTGCCTATACAATTTTTATAATATTTGCATTACAAAAATACCATAAAGTCAAAAGGAAAATGATGAGCTAGGAGTAAATATTTGTAGCACATACATCACATTACAAGGGCTAATGGCTGTAATATAGAGATCTTGAAATCTGAGAAAAAAGATTTTTAAAAATTGAGAGAGAAATGGGTAAATGATATGGACATTCACAAAAATATATGGTTTATGTATATATCTAAAACTATTGAGCCTCACTCACAGAGAAATACAAATGGAAACTGCAAACAAATACCACCTCTCACCTACAAGATTGATAAAAACTACCAAGTCTAACACACACTGTTGGGAAGTCATCAGGTAAGAGGCACTCTTAGAATATCGCTGCTGAGAATGAAAAGTGCTACAGCCTTTCTGGAAGGAAAATTGGCATTATATTTGCATTTTTCTTTGACTCTTTCATCTGACTTCTAGGAATCTACTCTGATGATAGACCTCTGGCAATTAGAAAACACACACACACAAGATCATTTATTGCAACGTCGGTTTTAAATGCAAGATATTTTGGCACAACCTAAATCCCTTATGTAGAAAAATGGCTGAATGAACTACAGTAAACCCACACAGTGGAGTAGCATGACTGCAATAAAAGGAGTATGATCTGTATGAAGCAATATGGAGTGCTCTCAAAAATATACTGCTGAGTGAAAAGGCACACTGCAAAAGGCTGAGTACACTAACTTCTGCTGAGAAAGAAGGGGAGTGTTTTAGACTGTTTTCACACTGTTAATAAAGATGTACCCCAGACTGGGTAATTTAAAAAAGAAAGAGGTTTAACGGACTCACAGTTCCACATGGCTGGAGAGGGGCGGGCCTCACAATCATGGCAGAAGGCAAAGGAAGAACAAAGGGATGTCTTACATGGTGGCAGGCAAAAGAATGTGTGCAGGGGAACTCCCATTTACAAAACTGTTAGCTCTCGTGAGACGTATTCACTACCCCTTTATTCACTTTCCCCTTTATTAATAATAAAGGGGAAACTACCCCCACGATTCCATTATCTCCACCTGGTCCTGCCCTTGACACATGGGGATTATTATAATTCAAGGTGAGATTTGGGTGGGGACACAGCCAACTATAGCAGGGAGATAAGAAAATGTCTGTGTGTCTGCTCATTCATGTAACACACATACCCACACAGGAAAAGAAATCACAGTCTATGAGGTTGGTCATCAACAGCCCCAGGAAGAAATAAAGGGGGCTGATGATGGGGAGAAGAGATGGAGGGTGTGGCTTTTTTGTATAGTTCTGACCTTTGGAATCGTGTAAATGTTTGACATATGATGATAATGTCCACAAGGGATGAGTAAAAACACTGAATTGGTTACAAATGGAAAGAAATGAACTTAATTGTATTTCAGATGAATATCAAAACCACACTGAAGGAGTAAGGGAGAGCTAATCCAAGTAATTTTGGACACATATTTTGGCTATAAATCCCGAGGCTAAAGACAACAGAGAATCAGAGACAAACAGTGAATGATAGTGAGTAAATCTGTTTTGGACAAAAGTATGAATTAGCAACTCTGAAACTACTTTCTGTACATTTCTTATCAAGGAGATAAGAAATACATTGTGAATCTGGAAGCCTGTTTATCACTGTCAGGGAAGTGGTTACAAGTGTAGAAAGGGGTAAGGCCAAAATGAAACCAGGAGTGGGTTAGAATGGAATTGGCGTATATGAACTCCAGTTTATAATTTATATACAGAGAAAGAGACATAGATTGTGTATACACATGTATGTGTGTGTATGTACATAGACGTGTTTCCTAGCTCTGTCCTCATTGACACCCTAAGAGCAGTATGCACATCTAGCACCCAGATATTGATTTCTAAATACAATTCTTCACTAAAAGGAACCAGGACTGCTTGGAAAATTCTCTCATTACCAATACAAGAAGAACCAGGAACACCTATCTTATTGTGTCCCGTGGATGAAGAACCCTTAGGATAAGAATATGTCCAAAGGATGCAGGAGCGGCAGCACTGGACAAATCTGAGCATCATAATAAATAATGATATTAACAGATTATAAGCCATTAAATGAAATAAGAATCTGTGACTCGATGATGTCATAAAGTCAGATGGGAGGGACAGTCTTTTGTTTGTTTGTTTTGAGACAGGTTCTCACTCTTGTTGCCCAGGCTGGAGTGCAGTGGTGCAATCTTGGCTCACTGCAACCTCTGCCTCCCAGATTGAAGTGATTCTCCTTCCTCAGCCTCCCGAGTACCTGGGATTACAGGCATGCACCACCACACCCAGCTAATTTTTTGTATTTTTAGTAGAGATGGGGCTTCACTGTGTTGGCCAGGCTGGTCTCAACCTCCTGACCTCCGGTGATCCACCTGCCTTGGCCTCTCAAAGGGCTGGGATTACAGGAGTGAGCAACTGCGCCCGGCCTTGGAGGGACAGTTTTTCCTTATGATATTATCCAAAGGGATCACTCACAACATTCACAGTAGTGACTGATTCAGGTAAACATCACAAGTGGATGCTAAAACCAGCTGGTGAAAGTTTCATGAATAACAGGAGATTCGCATCATCTTAAATTGTCTTCCAACAAGTTAGCCCCAAGTTGTTTAGTGAATACAAAGGAAACGCCAGCAGGTTTTGGTGGAGAAACCTGGTAGGCAGTGATTTAGCCAAGTGATCAAAACTGACATCACTCTTAATGGGGCCAACAGAGAACTGTCCCCCGACAAGCACAATGGAGGAGAACACAATATCGATTCCCTAGTATTTCTGCAAAAATTTGCATAATTTGCATCTAATCACGGGGAAATGTCTAAGGTACATTCTATGAAGCAATTGGCTTATACCCTCCAAAAATGTTGAGGTCATGAATTAAGAGGGAAGTTGAAGGAACTGTTCCAGATTTGTGGATAAAAAGATGTCTAAAGATACGCAAAACTGAAGGTAACACATGATTGGAAATTTCATTTTCCTATGAAGAACATTTTTCAGACCACTGACAACATTTGCAAGTCTCTAAAATAGCTAATAATTTTGTATCAATGTTAATGTCTTCATTTTTATAATTGTACTGAACTTATACAAGAGAACATCTTTATTTTGAAAATACATGTATTTGAACTAGTGATAAAGTGACATTATGTTTGCTTGCAATTTATTCTTGAACAGCTTAGGGTGGAGGGGAACTCAGGTGAAAGGAAATATGGTAAAATCTCACCATTTAGGAACCTGAGTGAAGGGTATATGAAACTTCCTTTTACTATTCTTGCAACTATTTTTTAAGACTCTGTCAAAATAAAACTGTTTCGTTGAAATAAATAAAATGTAAGGAAGATACCTTCGTTTTTTTTTTTTTAAATTCCTCATCTCTCCCTTAGAGATTTTGCCTGTTTATAATTATTCATTTGTTGGAAAAAATTGTAATGAGATAAGCCATTTTTCTCATGTTACTCAAAGATAATGACTCAGTGCCCAACCATATTATTATTCCCAAATTCGTCAGATTCTTTGATAATCTTGACCCATCTAGGGGGAGAGTGACTTTTAGCAATTGATCACTGAAGATACTATCTTGTCATCGTCCTCTTCTTTCTCAGCTAGAAAGAAAGTATTCATTATTAACTCTTCCAGGTGAAATGAATTCACAGATGAATAAGCATGCCACCTTCTCTCCACTGGGTGGGAGCCCAGTTCCAACCAAGGCTCGGGTCTCTCTGGACCCCTACTGAGATTCGGCACGGGGAGTGGTGATACTGACTGGGGCGTAAACCACGTGGCTCTGCGCTCTGCACGTGTTCAGAGCTGACATCGCAGACTGCTCACTCTGGAGCTCCATCCAGCCTGCAGATGGGTTTTGCTTGGCCCACAATGTTTTTTTAAAATATCTTTATAAAGTAAAAAAATACAAAAATTAGCTGGATGTGGTGATGCGCGTCTGTGGTCCCAGCTACTCGGGAAGCTGAGGCAAGAGAATTGCCTGAAACCTGGAGGCAGAAGTTGCAGTGAGCCAAGATTGTGCCACTGCACTCCAGCCTGGCGCCTGGCAACAGAGCAAGACTCTGCCTCAAAAAAAAAAAACAAAGTCTTTATAAAGTGAAACTCAGTTTTTTAAAACTGGGGAGTCTCTGGGTTTCCAGCCTGTCTTTGAACATGGGAGGAACTGGCAACATTCGGGCTTTCTCCCCACATGGCGATGATGGGAGGAGGTGACTTGCAGCCCCGGTGCTGCTGTCATCCTACCCTCAGCCCACCGTGCTCCATGCAGCCGCCTCCTTGTCCCGCAGGTGCTTTGAGTTTGAGATTCCTGATTCGGAAGAATCAGCCAGCTAAGTGCTGAATACTGGGGGTGGTCACAGGCTCAACCCCAAGGTAGAAAAGTGCGGCGTGTCACCCCTCACTTCCTGGGCTTTTTGAACCATCCCTGACATCAACAGAAGGACCGCCAGCAGCCTCCTTGCTCTTGGAATCATTTCTTTGCGAAGATCCTCCACGGGCTTATGCTACTTGAGGGCATAGCTAAGAACATTCTACACACTCACAACCCAAACACATCCATTGCCCCAGTGCTAACCCCCAAACCCAACAAAGCCCATCTCCTTGCTTCTGTGATTTAAAACCTGCAGAAAACCCAAACAAACCTGCATTTGCATGTTGAAAGAGGAGATGGGAAGTGTCTCTCTCCTTCTTTCCAGCCTTCCCTCCTGTCCCTTCCTGTCAGTCAGTGCAGCCTGCGCAAGCGGCCAGCATATGGGGCAGCCGGCTCTGCTGTCCTCTGGAAGGACCCTAATCCTTTTCCCGGCAGGGACACTGGCGAGCAGATCAAAGCTGCCTTTGGTGCTGCAGCCAAGCGGACTTGGATTGTCAGGATGGCTTTTCAAAGAAAACGTTCTCTCCTGTTCTCAGCCCAGAGGCCTTGTCCTGGGGTCACCAGCAACAAGGGCACATTCGCCTCTCTCTCTTTAGGGATGGCCCAGAGCTTCCATTTTAACTCCCTAATTTCAGAATCTGCTTAAAACATGCTCAAAAGACCCTGCCGAGGTATAAGACATTCCAGAAAGAGCTCTGGCTCTCTGTCCTTAAACATGGACCATTTAGACAACTTGTAATATTCTGTAAAAGCCAACAGACGAATTGCCACATCTGATGTTTTATTTTGAGGTATTTATCCCAATCCAAAAAAACACTCTTAAGTCTTGAAGTGCAGGGACTTAGAGACTCATCTCTTTGGGGAAGGTTGTGAGCCAAGGACTCTGTGAAGGGGCGGGGCTCAGGATTCCAGACCCATCTGCAGTGGGGCATTTGCCAACAGGAAGCATTTGTCAACAAGCTGTCTTGTCATTCTTCATTCTTCCTACACAGAAAGATTCCTTTTCTTAACTGGAAAAATGTCTAAAGGAAAACCATTTGCTTTTAAACAAATGCTGAGTTTATTTTCTGTAAAATACAGACAGAGTGGGCTTGTGGTCTCGCCTCCTGTCTTAGGGGTCTTCCATTCTTTGAGCAGGTCACTCTTTATCCTTCACAGGAGGAAAAATGAGAAGGGATGGAGTGACGTGAAGCCTAGCTCATCCCTTCCTGTTGAGCCTCATTCTGAATTCTTCCAGCTCATGAGAGATTTGACTTGAGTCAAGAAGAGAGAGACACCATAAAGAAAGGAGCAAGGCCTTGTACAGTGGCTAAGGGAGCTTTAATTTCCACAAAGTGAGAGAGCAAGAGAGAGAGAGACCGAGAGAGAGCAAGGGAGAGAGAGCAAGAGAGGGGGAGGGGAGAGGGGAGAGGGGAGAGGGGAGAGGGGAGAGGGGAGAGGGGAGAGGGAGGTTGATCTAGATACACAGCATAATAATGGTAACAATGGAAGAGTGATTATAAGACGGCACCTCGTCTGCTGTATCTACACCCTTAGCATGAGACGTTGCAGTTCTCCCATCAAGAGGTGGAGTCAATTTCCCCATTCTTTGAATCTGGGCTGCCTTGTGATTTGCTTTGGCCAACAGAATATGGAAGAAGTGACAGCATGCCTATTCTGGGCTCATGTCTCAAGAGGCCTTGAACATTTCCACTCTGCCTCTTTTGGACGCCTAATAGCAGGAAGAGCAAGAAGCCTGGACCAGCCTGGAGGAGGAGAGACCACGTGGAGGGGAGTGGTGTGATCCCAGCTGAGGCCATCCTGCATCAGGCAGCCCATGCCCAGCCCCAAACAAGTAAGCAAGCCCAGCCAAGATCAGAAGTCCTGAGACTCAAGAGGCATTGTACATGATCTAAGCTTCTACATTTTAGGGTGTTTCATCATGAAACAACCCCTGATGGAAGAGCCAGCAGTTATCAAGAACTGACTATGTGTATCAGTCCATTTTCACACTGCTATGAAAAAATACCCAAGACTGGGTAATTTATAAATAAAAAAGAGGTTTAATGGACTCACAGTTCCACATGGCTGGGGAGCCCTCATAATTATGGCAAAGGCAAAGGAGGAGCAAAGGCACATCATACATGGCGGCAGGCAAGAGAGCATATGTAGGGAATTCCCATTTATAAAACCATCACATCTCATGAGATTTATTCACTATCACAAGAACAGCACAAAAGCATGCCCCATGATTCAGTTACCTCCCACAATAAGTGAGATTACAGGAGATGCAATTCCAGATGAGATTTGGGTGGGGACATGGCCAAACCATATCACCATGTTCTAAGTATGCTTTTAAATGCTTACATGTGGAATCTCAATTAGTTCTTCACAACAATCCTATGGGTTATCATGATGCCCACTTTTTATAGGAGAAGAAATTGAGGAATGGAGAAGGTGAGTAGGGCTGCCCAAAATCTCCAGGTTGTAAGTGATGTAGCTGAAACTCATGCCTGGCTGTCTGGTTCCAGAAGTTCTGGTCCACTTGGCAACAGGGCTCACCTCTCACTATTTACTGCCTGCCAGGTACATGAGGGTTCATGGAGATGATGCCTACAAAGTTTTTAACAAGTGCCTGACTCATAATAAGGGTGCAAGTAGGGTTATATCTTAATTATATCTTAATACGTCCCTGTTCCTGATTTTTAAAATTATTATTGAAGTTTAAATAGATGTTGCTCCTTCATATATCCAGGGTCCCACACATGGCAACTCCTTCTACCTAATTAATTTCCATTCAGCTCCCAGATCCACCTCACCTCTTCTATTAATAGGAAGCCTTCCTGACTTCCACACTAGGTCCGGTGCCCCTCCCCAAACACCATGCACCTCTATTTGATATCTTTTCACACAGCTGTCATTTTATATTTATTTGTGTGCAGGTTTGGTTAATGACCATCTTCCCTAACAGACTGGAAGCTCCATGAGAAGAAGGACACTGTTTTTATCCACAAGGGTGCCCTCCTGTCTTAGATACCATGTGACCCAGTGACTACTCAGTCAACACTTGAGGAATGTATGATGTTTGATCAATAGCCCAAACATTCAGCAAGCCAGATGGGGGAAGAAGCCACTACTCAAGACATGATGAGGGAGAATGTAGACACCAGTCGTTGGAAGGCAGAACTTCTCATGCATGGTAGGAAGAATTGCAGCCAATGTTCATGGACATTCTGATGTCCAATACCAGGGATGGTGACTCTGCAGCCCTTCAGTGTCAGTGCATCAGATGTGTTGAAGAAACTTCACATGCATGGAAGCACCTTCTTTGCCTCACATTTGCCTACTTTTAGACCTTATGGTCACCCAGAAGTAAAATAACAATTGTTGCAGAAGACAAGAACAATTATTCCTTTCCCCAGTAAAATAATGCACTAGGAACTGTCCATGGTGCTGCTGAGAATCGATCAAGAATGTCTTGAGTACATACATGCTCTTGACTGCCTGGCGCAACTCTCTGTACACAGAGCTTTCAACAGACGTGCTTCCTAAGCTTCACACATCCATCACTCTCATGACATGAGCCAGATAATGTATGCACTGTTAATCAGTCTAGGAGCTTACTAAGAATTCTTAACTTTATTGATTGAAATGGAAATTAATAATGTACTAATATGAATGAATAATTTTGTTTAAATAATCTTACTGTGAATAAAAAACCAAGCTCCCCTAATTGCTGCCTGTCTATAGCTCTGAGCCTCAGTTTGCCATTTCTTTGTTAAGCGGGGAGATGATCAAGTGTTGGGTGCCAAAGACAGAGCAGCAAAATGAGATTTTCTCTCAGACTCAGAATAATTCAAACAAGTAGGAAGTTCCCCCTTTCTCATTTGGTTGAACAGGTGATTTCGTGCCATGTCCAGGTATCTCCAAGAGCCAACCACAGAGACGATCACGTGAACGGGTCCCCTACAAAGCTCTGCAGGGTCCATCTGCACCCTCAAACGCTATAACACTGTGTGTGCCCTAAACTCACCTCTCATCTTGGGAAGCCCAGAGACAGCAGATGAAGGAATAAGAGGTGGTTGCCAGCCTTTGCTGTGTGTTTTCTCTTAGAAACGTTGTCTCCTGACTGCAAGGAAACAATTCCAGGGCTGCCATGCCATTGTGAGCTGACAAATGTCTCCCCTCTTACTCCACTTTATCTGCTTGCCCCCACATCTCCCAGAAAGATAGGATAATTGAGTCACTTTTATTGACCTGGCACAATAGCCCTGGGAAAGTCCAATGCCGGTTTCCTATGGCCACGGGAGGGAGGCTGGGGAGCAGCTGACAGCTGCACCTGCCTATCCGGCCTCCACGCGGACAGCACGTCCATTGCTGTCTCCCCTCCTGTTTATCCATTTTCTTTATCTGTACTTGCCTGTCAGTGCTGGGGATATTGTGTCCTCCATCGGTTGGTTGTTCATCAGAGAACTCTACCACAAAGCTGCTGCCGGAAATTGAGTTTTTGAGATGCTGAGATAGTGGACACAGGAGCTGGCCATGTCACTCAGTGCCCAGACTGGATAACACTGGGAGAACAAGCTTCCCTGCTAACATGATGCATTGCCTTCATCACACTGCTCACTTCCAGACGTGTTGACCAGGGATGGATTCTTTAGAGCTGATGTTTTCTGGGCTGTGACATAAAGGATGGGTAAGACCTGAGGAGATGGAATGGAGTGTGGCAGGAATCTGGGATGAAGAACAACATAACCAAGAGATTGGTGGAGGGAAAGCTCAGGAGCCCGGCATGTGAGGAGCAGGAAGGCCATCCAGGCAGATGGGATGAGGCCATGTGCTACTCTAAATGGGGTAGGCAGTGGATCCCCACACAGGTACCTTGGTAAAAATACTAGGTCCTGCTTTCCTCTTGAATCGAATAAAAATAAAGATAACATCCTCTGAAATCATCCAAAGGCACAAGTGGAATTGTTTGAGGGTGTGCAAGGGACTTTCAAGAACGGCATCTAAGTCAGGGTTCCCCAGGAAAGGTGATTTTCCTGAGAAACGCTTGGAGACGTCCGCAGACATTTTTGGTTATCACAAGTGGGAGGAGACGGTTATTGACATCTCGTCAGTAGGAGCCAGGGATGGGTCTAAACATCTTACAACACACAAGACAGTGCCTCTACCACAAATAATTATCCAGCCTACAGTATCCATAGCACTGAGGCTGACAAACCCTGATCCCATTTGATCTGCACAGAAGGCCTGGGTAGTTTGTTAGATGTTACATACATAGGAAGAAACAGAGGGAGGATTTTAATCAAAGCCTTCCCCAGCCCAGAAAGAAGAAATGTATCACAGTGGTTAAGAGCTCCTGGAGTCACGCAAAGCTCAACAATGAATCCCTGTCCCTCAACTTCCCAGATGAGGATTTTGTTTTTGTTTTTTTTGAAAAAAACCTTAAACTCTTGAGCCTCAGAATCCACTGACCCTTCACTTAAAGCAATACACTGAAGCACTCAGCATGCTGAAGAATTCGGAGCTGCTGTTGCTGTTATTATAATCATCACCATTATTTCAAATATGGTGATCAGTTACAGTAACAAGCTTTTAAAACTACACAAATGTGGGGTGAGAGGAAGGGTGATATCCATATGTGAGACACAGTTGGGTGATGTGTATGTGAGAAAGAAAATTCTGAAATTAAGGGAGGCGGGTTCTTTTCAGGACTTCAGAGGTGCCTGCTGCATCAGACATCTCCGGTTTACTCAGATGATATCAGACACCTGCAAAACAGGACTTGCTTTTCTCCATACGCCTCAAGGAGAGCCCTGATTGGATTTTCCTTCCAAGTCACTGCAGCTTGCTTGAAACACAAGCCGGCCTGAATATTTTTTCCTCTCTCCATTGGTGATTTATTAACATTCCCGGACACAGAATGTCTCTCTCTCTCTTTGCTAAATATGGCTCGTTGTTTCTTTTTTCTTGAAACAAAAGGCACCTTGATAAATGGATTATTTGATTTCAATGCCTCTTCTGAACAAACCCCGAATATCCTTTGCTGAAATTACATAGCGCGGTCTGCAATTTCGTAACTGTCAAACTCTCCTTTAAAAGAGCAGGTACTTATATTCCCCTCTGAGCCCTTGGGGGGCTATTTCTCCCCTTTTCTCTGGGAGAACTCCATAATCACTCTCAGATGCTACTCAATCAGACCCCTAGAAATTCAGGAAAGGAGCTGTGTCTGTCGAAGACAAATGCTCTAAAATCTTCAGAATCTTGGACTCCATCGGCACAAGAAGGATGCCTTGGGTAGGCACAGAGGGAAATGTTTACCAGGCAGAGTTATATATCTCACACGGGCTGCTTTAACGGCATGGTGTTACAGCATTTCCTCAAGTTAAGCTCAGCCAGTGTCTGGCCTGGTGACCATGTGGCCAATTCCTCCACAGCCTCCATCTACCCTCCAACGCTGGCCACCCACAATGCGGCTCGGAACCCAGGTCCATCTGCAGGTGGGATCTGATCGGCTCAGACTGGGGTTCTCCCAGGACAGGGGCTCCTCTAAGGAATGGCGTGTCAGCTTCCTATGCTGCTGGAACGAATCACCACAAACTTAGCCACTTAAAACAACACATACTTATCCTTTTTAATAGTCCTGGAGGTCAGAAGTCTAAAATCAAAGTGTCACTGGGGGAACAACACACACTGAGGCCAGACTGTGAAGACTGGGGGAGGAGGGAGAGTGTCAGAAAAATAACTAATGGATATTGGGCTTAATACCTGGGTGATGAAAATAATCTGTGCAACAACCCAGCATGACTCATGGTTACCTATGGTAACAAACCTGCACATATACCCCTGAACTTAAAACCCTGAAGTGTCAGTCGGGCTGTGTTCCTTCTGAGTCTTCAGGAAAGAGTCTGTTTCCTTTCCCATTTTCTGGAGGTCACCTGCATTCCTCAGCGTGCAGTCTCTTTCTCTCTTCCAAGCCAGTAAATACCTAGGCAGCTTCTCTCGCCCCTGACTTTCTGTGTTCCTCTACAGGGATCCACGTGGTGACATCAGGGCCACCTGGATGATCCAGGATGATTCCCCCATCTCAAGAGCCTTACCTTAATCCCATCTGCAAAGTTCCTTTCCCCCTGCAAAGCCACGTATTTGCAGCCTTTGGCAGTAGGGATGTAAATGTGTTTGGGGAGGGTGGCATTTTTGATTATCACAATGGGTGGAGGGAGGAACACCACTGGCATTTAGAGAGCAGCCAGTTCTGCTAGGTTTTCTGCACAGCACGAGACAGCTCGACAGCAATCAAGAATTGCCCAGATTCTGCATGACTTTTTCCCATTGGACATTCACAGAGGCCAGGAACCCACTTACAGTGATCCAAGCAGAAAGATGATCTTAAACATCCACTAAAACATTGGGAGAAGGGCAATGGTTTCACATACTGTGCATGTTCCAGAATCACAACTACTGGGGTGGAGATCGGACTTTAATGAAACTTATCTAAAAAGTGGTTGATCAGCCAGGCGCGGTGGCTCACGCCTGTAATCCTAGCACTTTGGGAGGCTGAGGCAGGCGGACTGCCTGAGCTTCGAGGCCAGCCTGGGCAACATGGTGAAACCCCACCTCTACTAAAACACAAAAGAAATTAGCTGGGCATGGCGCCGTACACTGGTAGTCCCATCTACTTGGGAGGCTGAGGCCGGAGATTTGCTTGAACCTGGGAAGCAGAGGTTGCAGTGAGCCGAGATGGTACCACTGCATTTCAGCCTGGGTGACAGAGTGAGACTCTGTCTCTATCAAAAAAAAAAAAAAGTTGTTGATCCATTTTGAAAATTACCTCCACAATGCCCAGTCTGCAGATGAAATCCAATTTGCAGCAACATAACTAGTCTTCATCTGTGGCTGACACATCCATGGTGACCAAGCACAGGAGCAAGTATCTGACCACTTCATTTGGCCTTCGAGATATACTTGTTACGATATTACTTTA
This sequence comes from Saguinus oedipus, assembly GCA_031835075.1. Classification (NCBI taxonomy): domain Eukaryota; kingdom Metazoa; phylum Chordata; class Mammalia; order Primates; family Cebidae; genus Saguinus; species Saguinus oedipus. The sequence goes on along the minus strand of CM063177.1, from coordinate 137,107,173 downwards.
CTTTGAATTATTGTTCCTATGACAGAGCACTGTGCTGATTTGTTTTTAATTATGTCTATATGTAGGTTACCGAATCTTGGATTTCATTTCATGGCTCATAAAGGTGAGGACTGAGAATGACTGGTGTTCATCTAACCTAGGGGTTGACAAACTTTTTCTTAATTGACCGTATAGTAGATATCTTAGGTTTCTGCAGCTAGGAGACAAAAATCAATATAATATAGGTGCTTATATGATCATTAAAAATGTAAATACCATATTTAGCTTGCAGGCTGTACCAAAACAGGTGACGGGCTAGATTTGACCCATGTTCTGCAGTTTCTCAATCCCTGGTCTAAATCAAACAGGGCGGTTCCGAGCCGGTTCCCAGTACCTGGTTCAGTTACACACAGACCTAAACCTGTGGTTCTCACACAGAGGCAGTTTTGCTCCCAAGGGGACATTTGACAATGTCTGGAGACTTTTTCCATTGTCAACAATGGGGCTGGGTGGCACTGGGAGGGAGCTGGGCACCGTGGCTCAAGCCTGTAATCCCAGCACGTTGGGAGGCTGAGGCAGGTGGATCTCTTGAGGTCAGAAGTTCAAGACCAGCTTGGCCAACATGGTGAAATCCCGTCTCTACAAAACATGCAAAAATTAGACAGGTATGATGGTGTGTGCCTGTAATTCCAGCTACTCAGGAGGCTGAGTAAAGTGAATCACTTGAACCCGGGAAGTGAAGCATGCAATGAGCCGAGATTGCACCACTGCACTCCAGCCTGAGCAACAGAGTGAGACTCTGTTCCCCAAACCCAAAAAAAAGAATGGGGTTTGGGGGTATCCTGTTAGCATCTAGTGGGCAGACAGAGGCCAGGGATGCTGCTTAACACCCTACACTGCAAGGAACAGCCCCCCCGCCCCGACACCACACACACAGAATTATCCAGCCCCAAAGCTCATTGTGCTGCACTGGCAAAGCCCTGCTCCAGGCCAAACTGGGCCAAGGATCTCTGAGGAGAAGTGTTTTAGGATTTCTGGGAAAGAGGGTCCCTCACTCCTAAGAGAAGTACAAAAGCAAACGCCTTTCACCCCAGGGGCCAGTGAGGGAGTAAATCTCCCCATAACACGGTCATCCATCTGGAATCTGTGCATGAAGTGCTCAAGACAAGGCCAGCCACGGGTGGGCACAGTGAGGGAAGGGCCATGCTTTTATGCCAGGGTTGGCCCAGTGAGGGGCCTGGGACAAGCTCGCCGAGATCTCCCCGGGCCGCTGCCCTTCCGTCCCTGTGAGCCAGTGGACTTCCACGGTGTACGTGTGTTTTCTCTTACTCTCAGCCAAAATCTTCGTAAAAGGATCCATCCTGCTTTGGCCAAACCGCGGTAGCTCTGCTTCACAGTCACATAAAGAAGGAGTCCGCGTACTTTCTTCCGTAAAGGCCCAGGCAGTAGGCATTTCAGGCTTCATGGGCCAAATGGTGTCTGTTGCAACTACTCAGCCCTCCTGCAACCACAGCTGGAGACAAAGGCCAACCAATGACTCTGTCTGTGTTCCATAAAAACTTGACTTTTTTTTTTTGAGACGAAGTTTTGCTCTTGTTGCCCAGACTGGAGTGCAATGGCATGATCTCAGCTCACCACAACCTCCGCCTCCCGGGTTCAAGTGATTCTCCTACCTCAGCCTCCCAAGTAGCTGGGATTACAGGCATGTGCCACCGCGCCCAGCCCTAACACTTTACTTTCAAACAACAGAATTTTAATTTCACGTGTCAGAAACACTACTACTCTATTAAAATATTTTTTCCAACTATCTAAAGATGTAAAAATGTAAAAAAAAAATTATGAGTTTTCAGCCACCACACAAAAACTGGTGGTGGGCTGGGTTGGACCCGCGGGCCATGGAGTGGGGGCTCCCGACAGAGAGGAAGCCTTTCTAAGTCGTGTTTCGCCCACAGGAGAACATTCTTAGTGTTTTCTTCTGCGCATTTTACAATCTGAACCGTAGACCAGGTTTACCTCTTTGATTCAAAATGTAAACATGGTTTTTACTATGCCTGCCAAACAGTTTGGAAATAAAAACCAAAAAAAAAAAAAAAAAAAAAAATCGGGAGGGATTTAGAGTTGCATAATATAAGCATTTACAGCAGAATTTAAATAACTGCATTTGCTGCTCACATAGCTTGTGGTTTGAGAATGTTTCACTGTATCTATTCAAAGAGGGAGGCATCCATTTATCACAGATGGTGACATTATTTATGATGGAAACTTACATTAATCCTGAGCGTCCCAATTATCTCAATTCATATAAATAAAAAGGAACAGCATTCCTGTTCTTTATGGTAGTCTTTTTCCTCAAAAATAAAGAGCTTGTTTTTAATATAGTCCACATATTTTCTTTCCACTAATTACAGATAATTTAAAAAAACTTGTATGTACCATTGAGTCATCGGCATTTTTCCCCCACGTGTGAGTTTCATCTGCTTGCCAGTTAGCATCTGTAGTTTTGTTGGGTTTATACCAGCATTCAGAATGATTATATTAATGAGAAGTCTTAGGGGACAGAGTAGAAAATGCTTTCCTGATGACTGAGTAAACAAAAAGAAAGAAGAATACACCAGAAGGTAAAAGCCATTTTCTCTTTCATTTTATAGACTTTAACTTGTAAAAAGAACATTGAAACTGAGCTTTCCAATAGGGAATAGGGAATTATAAGGGAGAATCCTGAAAAGCCAATGGGAAAAAAAAATTCCTTAAGTGGAAGGTGACATCTTTTATCCTTGTGACACCTGGATTATTAAGACAGGCAGCGGACTACAGGGAAACCACCCATCAATGCCCTGTGGGTTGAGGTGCTACATATTATATATAGACTTCTTTATACTTTCAACAACCTCATACAAGAAGTCTTTTTATTATCCCCAATTTTCACAGAAAGAGACGAGACCCAGAGAGATTAAGTAATTCAGCCAAGGTCACACACCTAAGAATTCTGAAATCAGAATTTGAACTCGGGATCCCTGCACTCACTCTTGTGCTATCCTGTCTCAGAGCACAGGCTTTATTTTATGGATGTTTTTATTTTACTCCTTTCTTACTTTTCACATCAGAAGGTCAACGTGCCAACATCACAACAAGGTTGAAGGGAGACACATCTCACATGAGTGTCAAAACACAACCATCACCCTTATGAACTACAAAAGGACTCAGGCTTTACTTCAAATCCATATGTCACTCTGGCTCCGCTTTTTCCTATAGAGAGAGAGTGTCGGTGCTTGGTAGACACGAGCTTTGCTGAACTGCCACTGGCTGATGCTCCGGTCAGTCTAGAGATGCTGAAAGCCAGCTTGCAAGTACATACAGTTAACACTGAGGAAAGAAAGATCGGGAGATGGAGCCCCTGAATTCAGCAGCGCCTGAAGCTGGAGGCCCCTGTACTTTTCCCCTTCGTGGCTTGAGCCAGCCTGAGATGCCTTCCTGTCATTAATTGACTGATGCCCAGCATCCTGTCTGATGGATGAAGCCACTGAGCTTATTGTGGTTCTTATTTAATACTGCACCAGAGAGACATCCATCTCGGTCTTAATGTTAATGAGGGGGAAAAAATCAACAGAGATAGGATGAGGAACCACCTTCCCTCAATCCACATTCACTAAGAAGTGGATTGTCTGTGCCCCATGCTGCCTTGCTTCTGTAGGGGGCATACGAATAATTAAGCTGTGTTTATCAAGCTCATGGGAGGCTGTGCAGAGGGGAGGTGACCTGTTGCAGTAGGGAAGGGCTCAGATGGGAAAAAGTCCGCAGGGGCATGTGATATGACAGGTGAGGGCAGCCGTGCACCCTAATCGCTGTTTAGAAGCAGAAGTGAGGGCCATGTGGGGAGGGAAGCAGGAGGACTCCATACTGCGGGAGTGCAAGGTTAGAACGCAGAAAGGGAGGAGCACTGGGACCCATGTCTTGAAGGAGGAAATGTCCCAGGGGGAAGGGCGAGTGCAAGCCACCTCCATGGGTACCAACTTGCTAACACGCTGATTTGGAATTGCCAACCTGTAGTAAGAGCAAAAAGCAGACCCACTTTTGCTCTGTTTTATGGTGGTTTGTAAGTTTCTCTATGGAATACAGACCCCTTCTCATGATCTTCCACTGCCGCCTGCGTTGCTACAGTGCTGTTGCTGGGGGCTGCAGGCCCCCGAGGGTTGCAATTGTTCCAGAAAGATGCACCTTCCTTTGCAAACTCACAAACCACAAAAAAAGGCACTCAAGGGAGATGGAAGGGACCATGTTGGAAGACACACGGTGAAGCCCCATCCAGAACTTTCTCTCTCCCCCATGGGACGAAAGCCTTCAGGTTAAGCAAACCTTGTAGCCCCTGGGCACAGGTGGAGACACAGTATGCTGGAGGAAGGGGAAGAAACCACTTCTACCCATCAGGGAGTGGTAGAGAGGTGCCCTGAGCCCAACTACTAGAAGGCTCCCTGACCCAGGGGCCGCTGAGGCTGGGGGAGCAGCAGCCACTCGTCAGAGCTACCGATGTGTGGTGAGGGCACCTGATTGGAAGCCACTGACGCTTCTAAGTGCCATCCACTGACCTAAGATGCTCCCTGGTCACCCTAGGGTCACTCCCACTCCTGAGCACAGGCAGATGTGCCTCGGGTGTCCACTGCGGCTTTGCCCCCAATTGGAAGTAACGTAAGTGTCTATCCACTGTAAAGTGCCTGAACACAGCAAACCCCAGGAGAGAATGCTGTGAAGACAGAAAGAGAAGAGAGATTGAGGGCCTGTGGAGAGGGTGGCTCCAGGCCAGCCCCCGGGCTCGGATCACAGCCCAGCCACTTCCTAGCTGTGATGTCGGGTGCTCACTTAGCCAGTCTGTGCCTCTGTGCCCATCTGTAGAAGGAGCTTCATAACAGCACACTCCCCTCGGGACCATTTTGAAGAGCACACAAGTTACTAAAAGTGCTCAGTCACGCCTGGCACATGGTAGGTCCTCAAAAACATTACCTATTAATTATTTTTTAACTTGAGTTCTGGGATACATGTGCAGAACGTGCAGATTTGTTACACAGGTATACACGTGCCACGGTGGTTTGCTGCACCCATCAACCCATCATCTAGGTTTTAAGCCCCACATGCATCAGGTATTTGTTTAATGCACGCGAATTTTTGTAAGTCTCTCTCTCCCGTTGCCCCCCAACCCCCACAGGCCCCGGCGTGTGACGTTCCCCTCCCTGTGTCCATGTGTTCTCACTGTTCAACTCCCACTTATGACTGCCTATTAATTCTTTACTACTATTGGGACGCAGCTGGAAGGAGAACTACACGTGCTGGCACAGAAAGATCCCCAAGATGCACTGCTGGGTGAAAACCTAGAGCGATGCCAATTACATAAAAACAATCACAAGTATTTATAATTATGTTTTCTCTGTAGTTGTTCCCCCACAGAACTTTAGAGAAGCACTACTCAGAGCTTATTCAACAGCTCCACAAACTCACGAAGGGCGTGGCATCCACGTATCACCAACCCTACTAAAGGGCTTCATGCCCATGATCACAACAAAGCTGCTACCCATCCAGCCATTGCCTCTGAGTTTCAGGAGAAACAAATTAAGGGAAAAATGTCCGTACTACGTAAGTCTATTTACTTAACCTTTTTTTATTGGCCCAGGTAACTCTCTCAGTGAACATCATTTTATATATCCTTGCCATCCTGGCTCATAATTACACCACCACAAGGGGGTCTGGGAAGGGGACTGCAGTTGGTCCCCAACTTAGGATACTGCAACGTAGATTTTTCCACCTTATAATAGTGTGAAAGTGATACCCGTTCAATAGAAACTGTGCACTGAATACTCAGACGGTGTTTAAAAGGGGAGTTTCCCTGCACAAGCTCTCTTTTTTGGTCTGCTGCCATGTGAGACGTGTCTTTCACCTTCCACCATGATGTGAGGCCTCCCCCGCCACGTGGCACTGTGAGTGCATTAAACCTCTTTCTCTTGTAAATTGCCCAGTCTTGGGTATGCCTTTATCAGCAGAGTGAAAATGGACTAATATATCATCTTTAAAGAAGTGCGGATTTCAGCCTTGCATGCACTTAAAGATGGCTGTGTGCCAACAGCCAGGCCATGAGCTACAAGAACAAGTCGTTGGGTGGGGCTTCAAGGAAATGCCTTAAAAGGAGCACAGCTGAGCCATTATCAGGTTCCTCTGCCCATTTGCCCTTTCTTTTTGGCCCAATTGCAACGCTGATCTGACACTAGAGATGGAGAAGCCTTTTGGTGACCATGAGGCAGGGAGCCCATGCTGAGGATAACTGAGTGGAATAACAGCAGGCACTGGGTCCCCGCTGGCATCTCAAAGCATCATGCCAGCCTGCACAGCCAAACACCAAAGTCCTTTCCTTCTTCAGCCCAGCATCTAGCGACACCTTCCTGTCTCAGAAGGAAGCTAGGAGATGTTGGATGCACATAGATTTATATTAATATATGCCAAACACTGAAATTGGAATACAAACTCCTCCCAAACACTGTACTATTAAAGACAAAATTGATTCTGCAGCAAAATAAGCACGGGCTGTTAATTCATGGGCCTGTGGTGGTAAAGTCCATTGTCTGTCACTTTCCTCTCAGCAAGGATGCCAGGGTTCTAGGAAGGAGAGTCCATTTGATAGAATAAAAGAGGAAATCTTGAGACAGCGTCTGATCGGCAAGCGTCCTATGAAAATGGGAATTCGGAAAGTGGGCAGAGACTTAGTCTTCATGTACATTTGACGGCCCTGGATTGGCTGGAAGTGAGCAAGGTAGGAACTGGGGGATATTTCAAAGGAGGGAGATTGTTCCTTCTCCCTGTGTCTCCTCCCTATCCTTCCCCTGGACCACACATTGTGGTCCTTCATGACTTTCTGGGGTCAGGCTCTCTCACACTCAAATCGTATTTGAGAAACTGGAATATAAGCTCTTTCAAATCAGGGAGGCAGTCGAGAAGGAAGAATATGCTTTTGCATCAGGCATGATAAGGTGCAAATCCTCACTTGCTAACTCAGCTGCCTGGGCAAGTGGCTACACCAGTTCAAGCCTTTCTTTTTCTTTTTTTCTTTTGAGACGGAGTCCCACTCTGTCATCGCCCAGGCTGGAGTGCAGTGGCATGATCTTGGCTCACTGCAACCTGTGTCTCCCGGGTTCAAGCGATTCTTCTGCCTCCTGAGTAGCTGGGATTACAGGTGTGTGCCACCATGCCTCGCTAATTTTTGTATTTTTAGTAGAGACAGGGCTTCACCATGTTGGCCAGACTGGTCTCAAACTCCTAACCTCATGATCCACTTGCCTCAGCCTCCCAACATGCTGAGATTACAGACGTGAGCCACCGTGCCCAGCTGAGCCTCTCTTAATGAATGAAGTGGAGTGACAACTCACCTACCCCTGGGTGGCTGCTGTAGAGGCTTATTAAAATCCCTACAAGAGTGCCTCAAAGCACCGAGTTCCCTGTCTCCATAGAGAAAAGGGTCTGTGTTGCAGGCACACATCTCTGAGAGAGAAAGGCGGGGGGAAGAGAGCAGAGGGTGAAGGAGGCTCTGCAAAGGTTTTATCAAAGATTCAAATCATAGATATTAGTGGATAGTCGGTATTTTATGACAAGAAGCAAAACTGAGGATGCTATGTAAGTATTTACACAACCATTTAAAATGGAATCATTAAAAAATATAATGATTATTCTTAGCTTGAAGGCCATATAAAAGCAAATGGCAGGGGTTTGGCCCGAGTTCTAGCTTGCCAGACCCCTGATCTAGAGTCTGTGTGGGGAGAAAATTGCGCAAGCCCTGAAGGTTGACTACCTGAATTTCAATCCTTTTTCTGCCACTTAGCGTCCGGGTGACCTTGAGCAAGGCGGTTCATTCTTCATGCCCCAGTTTTCCTATCTGTGGAATGGGGCAATAGTACCAACTATCCTACCTCCTAAGGCTGGTTTGAGCATTAGCTATATAGGGTGATTAAAACAGAACCCAATATGCAGAAAGTGTTCAATAAACGCTAACTAGGATGGTTCCCTCAACGCGTCCAGCACACAAACCAGGGCAACTTCATCTTTTGCTGTGCTCTGGGGTCCTCAGGGAAAGCGGATGGATATTGAAGATCCTTTTCCTGAAGGGAATACATGTTCCCACTTAACATACATGTGCAGAGGAGGGAGTCAGGGCCTCCTCCTTCTACCCAGCACAGTGAGCCTCTCACATGAGGTCTGTCCTCAGCTCCTGCGAAGGATGCTGAGTAAGCTCTCGGAAAAATGATGGGAAACGGTCTCCTGACCTTGCCAAAGGCCACTCAAAGGCCATCCTGCTGGCCGGCTGCCAGCGTGGAGTTAGGATCTAAGTGTTAGCACCAGCCCCGCGGCAGTGGCCCTCAAACTGTGGCATGCTGCGTGGGTACCACTGGAGAGCGAGTCATTGCAAGAGCCCCTCCATTAGAGTGGCTTGAGAACCTGCATTTCCAAAAATGTTCTCAGCAGATGCTGACGCAGCTGGCCCAGGAACCCGCTTTGAGAACCGTAGAGCTAAGGCATTGGCCTCCACTCACTGGAAGCTGATAAAATGCACCAAGAGGACAGCGCACAGCTCTTCACAGGACAGCTTCAACAGGAAAGCCTGGGAAGCTAGAAGACGACCTGATTCGAAAAGCAACCCTGTATCTGCCTGTATCAAAAAGCATCCCTGTGTCTTCCCTCCTTGGCCACCACTTGGCCCAGGCCACCTGTGCAGATGACCTGGACGGCGCCACAGCCTCTCCCTGGGCTCCCAGCTTTGCTCTTTCAAGGCTGTTACCCATTTCCCCTTTCAGCACAGAGGGATCTTTACACATCAGAAATCAGACTCTGTCCCTGTCTGACCTAAAACCCTGTAGACAGAATAATGCTCCCTCTCCTAGAGACGGCCTCATCCTCATCCGTGGAGTCTGTGCTATGTGAGGTTGCAGGGACAGGGAGGCAGAGGCGAGGCTGCAGGTGGGGGCTGGTGGTCAGTCAGCTGACAGTAAGACAGGAGGATCGTCCAGAGTGATAGGGGGTTCCCCATGTGACTTGAGGTTCTTATGGGGGGAGGAGGGGCCTGGTGCAGTGGCTCACGCCTATAATCCCAGCACTTTAGGAGGCCATGGTGGGAGGATCATGAGGTCAAGAGACAGAGAGATCATCCTGGCCAACATGGTGAAACCCTGTCTCTACTAGAAATACAAAATTTAGTCGGGTGTGGGGGCACATGCCTGTAGTCCCAGCTACTTGGGAGGCTGAAGCAGGAGAATTGCTTGAACCCAGAGGCAGAGATTGCAGTGAGTCAATATCGTACCACTGCAATCCAGGCTGGTGACAGAGTGAGACTGTCTCAAAAAAAAAAAAAAAAAAAGTGGAGGAGGGAGGCAGCAGAGGAGGCCCGAGGGGATGTGATGTGAGCAGGACCCACTCACAGCTGCTGGCTCTGCAGATGGGGGAAGGGGCCAGAAGCCGAGGTACATGGGCACCTCTAGAAGCTGGCAAAAGCAGGGAAATGCATTCACCCCTGGAGCTGCGGGAGGCACACAGCCCTGCCAGCACCTTGCTCTCAGCCCGCTGAGGCCACTGCGGGCTTCCGGCCTCCAGAACTCGAAGGTAATCAATTCGTGTTATTTTAAGCCAAGAAAGTTGTGGTGCTCCATCACAGCAGCCCAGAAAACTAACAGTCTGCTGGGCGCAGAAAACTAACAGTCTGCTGGGCGCAGCGGCTCACACCTGTAATCCCAGTGCTTCGGGAGGCTGGAGTGGGAGGATCACTTGAGCCCGTGCACTCGAGAACAGTCTGGGCAAGAGAGCAAGACCCCATCTCTATGAAAAAATTAGCTTGGCATGGTGGGGCATGCCAGTAGCCCAGATACTCAGGAGATGGGGGTGGGAGGATTGCTTGAGCCCAGGAATTCAATGCTGCAATGAGCTGTGATTGCACCCCTGCACTTCAGCATGGGTGACAGAATAAGCCCTTGCATTCCCAAAGTAAAACAAAAACACAGAAAATTCAGCAGCCCTTTAGCAGCTTCTCTTTGAATAAAATCTAAACTTCTTAACATGGCGAGGGCTGGGCCCTCACTGGCCTGTGTCCTGGATTCATCCAATGCCCCCGACTCTGTGGGTACCCACCTCGGGCCACACAGACCAGCATGGCATGTTTATGCCAGCTCAGAGGCATGGGGCTGGCCGTAGCCTCTTCTTGGATGCTCTTCTCCAAATCCTCATGGGCCTTTCCATGATGCAGGTGCTCCCTCCATGATCAACACACAGGCTGAGCACCTACTGTGTGCCAGGCCCCGTTCTGGGTGGCCGTGAAAAAAACAGTGTCCCTGCAAGCATGATGCCTTCATGCCAGTGGGAGAAGACAGAACACAGACCTGCCGTGTTGGCTGGTGATGAGCACTCTGGAGAAAGACCATGTGCCCTGGCAGGAGCCTATTTCCTGACCGTCCCCGCGGAAGCAGCTGTCACCCCGTCCCTCTGTGCCCCATCCGTTCCCCATCCCCCTCCACTGCACTGTCCTTATGGCTCTTCCTGCCAGCTCCAAAATGATCTTTGTTTTTCGCTGTTTTCTTTTTTGCTCGGAGTTTCTCTTTTCCTACTACACTGGGCAACCCAGGAATGACAGACTTTATCTCCTTCGTCCCCAGGGCCCAGATCAGTAACTGGAACTTGAGTGTGCTTACTAAGTATGGAATGAATGAATGAACGAATACTAACAAAGTACATGAGTGAGCACTCCATGGGGCTCAGCTGCCACCGGCTGGGTGCCCCGGGTTCATTTCCACATCCCACCAGGCCTCTGGTATTCGCCTCTCCCAGGGGCACTCTCGCAGGCTGTGAAGGGAGCCACAGAGTCAGAGAACACAAACTGTCAGGGTCTGCTGCTGGCCGCACGGACGGGGCTTCTTTGGGAGCAGCCTCCTGTGAGTTCAGTATCTGGCATGTGTTTAGGCAGCTGCCAATGTTTTCCTCAAGCTACGTGTGAAACCAACACCCTGTTAAGAAGTGGAAACAGGATCCTCCCCATTACTGCATCAAAACTAGGGCAACCGAAATAAACAACAGAAATCAGCACCCGGAAGAGGAGGGAAGCCAGCCAGCGTCAGCTGCGCAGAGCACAGGGCTCCAGCCTCCTTGGAGGGTGACTGTGAGTCTTTGGGGTGCCCCTGCAGCAGGGTGATGGCAGGGCCTGCTGGGTGTCCCCACCATGCTCTCTCACCGCTGTACACACTCCAGGCCCAGTGCCAGTAGAGGCTGGTCAGGGGCTGCGGAGCTCAGCTTTAGGGGCACCCTCTCCAGGGAAGTGCTCTCACACTGTAGGCCCAGGGGCCTCATTGGCCCTCGGACAGTTTATTGCACATACAGCAGTTAAAAGAATGACAGAGAGAGAGGGAGAGAGGGAAGAGAGAAGAGACAAGGGGAAGAAGAAAGGGAGAGAGGGTGGGTTGCCACTTCTTTAAAATGAGAGACAGCACAGAAAAACCTAGATTCTTAGTTTCTTTAGAAAAGTGAAGATGTGGGGCTGGGTGCAGTGGCTCACGCCTGTAATCCCAGCACTTTGGGAGGCTGACGCAGGCAGATCATGAGGTCAGGAGTTCGAGACCAGCCTGGCCAATATGGTGAGGCCCCGTCTCTACTAAAAATACAAAAATTAGCCAGACGTGGTGGGGAGCGCCTGTAGTCCCAGCTACTCAGGAGGCTGAGGCAGGAGAATTGACTGAACCCGGGAGGCGGAGGTTGCGGTGAGCCAAGATCGCACCACTGCCCTCCAGCCTGGGCAACAGAAGGGAGACTCTTGTCTCCCTCCCCCCAAAAAAAGAAAAAAGGAAAAAAAAAAAGAGGTTAAGATTTGGGGCAAGAAGAGGCTGGATTTGCTGCCTGGCAGCAATTGGCTGGAGTCAGAAAGGGGCACCCCTTGGATATTCAGATGACCAAAGTCTCCTGGCTGCCCTGGCATTCCAGCCCTGCCTGGCCCTGTATTTTCTGGGTCGGCCCCCAGGGAAGCTGCCAGCCAGAGAGGAGCCTCTTCCTCTCTCCACGCTGAGACCACGGATCCCAGAGGAGGAAGCTACTGGCCCGGAGGCTTTTCCTGGGCTTGGGCTCCTGAAAGTGGAGGGAGCCCCCTGGTGAACTAGAAACCCAAGTCTCTTGGGACTAAGTCAGAACCACACAGGAACCTTCCGGCCAAGGAGCCAGGGGACATTTCTAAGCTCTGCCACCAGAGGGCGCGAAAGGGCACAGGTGAGGGCCAGGCACAGCCGCCCAGGAGCAAGCAGAGTCTGGGATTCCGGGAGCCAGGCAGGGTGACCCCCACCTGCACAGGCAGCTGGCCTCCATAAACACCCGTGTCTCGGCACCATGCCGGGCGCCTCGGTGATTTTTTTTTTTTTTTTTGAGATGGAGTCTTGCTCTGTCGCCCAGGCTGGAGTGCAGTGGCGCAATCTCTGCTCACTGCAACCTCTGCCTCCCAGGATCAAGCAATTTTCTGCCTCAGCCTCCCGAGTAGCTAGGATTACAGGTACCTGCCACCACATCCAGCTAATTTTTGTATTTTTAGCAAAGATGAGGTTTCACCATGTTGGCCAGGCTGGTCTCAAACTCCTGACCTCATGATCCACCCACCTCTCAAAGTGCTGGGATGACAGGCGTGAGCCACTGCACCTGGCGGATTTTTGTTTATACTTTGTAATGAATTGAGAAAAATTTGGTTCCTTAGAATTGCCGGAGGAGTCCACCACAATCTCAGTCACTCAAAGCCCTGAGGGCAAAGCGCTGGGTTTTCGGGTGGTCCCTCCCAGGCACAGGTTTCCCAAGCTGGTGCTCCAGGTGGTCGGCCAGCCAGAGGCATCCACACTTCCTGGTGCAGAAGCCCTAGGCCTAGAGTGACCTCCCTGGAGGGGAATAAGTAGGGAGTCTTCCCTGTGGTTCAAAGGCAAGCATTGGCCCTTCCAGCCATCTAAGAAATCAAGGGTTAAAAGTTGGTGAAAGAGAGAAACGGTACCACTTTCAGGGCCTCACCTCTCAGGTCTGCCTGATGGGTCATAAATGAACATTCTGGGAGGTGGACATGGGAAGGAGCAAATAAATCAAAAGCCACCTCTGATGAAAACCCATCTGGCTGAGAAGTAGCCTTCCCAGTTTTCATAGGATCAATTCCGAGTAACACACAGCCCCCATGTGCGTGTCTTCTGGATCTAAGCATGAGGGGTCCTACCAGCAAACCCTACGAGCCAGCCAGGCCCACATGCAGCCAGCCGGACCAGTTCCAGAAGCCCGGGCCCAGTTCTCTATGAAAGCAGTGTGGTGAGAGGTAGCCTTCGCCCCAAGTTCGGAGTAGGCAGTGGCTGGAGAGACACAAGCCTGATGTCCACAGCAACTGATGGGGCAAAGCATCCATGTCTCCTGTATACAACTCTCCCTTGCTGCTGCAGCAAATCAGATCTGCGGATCAAATGTCCTTCCCTACTTCCTTCTGATGTGCTGTGTTTTACGCAACAGAGGTTCAGTTAAGGACTTATGTCCAAACTGAGCTTGTATTTCCTCTCTAACTTCGGAGACGTTTTCTCATTTCCTACCTCCCTGTTCTCCGCCAGTGACTTAAAGGATGCTAAAATGCATCTCTAAACGCATCCTGCACAAAGCAGAGTCATGGTTTTCTACAACTGCAGACAAAGCCCACAGGCTGGGTTATCTTTTTTTTTTAATTGCACTTTAGGTTCTGGGGTACATGTGCAGGTCATGCAGGGTTGTTGCATAGGTACATACATGGCAAGGTGGTTTGCTCCTCCATCCCCCCATCATCTATATCTGGCATTTCTCCCCACATTATCCCCACCCTCCCCACCACCCACTGTCCCTCCCCTTGCCCCCCGCAACAGACCCCAGTGTGTGATGCTCCCCTCTCTGTGTCCACACATTCTCATTGTTCAACAAGGTTGGGTGACCTTATAGTTGGCCTCAGGTCAATTGAAAACAGAACCATTTTAGGGGCAAAAAGAAACTGGATGACTAAAGTGCGTACATCAGGCTCTGTGCTAGGACTTGGCGCTGATGTTTCTGATCTTTGTAACGATCCTATGAAGCAGAGCTTGTTAGCTCCATTCCGCAGATGGGAAGAGGGAGGCGGAGACCACAACCAGCTCTCCAGTCACACAGGATTTTAACACAGATGCATCTAAATTGCAAAGCCGTTCTTAGCTCCATTCCGCAGATGGGAAGAGGGAGGCGGAGACCACGACCAGCTCTCCAGTCACACAGGATTTTAACACAGATGCATCTAAATTGCAAAGCCGAGCCCTCCTCATCACAGTTTCAGCATCTGAGTCTGGAAAGGGGTATGACAGCCCATAAAGGTTCTTGAATATTTTGAGACAAAGTAACAAAAACCGAGCAGACCGGAACGCGAACATCGCAGGTGGCCATGGAGGTCTCAGGAGCCGGGGGGGACCCCATACCCCGCATGGCGGAGGCCTTCGAAGGGACGTGGCATTGAGCACGAGGCACCAAAGTTGCGTGTGCGTCTTTGAAGGGAGGGTTGGTGGACGTTACTTGGGCTCACCAAGCCAGCCCTCAGTGTCCCACTGTGGGAGGTGGATTTGAAGGGGACAGAATATTCACTTACTGCATGAGGTCTGATTAAGTGCAACAAAAAGTTTCCAGAAATACATGTAAAAATAAGAACTGAACAAGACTGATCCATAAGAAAAATGGTCTTCAAAACACCCTCTGACTTCCGGAGGCTTTAGTGGAGCCTAGGAATGAAGTCCCCAACACGGTGGCCTCACCAAAGGGCCACAATCCAGCCCACGGTCACCGGCCTTTCTTTGCTCAGAATCCTGAAAACTTTGCTGACTGATCTTGAAAATGAAAACAGAGATCCCTCCTCTAAATGGGGTTCATAAAAGCTTTCGACCCTTCTTCATTGGACAGAAGGCAAGCAGTACACTCCTGCCTGCCACTGTCGTCCAGACTGGGGGCCACACAACTGCTGGAGGAGCCGCCCCTCCAGAGCCCCTGCCTCGGTGGTAGCTCCTACATCCCACGGCGTCTTCTGCAGGGAGGGCGTTCCCCAGATCCTTTCCCATCCCGTGACCCACGCGGCACCTCCCAAACCAGGGACTTACTAATTCGTTTACTCTCTAAATTGTCTCCTTTATCTATCAAGGAGAGGGTCAGACTTCAGCTCCTCTAATAATCAATGACAGGCTGCTCACCTGACTGCTCCCTTGTCCCCTTTTCTGGAACCTGACCACCTCTTTTTGTTTTGTAGAATTTTATTTTTTTGGCGGAGGGGGTTGGGTTTCTTTGGTGATAGTGGAATTGTTTTTGTTTTGTTTTTAAACTGTCCTGCTTAGCTAAAACCCACCCTTTGGCATTAGCCATGGGGCCAAAGTAAGCCAGCTAAAAAGGTGCGGTTCTCTTAATAGTGTAAGAAGCATGGTTGTGTAGATAATCCATAGATATCCTGATGTAGAAGGCCTGCTCAGTGAGAGAGCGGCGACACTACGAGGATTCCTGGAAGCAGAGCAGAACGCTGCAAGCTGTTAAGAAAGCAAAATGGCTTAGGATTTTCCCTCCCTGGGCTTCTGATTCCTCCCTGCATTAATTGTGTCTTTATGGGAAAGTATTCGCCTGGAAAAACGCATTCAAGCAAGATCCAGAAACACCGACGGTCCCCTGCCCTGCCAAGACAAGGACTGGGGAGGGGGAGGAGAAATCCCCTGTGGGTGGAGAGAGAAATTCCATTTGAACTTAGGAACGATAAGATGATTAGGGGAACAGGGGGGCTTTGTGTCGTTAATCTGACCTGCTTTATCTGGCCCTGAATCCCGGGACACGAAGGGATTCCCAGGCGGATGCCAGAGGCTAAGCACCATGGGAACCAGCTCAAGCATCCGTCCCCGGGGTCGGGCGGACCCTGCGTGGCTGGGAACTCCATAGCGCCCGGAGAGTGTTTCCACGTGAAGCTGATTTCACTGCCTGTGAAAGTGAACTGGCCAACGGGCAGCTAGCCATTGTGAAAGCTGCAAATGCACCATCCCTTGCCTACTTCTGAGTTCCTGCCCTAGAGGAATACACAGACCTGCATATATATACACAGCACAAATACACGTGTCTGTGCTCACACACACGTACACATGGGTGCTCACGCACATTCAGGCACACTCCTAAAGAACTGCATGTACACTCACATGCACATGTACACACAGATACACATGGATCTGAGTGTATACACACACAGATGCCCAGACACACAAGAACACATACACACCTGCACCCGTATAGACACACACATACATAGGCACACATAGGTATACACACAGATGCAGACACACACCCTACACACATACATACACATATACATACATAAATACACACACAGATGTGAACACATACAGATACACAGACACAGAGACATACGTATATATGCACACATACATACACACATCCATATACACAGACACACAGACATGTACACACAGATATGCACACATACACAGGTACACAGTACAGAGAACACACACACCTGCACACATACACACACAGATACACAAATGCAGACACACACCCTGCACACATACATACACACCCACATACACAAATACACACATACAGAGACATACCTATACATGCACACATACATACACACATCCATATGCACAGACACACACAGACATAAACACAGATATGCACACATACACTGATACACAGTGTACACGACACAAACACACATGTACTCAGATACACACACATACTCAGATATACATACCACACACACTGAGAAACACGCCAAGAAGATCACTCTTCTACGTGTTTTAATAGAAGATTAGAAAAAAGTCTGAGCTGTCCTTCTGTCAATAGGAGAAAGGCTAAAACATTATTTATGCAAAAGAATACTGCAGACGGTTAAAAGGAAGACTCTAGAATAAGACTGGTGAGATTCTTATGATGGAATCACTATCATTAAAGCTGGAGGAGGGGTGCACAGGAATATGCTCCTCTTGATTTGTAGGTGTTTGAAAATTTCCCATCATAAAAAAATAAAAGTAAAAAGGATGACCTGGAGCTGTGCTGCCATCCAACACAGAGCCATCGGCCACATGTGGCTACTGAAATTAAAATTAACTAAAATTAAAAATTCAGTTCCTTGGTCCCACTCGCCAGGATTCACATGCTCAGGGACATTCCCATTTTTGGCGAGGTTCTATCCGTCAGCGCTCTCTGGATCTCTGATGTCTGAGATATTTAAAACATCATGAGCTTCTATCACAAGGAAAATGGTGTTCCTCCACGGCGGTCTGCACAATACAACAGCATGACAGCATTTATGTAACTCTGTAGAACTCAGGGAACAACTGCATTTTTTCCGTGAGCATGAATCTGTACGCACACAATACATGAAGGGTCTGGGAGCTCGTGCCAAGCCCAGAACAATGGCTTCTTTTGCCTAAGGAGAGGCTGAAATATTACGGAGCGGTCGAGGGTGGCTGAGCCACGGGGCATCGGCTTGACCATTCAAGTATGAATGTATTTTGTGTGTACCTAAGGAAAAAATAAAAGTGAATAAAGAAAACAAAACTGGACAGCTCTGGGGGAGGAGTGTCTTGAAGGGTCTTCCACGGGACAAAGGGCCAGGAGGTGAGAGAGCAGAGTGTATCCAAGACAGCTTCCCCTGGGCAGGAATGTCTTCCTCTTAAAAGCAAACCCCCTTTCCTCTTAAGAGCTTGCTAGACTGCCCACCGCCTTTCATTGCTGACAAAAAGCAAGGAAAGCTTCCGAGAAGTGCTTCTCTTTGAGCCGCTGAAGTTAGTGTCTTGCCACTGGCACTCTTTCAAGCCGCCAGATGCCGTCGGCCTCAAAGCTGCTCTTTGTGGAGGGAATTAGACCCCGGCCAGCCTCCCAGCTGGGTCAGCTCCCTTCTGCTCAGCCCCTGCCCAGTGACTGCACCTTCAGATATCTTCAGGGAAGCGATTCCCGCAGAAGACCCTAGGAGCCACTTCCGAGGAGAAACTGAGGACGAGCAGGCTTCTTCTCTCACACCCATGGGTTTGCTGGTTGGTTCTTAATATTAAGCCCTTTCCAAAGAGCAGACACAGCTAGCTAAACTGAGTCCTCTGTAAACCCTCAGATTCGCTGCTAGAAAGCTGCTTCTCCCGAAGGCTCCCCAGCTTGCCACATGTGTTTAGCATGGACAACCTGAGTTTGCCCAGAGAGGCTGTCAGAAATGAACGGGATAAGCATAACTCTTCGACTCGGCTGTACCAGTTGGATTCACAGTCAAGCCCCATCATGTGTGGATTCTGTATTTGCAAATCCACCTACTTGGTAAAGTCCATCAGGGCCCCCAGTACTTTCATGGGCATTCCCGGATAAGGCGGTGCATAGACAATTTTGAGTGGCTCAAAGCATGCTCCTAGCTCAGGTCCAGTGTGGCCATGTTGTGCCGTCCTGCTTCAGCCACGATACCATATATAAGCACGTGGCTTTCCTGTGGTCCATGTAATTTCATGTTTTTGGTCTTTTTGTGCTTTCTTTTGGTGATTTTGCTGTTTTAAACATCCCCCAATCACGGGGATAAAGCATTGTCTGGTGTTCCTAAGTGCAAGAAGGCTGCAGTGTCCTTCACAGAGACACCTGCATTCCATCAGCTTCCTTCAGGCGTGAGTTATGGTGCAGTTGGCCATGAGTTCAATGTGAATAAATCAACGATATGTATCCAATCAGGCTTCTTTAGACAGAAAAATGTACATAATCAGGTTATGCATTAACCCACTGACAAATACGTTATGACCAAAGGCTTGTAGGGACCTAACTCTGTATTTCCCTTAAAGAAAACTATATTTTAGAGATAGGGGTCTTGCTGTGTTGTCCAGGCAAATTTGGAAGTCCTGAGCTCAAAGCCGTCCTCCTGCTTCAGCCTCCCAAAATACCAGAATTACAGGCGTAAGCCACCACACCTGGCTTACATTTCCTTTAGAGCAATGATTCGGTATTTGCTAGTTCAATGTTTATGAAGACTTTATAGAAGATACCTGCTGTGAATGATGAAAACTGATCTTACTTCCTTCTAATATCTCTGCCTTAGAAAAGATGGGGTGCTCAAGTAATACATCTTGCCACATGATTATTTGACATCCTGTTGCGTATTTCTTGCTGTGAATGAGTGACATCCAAGGCATTACAGGTCTGGTATAGAAGGCATTCGGGAAATGGGAGGGGATAGGGCAGGAGCTGGCATTCATGCGAGATCTCCTGTCGCATGGACTCTGATTTATTTCTCATGAAACATCTGGTGACATGTTCTAGGCCATCTCCAACACTATGCAGTGCTTCAGCACACAGTTCCGGCTCACCTACTAAGAGCCTGAGCCAGGACAGTAGACAGAAGAGACAAACCGTCTTTCCGAAGCTTCCTTTCTGTGTAGTAAAATAAGGGCTATCAGAGGATTAGGAGTGAGTGTAATTTTAATATAGTGATCAGAGGAGATTTTACAGAGAAGACGACTTTTGAGCAGAAGCCTTGAGGAAAGGAGATTTTACAGAGAAGGAAACTGAGGCATGCAGAGATTAAGCTCTTGCTGAAAGTTCTTTGGCTCTTCAACAGCAGAACTGTGACCAATGCTTGACTGGCCGGTGCCTGTATCTCCACCCACACTCATCCCCACCCCACAGCACAGGGTGAGGGCTTAGCAAAGTATTACTGAACAGAACTCTGAACTCTGACCCCAGAGAAGAGTATGTTTCTTCTCTTGGGTTTAAAGTGGATTGAATGCTGGCCCCTAAAAGCAAATGCCCATCCCCAAGCCCCAGAACATGCAAATGTGACCTTATTTCCTTGGGAAAGGGGTCTCTACAGATGTAGTTAAGAAAGAGATCTTGAGATGAGGGCATTCCGGATTTGGAATGGACTCTCAATCCAATGACAGGTGTCCTTCTAAGAACTAGAGGAAGAAAAGATTCAGGAAGAGGAGGAGGTCACGTGACGATGGAGGCAGACACTGGAGCGATGCCATGACTAGCCAAGAATACCTGGAGCCACCCACAAATGGGAGCAGCAAGGAAGGGTCCTCCCCTCGCGCCTCTGGAGCAGGTGCAACTTAGACTTGCTGCCTCTGGAACCGACAGGAATTAAATTCATGTTGTCTTAAGTCATGCGGTTTGTTGCCATTTGTTAGAGCAATTCCAGGAGACTGGTATAGGTTGTAAAAAGCCTAACTGAGACAAACCAGGCAGAATCCTCCAAATTGCCTGGGCTGATTGACCTGACCAACGTGGGGATGCAGAGGAGGCAGCTGCTCAGCTAATGTGTACCAACATTACCCCAGAAACTATTCTCTCTTTCTCACCCACAACCTACTGTGTGGCCCCCATCTTTCCTTTCCCTGACCAACCACAACCCAGCCCCATCTGATGGCATGGTCCACGAACAGTGAGGATGCAGGCTACGGTGAACAACCAATCCATCATGGCATCCTCATGTAACAGTCTGTTTTCATGCTGCTAATAAAGACATACCTGAGACTGGGCCCTTTATGAAGAAAAGAGGCTTAATGGACTCACAGTTCCATATGGCTGGGGAAGCCTCACAATCATGGCAGAAGGTGGAGGAGGAGCAAAGGCATGTCTTACATGGTGGCAGGCAGGACAAGTGCTGAGCAAAAGGGGGAAATGCCCCTTATAAAATCATTAGATCTCATGAGAATTCACTATCACAAGAAGAGCAGCATGGGGTAGCCACTCCCATGATTCCATTACCTCCCACCAGGTCCCTCCCATGATACGTGAGGATTATGAGAACTACAATTCAAGATGAGATTTGGGTGGGACACAGACAAACCGTATCACCTCAACATTCTTGCAGTCCTGAGCAGAGGGGAGTCCAGTCATCTTTTGTGCCTGGGGAACTGTGGATTGATCATCATCCTAGTCACTGGCCTGGAGGAATACACATTACTATGACAGCTCCTTCTGCCAGCAAGGTGTGCGTGGGGAGAAAGACACTGTAATGGTGCCAATTAGGGCTTTGATGCAGGCATTCCTGAAACCGTGCTCTCCTGTCAAAATCTGTGAGTGGCACTGAGCACATCTGCTCTAGGAAATGATGTTCTCCTTGCTGGGCAGTGAAGGTGTAAATGAAGAGAGGTACTTAATCTCTTTAAAGAAAAACCTGTTCTCTTTTTGCACCTCCAAGTGATCTTCTAAAATGGACACAGTAACAATCCTAACACACTGCGAAGACGCCTCTGGTTCCTGGCTCCGTGCACCAGGCATCCTCGCACATCAGGCCCGATTCTGGATCTCACACTGACCCATATAATTTGTCCATGGAAATGAGTAGGGCAGAAATACAGGGTTGGAAACGTTGGAACCAAGAGTTCCCCTCATAACTCAGCCAGCCCTGGGGAAGGTGCCCACATGGTTCTTCAGAAAATCTGATGCCAGAGCAATGTTGATTAGTCCACAAATCTACAAGCCGACTATTCGCCCACCCAGAGCACACAGTGTAGGTGCTTTTCCTGATTTAAGGCTTCACAGTGAGGAGCTGGGCAGTGGAGTGCATGGGGATGGTTTACAAATGTGTCGGGGTGTGTCCCACGTTCTGAAATATTTTCCTCATGATTAGGACACATGCACACATACACATACATGAATTCATCTCACCAAAATGAAAGTCTCATTACACAGTACTGTTTTCTCTTCTACTCTGTTACGTTCTGTTCTATTCACTTCCATTTCATTCCATGCTAGTCTGACTCTTAAATACCTGCTGAATGTATCTTGTCTCCTTCTAATGAGTCATTAGCCACAACGGGAAAAACACCAGCTGGCAGTGGTGCCATGGAATCCCAGCCTGTGTGGTAGGCAGGTTCCGAAGTGAGCCTGTTGAGTCAAAAACACAGAGTCAAAAGTATCTAAGAAAAAGACTCTCGAGAAAGCAAATCGTAAAGGACATAAAAATCTCTTAGGTCAGAGAGTCCAGCGTCAGGGAGATGGACATTTCTGGAGTTAGATGTCAGTAGTCACTGGCTTGCTTGGTGAGCTACGCCATAGCAGCAATGCTTATCTTTCCACGGTAAACTCACTCTGTGACAAGCAAAGGAGTACAGAGACCTGCGAGGAAAAACGGGTGTACATCCCATGCCCACTTCAGGGCACATGTCCAAGAGTGGAATGGCAAAGGGGGCTGCTGCTTCATTTACGTTTTCTCTTCCTGAATACGAAGTGAGATGCATACCCTTTACTAGACCTGTTCATCTGCAAAGTAACATTCATTTAACAAAACATATTTTGAGTGCCTGCTCTGTTGAAGGCACTGTTCTAGCTTTCAAAATTCTAAGAGGCTCTAAATAATCTCACATTTGGATCCATCTTTTAAAAGTAGAGTCACATGTTGGCATCCACATCCTGAAAATGCTAAAACTTGAGGGGTTTGCTTAATGCTTCAAGTTCATGGGTTTTTCGGTTGCTTATTTTCTCTCTTATAGCAACATATCATAATTTTCTTGATATCTAAAGTTGACACTTTACAACAAGAGATGTCCTGAAGGCCCTTTTTTAAACCTATCAAACCCTTGAGCGAATAATCAAAGAAATTTCACTCTGAGACAAGTAGAAAAGTTCCAGATTTCTATGACAACATCCAAGAACAAATTCAATCAGCAGTTTCAAACTTTGGACCCTGAGACCTTCATAAATCAGAAGAAGAGAAATCATCTCTCCAATGCACCTGGTTACTTTAAGCCCAGGAAATAATTAGGGCAGGCGACTGCAGTGTTTCTTTGGTTTACTTCCTTCTAAAAATCCTTAACTGATGATTTCAAACATTCTCTTAGTGATTACAGCTTCCTGATGATTAACAGCTGCAGAGTCATCACTATCTCTGTAAACCTCCTCCAAAGGGGAAAACGGGAAACAGAACAGACCACAGCAAACTCTGCTTGAAACTCTGAAGCTTCCCACTGCAGGCAGCATCAAACGCAAGGTGATTCTCACGAGCTCCGAGATCCCACATGAGCCGCCTGGCCTAGGTGTGCAAAGTCACCTTCTAAATCTGTCCTGCTACCAACACTCCAGACCCAGCGGTCACCTTGGCTATGCCACCCTTGCTCATACCTCAAATCCATCACCGGTGCATCCGTCTCTTTTCCCGGAACACACCATGCTTGAATCCCAACACACACACTTCTTTAAGTGCCTCATTCCCACCCTTCCCTTGGGTTTCATGCCTTAAGGAGTATAGCGTTGAATGATTTCCCTCAAAGAGCTGTGTCCAGGTCCTAACTCCTGGCACTTACGAATTGACCTTATTTAGAAACAAGGTTTTTGCAGATGTCATTAGTTCAGGAACACAAGATGAACTCACCTTGGATTTAGGGTGAACCCTAAATCTAATGGCTGTTTTTCAGATAAGAGAAAGGAGAGGGACAGTTGAGGTGCAGAGACACAGAGGAGACACGGTGGGAAAGTTCATATGAAGGAGGCAACAGAGAAGGGAGATGCAGCCACAAGCTAAGAAAGACCAGGCGCTGTCGGGAGCCACCGGAAGCTGGGAGAGGCTGGAACAGATTCCCCCACAGCCTCTAGGCAGAAGCCGCCCTGCGAGCACCTGGACTTCTGATTTCTGGCCTCCAGAAATGTCTTTTGTTTCACGCCACCCACTGCGGGGTCACTGTCACGGAAGCCCTAGAAACGGACATAGGAGCCCTCCCATGACATTCCTTTGACAGCAGCTCCCGCCCCCTCTGGTCACACTATCCCCAGTGCTTTTCAACTAGGGCAGTGCTGTCCTATAGAGGACATCTGGTAAGATCTAAGGGCGTCTTTGGTGGCAACTCCGAGGAGATGCATCGGTGGCTAGGGGCCAGGGAAACTGCTGGACATTGCACAGGACACAGGATGCCACCCACCAGAAAGAAAAACCTGGCCAAGAGCAGATGGTGCTGATGCTATGGAATGGTTCCCATGCCCTGCTTTCCTTTATTTCTGTCTTTATCTTGCAGCCTTATCTCTGTACCGTGGGTGTTGTGTGGTCACTCGTCTTGGGCTGCTGCCTGACTTACCCTCCTGCCCAGGAGGACAGTGACTGTGTCTTACTCTGCACAGTACCCGGAGCCTAACACAGCACTTGGCATAAAGGTGCAAAAGATGCCAGGTAGAAAAGCCAGCAGCTCCGAGGTGCCAAAAGACCAAACCCACACGCTGCGTGGCACACGTCTGCAAATGGCAGGTGCTGGCTGTCCTTCCCACTCCCGCCTGCAGGGCACTCACTGTGCCCAAGAACTGCATTCACTTTGAGTCACTCCAGGGACCCCGGAGAGCCTGCGTCTGGGGGGTGCCAGCAGCCATGTCTCTGCCCAGGCCACAAAGCCCAAAACTCAACAGCTCACCTTGACACATCTTATTCCCTCACCCCAGTCATCAGCCAGTTCTGAAACTCAACTTCTTCCATATACAACACACACACTCCACCCCGGGGAGTCCTGGTTTCATTCCTGTTGGTTTTTGCATAAACTATGCAGTAGTGTCCCGTGGTGTGTCACCATCATCATTCCCACTTGCTGAGGGCGCCCCCACCCACTGCCAGGGCCACTCATCATCCCCAGCACCTCACCTGCATTTCCTCGTCGTGCCTCACACAGCCTTGAGCGGGGACTCTTATCCCCATTTGACAGAAGAGAAAGTTAAAGCAGAGAGGTGGCGTGAGAGGTACAGGATTTCAACACGGGGCCCAGACTGCGTGGCCCGTGTTTTCAATCCCACCCCTTGCCTGACTGAAGCCATGGGATGGATGCAAGCTGCGGCTGCTGCGGGAATGGAATCTAGGCTGAAGTGCCGCCCGCAAGCCCATCCCGGACCTCGCCTCCTGCATCTCCCTGATGCTCATGTTAGGAGTTTCAACAGTGAACTGCTTGAGCTTCCTCCAAAACCCCGAACAGATTCAGACCCTCCAGTGTTCTCTCAGGCCTCTATCTGCTGAGCGCTTCCTTCCTCCTCCCCATTCCCCCAAAGGAATCTTTTCTTATCCTCTAAGATCTGGCTCGGCAGTCAACAACATGAGATCTTCCTGGGTAACCCCATGAGGCCTGGTGCTGACCTTCTACGCCCCATGGGCCACTGCACATCCCATGGCACTACATACCAGAGAGGTGAGCCATCCACCTGGGAACTGCTCCCAGGCATCACTCTCCCTTCGGCAAACACTGCAAGCTCTTACGCAGCATCCGTTCCCTGTCTCCCTTGCAAAGTGAACTTGGTTTTGTTGAATTCAGCAAGGCAATGATAATTGGCCTGTCAGCCAGGAGTCCCATTCCCTTTGAACACTTTATCTTTCTCAGTCTGCCTTGATGGTAGAGGCAATCCAATTCTGGCCAATCACAATTAGGGGGTATCTGCTTTGGTGGAAAGCTTTTCCTTCCTTGACACAAAAGGACAGAGAGGACTGGACCCACTCCTTCCTTTCCTGACCAAGAATATGATGCCTGAAGAGGTAGAAATGATTTTTTGATTCTTCGGGAAGAGGACAAAACAGCTGAGTTAAACCAATCAGAGAGACAGAAAGAACGTGGGTTCTGGCCGGGCGCAGTGCTCACACCTGTAATCCCAGCACCATGGGAGGCTGAGGCAGGCGGATTACCTGACGTCAGGAGCTCAATACCAGCCTGGCCCACATAGTGAAACTCTATCTCTACTGAAAATACAAAATATTAGCTGGGCTTGGTGGTGTGCGCCTGTAATCCCAGCTACTCAGGAGGCTGAGGCAGGAGAATTGCTTGAACATGGGATGCAGAGGTTGCAGTAAGTTGAGATCACGCCATTGCACTCCAGCCTGGGTAACAAGAGCAAAACTCTGTCTCAAAAAAAAAAAAAAAAAAAAGAAAAGAAAGAAAGAAAGAATGTGGGTTTCTGAGGACACTGTTGAGCCCTGCACCAAGCCTGAGTTCCTCCCTGGAGAGCTCATGCTTTTAAAGGCAATTATATATGTTTATTACTTGTCTCCAAAAGCAATCCTGACTGGTCTAATACCCTTTGTAATGGGCAAAAAAGCACATCCTCTTTGAACTGCAATCCAACACTGGATGCTTCTGAATGGCGTCATGTTGGCCCCTGTAAAACTGCTGTTAATGACTTGCACGTGGAGTGGCTCAACAGAGAAATTCAGCACCTACTTAGTTTTAAACGTACGAACTCCAGGTTTCTAGACTGTAAGCACGCTTCCCTCTCGCTCTGGTTACGGTGAAGCCCAGAATTCAGCTATCATCAGTCTCGGTTGTGCACAGGTCCTCACGTTCAGCTTTCTGTTTACGAAGCTTTCTTTCAGTTCCAGGTTCTCTCTCAGCCCACATTTCCTCTTTGCCTCATTTTTCTTGTGTTGACTTACTTAATCTAGGAATATATCTTGTCAGCATCTTGGTAAGTCTTTTTGGAACTAGACAGGATATGAGAAATTAATAAGTAGGCATTCAGATGCTTATTTTGCAAAGTAGTGGTGAAGACATCCCCAATGTAGCTAAGGACGACTTCCATATGTTGCATCCAGCTTTGTCGCCGGCAAACCTAGCCTTTGTTCTACCTCTTACGTTTATTTCATCTTGTGCTTTCAATCACTTGTCTGTTTCTATCTTTCTCTGTCCATCTCATGCTAGGGTAGGATTCATAATTTGGAGACAGAAGTCAGAATACTTCCAGTTACATGAGGCAGAAAAGCTCACTGAAACTAACACACAGAGGTACACACACACGCGTGCACACACACACAGACACACACACAGAGACACACACACAGACACACACACAGACACACACACAGACACACACACACAGACACACACACACACACACAGACATAGGCACCTCATTTTAAAGGGATCTTGCAGTAGTTCCTGTAGAAAGTTAAGATTCAGCAGTGGCGAACTCCACAGATTCAATAATGTTGCAGGACTTGTTCTCTCCATCTCTCAGCCTGACTTCCTCCAGTCTCAGGCAGGACCGCCCTTCATGGGGCCAAGATGGCAGCCAGCAACAGAGAGAAACGAAGTATATAGTAGTTTCCTGGACCGAGGACGGCACTGAAGATTAACTGTAAAGGGGCATGAGAGATCTTACTGGGGTGATGGAAACCTTAAGACTAGAGTCATGGAGATGATGGCACAACGCTGTGAAGTGACTAAAAATCACTGAATTGTACACTTAGTGGGAGAATTTTACAGAACATAAATTATACTTCAATAAAGTTGTTTACATGACAAAAAGAGGCTGGGTGCAGTGGCTCACGCCTGTAATCCTGGTGCTTTGGGAGGCTGAGAGGTGAGGATCAGCTGAGGCCAATAGTTTGAGACCAATCTGGCCACATAGCAAGACCTATCTCTAGAAAAAAATTAAAAATATATATTAGCACAGCAGGGTGGCATGTGCCTTTCATTTCAGCTACTAGGAGGCTGAGACAACAGGACTGCTTGAGTCTGCAGTGAGCCGTGATTGTGCCACTGCGCTCCAGTCTAGGCGGCAGTGAGACCTAGTCTCAAAAATATGTACGTACATACACATGTACATATATAAACAACAACAACAAAAAGATGAGTTCAAGCAGTTGGAAGCCTCAACATTCCCAGTGGAAAGAGTCTGCTTTTCCCTCCACAGAGCCAGTAGAAGCCCCAGGATGAGTCTTGTTGGCTCTGATTGGTCTGATTTATGTTACATGCCTGCCTCGGAACCAATCGCTTTAGGGAGGAAGACGGATGCCTTGATTGGACAAGAGTGGGCCATATGTCTTCCTGGAGCCAAGATGGAAGTCAGCTGCACTCGAGATACATCAACAGAGAATTTAAAAGAAATAATTCCCTAAGAAAATTCCAAGTGCTGTTGTGAGAAAAAGGGAAAATAGATTTTAAGTAGGCCAGGCAACACTATCCACACACCATATACCTTCTGTTCCCATGAGAAGAACACAATCCTCGGCCCCCAGAAATCTCTTCCCTTTAAATCACACCCTACTATGTTAGGATGTTAGACGAGGCTCTTGCGCATGCTGGTTAGACCTGCAATTATTCTAACCTGGCACCTGGAATGAAAGCCTTGCTTTACCACTTCTGTTGGCCCAAGGGCAATAAGAAGACGTATCTCAAAGGGTGGTTTTGAGAATTAAATGAGTTAGGACATGAGTCCTCAGAATAACATCTGGAGCAAAGTAAGCTCCTCAGGGGTAGTCGCTATTATTCTAGTGTTGTGTGGGATAGGTTGAATTCTATGAACAAATGGGAAACTGTTTGCCAGTTTTAGGAGCTGTGCTGGAAATTCTTCACTGAGCCTCTCCACTCCACCCCGATCCACTCTGCCTTTCTCTGAGCCTTGAGGAGATGACTCTCACAGATGTGCCATCTGCACTCCCTCTCACACTGGCTTAGAGTCAGCTAGGAGATCCGAGGTTTGGGGGAGACAGGTCAGGGTGCGTCTCCCAGTTCCCCGTTTCTCGGTGCTGCGCATTGGGTGGTGGCCACTTCCATCTGCGTCTCTACCTCCGTCTTGCTTGGCCCCTTTCCTGAGGCCCCAGTCTCACTGGGCTCTAGTAACACTACCCCCTGCCTCTTCGACTTCACTCTGCTGTTGGTCCCTGGGTACCCTGAAACATCTTGTTTGTTCCTTTAACCCTGCCCCTGACTCTGTCAAGA
Source organism: Saguinus oedipus (assembly GCA_031835075.1). Taxonomy (NCBI): domain Eukaryota; kingdom Metazoa; phylum Chordata; class Mammalia; order Primates; family Cebidae; genus Saguinus; species Saguinus oedipus. Next base: position 137,078,509 of record CM063177.1, on the reverse strand, counting down.
GCCCCTTCATTTGACTACCCTGGGTAAATGTTTCTTGCTAGGATGTTGTCCCATACGGGAACGTTTTCTGGTTGTGCTTATGCTACATTAATACAACTTTAGGTCACCTGAAATAGTCCAACATACCTATGACTGTTGCTCAGAGGAACCTAGGCATCCCTGGGTATGTGCCAGATTATTACTGCAGGCAGGTATGGCTCTCCCTGCACACCTGAGCTCCAGGACTGTCAGGGGTTTGCTGGCCATGGCATCTTCCCGTCTAAGCTCAGGCCCCCAGGATGTCAATGGCGGATTTGTTCCATGAAATGGGGTATGATAAGCAGCCACAGAGGACTCTGGTAGACATGAAAAGACAGGAAAATTTAGTGCAAAAAGAAAAGCCTTTCAAGAAACGCAAAGATCCATCAGCAATAAACAAGGGCCTAGAGCCCAACTCGTGCTTTTAAACACATACTAATGTTTGGGATGGCTTTCTAGCCAGGGAAAACTGGAACCATGTGACAGAAATATCATGATTCATATAATAATTTAGGCTCATACATGAGGGTCTCCAAAGTAGGGACAAGTGAGGAAGCAAAATGTGCGCACAACAGGACTGAAGCGTCCCTGGCAAGGCACCTCCATGAAGCGAGTCACGTCTTCAAGGCACTGTCCATGGCAGCCTGAGGTTTTGGGTGAGAACCACCACTGAACAGGACACATGTCCATCCCAAGCCCAAAATCTGAGACCAAAAACCATGACCCAGGCAATCATTTTGAGTGGTAACTATGGAGCCTTCGATTCAAATGAAACGGAAGTAATGACGGGCTACACGCCGTGTAGAGGGTGTTTACTCTCTGCCAAATGCCTGTGTTACCTCCTGCTGTACAGTTAAATAGCCCTGGTTAAGCATGAATGCTGAAGCATGAACCATCTGCATCATCAAAGCAAGATATGCAACCTGTGAAGCCTCAGTTTTCTCAGCTGTAAAAAGGGAATGGTCAGAGAACTTCCTCGGATTTGGCATGAATGTTTTCATAGTAAACATTGTATCAATGTTTAATGAGTTTTTAAAAACATTGTATTGAGTTTAATGCTCAGTCCAATGTACTAAGCTCATCATTTTAAGTATCAATGGGATAATCTGTGTAAAGTGCTTAAAACAGTATCTGGAATTTAAAAAGGCTCAATAAACAAGAGTTACCATCATCTTCCTGATCACCATTCTCATCTCATGATCATCTCTGTCACTGTCATAAAAAGTAAATGTCTTACTAGACTTATCAGTATTCCAATAAGTAAAATTTGCAAATCGACACCATCCACTCACACCTTCTCAGGACACTTCAATGTCTCCATAGAACCTGGAGGGAACAGGAGTTTGCAAAACACATCCCTCGAATATTTTTTTCTAAGTCATCCCTAATGGATGCAGGGAGTTCTCAGGGCTGAGTTCAGTTCCCCAAAGCCTCTCTTCATGCCTTTGGTGCATTTTTCTCTAAGCTGCTGAACCAACTTTGAGAAAAAGCTCCCTGATTCTCAGTGTCTTCCTCTGTGGAATGAGTTCCCAAAACCTGTCTTAGATGTGAGATAAAAAAACATAAACAGTTACCTAAAAACAATGAGCAGAAACCGTACTTTCTATTTCATAAAACCACCTTGTGGGGAGACAAGATGCTTCCCAACCAATGGCTAGGGGTTCCTCCAAGGCCAGAAGTGACATTTCTCCTTCAAGGGCATCTGGGCATCCCTTACACCTTCATGCCCACCCTCCTTTGCCAAATCAAGGATGGTCATGTCATCATTGTAATAACAGCAAACATTTCCAGAGTGATGACTAGCTGTCAGGAACTGGGAGATTAATGAAGCCTTTCACCAAGCCCAGGAGGACCTTGTTATCATCACTGCTACTTTAGAAACAGAGAAACAAAGACTCAGAAACCTTAAGCAGGTAAACTGCCCAAGATTGACTGTCTGGACCATTTCAGAGCTAGACGGGATTCAGTCTTTGATTGGTCCCAGAGATGGCAGTCACAACCACTGTACTACCTTGCTTCAAATATGGCTCCCTGGCACTAAAACCAAACAGACACTGGTTCTGGCTGTACGGCAGAGCAGAGGGGACAAATTAGTCCTGAGCTGCTACGTGCTGCTATGCAGACTGTGGCCTTCGTAAAAGCTCTCGGCCAGCGGGGATGAACTATGCCCTGTGTCCATTTGCTAAGTGGTACACCCTGGCTGGTGGCTGGGTCTTCCTGGAAGATGAGGTATTTTCTCCTTCTTGGTCTGCAGAGAAGCAGGAGCTTTTCCTAATTCACACAAAGTTGCCACGTATAATGCCAGAACTCTGATAATGTCACGTATTGTATGACCTCTTTCATCTCCAGAGTCTGGGGGGCAGCCATTAGCATGGTGTAGACCAGCCGCCACTGTCTAACAGAAATAGAATGCAAGACTCAAATTTCCTAGTAACCACATTAAAAAAGTAAAACAGATGAAACTGATTTTAATACCATTTTATTAAACCCAATACAATAAAAATACTATCCTTTGAACATGTAATCGCTATGTAAATTATTCATGTGATTTTTTTTTTTCATACTATGCTTTCAAAATCTGGCATTTCAGACTTCCAGCTCATTTCAATTTGGACTAGCCTCATTTCAAGGGTTCACAAGTACACCTGACTACTGTAGTGGACAGATCAGGTCTAGAATCAGTGGGAAATGGCCCCTCGGGTGGACTCCTGGCCTCTGTGAGCTTGCTAGGGGCAGTGGCAGAACCCGTGGACTGTGCCAGTGAATAACTAGCCCAACGTGGAGCCCATCAGATGGGACCATTGGATACACACACCTCACTGCTGTTTTCCAACCCTTTGGGGCAGAGAGTAGCATTGTCACCTAGAGTAAGCTGCCAAAAGCAACTGACCAGAAAAGGTACTTTTCTCTCCCAAAGGTGACTATTTTGTGTGATGAGCATAGAACACAGAGCTCAAGTTTTTAGCACTGGAGGAAATGCTGCTTCAGGACTGTGTTCAAGAACAGAGACATCTCTGGATGTGTTCCGGAAACAGATCAACCTCTTATCAAAACCCTCAGTGACCCAGACCCGGCCTTCCCTTCCAAGCTCCTGTCTTGAACCACTTCCTTTCCTTCCCTAAGCCCCAGTCACCAAGGCTGCCTTTCCTTCCGGCCCAGGGCTACCTCAGGGCCTTTGCATGTCCTAGTTTCACATTCTAGAATGTTCTTCCCATGGCTGGCTCCAACTTGTCATTCTGGCCCCAGCTCAGTCATCGCCTCTGCAGAAAGCCCTTCAAGAACTTCAAACCCAAGCTGCTCCCCAGGTCCTCAGTACCAGGCCACCCATGTGACTTGACTCTGCTGTGCACGTCTCTGAATTCTCCTTGATTGCTTGAGCACTTGCTCATATTCGGCCCTGTCCACGGGACTGTCACGTAGCACCCTGCATTTCCTACTCAGGTTCTTTTTCCCTAGTATGTAACTCAGCACGCAGCACATCAGAGGTGCTTAATACGTGCATGTTAACTAAATAAAGCCAAAAGGGGTCCCACAACACTTCTAGTGCCATCCCCAAATTTCATAGATAACGCTTCTGAAACTCAGAAGGAGGAACTGGCTTGACACTCAAGGCACCAAAAGGACTCTCCCACTGTCTTCCCTGCCGCCTGTGTGAGGCTGGGGCAGTTTCCATCTGATTAGCCTCAAATTCACTGAACAGGGAGGGAGACATGGGCCATTTCCATGCCGTTCCCAGAGAGGTCAGACAGCCACCAGAGATCCAGAGAACCATCAGAGAGCTCTGTGATAGGGGCTGTAAGAAGCCGTGTCCCGCTGAGGAGCCGGAATGTCATTAAGGGTGGCTGCATGCTCCAGTGACGCATTTTTAAAATCCCATCTTGCAGGAGCAGCTAAGGGAAGTCAGGAGGTTCGCACTGTGCCGTTGTCCAGGCTGGGGGCAAATGGTGCCAGCAGTCACAGTCAAACAGCCTGAGGAGGTTCCCTCAAAGGCTGGAAAATCGGGCAGCAGCAGGGGAAGCAAAAAAGGAAAGCAGACAGGATAGAGGTCTGGGGCCTGTCGCTGGGAGGAGAACTGCGGGCGATGCGATGCACACAGCACCTTCTCCCTTCCTGGGGCTGGGCTGAGGGCGGGAGCCCGCGCTGTCCTCGCAGCACACATCTTGTCTATGTGAGCCTTGTGAAGGGAAGGGCATTCACTGCGCCTTCCGAAACACCATCTCGGCAACAAAGCCCGCAATGTGTTTAATCGTGGCCTGCGGATCCAGCTGAGTTTACAGCAGTGGGTGGCTTTCAAGCCTAACATTGGATCAAAATGAAAAAGTGGCCCTTCCTTTCACCCCCTGACAAGCCTGTGCGTATAAATCACAGACTTCCCTCCCGGGGAGGGCTCCTCGGCACACAATCAACGGGGCAGCCTGGCCACCTCCGTCCCCATCTGGACAAAGGGGGCTGGGAGTTTTCAAGGGGCCCAGGAGTTTTTAAAGGCCCCTTGTAAAAATGAAACTCAGACACCATTCGGAGCGCAACTGTGGGGGCAGGGAGAGGAGCCATCCTCGGAGATTTGCATTTTATTTGCTTTGAGAGCTCAATGGAAATCACAGTTCCCGCTGGAACAGGAGCTCCAACAACTGCGGCTGGTATCAGCGGGCGCGGAGGCCCTTCCAGTTTCCAGACATAATACGCATTTGGGTTCTAAGAGAAGGGAATTCAGAAATGTGCATCTGGTTGGGAAAGAAGTAGAAGGAGGATATTTCTTAAATTAGTAAAGCCAATTAATAGTCAAAATATGCTAGCAATAGTAATACTATATTCGGACTATAATAGAATGAATAGTAATAGCATAATAGTGTGACATAATATCTGACGGTGTCATGACAATGGCACCTGCACCAGTGGGTAACAGCTTCCCTGAGCACTCACACCAAGCTGGCCACACGTCCAAACGCTTGAGCTTTCCTATGTGTTTCATCTGTTTCATCCTACATCACGAGCACTTGGTTCCGTTTTGCAGATGGGATAAAGGGACCCAAAGGACCAGCCAGCCAAGCGAGAGCAGGGCCAGCCAAGCGAGAGCAGGGCCAAGAGAGGAATATGCCAGTGTGGCCCAAGAGGTTCCTGCCCCAGGCTTCCCCGAGACCACCGCCTAGCATTGCGACTCACTTCCTCACAATTCAAACGCTTGGGAGGCTTGTTTCAACTAAGGATGTGCCAGTTGTCTAAGTTCATCCATCACTGGTTAAGGAACACACGGGTTGTTCTGAAACCCCCAACATGAATGGTCCAGGAAAAGCGCTGGGACACCTCCCTACCCACAGATGGCTGACGCACTCAACACGAACGTCTAAACCTAGGGTGTAGGGACTGCCCAGATGGGAGCTGGGGGTATTCAGCCCCTCACAGCTCCCTGAATGCAACACTCAGAATGCCAGGTGTGGCTCTTTGTCAATCACAGTGAATCCGAATTTCTCAGCGCATCAGAGTGGGAGCCCCTCAGAGGCCATCACCAACCCACTGTGACCCTCATGAGGCCATGGTAGCCTCAGATGGGGAAGGAACTTACTGAAGGTCCCACAGAGCCCTCAGTGCAGGCAGAAGGTAACCTCCTTCCACAACTGCCACCCAGGTCTCCGTCCGTAAACACACAGCCTTGAATTGGCTTCTGAATGAAAATATTTAGGGACAGGGGAGAAATAGGGAGAGTGACAAGGACGGAACCACTTTGGAAAGAAAGGACCCCTCTCTTAGACTCCACCAGAAACTCTTCTTCAGGGTCCAGACGGGGAATCTTAATGAGTGGAGCTTCACTCAGCATGGAGCCCATCCATGTGCCTGTATGAGTGACGGGTCTCCCGAGAGACGGAAGAGCAAGAGACAGTCATCCAAGAGAAGGACTCTGTGAGCCTAGCTACGTGCTGATGCAAGAGTTCGTGTGTGTGTGACTGAGTGAGAGTGATGTGGGGGAGGGGGAGGGAGAGAGAGCATGCTAGAGCCAGGGGTTAGAGAGGGAGTAAGGGAGAAGGGGGAGAGAGATGGGGGGAGGAAGAGATACGAAGAAGGAGGAGGAGAAGGAGGGGGAGAGAGAGAGAGAAAGAGAGAGTCCAACTTTTAATACTGCAAACTTGTTCCAACTCACAGTACCCTAAACGTGGCTATGGGTCAGATCAGACCCTGGATCCTGAACCTCTACTCCGAAGTTTCTGGTTGAAGACTTAGTGACTCCACTCCCTGTCCTTCAGCCACAAGGTATCTAACTTTGCTCTTGCCTTCCCTTCAAGGCAGAGCTTGATGTCACCTCCTCTATGAAGCACCCGCAGAGCCTTCCAGGAAGGGCGGCTTCCTCCTCTCTGAGATTTTCCTGGATTGTGGTTATTGGAAGACACAGACATCCAGCTTCGCTGCCACGCTGAGATGAAGTCATGAAGTAAGGGACTCCTCCTTTTTTTTTGAAACTCTCTTTTTTTTTTTGAGACTGAGTTTCACTTGGTTGCCCAGGCTGGAGTGCAACGGCACAATCCTGGCTCACTGTAACCTCCACCTCCTGGGTTCAAGCGATTCTCTTGCATCAGCCTCCTGAGTAGCTGGGACTACAGGCATGTACCACCACACCCAGCATTTTTGTTTTTAGTAGATACAGGGTTTCACTATGTTGGCCAGACTGGTCTCGAACTCCTGGCCTTGTGATCCACCCACCTTGGCCTCCCAAAGTGCTGGGATTACAGGTGTGAGCCACCACGCCCAGCCAGGAATCCCATTTTATTCTCCATCCTCGTCTCCCCAGTGCACGCAGAGTGTCTGACGCACACTGGGCCCACCCACACCGACTGTTAGCTTGACTGCCATCAGGTCAAAGGTTGGAACAATACAGGCCCCTAACCCTGTTCCATAGATTGAGCAGGAAGGCCTCATGTTCCAGTAATCCTCCCTGGAAATTGAAAAGTAAGAAGAATCAACCTCAAACAGAAAGTGAAATGTCACCGTAAGTTGTTGAAGTGGAGTGGGGAGAGGAGGCTTTGAGTGGGACTTTTTTTTGAAATGTGACAGTTATGAAAATAATTGCATTTGATCTGCCTTTTCACAAAATATGAGCTTTAATTAAAACCATGTGCTCACTTTTAGAACAGAGTGAAAAAATTATTACTTCTAGTGAAAAAAATGGCAACTTGACTTTTTCCTGCAAAATGGAGTGAGAGTCTATCAATAAATCTCTTTATGTTTGACTCCTGCAGCTCAATTGTAAATAGGGCTGTCTTCTTCTTTTTTTTTTTTTTTTTCCTGGCAAAGTCTTAGAATGTTTCCTCAATTTTGCTCAGGCCCTCTCTTAGTCTTTTGATATTAAATTCACGCTCTTTTTCTTTTCACTTCTTCATCTGAAAGTGGGTGGAAGCTCGGGGACGTCCACTTTGCCATATTTTCAGAGGCTTTGAGGTTGGAGCGGCTCACCAAAACATCATCTTCACGAACCTCAGGAAGTCTTATGTCTTTTGCAAGATTTGCAAACTCACTTCATAAACATTGCATTTATGTGTTTAGCAACCCTACTGAAAAGTCTAAGCTCTGAAATTCTCTGAAATCTGAAACTGAGTACTAACATGATGTTCAAACATCATGTTCAAAAGAAATGCTTATTGGAGCATTTAGGATTTGGATTTTCACATTGGGATGCTCAACTAGTATTGGTGTAGACATTCCAACCTGTGAAAAAGTCTGAAATCTGAAACACTTCTGGTTCCCAGCATTTTGGATAAGGTGTACTCAACCTGTAGTGGTGGACACTGCTCATCCCTCAAATTACAGAACGAACGGGAAAGCCTCTCAGCGTATGAAAGCAGCAAACACTAGCTAGCTTTTTAGCAACTCACACCATTAATGAATCCTCGCTTGAGATGAAAACATCCACCTTTTAACACAATCTCACAACAGGCAATTAGATAACGGATACCTGGCTCCTGAGAGACCCCCTAACAAGGCACGGGAACTCACGGGTGACGAGGCATCTGGTCTCCCACTGCAGCTATTTCCACCTCACACTGACTCTCCCGTGCAGTTTCCAGGCCCATTCGCTCACTGTCTGTTGCTAGGATTTTATAGTTTGCCTTGGGAAAGGCACCAGGAGAGGTTTTCAGCTGAGGTCGCACCTCATGCTCTCCTAACCAACCTGGTCCTTTCACAAGTAAGAAAGTAGAGTCTTATTGGAGACAGCAGCTGCCCAGTGAGTGGCTGATATCTAAAAAGAATCTTCATCTCCTTGAGAAATCAAGGCTGGCTGGAACTCCGGGTCCCCCCACCTTTCGTTGCTGGCTCTCTCTGGGGGGCTGCTCACCTGCACTCCCATCCTGATGAAGGAACTTCACAAGCTTTACACCTGCTGAAATGGCAGTCTTGGAGTTTCCAGCCTTTCTGTGATCCACATTTGTTTCCTAACGGGGAGAGAAGCAGCCTCCCTTCCTAAGGAAAATCCTTAGAAGAAGAGGGCTTATCAACGGGGCCCCAAGTCCTCAGAATGAACACACATCAAACGTCCTTCACCGGAGTGTATTTTGGAAAGTTCAGAGCCCAGGAATTGAAAGCACATGGCCTCCATCTCCTCCCACAGGCACAGCGGTATTAAAACAAAGTTAAAACAAAGCGGAGTTTGGAGAAGTATGTTTTAGTTTTCACGGAACCTCAAACACTTGAAAAGAGGTCAACATGTTGCCCATCGTCCCTGCAATCACTGTGTACTCTTTTCCCGATGACAGAGTATTTCAAGACCACCAAAAGAGATGTGTGTTATGTGGGGAAGTCCTGACTTCAAAAGGCCTGTTCTTGCTGAGGCTAATGTGATGGCAAAGGCCAGGCAGGCGCTTCTGATCTCGCTGGTGCCCGCCAATTTGAGATTCCCCATGTAGACACAAAGACATCCTCGGAGCTTCTGGCCAACATGTGGAAAACTTCACACAGAGATACTCAGAGCCTTTCAAGTATCCTCCCATCCTTCCCCTCCTGATGAAACCCCACGAATTTCAGTTGCATCCACCCACCATCTCTCTGCTTTGTAGTAACACGGGTTTTAAGACAGATGGAAATTCTTGGGTGACCTGGGCCAATCCTCTGGGTTACAGACCAGGGATCTCAGGCCCACAGAGTAGGTGAGTTCCTCAGAGCAAAGAACATCAAACTCAAGCATTATGATCTAACAGCGAGCACTATCCACCTTCCCCCTACCCAGCACCTGCACCATGAGCTTCACACGCACAAAGACTGCCTTATTTCTGGGTCTCCAATGCCTTAAGCAATGCTACATACAGAGTAGGAGCTTATGACCTGTGAGCTGAGTCCGTGAATGAGAAACATGGCCAGCACAGAGACACTCTGAGACACAGTCTTGGCCTGCAAGCTAATAGAAACAACTTTAACTGAGGTGTGCAGGAAAAGACCTCACCGGTACACTCCAGCAAGGTGAGGGGCACCTGGAGACTTGGTGGGGAAGGTGGAGAAGCAGGCATGGATGGACAAGCATCAGGGGGGCTCCTAATGTCTAAGGTTTCCCTGGAGAATTAATCCATTCCAACAGCCTTGCTCAAGATTCAAACTCCAGGAAGAGGGTGCCTGATGGCCTTTTCCCTTCGCCATTAGCCATGGCCAAGTTATTCCACTTCCCGACAACTCGGGCTGAGATACATACTGTCTGGGAATGACGGGTAGGATCAATTCCTCTTGACCGTAGGGAGCAAGGACAGGAGACAAGTGGTTCCCTGAGGAACGGGGGGTGCCCTTATCAGCAGGCACGAGGGGACATTTACGTTCAAATTAATTAAAACTAAAGCATTCAGTTCCTGAGTCTCACTAGCCACATTTCAGGGGTTCACTGTCCACATGGGACTCGTGGCTTCCATGTGGATGGCACGGTCATAGGATATTTCCATCATCATCCAAATTCTGTTGGACAGAATCACTTCAATCAAATCCAGATTCCTCCTGCTGTGCTCCCAATATTGCTCTGGTTTCAGTGTGTGTGTGTGTGTGTGTGTGTGTGTGTGTGTGTGTGTGTGTATCTGTTTTTCATCAGGCTAACATTGTTACTGTACACTTACTTCATATCTGACTCTTCTATTAGACTGTGAGACCTATTAGACTACAGAGCTTCTCGAGCAGTCACAGTGTTGGTTTTGTTATTGTCGTCTGCCCGGTGCTGAGCAAGTCATCAGCATAGATCAGAAACAATAAATACCTGTGGAACAAAATGCATGCACAACCTTCAAGCCCACCACGGTGACTGCCACTCTACCTGCAATTTAACAGAATTTAAATTTTAAATTTCAAAAATTAAAACATCCTTCATCACCAGCCCTCCTGGGTTCTAAATTAATATTTTGCCTTCCTTGCTATGAAACTTCACTCTCATTAGCATGCTTCAAATTAGTTTTATCCAGCTATAAAGACTAATTAGCCACTATCTTTAAATTAGCGCCAATCAAGTTTCTGTCGAAGGCATCTACTTGATGAGAAACAGCAACATGACCCCCCAAGAAAAGACACGAAGTGTTCTTTAGGTGTCTGAGGTTTATTTAGATGCCACCCTCACAGTGTCTGAGACTGCATGCCATCAAGGGATTTCACAGAATGAAAACACCCTCAGAGAACACAAACAGAAGTTGTCATCTTCGTGTCTGAGTTTTAGAAGAGGGTCAGGGGATAGAAGTGGCTGTTTTGTTTTTCTCATGTCACTATAGCAAATAACAAATAACAAGTGAAAAGTCCTAGAAGCTACTCAAAAAGGCAAATGATATGGTTTGGCTGTGTCCCACCCAAATCTCACCTTGAAAGGTAATAATCCCCACAGGTCAAGGACCGGGCCAGGTGGAGATAGTTGAATCATGGCGGCGGCTTCCCCCATGCTGCTCTCCTGGTAGTGAGTAAGTTTCAGGAGATGTGATGAGTTTCCCTGCACATGCTCTCTCTTATCTCCCACCACATAAGACGTCCTTTGCTCTTCCACCGTGATTGTGGGGCCTCCCCAGTCGTGTGGAACTGTGAGGCAATGAAACCTCTTTCCTTTACAAATTACCCAGTGTCAGATATGTCTTTATTAGCAGCACGATGGCACTAATACGGCAAAGAAGGTACAATAACAAAGGGAGTAGGAGGTGAGTCCTGGCTCCACTGCTCCATGACCTTCTGTGACCTTGAGCTGGTCCTGAAGCCACTCAGAACCTCCGTTTTCTCATCCATAAGATGGAAGACTATCATGTCCCTTGCTGCTGGGAGCACTGACTGGGCTGACATGCAGTAAAGTGCCTGGCATGGCCTCTGGCACACGCAGGTGCTCTACACCAGTTTGCTATCACACTACCATAGCTGTGACTGGTACCAGCGTGAGCATTCTCTTCCTATTTGGTCAGCAGAGCATAGAAAGCAAATTCAGTTACCATTCGTGTATGCGCAGGGTTTCCTGCACATATCTTGGAAGCCTGTGTGCACAATTCAAATTCTGTGAACTTTTTCCCTGATGTTCTTCAGGTCTACATCTTGTCTGGGTACAAGACATCATCCCACTGTAATGCCTCAGTTAGCTTTGGGTGTCACATAGAGCTCACCAAGGTCTCACCCCAAGGCACATGCTCTTACCAGGGGACCCCATGGCTGCTGTTCAAGGCCCTATTCCCGTGTCCTGCGTGGCCAAGACACTGAGCTCCTAAAACTATTACAGCAGGTACTGGTTCTGTAGGGAGTCAGGCACACATGCACTAGACGCACAGACACACACACACTTACACACTTTCACACTTGATCTTAAAAGTGGTCAAGGCAACGTCTGATAACTACTTCATAGCATTTGCTACTGCTGTTTCTAGTGAAAACTCAAACTCTGACATTAGAACACATAAAATGCACTTAGCTTGTTTTTGCTTCACAGCTCATAAATGTAGAAAGCAGTCCAATCCGTGGGTTCTTACCAATTTTTGAGCAGGATAAGCAGGCATTAAAGATTTAAAGTGTCCTTCTGTGTATACGTAGGGCTCTTTCTTTCTTTACAAAGGAGACTTTGTAGACCTGCCCTTTCTGAGTAGTCACAGCCGGAGGCCACTCCTGTCCCTGTGAAAACTTCTCCAGAAAGTGAAGACCGTTCCACCCTGGGCCTCTCTGCCCGGCACCCTGCAGCCCCAGCCCCAGAGTTGCTGGGGATTCAAAGCCTGACTGCCCCTCAAGGGTCTCTCCCCACATAGTGAATGACTCAATGCAGGGATGGGACTCTGAGAAGGAACAATAATATCAACGCAGGAGCCCCGAGGACCAAGGACACTCGAGGCCCCTGAGCAGGGTGGAGTCCTGTGTCCCATTTATGGTGCCTGCAATTCTACAACAGAACTGGAGAGAACCCCAGTCCAGGGCTGGGGATGTGTATGGGCTGTGCTGTGATGGAGGGGAGGCCTCTGGGGTGAGTGTGGTGGTGTGGGACATTTCTCTGTCTTCTCCAAGAACAGATGTAATGACCAGAAGCCCAGGACTACACTGGCCTTACCCTTGGCTGGGGGAGGGGACACATTTGCCTCTTTGGGCTCCCTCTTAATTTAGCAATCTGACTGCATTCGAACAAAAGCCGCAGGTGGGTAGGTATTTTGGCCGATGGAGCTGAGGGGTTTCCTGGGGCATCCTCCATGAATTCCTTGATCCTGCTGAAGAGAAAGTCGTGGGACAGAGGGGCTGCAATCCTAAGCCAGGGAGAGGGCAGGATGTTACCAGGAGGAGAGTAAGGTTCCTGAGTTAGGCGGGCCACAGCTCTGAACTTTGCTCCCCAAAGCAGCTTGACACCTCTTCTTCATTTAAACGCATTCAGGTTGGACATGTGGGCCCCAGACCTATTCTATTCGAGAGAGAGAGAAACAGGCAGACATGCTGTAATTCTGTATTTAACTTAATGGGTGTTTTAGTATAATGTTTGCAGACATTTAAGATGTATGTGTGTGTCTCTCTGTGTGTGTGTGAGAGAGTGAGTAAGAAATAGAAAACTACACATGACTTTAAATACAAATGAGATTTTCATCTCCCATATTTATCTTGGGCAAGTTGTAGGATCCATCTCTATTGAGGGTGGAAATAAGCACATTTTCAGTGGAAAAACAAAAGCAGCCTTGCAGGAACGACCTACCCCAGAGCTGACAAGTGCAAGGCCAGGCATGGCGTGAGGTCCTGGAGCGGGCGGAGGCTGCAACATTAACACATGGTTCATTACAGCCCAATTGGAGGCTGGTTACTCAGCGCTCCAGGAATACAGGTTGGTCGGCAGCAAACTGATTTTCCCATGAAAGCAGGATGTGTCCTGTTCAACCCTGGAAATCACTAATGATGGCTGCTGAACCTACTCACATGCAGAGCCCCTACCTCTTGCCTTGTGTTTTAACTCTACTGTCTGGGTGTAAAACATCCCTTCTGGGGAGCTACTGCTGCTCAGAGAATCATTTATTTTTTCCTGAGAAGACAAGACAGTAACCTAGTTTTAATATGATGTTTCTGCAGGTGAGTATACAGTGGAGTCTATGCATTTTACTGACGCAGATGAGAGCAGGTGAGTGTGGCAGACCCTGTGGGTCCTGCCATCCTTCTCCCCGGGGATTTGCAGCTGAAGGCTGAGGCGCCGGGTCTGGGTTTTCACGCACTCAGTGGGGCTCGGATCCTTGGCTTCTTACAAAGACAGCCTCCACCTGCTTACTTACTCTAGCTAGTCTTTAAAGGTGCATTTTCTATACCACCTGGCCCTGAAGCACAAGCTAAATATTTCTCCTGGAGTTCCATCTGAGAAAGAGACGCTAGTTCTAAGAGTGGAGAAAGAATCTGACCGTCCAAACCCTAAGCGTGTTCCAGGGCCATTCGTTTCTTCCACCGTTCCTTGGACACATGTTTGGTGACCTCCAGCTACATGCCTGGCTTTGCTTCACATGCTCAGGATAAAGCAGAGATCAACACAGACAAGACGCCTCACCGCACAGAGATGACCTGCTTGTCGTGGGGAACCAGCACCCAAGAAGATCAATAATAAAATAGACAGTGACAGGACGGTGACAAGGCAGGAAGAAGGTACAGATGCCAGGGGGCTGCAGTCTGAGGTAGGGTGCCCAGGGACAGCCTCACTAAGCACATGGCATTTAAGTAAAGCCCCAAAGGAGGCAGAGCTGTCAACCATGCAGACATGGGAGGGGAGCACTTTGGAGGCAAGGGCAGGGATGTGCAAAGGTCCTGAGGTGGGAACTTGTCTGAGCGTCTAAGGGACAGCAAGAAGGACGCTGTGGAGGAAGGGAGGGAATAAGGGAAGAGGGTCAGAGGAGGTGCCTGTAAGGTGGGGAGGGGTGGAGAGAGGGACAAAGCATGACTTGTAGATGATTTGGGCTTTCAATCTGAATAAGATGGGAGCCACGGAGGGTGTCAGGCAGAGGGTGGCACCAGCTGACTTAGGTTTTAAGAGGATCACCGTGGTTGAGGGTAGAGTTTATGGGAGCTGTGGGAACAGGAGGTTCAGTGTGGAGGCTCTTGCACTGGCCCCGCTGAGAACACATGAATGATTATCCAAAGGCCCACGTGCCAGCTTTGAAACTCGGCTTCCTATAAGAAGCAAGTTCACTGTGGATCCTGTCAATACAGATGGCTGCCCCGCTGCAGCCAGAGGCCCTCCTCAGGCACAAACCCATGCACGCTGGACCCTGCAGAGAGACCCCTTCCCTCCAGAAGATCCCTCCACGGTCTGGGACCCTTCACCTATCCCTGATCACCCTCTAGGTGTCCCCCAGTGCCCCTGTGAAAACGGAGGCTTCTCTATTTCAGTCCTAGGGTTATTTCTTCTTTGGGCTTCTGCTGGCTTAAAATGGAAAATCACAAGAGGGCTGCCTCTCCTTCCTACACAGTTCATGTCTCAGACCTGAGGGAGCGATTTAGAGTAATCACAAAGAAAACATATTCCCAAACCAGGATGGTTTCCCACTGAAAGGTCTGCCCACGTTGCCTCTAGACGGGGTGTGCAATGATTCTCTCAGAAGAGGCACTTGTCCCCTGACCTGGGTGATTTGTTTTCTGTTTCAGGTAAGCTGGTTTTCAGGCTACCTGGTGATAATGCCTGTGGAAGAGGGAGTGATGGCGGAGGGCAGGGATCCCTCCCAGACCCATGAGTCTCCAACTCGTATGAATGGCTCACCTCTTCCTCAGCCTATGGCTCCAGTCTCAGGGTTCTGCAGATACACAGATCACATACAGTCTGCAGGTAAAGGGAAAATCACGGAAAGACAAATGACTCCTGACAAATCCCTTACGTGGTCTAGGAGGCACAGGACAGCTCCATTTCTTCCTAAATCCTCCTTCTATTTAGCTTTCCAGAGAAAGCTGTGGATTTGAATTTAGACACCCTGTTGTAGAAGAGAAGGAAGAGAGAGGGTGAGAGAGAGAGGTGGGGGGAGGGAGTGACAGAGAGAAGAAAGGAAGGGAAGAAGCAAAGAAAAAAGGAAAAGAAACAGAAGGGAGGAAGGGAGAAGGAAAAGAAGGGAGGGAGGGAAGGAAAAAGGAAGAGAAAGAAAGAAAAAAGGAAAGAAGAAAGAAAATGAAGGAAAGACAAAGAAAGGAAGGAAAGGCAGGAGAGAGAGAGAGAGAGAAAGAGAGAAAGAGAGAGAGAAAGAAAGAAAGAAAGAAAGAAAGAAAGAAAGAAAGAAAGAAAGAAAGAAAGAAAGAAAGAAAGAAAGAAAGAAAGAGAAAGAGGGAGGGAGGGAGGGAGGGAGGGAGGGAAGGAAGGAAAAAAGGAGGGAGGGAGACATCACCGCACCTACTGCCCCTCCCTCCACTGAGTGGGTGGATCAGAGAGGGGATGGGTCTGGTCATCAGCTTCTCAATTCATTCTCCTTGGGGGACTCACACACTGAGGGGCCTTATGGGAGAAAGTCAAGCTGCTCTGTCTCTTTCTCAGACCATGCAATTTATTTGTCCCAAGCTAACTGCAGTTTGCAGATAGTGGTGATTCCAACTGGGTAACCCGGAGGTGAAGCGGCTCAAGCCACCTCCGTAGGGGCTGATTCTCTTCTTCATCAGCTATTTACATTTATATGGAAACATTGTTGGATGATTCAACGTTTAAATTACCTGATGTGTAAATGTCTGACTCTGTTCAGGTGGCTCAAAACAATAGCATCCTTTTTAAAAGGAAAACAAGTTGAAAACAACAGGAACCCCTGATATGAGGCAGCAGCACCCACAGACTGCATCTTTGTGCCGGGTGCTGTTTTCAGCACTTGGTATCTTTCATCTCACTTAATTCTCACAGGAAGCCCATCAGGTGGCGGCTACTACTCCCAGGAGGAAAGTGGGACCCGGGGAGGTTGAACAGCCCACCCTTGGTCCCAGAGCCAAGGCAGAGACAGCACTACCAGCCAGGCTGCCTCCTCCTGTGCTCTCTGCCAATGCGGGAAAACAAACAGCATCGTTATCCTGACACCATTCACAGGAAGCAACACCCCAATAAAAAGCCACAGGAGGGGAGGAGCTGTGCAGAGTAGGGGCCATAAATAAAATGGCTCTTCTGAGTCCTCCTTTGTTGCCCTGTCCTCAGCTTTGCTGAGAAAACACCATGGGAAAACGCCCTTGTGAATGCCACCAGTGCATTTCCAGGAGCACCCAGCCTTGGCAGAAGTTGGAGTCTCAGACTGCTGGGGTCTCAGATCGCAGCATCAGCACCTCTGTGCTCTGTGAAACTACCATGCCATATTGCAAACCAAGGCTGCAGGAAACTTCACTACTGCCACAGCTCTGGTCCTTCTCCTCCAGACAGTGAGAAGCAGATGTCTGCTCAAGTTTCCCTTTTCACTTGTGCTGCCAGGAAGCCTCGGGAGTTGCATTTTTAGAATTTTTATTCACTGTCGGTAAACATGGATGATTAACAGTGTTTGAATTATTCCCTCTTGGTCTCGACTCCACTTCTGTTTTCTTTGGTCTTGATTTATATTTGTCTTCTGTATTTCTCTACTTTGTCATATACTTCATCAATGCTGGTTCTGATCTTTTAGGAAAAATAGGCAGAATCGCCAAGTATGGGGCAGGAATGCGGTGCCTGGCCACGCTCCCTGAAGCACACCTGGACACCCTGGGACCCTGCTTCTTCCCAACCTCGGACAGTTCCCTTGTGCTTTGCTTCCAGTCACACATCCTCACTGAACTAAGTTAGGAAATGGTATTTCTTTCCTCCTGTAATTCCTATCTCACCAGAACCACAAAAATCACAACTTTGCCCTGGTACTAGCTTCCCGAGGGATCCTGCATAGGGTGCTGTGAGGCAAGCTCCTTAAACTATCAAAGTAGCTACAGAGCTGTGAACTATTAGACTGCCTGTTTATAAAAGCTGAGATTCTGCAAATCAAATCTGTATACCTGAAGTCAAAAGCATCTGAAATGTGATCGCTTCCATCATTTCTCTCCCCTCCTCCTTCATCCGAGTAACCATGGGAATGGCTGCTTTAGCAATGCGGCACCTAGCTTGGAGGATTCAGTGTGGTGGTATGCCATGGGCTACTCATGCTCACCTGGCTGGCAGCTCTGACCTGCAGCACTTGACGGTGGTGACTCTGCCTTTTAAAAACAAGGGCTTAGCTGGGCATGGTGGCTCACGCCTGTAATCCCAGAACTTTAAGCCAAGGTGGGTGGATCACCTGAGGTCAGAAGTTCAAGACCAGCCTGGCCAACATGGTAAAACCCTGTCTCTACTAAAAATACAAAAATCAGCTGGGTGCGGTGGCACAAGCCTGTAATTCCAGATACTTGGGAGCCTGAGGCAGGCAAATCACTTGCACCTGGGAGGCAGACACTGCAGTGAGCCGAGATTGTGCCACTGCATTTCAGCCTGGGCAACAGAGTGAGACTCCATCTCTAAGACCACCCAGAGTCCTCCTCCCCCCATACCACTTCAGGATCACAAACAACAAACAAATGACTTCAAAACAAAGCATCTTTCAAACAGAAAAAATGTCATAATTGGCAACTGGTATTTTCAGCCAGTTCCCTCAGTGACACATCCTCTTCAGATCTCCAGTGACATTTCATTAAGGAGAAACAGATTCTCAGGGATGCAAAGAAACTGAGTGTTTGAGCTGCAAAGATAAGCCCTAATGAAGATTTGCTTTTAGGAAATAAATAAGTAAACAGTTCCACCACACGGAAAGATCAGAAAGCTCTAGGACAACCAGGTCTTCTTTGTTTGCCGGGAACTCTGGCATGATAAGCCTCACATTTTAGGAAATCTCTCAATTTGAGGAAAACCAGATTGGTTGGACACCCAAGAAAGGGCCTGAAATGCCAGTCATTTTTACACAAAAGCACTCCATGGACCACAGCTGCCGTCATACTTAGTAGTGAAAGATTCAATGTGTTCCTTCTAGGATTAATGGTAACACAAAGATGTTTCCTCTCACCATGGCCACTGATACTGTACTGGAGTTTCCAGTTAGGGCGTTTAGGTAACGAAAGCAAAGGAAAAGCATTTGGATTAGAAAGGAAGAAATAAAACCATTTCTATTTTTAGGTGGCAAGATCTGTATTCAGGAAATCCTAAGGAATACATCAAGAAAAATTACAGCTTATAAATGAATTCAGTAGCGTTACAGGATACAAAATTAATATGCAGGCATCAATGGTATTTCTATATGATACAATGAACAATCCAAAATTAGATCAAGAACATAATTCCATTACCATAGCCTGAAGAAGAATACTTAGCCATAAATTTAACAAAGGGAGAGGCCGAGACGGGTGGATCACGAGGTCAAGAGATCGAGACCATCCTGGTCAACATGGTGAAACCCCGTCTCTACTAAAAATACAAAAAATTAGCTGGGCATGGTGGCGCGTGCCTGTAATCCCAGCTACTCAGGAGGCTGAGGCAGGAGAATTGGCTGAACCCAGGAGGTGGAGGTTGCGGTGAGCCGAGATCGCGCCATTGCACTCCAGCCTGGGTAACAAGAGCGAAAGTCCATCTCAAAAAAAAATAAATAAATAAACGAAGGAAGTGCAAGACTTGTGCTCAGAAAACTATAAAGCATTGTCTGAGAAAACTAAAGTCCTGAATAAATAAGAAAAACATCCCGTGTTCATGGACTGGGCAATGCATATTGTTAAGATGGCAATATTCCTCAAACTGATTTACAGATTCATGCAATCGCTATCAAAATCCCAGCTGCCTTTTTCTAGAAAGTGACAAGCTGATCCTATAACTAACTCAGATGGAATTGCAAGAGACCAAAAAATAGCCGAACAGTCTTGAATAAAAGGAACACATTACACTGCTAGTGGGAATGAAACTAGTACAGCCACGATGAAAAACAGTTTGAAGGCGTTTAGAGAACAAAAGTAGAACTACCATGCGATCCGGCAAGCCCATCCACAGGTATCTACCCAAAGGAAAGGAAGTCACTCTATGAAAAAGACATGCATGCGCATGCTCACGGCAACACAGTTCACAACTGCAAGGATATGGAACTAACCCAAGTGCCCATCAACCAACAAGTGGATTAAAAAAATGGTATACACCATGGAATACTACTCAGCCATAAAACAGAATGAAATAATGGTCTTTGCAGCAACTTGGATAGAGTTGGAGGCCATTATTCTAAATGAAGTAACTCAAGAATGGAAAATCATATATACTATGTTCCCATCTGTAATTGAGAGCTAAGCTATGAGGATGCCAAGAAGTAAGAATGATATAATGGACTCTGGGGCCTCAGGGGGAAGGCTAAAAGGGGCTGAGGGATAAAAGACTACACATTGGGTACATATATGCTGCTTGGGTGACAGGTGCATGAAAATCTCAGAAATCACCACTAAAGAGCTTATCCATGTAACCAAAAATCATGTTTCCCAAAAACTATTAAAATAAAATTTTTAAGTACAAAAGTTAAAACAGTTCCTGATTTTGAGACTTATTACAAAGCCGTATTGATCGAGACTTTGTGGAACTAACATAAGGATAGACATATAGATCCACAGAATAGAATTCAGAGTCCAGAAATGAACCCTTGCACTTATGGTCAACTGATTTATGACAAGGGTGCCAAGATAATTTTATCAGGGGAATCACTGTCTTCAAAGAATGACTTGGAACAAGTGGATATCCACATGGAAAAGAATGAAGTTGGATGCCTACCTTATACCACGGACAAAAATTAATCCCAAGTGGTCATATACCTAGATGTAAGATCTAAAACTAAAAAACTCTTAGAAGAAAAAGAGGTATAAATATTTATGACTTTGGATTAAATAATTGTTTCTTATTTATAACATTAAAAACACAAATCGCAAATAAAAAAAAAACACATTGGACTTGATCAAATTTTAATTGTGCTTTAAAGGACAGTATGAAGAAAAAGAAAAGACAACCCATAGAATAGAAGAAAATCCTGCAAATTATATATCTGATAAGGGACTCATCTCAATTAAATATAAAGATATAAAGACAGACAACCTGATTTAAAAATGAGTAAATACAAAAGCTTCTTAAGCTGATTTAAAAAACTTCAAAGTTTCAGGATACAAAAAACAATATGCAAAAGTCACTAGCATTCCTATATGCCATAAACAGTCAAGACAAGAGCTAAGTCAGGAACCTACCATTCACAATTCACAAAAAGAATAAAACACTAGAATACTGGTAACTAGAATTATGAAGGATCTCTATAAGGAGAACTACAAAACACTGCTCAAAAAAAAATCAGAGATGATGCATACAAATGGTAAAACATTCCAGGCTCATGGATGAGAAGAATCAATATTGTTAAAATGGCCATACTGCCTAAAGCAATATATAGATTCAAAGCTATTCCTATTAAACTACCATTGAGATACTTCACAGAACTAGAAAAACTCTTTTAAAATTCATATGGAACAAAAAAGGAGCCGAAATAGCCAAGGTAATCCTAAGCAAAAAGAACAAAGCTGAAGGCATCACATTACTTGACTTCAAACTATACTACAGGGCTACACTAATCAAAACAGCATGGTACTGGTACAAAAACAGACACATAGACCAATGGAACATAATAAAAACCTAGAAACAAGACCACACACCTACAACTATTTACTCTTTGGCAAACCTTCCAAAAACAACCAATGGGGAAAGGATTCCCTATTCAATAATTAGTGCTAGGATAACTGGCTAGTCATATGCAGGGGTGTAAGAACCCCTTATACAAAGGATTCCTTATACAAAGGACACCATACACAAACATTAACTCAAGATGGATTAAAGACTTAAATGTAAAACCCAAAGCTATAAAAACCATGGAAGACAAACTTGGCAATACCATTCAGGACACAGGCATGAGCAATGATCCATGATGAAGACAACGAAAGTAACAATTAACAAATGGAATCTAATTAAGCAAAAGAGCTCTACACAGCAAAAGAAACTATCAACAGAATAAACTGACAACCTACAGAATAGGAGAAAATATCTGCAAACTATGCATCTGGCAAAAGTCTAATATCCAGCATCTATAAGGATCTTAAACAAATTTACAAGAAAAAATCATTTAAAAAGTGAGCAAAGGACATAAACACTTTTCAAAGGAAGACCTACATGCGGCCAAAAATCATATGAAAAGAAGCTGAACATCACTGATGTTAGAGAAATGTAAATCCAAACTGCAATGAGACACCACCTCACGCCTGTCAGAAAGGCTGCTATGACAAAGTCAGAAAATAACAAGATACTGGCAAGGCTGTGGAGGAAAAGGAACACTTAAACACTGTTGGTCAGAGTGTAAATTATTTAATAGTTCAATCATCGTGGAAGATAGTGTGGCGATTCCCAAAGATCTAAAGACAGAAATACAATTTGACCCAGCAATCCTACTACTAGGTATATACCCAAAGGAATATAAATCGTTCTTTTATAAAGACGTATGTTTACAGCAGCACTATTCACAATAGCAAAAACCAGGAATCAACCTAAGTGCCCATCAGTGACAGACTGTATAAAGAACATGTGGTACATATACACCATGGCATACTATGCAGCCATAAAAAGGAACAGGATCACACACTTTGCAGGGACATGGATGGAGCTAGAGGCCATTATCCTTGGCAAATTAACACAGGAACAGAAAACCAAATGTCATATGTTCTCAGTTATAAGCGGGAGCCAAATCATGAGAACACATGGACACATGGGGGAGAAAGGGCGGTGGGCGGGAGAAGGGAGAGGATCAGGAAGAAGAGCTAATGGATGCTGGAGGTAATACCTGGGTGATGGTATGATCTGTGTAGTAAACCACCAGACACACGTTTACCTATGTCGCAAACCTGCACATGTGGCACACGTAGCCCTGAACTTAAAATAACAGCTGGAATTAAAAAAAGAAACTCTTTCTCTTTAAAGGAAAGAAAGCATTAGCCTCAACAGAACCTATTTGTGTGGGATTTGTGTTTTGTTTTTAAATAAGAACAATTTGAATATCTGTCTCTACTTATTTATATAGATATATAGATCCAATTTTTAACTGGCCTTTAAGTACATAATTTCATGCATTTATAGGCAATAAGTACGTGAAAAGATGCTCAACATCATCAGTCATTCAGGTACCGCAAATCAAAATTACAGAACACCACAGCAAACAGAACAGCATGACTGAAACAAAGCTGGACCACAGCAAGTGCTGATGAGGACGCAGAGAAATGAAGACGCCTCATTCACTGCTCTGAGGGCTCTAGAGTGCAGCAACTTCAGAACGCAGTCTGACAGTTCCTCAAAATGTCAAACATAGAGTTGCCGCGTGACACAGCGATGCCACTTTTAGGAATATACCAAAAAGAAATAAAAACATATCCACACGAAAACTCATACGTGAATGTTCACAGCAGCATTATTCGTAACAGCCAAAAAGTGGAAACAAGCCAAATGCCTATCAACAAATGAATGGGTGCTCCAAACATAGTATATCCATATAACAGAAGACTACCCAGTCACAAAAGAATGAATTATTCATACATGCAACAACGCTATGAACAACGAAACCCTCAGGCTAAGTGGAAGAATTCATTCACAAAGCACTGCGTATTATGCTGTGTGAAGTTCTGTGCATGTTACACAGGATTTTATTGTATGCCATGTTGTATGGTTTCATTCCTATAAAATGTCCCGAATAGGCAAATCCACAGAGACAGAAATTGGATAATGGTGGCCAGGGTGAGGAAACTGCATCTGGAGGGTGACTGCTGAATGAGTACAGGATTTCTTTTTGGGGTGAAAAACATAATCGAAAATTAAATGACAGTGAAGGCTGTACAACTCTTAATACATTCAATGTCATCGGCTCATAGACATTAAAAGGGTTAATGTTATGCTATGTAAATTATGTGCCAATAAAACTTATTAAAGGAAAAAAAACATTTAGTGGAATATTGCAATCACTTCCTCAACCACAGGATAAGATGCTCCATGAGGACCAAGAGCTCTAACCTTATGAGAAAGTGGTAACAGTACAGAGTTACTTTAGGAATATCTGAGTAAGAAGAGAGCTCCTTTTTTTTTTTTTTTTTAATGCAGTCTCATTCTGTCACCAGGCTGGAGTGCAGTGGCATGATCTCGGCTCGCTGCAACTTCTGTCCTCCTTCAAGCAATTCTCCTGTCTCAGCCTCCCAAGTAGCTGGGATTACAGGCACAGGCCACTATGCGTAATTGATTTCTGTATTTTTAGTGGAGACGGGGTTTTGCCAGGTTGGCCAGCATAGTCTTGATCTCTTGACCATGTGATCTGCCTGCCTCAGCCTCCCAAAGTGCTGGGATTGCAGGCCTGAGCCACCGCACCCAGCCACAGCTCCTTCTTAACTCCCCAGATGCACCTGCACAAACTCCTCAATTGCCTTAAATGTTGCCCAACTGCCACCTGGCAGAATCTGTCACTCTACACTTCTCTTTGGCCACCTTGCTACCCCCACTTGCTACATCTCCCTTGGGACATCTTAGGGATCCTGCTTACTTTGCCCAATCAAAGGATGTTCAGACCCTTTGAAGATTGCAAAGAATGGCCTTCCATCAACAACCTCTGCACTGCGAAGTCAATGTAAATGCACAGCACCAGCAGCCAGGGCAGGTCCTCCCTGCTCCAAAGAAAATGAAGTTCAAGGGGCAGAGGGGAAGCTCTGTCCACTAATAGGAAACATCCCCAAGTACCCAGCAGGGGCCCAGGAGCAAAGGAGGAGAGCAGCAGTTCCAAGCAGCAGAATTCCTTCTCTGCCCTCCCTGGGAAGGATCCAAGCAGGATGAAAAGAAAACACACTCGGTCTGAGGAGGAGGCTCGGCTTGTGGAGCAGGCTCGGCTTGTGGAGCATAATCAGATCTAAAGACTTCTCAACACTCTTTAAAGAATCCCACAGAACAGAAGGAAAGGAGGGAGGACATGACAGCCTGAGATCAAACTGTGAGAGTGACGAGCAACATTTTGGCAAGGGGTATCCACTGGGGGCTGTGTCTCAGCCCCTCTCTTCTGTCCAAACAGGTTTGGAAGATTCTCTACCTTAGGTAATCAAGGTAACCGGACTCCTTCACTAATTCTTTCATACGGTGGTATTAGCAAGGTGTTCTGAAAATGTATTTAGCACAAAAGGACACTTTCTTCCCTTCCTGTTTCTTACTGAACATTTTCAAAGAAGTGTGACCAGGTGAACTTTTAGCCTCGAAGGTGGAGTTGACTGTGGTAGCGGAAAGACAGGGAAGGCAGGAAGCAGGGGGTGGGTGGGAGACTATAATATATAGATATTAGTTGGGATAACTCAAACCCATCAGTGGTTTATCCAGTAGTTAGACATTCATTTCCTTCTCATTTAAAATACAAATAAGTGAAATGGTGCAGGGGCTGAGTTAACAGTTCCACAGTATGAGAGCCCCAAATCTGCAGGCTGTCCTCTACTTCTGCCTCATGGCCCAAAATTGCTGCATCAGTTCAAGCCATCATATCTACATTCTAATCAGCAGCAAGCAGCAGCAGGAAGAAGCCTACCTTCAGTCCTTTCAGGTAAGCTGTCTAAAGGCTGCATACTCCACGCCCATTTCTGTTTGTTGTATAGAGTAGTTAGCCTCACTGTGTTTCAGGAGAGGTTGCATAATGTATTTCTTTTCCTGATCAACTACATAATTTTGACTGAGTCCTGACTTGCCCCAAAAGTGTGGCTGACATTGAGCTAAACTATTTTTAAATCCTTCAGAGTAAAATAAAACACCTTGGGAGATAAATGATTAGCAACGGCAGTAATTACTTTTTTACATCAACAGACCACTTTTATCTTCATTACTGCAAATGAAACTACTTACTGAGAATTCCCTGACAATCGGTAAAAAGAACAAATGTATTCAGAATGCCTTTCCATCCTAGACGTCCTGAGAATAAACGAAAAGCAACACAGAAGCTTGTCAGCCTTTGCCAGTGGAGACCCAAAGAAGGAGCAGAGAGTTTTTGGGAGGCCAAGATGAGTGGATCACGAGGTCAGGAGTTCGAGACCAGCCTGGCCAACATGGCGAAATGCCATCTCTACCAATAATACAAAATTTAGCCAGGTGTGGTGGTGGGCATCTATAATCCCAGCTACTGGGGAGGCTGAGACAGGAGAATCACTTGAATTTGGGTGGGCAGAGGCTGCAGTGAGTTGAGATAGCGTCACTGCACTGCAGACTGGGTGACAGAAAAAGACGCTGTTGAAAAAATAAAATAAAATAAAGAAGAAGAAAGAAAAGAACGAGCATAGAATGTCAGGATGGTGAGGAGTATCGTTCCCCAAATGGTGTACATTTCATCTCGTCCTCGGGTAACACCATTTCAGTATTCGGGCTATACCTCAGATCAATGAGGACTGCTGATGCCCAAATAATTAGACTAATCTATTAATGCCATTAACATAACTGTGTCTTTGCTCTATGCATCACGCTGGTCTTACTTTGTTCCCTACTAGTCTATTTATATTTCCTTTTGAATTTGTAACATCTCTTTATTTATGAAAAATAAAATACCTTTGCCATTTTGTTGCAGCTAAAATAAGCTTTACTATAATAAGATAATAGGTCTTTAAGAAACAACTCAGAATAAAGAACCACCGCTAGAGCGTCCAAGCGGTTAAGCAGAATTAGGCAGAAAACTTTTTGAACCCAGAGATATGAGGTGTTGATGTTAGATAAGGTGAATGTGAGAAAAACATTTTCAATGTGAACACCACTCATTTTCAAGGTCTCCAAATAGTTAGCACTGCCAAGTTCCCAAGCTCTGAAGGCCTTTGGCACATCCCAGACTTTCAACAGAGTGTCTCCTTACCAAGGAAAAGCAAAAAATAAATAGCAGCTAAAAGTTGTTTTAAGGCGCTCCTAATGCCTTACGTAAATATGGGAAGGGACACAGAGCCCCTCTAAACTCAAAAGAACCATCCAAATGTGACTGTTCTTTTTCTGTGAACTGTCTGCACAAACACTTGCATTGATGACCATGTCTGTGTTAGAGAAACACAGAAAGGTGGCCAGGAACCATCCTCCGGAGAGCATCTGTGTAGACACAGTTCTGCATGTGAGCCCCTGGGTGATGTCCTGGAGGTGGGGCCTGAAGCTGCCCACTAGCTGCCCGGAATGGGAAGAAGACTTTGCATCTTTCCTCTTCCCTGGCTCCGGGTCTATGTGCAGGAGGATCAGCTCCTCAAATGCATTAAGACCTGCAGGCTGTGCTGCTGCTAGGAGTTTTTTTAAGTGCTGGTGTCTGGAACTTGGGAAGTGATGGGGATCTTCCAGGGGGGAATGAGATGAAGAATCTTAAACAGCACTGAGTCAGCAGTCCCCAGAGCCAGAGACAACCACCCAAGGCCACTTCCTAAGTGGCCACTAAATCGGTGGGAGAGGAGGGGAGACTTGCAGCTTGAAGCAAACAGAACAGGTACATCCTAGGAGGACACTGTGCTGAACCATGGACCTCGATAAGCAAGTGGGGTGAAGTCAGCGGACACCCTCCTTCCTCTGAACTTCCTGACTCCTCCTCTGGATAAACCAGCACAGACAAGATTAGACCAAAAGAGAGACAGAACTCCAACCCCTGGGCTGCCATGGCTGCCCTTCCAGAGGAACTTAAAAAGAAAAGCCCTCTGTAACTTGATCCCCTTTGCCTCTAAGAGCTAGAAGCCCTGGGAGGTCCCTGGCAAGTCTCCCTGAACACAGACCACATGCTGGGAGTGGGGGCTGACCTCCAGTGCTTTGACGAGGGAATCCCCATCCCCCAACACAGACGCCTACTCCAACAAGGCTCAGAAAATCAGCAGAGGGGAAGAGAGGCTCGAAAACCCTTTTTAAATTTGCCTGCCAGATGTGAAAATCCAGGCGACCCAGGAGGAGCACTCAGAGAGACACAGAAGAACCTTAACGCTTAAGTTAAGTCCTCCTTAAGGATCTCCTGCTAATCATTTAAGCCAACCCAACATCGCTACAAAATCGAAGGAATTACCGAAAGCCCTCAGTGAGGGGAACTTCTAAGCGGAGCCTGGGCTTGCCTCCTCCCCTGACATCATGTGAAACGACTCAGGCCACAGTTAATAAATCTTAAGACCCTAAGGATGGATTTCATCTTTGTGCAGAAAAAAAGAAATATATATATATATTTCTACAGAAGGAAACTAAGAAAGGAGCCCAGGATCTGCGTACAATCAGTTAGCTGATCAGAGAGCTATAGTCACACACAGCCAAAAGCTCAGAAAGAAGTGGGAGGGGGCCTGCTGAGAACTCTTGCTTTGGAGAACTTTTTCCAGTGATTCAGCAACATTGACGGAAACACCCGCCACATGCTAAGCTCTGTCCTGGGCATGCGGAAAACAGCAGAGACCCCATCCCGTGAGGCTTTGATAAACAGCACACATACTAAATAAATGCATTTTATAAATGGGTCACAGGTACCAAGGGAAAATAAGGGGGAGCGGAGCACAGGCTCGAAGAGAAGGTCTCCCCTGGATGATTAAGCCGTGACTGCCCTGGCACTTGACGAAACTTCTACTCACCAGAATGCACACTGTTCGGTATGCAGTGATTCCACCTGCAGGAGGCTCAGCACTGCTTGAGAGGACAAGTAATTTCCTACTCTTCTGTGATGTAAAAGATGCTATGTGCAAACCTCCCTGGTGCTTCACAACATTGGTCTACCTAACAAAGAGAGAACCGTATGTCTGGTCCTTAGAGGAATCTGAATATTGC
Source organism: Saguinus oedipus (assembly GCA_031835075.1). Lineage (NCBI taxonomy): Eukaryota > Metazoa > Chordata > Mammalia > Primates > Cebidae > Saguinus > Saguinus oedipus. The sequence goes on along the minus strand of CM063177.1, from coordinate 137,050,287 downwards.
TTTGAGAGGTTCTACAGATAGCCGGTAAAAAATCAAGATAAGAAAGCCAGATGTAAAATAGCATCTCGGAGTGCAAAGAGTTCAGTGCCGAGACAAGAGTGTGAAGTCCGGGAAAGGTGGGCTTTCTTTTCCTGGTGCCTGTTTCAGGAGCATCACAGAGCTGGTCTTCCCTGGAGTGTCAGAAACCTCACTGTTACTACAACATCAAGAGTCTCACATGTTTGTGAACTGGGATAAAAACAAAAAAAAACCTACCTTCAAGTTAGTACATCCATTTCCAGAGCTCCACAAGGAAGGAATTAAGTGGACAGGAAATCACCCAAACGTGAGGATAAAAAGGTCTGACGGAGCGTGTCTGAAATACCAGGAGTGCCATGAGGTCCCCCAAAGAAAAGAAGCAGCCAGAAGACTGATAGAATTGCAAAGGTCTGCAGGAACAAAAGAACACGAGGAGCAAGGGGAAGAACCTCTCAGCCCTGAGAGCCCCTGGGTTTGCAGCTTTATCTGTACTTTCAAAACTGGGTCTGGGCAGTTGGGAGGTTCATTTGGATTTCACGAACCTAAGTGGTTCTTAGATGTTTTTGCTCTACCCAAGTCAGAAAGTGACTTCAAAACATTTTGTATTGGTGGAATGCCAAACTGAGAAATCAGCAAAAGATAGAAATGCGATCACAAGCCCACCTTGGAAAAATCCACACACGTTTCTGAAGCCTCTTCTTTATTTAGGATTGCCTGAGCAGCAAGGCATAGCTAATGATGAGGCTGACCTGTGAACACAAGACAAGACCCCGGGAACAAAAGAAAAATATAATCGAGTCGAACCCCAGCACAGTGATAATTATTCTTATTGAGTCATTCCCCCATTGAATATAATAAGCCAGACACTGTAATCTTCAGGAAAATGTTGCAGAAACAGCTGTAGTAACTGAAGAACAAGCTAACGAGATCAGAGACCATGAAAAATAAAGAGAGAGAAGAAGAAAACAAGAAACTCCCATACCGTCTCTTCCAGAAGTTCTCTCTCTCTTTAAGACTAATTTCTCTATGGCTTATTTCTCTTGTTCTCTTGAAAACCTTCTCTTCAAGGCTGACTGGTTTCTGATTTCCATGGCTTTAGACTTAAGTTTGTCATGCCAACTTGGAAGGAGGCCAAACTGTAGATAAAATACAAACATTCCACATAAAAGCAATGGAGTCTCGACCCAAGCTGGCACAAATGTGGGATATGAAGTGAGCACACTCCTTGTTCTGAAATGCTGCCTCCAGGACCCCCCCTTGCCTTGCACCAATATGAGCTCTCTCCTGGGTCCTGGAAAAGACAGGAAGAAGATGGCAGGGATGCAGAGCCGGGTCTGGGGGACTTTTGCATTAAAAAAAATGGCACTTCAACTAGCATGTGTCTTGCAGCCAGGGAGCGGAAATGTCACCTCAGCTTAGGGACAGACAGATGGCTAGCCAAGATGGTTTCTCATCACTGTTGGCTTAGTTCATTCCTGTGCATAGTAGCAGCAGACCATGGATAAATGGCTGTGTATTTGAGAAAACATGATACATATTTGATATTTGGAGTAAAATAAAAGAAATGACTTCTCAACCTTTCAAAAGAATATTTATGCTAGAAATAGTAACTTGGCTTAAATTTAGAGTCCCAGCTGGGATGTCTTCATCATATAATTACTTAACTAGAGACATTCTGTTAGAAAACGGCCATACAGTGTCAGGAAGTAACCCCTCCCAGAGAACTACAGACTGAACAGAGAAAAATCCATTTTTCACAAAGCTCTATAATGTATAGAGCTTTATATATAAAGCATGTATATAAAGCATCTCTTTATATATGCACATATTTAAATGCAGTATCACAGGCATGCATATATTTTATAAATGCAGCCTCTTCCCACCTAATGAACAAACTCAAGACAAATTCTATGTTATGCACTGTAATAGTATGACTATAACAGTAATTAAACCCAAGTCACTTAAATATTTATTGCCCAATATTAGACAGGTATTTTCACAACAAAGCCTGTTGTATTTATTTAAAACACAAAATGATAATGGAAAATTGCCCTGATCACTTAACCCCAATACTACAGAGGCGAGTAACACTTTTCTTTCCATTGGTCCAATTTAATGAGCTGGGATAAAGCACTGTGAATAATTAAGGATTAGCTCTTTAAGACTATCTACACTCTGTGTTTCCAATAAAATAATTATGAAAGAGGGTGTTTAGAGTAACAGAAAGAACACCTGCGGGGCAAGGATGCAGCTGTTCATTTGTCCTGGGTTCTCCTCTCACTAACTGGGTGTTCCTGGGCAAATGACTTACCCTCTCTTTGTCTCAGTGCCCTCATCTATGGAATGGGGATGAGGCGGATCAGATGTCTACCCCGTGGGGCGGTTATGAGGACTCACAAACCAATACTTGCTTCATCACGTAGTTACTGAAAGAACCTGACGCGTTATTCTACTTGTTCAATTTTCCTCTCTTGTAAAATGAGAATAACTATTTGCCTTCTTAATGGGCTGCAATGATAACTGAAGGAGGTTATTCAGGCACGAGTGCTGTTATGTACAGCAAGCGTTTGAACGCACGCTGGTGACTACTGACCTTCCTTGGTGCCATTCAATATAGGAATGGGAGGTCAGAGTACAATAGCGATGGTTAATCTTTTCTGAAAACCTTGATCTCTCTTCTGAAAATCCAAATACCAGTATGTAGGCTAATATACCTTTATTGTATAAATACAATTGTATAGTTATTTATTATGGAGTTTGAGATGATGAAGATCCTTTGTGGACAACAAATTCCTTTGCAAAAGCTAACAATTCAGATATTACCCCAAAATTATAAACCCATCCCCATCACAATGTTATCACAAAGCATATTAATTTTTCACCAAGCACCATCATCTGAGGTTTGAACAACCTTTCACAGAGAACACAAAGAAGAGAACTCAGGTGTCGAGTTACACATGAATTCACATAGGCAAGTCTGAATTTTAAAACATGTGGTATAATTCTATAACTTTGGCAATCCATGATACATGTGAAACACTTAGCTTAAAGAAAATCAACATGGAAATCTCCAACTATTTAGAACTAATAAAGTATGAGTGCACTGAGAGATTCAGCCAAAGCAGCACTGAAAGGAAAATTTATAGCTTAGCTATGTGCATTAGAAAACTGAAAAAGAACAAATAATGTTTTATGTCCCCTACCAGTGGAGAAACTCAAATAAGTAGGTTACGATTTTAAAAGATAAAAAAGATTTTTGCTAACAACATTAGAAGTAAATGTTAAGTGTCTCCTAAAGAGGGTTGATTATAGCATATATGCCTATGGAACACAACTGGAAACCATTAGGCTCAATAGGGAGACACTGACAGTGAGGAATGAGAATGCATGCTGGCCCTGGAGCTGGCCCTTCTACCAAGGCAGGGGTCTAATGCCTTGAATCTCAAGGACATGGGGGTGGGGGGTGGCGGTCCCTGGAGATGGGCTGTGCTGACACAGAGGAGGAGCTTGGATATTTTAGTATTTTTGCAACTGCTGCCTGCTTTCCAGGTCATCTGAGCTGAATGTTGGCACTGAAACTAGACAGTCTTTCTGACTCTTTCCAGCTCTTTCTGAAATCCAGAAGTTTCCAGGGTTTGTTAAGGTGGGGTGAGGTGGAGATATCCTGAAAACCAGAGAGAAGGAAGAGCATCTGCTTCCTTCCCCCCATGTCTTCCTTCCTCACACCCACACAGCACACGCCTCGCCACACAGTCACATGCATGCACACACACCACACACAAGACACACACACATACACCACACACACCACAAACTCTCATACATACACACACCACACTCTCACATCTGCAACACACCCAAGCCACACACTCACACACATACACACACAACAAACTCACACATGCAACACACACACCACACACTCACACACAACACATACACACCACACAAAACCACACTCTAACACATACACACAACACCACACATTCTCACATATACACACAAGTAACACTCACATATACATGCTACACTCACAAACATAAACACAATGTCCTCAAATACAACACACACAACACACACAACACATCACTGTCGAATAAAGCAATGCTCACACACATAAACATAACACTCACATACACTGTCACCCATACAGGCATTCACACGTATATACATACTCTCAAACACAATAATGCTCACACACGTACACACAACACTCAAACCCATGTAAACACAATACACTTTCATACACATACATGCAACACACATATAATCACATTGTCACATTCATAAACACATCACACATTCTCACACATACACATATGCACATGCATCTACACACACACCACTCACACACAACACATACACACATGCGTGCACACCTGCACACATGTGTGCAACACACATAAAAACAGCACTCACACAAACACACAGCATTCAAACGCACATGCACATACAACCCACATACATATACACACAATACTCATAAAACACATACACACAAATAATCAGCAAAGCATCTAAACTTAACTTTTCAAAACATGACTCTATGTGCCCATGTCATATTTTCTAGCTCTGGACTCCAAAATTAACATTTTATTAGCAAATTCTGTGCTGTCTGGAGGGTGGAGGCCTCCACAGGGCCACCAGGTGGATGTCCAAGGCCCCAGGACACTTGGCAAGAGTCACTGCAACTCCTTGAAGAATTAAAGATAATCTGAGAGGATGGGAACACACCGATTCCCCTTCTGGAGGAAATGAGGGGAGAGCTAGGGCTCTGGGACACCCACTCCCATCCACAGTGGACACACCAGGGGAGGCCCATCCACTAGGTCCAGCGGCTTCCCACACATAGACTCACACCCTCCTCCTAGGCATGAGGATGACAGGTGCACCCAAGGGGAGCTGCAGGACCTGCGGCTGCGAGGGTTGCAACCTTTTATTTTTGATCCTTCAAGAAAATCCGAAGTGGTGCCTGAGGGCTTTGGCTTAAAACCTTGACATGTGAGAATTATATGGTCTATCACTTCCGAGAAAACCACCGTGGCTCACAGCAGAGAGAGAGAGAGAGAGAGAGAGAGAGAGAGAGAGAGAAAGAGAGAGAACATGTCTTCAAGTGTCTTCAAGGAAGAGCTGTTAACAATTTGAAGACAGAAAACTGATGTGGCTCTTAATATTAATATTTCTAGATGATAGTTCTGGGGCTGGGCAAAGAAACAGCTTTTCTAAAACAGAAAAAGGACTGCAGAAGAGCAGGAAGGCTGATGTTCTTCAAACGAATCACCTTTCTCTGTCCTCCCGGAAGTGAAAGAAATGCTTAGGTGTCTTAAGACATTAAGAAAACATTTTAAATCATCTCCCGGAAAAGCCCTTTCATACATGCTAACACTACTTGGAACATGATTATGCGTAGTAATGAAAAACGAAATACCATACATACCCATCACCCAAGGAATGTTTGCGAACATGCAGCATCGTCATATATTGCATAAAATGTAGGAGCTGAAATGTCTGAGCTAGACCCACAGGCATCGTCAGGGCTTGAGCTCGAAACCATCACGTCGTGTGGAATAAACGTAAACCGGAGGAAGGGACCGCGTGATACTTTGTGTGCCTAGTTTCAGAATGTCTGAAGCAACTTCGTTGCTTGTGGCCGGTGGGAATGTAAATTAGTACAACTTCTATGAAGAATAATATGAAGATTTCTCAAAGAACTTAAAAGTAGAAACACCACTCGATCCAGCAATCCCACTACTGGGTATCTACCCAAAGGAAAAGAAATCGTTGTATCAAAAGGATACCTTCCCCAGTGTGTTTACTGCAGCTCTATTCACAACAGCAACTTAGGAGTCAGCCTAACTACCAACGAATGGATGACTGGAATTAAAAAATGTGGTATATATTAATATGTACCATGGACTACTACTCAGCCGTAAAAAGGAATGAAACCATGCTTTACGTAGCAACATGGATGGAACCGGAGGTCACTACCCTAAGTGGAACAAGCCAGGCACGGAAAGTCAAATGTCACACCTACTCATAACTGGGTGCTAAAAAGTGTGTACATGTGGATGTAGAGTGGAATGACAGACGAAGGCAACTCAGAAGTCTTGAGAAATTAGCTAATGGGTACAATGTGCATTACACGGATGTTGATATCCTAAAAAGCCCTGAGTTGACTACCATGCAAGTGAGGAAACTGCACATGGACGCACAAAGTACATGGACCCACAAAGTACATGGACCCACAAAGTTGTACATCAGAACAGCTAGACTAGATAAAACTTTGTTGCTTCTTGATATGCACATATCACAAAAGTTCAAAGACATGGACTAGAAAAATTAGCACCACATTCGTGTTAGTGAATGATAAAGGGGTAGAGATGGGAATGGAGGGAGGGCTGGTGGAAGCAGAGAAAACAGGATGAGGGAGCAGAGGAAAGGCGGAAGTAACAAGGGGCGGGGGCAGCGGACAGAGGGAGCATCCTCTGGGGGATTTCAGCTTCATCAGTGGTGTTTGCTTTCTTCCATTCTTTTACTTTTGAATAAAAATCTGACACCAACAGGATGAAATTCTAGCATCTGTAACTTTATGATGGGTGTTAGTTATTCATTATGCTATTCTCTCTTTTTAAATATATATATGTATACATTTAAAGGTCTTTTCATTTTTATAACAGGGAAATGTTAACAGTCATGCATATAAAAACCTGACATTTCTAACAGCTTTTTTTCATATTCTACCTTCCTAACTGAAAACTCATGGATTCAATTTTTGGTTAAAACTAGAATTTTTCTACTAGAGATTCAGAGTGGTGACATGAGATATAAGTAATGACAGGCGTTCCAGAGGATGATTTTTAAACGAAGGGAAAGGGTTTAGAGGGATTCTGAGTAAACGGAGCAGTCAGAAGACGATCGCTAAAATGAATACAATGAGTTTTTTCAAATCAATCTACTAAATGAAATATGCGTTACAAACATTTTTTAGAGACAATGTTGCCCATTGGAGGGGCAGTGGTGCAATCCCAGCTCACTGCAGCCTTGGACTCCCGGATTCAAATGGTCCTCTTGCGTCAGCCTCCCCAGCAGCTGGGACTACAGGTGCGTCCCACTATGCCGCCCTAGAAATAGACTTTTTGAAAATGTTGTTTGTATAACATATTCTAGGTTGGTTATGGTAAACACACGGCAGAGAGGAATAACCACCAGCTTTTCAAATCACATTACTCAGTCAAATTGCTGGACATGGCAACAGAAGTGTAAAGAGAACCATAATGTGAGCTCCTGTGCACATGGGAGGAGTGTTCATATATTGCGTGTGTATGTGTTCACCTGTTAGCATTGCGCCCGTATACTTGTGTACCTGCAGAGACATCTGTGGGCAGTGGCAGTGATACCATCTCAACTCACAGGCTTCAACAGAGCCCTGACTTCTCGGGATTTGATACTGTGCAGACACAGCCAGAACGAAAGAGGCCCTCGCCTACAGGCAAATAGAGCGCTTCATGCCACAGAGACAATAAGGGAAAACACACGGACACACGGACACAGGCACCTAGCACTGAGGCTGCCACCAACTTCCTCGCAGACGCCTTTGTCAAGTTTCCATCTAACATGACACATCAAACCTCAGCACCTTTAATGAGGACAATCTTAACTAAATATTTGGCTTGATATATTTGAGGAACGTTTCTTCTCAGTAATGTTGAGCCGCCCAGACATCCTGGGACCAGCTTAATGGTCTGCCCATGCCTGCTGCATGGGGTCCAGCTCCAGGAGCATCCTGAGTCCCCAAGAAAGCTGCCTGACCAATGCAGAAATGGTGGGGGGCCTCCCAGGGCACAGCCTGGCCAGACCTCCGCTTACCATCTTCTGATCAAGGGGCATCCCTCTGTGGGTTGATAATTTAAACCATCTCCTTGTCCACAAACACAGAGAATAAAAAGAACAGCGGGACTCTGCCCCCCGGTAGATCCTGGGCTGGGAAAACACAACTTTGTTCAACTTCTTCCCTAAGAACTGATATTTTCACAAACCAATAAAAGTTAATCCGCTTGCTGGCAAGCCACCTTTACCACATACCTTCAGCCTTGTACAAAAGGCCAGAAGGCTTTGCAGTCCTCGCCCCAAAGGATTAATCTTTGGCCTCCCAACTGCTTTCCTTTCTTCCCCACTCCCTGACGGAGTTTACTGAGATTAGAGTCATAAAAGTACATGTATTTTTTAAACAGAAAAAGAATCCAACTATGCTAACACTAGAGTTTTCGTCTCCGAAATAATTCCAAGGTTCAACCATATTGTGGTCTTTAAGAATGAAGTACTGAATTCCTGAGATGAAACAAACAGAAATGCCTTTCAAATCCCCAGGTTACCACAACCTTGCCTTGGCCAGTGATGTCTGCACTGGATTTGTCACTCACGGAGCAGGCCTGCTCCTTCCCCTGGTAAGTCCTGGGGCCTCGGGCAGAAATCTCCACTCAAGACAATGGCGATGAAAGTTCCCATGGAAACCAAGGGTAAGGAAAACAGGGAGAGAAAACCTCAAAGAGCACAGAGGATAGGCAGGGATGCACCACAGCGTTTATCCAAATCGTAAGTAAGAGTCCGGGCGCGGTGGCTCAAACCTGTAATCCCAGCACTTTGGGAGGCCGAGGAGGGTGGATCACGAGGTCAAGAGATCGAGACCATCCTGGTCAACATGGTGAAACCCCGTCTCTACTAAAAATACAAAAAATTAGCTGGGCATGGTGGCGCATGCCTGTAATCCCAGCTACTCAGGAGGCTGAGGCAGGAGAATTGCCTGAACCCAGGAGGTAAAGGTTGTGGTGAGCTGAGATCGCGCCATTGCACTCCAGCCTGGGTAACAAGAGCGAAACTCCGTCTCAAAAAAAAAAAAAAAAAGAGTCCGACAGCCTCAACTACTTTATCTGGTTCAAATCGCAATGGTGTTTTATAGGTTGGAGTAAAAGTAATTGTGGCTTTTGCCATTCTTTTTAATGGCATGAGGGGAAGGGGCTTCACAGGTAGGTTTTAAAAAGTTCTGACTGATAATTGGTTATTATCAACAGAAAGGAATGTCTGGGTTATGATAGGAGGCCGTGTAGACCAAGTCTGATCATTAAAAAGAATGGCAAAAGCCACAATTACTTTTGCACCAACCTAAATAGAAAGCTGGGCCCGTCCCTAGACAGCAGCGTTCTGCCCTGTTTGCTGTGGGCCAGGGTAAACGTTAGCTCTACCACGACAGTGTCATCCCCTCATCCCAATTTGGCCTTAACCATAGAGGATGGATATGTTTCATTCAAGCATGATTTTTTTTTACCAGCTCACCTATGTACTAGCCTTGTTTTAAGAGGCCATGTCTATGGTAGTAAAATTTGATGGGCTATTTTGAAATGGCCTAAACATAGCCCCAAAGCTTTCCAATCACCCACTTTCCCACTCTGTAAACCCAAAATAAAATTCTAACCCCACTCCCTACCCCGCAGACATCCAACTGGACTTCCTCCTAGGTCAGGGCACTTTAAAATTTAACCTGAAAGGCTAGTTCAGATCACAACCGGAAGCGGGGGTCAGACATGCCTCACTGTACCCTCCAGCGTTAACGTGGAGGGTTAACCCTCACACACCTTCAGTCTAATATGAAACATTCACATCTGTTCTCTGTGAAGCCTGCACCTGGAGGCTTCATCTGCATGACAAAACTTGGTCTCCACAACCTCCCATCATAACCCAGACATTCCTTTCTGTTGAAAATAACTCAGCCAATTATCAGTCAGAAAATTTGTACATCTACCTACAACCTGGAAGCCCCCGCCCCTCAAGCTGTCTTGCCTTTCTGGACCGTATTTCTTAAATGTATTTGATTGATGCCTTCTATCTCCCTAAAACGTATAAACCAAGCTGTGCCCTGACCATGTTGGGTACATGTTCTCAGGACCTCTGGAGGGCTGCATCATGGGTCATGGGCCATGGCCACTCATATTTGGCTCAGAATAAGTCTCTTCAAACATTTAACAGAGTCTGACTCTTTTCGTCGACAACTCCTTGTTTAATTTTCATCACAGCTGATGTTTTCCTGTTCACTTCTACCTGTCTTTCTCATCAGGCAATCTCCTAATGAGGAAGACAGGGGTTGCCTGCCCCATTAAAATCACTCCATCGAGGTCTAGTAAATGATTAAGTGAAGGAATGGTGTGAGATGACACTGACTCAACTTCCCTTACCATGTAACCTGCACACAGACAAAAAGGTTGAGTGTAAAAGAAGACCTAAAAGGGAAAATAACACCACTAAAAATAAATTTCACTTAAATCGTTGCTGTCACGTTTTGTCCCCCTGCGACATGGCGAATCTTGAGCTTCCCAGAATTAAGCAAGTTCCATGTTAACCACAACAACAGCAAAAGCCTCTGCTTTATTAAAAATACAATTAATTCCTGAGTGCTGTTTTACTATGTTGTTGAGAAAGAAACAAAATATTGTGAAGTCAGTAGTGAGATTTGGGAGCCATAAAGACATCTAATGGATCTTGAAACTTCTCTGCTTCTCACCTTCCAGCCTGCTCATGTTCGGGGCACAGGGGCTAATAGAGATCCTGCTTCCGTGTTCCCCTCGTCCGGAGTGACAGCCTAATTACTCACGCTGTAATCCTGGGGCTACTGTTTCAATTCTAGATACTGTGGATGCCTGGGCTGCTCCACCTCACACGAGGCTCGGGGCAGGATGGGAAACCGAGACCCCTCTGGAGAACCCGGATGATTTGTAAATCTGCCTTTGCAAAGACACCTGAACCAGAGGGGGATAAGCGTCTGCCAACGGCTCAGAAGTATCCATCTTTATAATTTTCTACAGAAGATCTGGCACCTTGGAAAGTAAAACTCTGCTACACTCAGAAAAAACAATCTCATATCCAGAGAATCAGACCCAGAGAAGAGCCCAGGGAGGCTGGAGGGTTAATGAAGTGAGGGTGGTGGGGATGAATGGAGGTCTCAAACCAAGACAGATTTTTGCCTTACTGCCTCCTTTGCAATTTACAGTTCCCTCACCCCATAAAAACAATAAAACATAACAAATGGTATTTATTCACCTAACTGGAAGAAATGATATTTATCTTTGAAGGAACATGAATGCATTAATTCATTCATTCATTTGCTCATTCATTCATTCCAATACTGAGTGAATACCGGCAATGTCCTGAGTATGGCATCAGGACCCAGGAATACCAGCAAGTGCAACCTCTGCATGTGCACAAAAAGGGACGGCACATGTCCTGCTCTCTGTGGGGCTGTGGCCAAGGAGCAAGGAGTTTGCACCCTGGAATCTGCACTCAAAGAAACTACTCGCCATCCAAAACCACACCGCGATGACCTCAGGCCACTGAAATCCTTCTCTTACTAGGAGGGTGACCTGACGGTCGGGTTGCTGGTGATCCTTCCAGGTCACAAAATGGGGGAGCTGCAGGATGAACCTGGGGGACAATAGGTGCCCACTGGTAAAAGCTCCGAACCGGAAACAGCCACAATAAGGCGTGGCGAAGTGATGGTAAAAGCATACAGTGAAGTACATGCTAACACGAAAACATCTCTAAGACACTGAGAAACATCATGGGAAAGACAAGCATGTATAAATTGCACATTTTAGGTAACTTTTGAAGACTATACACGCATATAGTCATATGCATACATATGCATGTATACACATGCAGGCATACACATATACAGATATGTATATACATTTATAAAAGCATACAATGCGCACACAGAGACACACACGTGCTTTTGTTTTCTGGAAGGATCACAACACATGGTGAATGGCGAGCATATGGACGGTGAGCTGTGCTGCAGCCGGCACACTATGTTCATGTCCACCTCTTGGTCATGGCCCAAGTCCTTAACTAGATACAGTCACTGATCATCTTGTTGTTTGAGACTTCCAAGAGGATTTTGGGCATTGAATTTGGGGACCTGTTATTCGTTTCTTTCTGTTTTCTTAAAATTAACAGCAGCAGCACTAGCCATTATTGTGACAATCAGTAAGAACACACGCTAAAGCAGGCCTTACTTGAGACGCAAACACTCCCAGCTGGTGCGCGGGCAGCTGCCACCCTTCTGCAGAGTATCTTGCCTTCGAGCAGTGCCCCTCCTCTCAGGAATTCTATTTTAGTAATTCACAGAGATCTACTTAAGATGTTTTCTGTGGCTTACATCTAAGATTGTTTATAAAGTGTTATAACAATAAAAGATTGGAAATGTAGATACTCACTAATGTAACTGAATGTAAAACATAATCACTGATGTCTTGTTCTTAAAGATAATGTTTTGAAGTCAGAACATGCTCACAACATGATATAAAAAAAAAAATTTTTTTTTTGGCCGGGCACGGTGGCTCAAGCCTGTAATCCCAGCACTTTGGGAGGCTGAGGCGGGTAGATCAAAAGGTCAAGAGATCGAGACCATCCTGGTCAACATGGTGAAACCCCATCTCTACTAAAAATACAAAAAGTTAGCTGGGCATGGTGGCACATGCCTGTAATCCCAGCTACTCAGGAGGCTGAAGTGGGAGAATTGCCTGAACCCAGGAGGCGGAGCTTGCGGTGAGCCGAGATCATGCCATTGCACTCCAGCCTGGGTAACAAGAGCAAAACTCTGTCTCAAAGAAAAAAAAAATTTTGAGATAGGGTCTCACTCTGTCACCCAGGCTGGACTGCAGTGGCACAATCACGGTTCATGCAGCCTTAACCTCCAGGGCTCTGCGACTGCAGGTGCGAGCCACCACACCTGGTTAATTTTTGTAGAGACAGGGTCTCACCATGTTGCCCTGGCTGGTCTTGAGCTTCTGAGCTCACGTGATGGTCCTGCCTCTGCCTCCCAAAGTGCTGGGATTACGGGCGTGGGCCACCGTGCCTGGCCTACAACATGATTGTTAATGACCAAAAAGGAACCTGTAAAAACAAACCGGTTTTAACTTTGTAAACAAACATGATTTATTAACCTAAACACATATATGCTGTATGAGAGACATACGTGTTTATGATAAACACACACGTGCACACATGGACATGGAGAGCAAGAAACTAAGCACTAGGTTAAGAAAAGCTGGCAGAAAGTACAAAAAATTACTGACAGTTGATATGGCTGATCAGTCTCTCCTTTTAGGCTGGTGGAGGCTGCTAGTGGTTTGCATGTCATTCTTTACATGTTCTATTAGTTTTATAAGCTGAAAAAATTTGACCATATGAATTTCCCTGTTTAATTTCAACCACCATCATGTCTGCTAAGCAACTCTCTAGGTGCACTTACCCTCCTGATCATAAGGAAGGCGGATTGTAGACAGGCTGCTTGCCACGTGACCCTGTGGACACTGAATGAAGACTGGCCCACAGCGACTCTCTAACTAGATCACGTGTCCGCAGATGAGTTTCCAGGTGGCACAGAGCATATCTGGGAAAAGGCTTTTTACTGCGATCCGGCCCTTGACTGAAACGGCTGCGTTTTCAGCAAAGGCCCTTCTGGGAAGTTTTCTCTAAGAGCTGCTTGCAGGCCTGCCTTTTTTCTGGACTTCCCTGCCTCTCTTTCCCCTCCTTGCCTTTCCTTTTTTATTTTTCCTTCCTCCTCTCCCTCTGTTAATCGATGCCACCTCCCCGGCGTGCAGTGGTTTAGCTGTACACAGGTATCCCAGCGTCCCTTCAAAGTCTCCAGCCTGAGCACAGCTGAGCATACGCAATCAGGCGAGCTGCTTCCCAGCTCCCTCCAGGATGGTGTCTTGCAAGGGAATTACATTTTTTCCACTACCATTGGCCACCTGCTGGTTCCTGATCCACACTCTGTTACTGTGCTTATTGGCAAAGCCCACAGATTCAATCTGGAGCCTGGGGAGGCGACAGAGGTGCACCTATCAGTAATCTAATTCCACACGCCTGGTGAAAGGAGCCAATGTTATCACAGCAAAGACTCGCCTCTTGCTATATTGATTTTTATATTAACAATAAAGGACAGCTGGACCCCCAAGAAGAAAGGCTATGAAGAGAAGATGAACATCCCCACTTCCCTCTTGGCCTGCAATTTGTGAATATTCTTCGGCTAAAATTCCTGCTTCGTCACACCTGACAATCTCTCCTTTTAGGCCAGTGGGCTCTCCATTCTGTGTACAATGGCTCCAGGCCAATCTTGCACTGATGGACCTGACACTTAGTCTTCCACATCCCCAATCAGCCCAGGCTTGGGAAACTAAGCTGCTTTTAACTGATAGAATTCTTGGCTCTGGTTCCATATCCTTGCACTGAGCCAGGACCTCATCAAATGAAGTATTTCTCCTGGAGTTGGCATATCAATTCTGCATTTTTCTGGAAGTCTTACTCTGTGATGCTCTCCGTACTTCACCCACCAAGGTGAACATTAGCTGGTTTGCTTGTCTGTTTAATTCAGTCCTGCTCCACCAGAACATGACGCGTGCAGGAGCAGAGACCTTCTCTACCTACTTTATGGCTGTGTCTGCAGTCCTAGAACAGGGCAGACACTTGAAAATATATGCTGAATGAATGCCTGGGTTCTGCCTTCTTTTGCATAATAATAGGGCATATTTAATCATCCCTGAACCTGTTCCTCCTGCTTATCATTTTAATGAATATCTCTCTGCCAACATGGACAGAAGAGCATGGTTAAAGAGTTAGTCTATGTAAAAGTCAAGAAACCTTAAAGAAAACAGGGGGTTTTGGCTAGAGATTGTTCAGTGCTTATATATAATTGGTGCAGCAAATATTAAATAAAGTAGCACCCACTAGATGCTTCACAAGGATCTTTTGGGGCAGTTTCTCAGACTGATTTCTGTCAGTCACTGATGTCCTTTGAACTCCCCAGAGTCTCTGAAGTGAGCTCTTAGGAGGGGTGTGTGAAAAGAAGAAATTGACTCAGACCCCCATGGAGTAGCCATTTGTGGTTTTTAGCTGTCCAGCACCCTCCTAACAGGGAATTTCCTCTTTCCGACAGTGTGCAGTGTTTGGAAAGAAGGTAGTCTAGTAACTTATTGCTGTGCCACAAACCACTCCAAAAATTTCTGTCTTAAAGCAACATTTATTTCACTGATGAATCCGTAATTTGGGCAGGACTCTGCCAGGACGTCTTGCCTCAGCTCCACATGGTATTACTTAAGGTGGCTCAATGCTGGGTGAGAACCATGGAGAAGCTCACTCAACCACATCTAGCAGAACTGTCTTTCAGCTGGGCTGTCAGAAGGAACACTTACAGGTGGGCTCTCCACATGGCTTGAGCTTCCTCACAACATGGTGGCTGGGTTCCAAGTGCAAGTAACACAAGAGAGACAGATGGAGGCCGGCAGAAGCCACATCAACTTTTATACCCAGCAAATTTGATTCATCAGGTAAGTCACAAATCTTCTCAGGTTCAAGAGGATGGAAAATAGTTTCTATCTCTTATTGAGAAGTAGCAATATTCTGGGAGAGTGTGTGGGTCTGGAAATAATCACTATGGTCATTCTGGGGAGATATATTCTGAGACTTTAGGTGGGCCAAAGTCCTGGCTTTTCCACAAGACAAGCTGCAGGGTCTCTGCTGGACCTTCCACCACATCCTGTCTTCTGTCTCACTGGAGTTAGGCAATAGACCAAACAGATGATCTCCGAGAATGTCTTTTTTGAACTCTAAGTTTTTAATTGAGATGACTGAGGTGTACCTGCGTTTGTAAGAAATAACAGAGAGAGATCTCGTGGACTCTATCCAGTTCTCCCAATGATGACATCTTATAAAATAATAGTACACTCCCACAACCAGAATATTGGCACTGATGAAATTCTCTGATCTTTCCTGGGTTGTCCACAGTTGTACTTGTTCATGTGCCTGTGTCTTTAGTTCTAACAGTGTTATCCTGTGTGTAGGTTGCATGTCCACCCCCACCAGGTAAGGATACAGAGTTCCATCTGCACAAGGAGCCCTCCTTTCTCCCTTGATAGGCAAAGCCACGTCCCTCCACCACTCCCTCCATCTCCAACACCTGGAACTCACTAATCTGTTCTCCATTGCTGACATTCTGTCTTTTCAAAAATGTTATTTGAATGGGATCATACGCTACGCAGCATGCCGACCTTGGCTTCTTGTCACTCAGCACACTTCCTTGGATGCTCCTCCAGGTTGCTGTGAGCATCGACAGTTTCTTCCTTGTAATTGCTAAGTGGTATTCCATGGTACACAGTTTGTTTAAACGTTTCCCTATTGAAGGACAGTTTCTCCAAGATGTTTAATCATTAGCAATGGCATAAGGGCAAGAGAAACGTTGGCGTTATTGTTTGCTTTTTTTCAAAAATGGCACCCTGGACAGGAGCCTCAGCTCCTCCTACACATCATGGCTGGGGCTCCTTTTTAGTGTTCATGGTTTACAAGTCAGGTTTTGTGAGTCCCCGATAGGCCTCTGACATTTCTGCTTTTGCTTAAATTATCCCAAATCAATTTCTACTACAGGCAACCAATTGTGAGCCTAACTGACATGATGCTGGCACTGGGGCCTCACATCGACAATCTGAAAATGGATACTGGCCACGGCCTCTCATTTCTTGGAGACCTATTTCAAAATCCTTTATTATCAAACTTTGATATCTTCATTTTTTGTTTCATTTTGAGACAGGGTCTTGCTGTGTTACCCAGGCTGGAATACACTGGTGTGACCTCAGCTCCCTGCAGCCTCGACCTCCTAATCTCCCAGGTGCAAGTGATCCTTCCACCTTAGCCTCCCGGGTAGCTAGAACTAAAGGCATGAGCCACCACTCCTGACTAATATATATATATAGATTTGTAGAGACAAGGTCTTGCCATATTGCCCAGGCTGGTCTCAAACTCCTGGGCTCAAGCAATCCTCCTGCCTTGGCTTCCCTAAGTGTTGGGATTACAGGTGTGAGTCACTGAACCTCACCATCTTCACCTTTTGAATATGTTACTATCAAGTAGACTTTAAAAGGTAAATAAAAATCAGCAAATTAATAGAAATGAAAGATACAAATACTAAACATTTTCACACAACAAATAATTCAAAAAACAGCTATGCTCACTAATCAATGGAAGTCAACAATAACGAAATTGTGTCACACAATCCCACAAAGTAGAGATTTGTAGACATTCAAAATGCAAAAAAAAAAGAAAAAGTTTACAGGCAGAGTCTCACTTGATCCCACACTTCACTGCAGCTTGAATAGTGAAATAAAACGAATTAATTTTATGACAAGGGCAACTCATCCTAGAAAAACACACTTAGGAAAAAAAAAACCCACACACACAAACAAAAACAGAAGCATTCCTAACTAATAACTTTTGGGGATTTGGGTTGTGCCTTATTAGACTACAGGGCATGATAATTCAACAGGGTTTTTCTTTCTCTTTTTCAATATCCTTGAGATGATAATCTTTACACTGACAATTTTTTCTAAACACTGCCACCAACAATTTTAACCACCCAGAAATGTCCAAGATCTCACATAGAGCAGGGCTTTCTCAGATTATCCCACATCTGCTTAAGGAGAAGCAAGATGGGAAGGTCAGTGAAGACTGTTCATTTTGGTGACCCATTTTCAACACCATCCCTTCTTTTGGTGACACCACTCCAATTGCTTCTCACAGTAACCACCTCTCCAAGACTATCAGAGAAGGGGTCCTGTACTCCCTCAGCCAAAACACAACATGTGAGCCACACTTGGCCAGACAGACAGTCTCAGTCACTCTCTCTCTCTCAGGACTGCGAAGTGGAGGGAGGAGAGAAAAAATGATGCAGGAGTCAGCATTCCATTAGCAACCCTCTGACAAGGTCATCACGTTCCTGTTAACTGATGAGTGATATTACTGATCTCGATCATTCTTATGTCTCTCTTGCAACTCCTTCTCCATTAGGGCAACCACAGGGCTTTAGTCGCTGACCACGAAGGAGCCCTGCTCTACAAACATAAGCAGAGACTCCAGATCCTAAGCAGTTTGCCTTATGGCTAACATCATAGGTACCCTCCCTCACTGGAACACCTCAACCTAAGTCAGAAAAGTAGGATATCTGAGTTAACAGGGATTTTTCAGACCATAAGCCCTAGGTGAGGTCAGCTCTGGAGGGAAGCATTTTTGCCATGGGTCGTCATGAGGAAGGAACCCCTGCAAGGCTCGGACCCACAACTTCTGACTCCTGCAGAAGTGCTCCTTTCTTGTAGCAACAGATGACTTCTACCCAGGTGTCTTCCCTAACTGTCACGAAAGCACCGCCCCAGTTCAGTATCTGAGGGCTGCTATGCTAGAATGTAGCACATCTCTCAGTGATCACTTTAACATATCCAATCTATTGATAAAACCCCAATTAAGTTTCTCCTGTCAATTAATTAAAGCTGAGACAAATGAAATACCGGTTTTTATTTAAAGTTTGGTAAAAAATGGCATGCAATTAGCTGGCAACAGACTGGATCTCAGCAGGGTTTCAATTATGTTATGCATGATAGTTTCCCTAATTCAATACAAAGCTGTAATTAAGAATGTAATTAACTCTTGAAGCTGCAGTGATGTCATGCACCACAAGAACACATAATGACCCTTGTTGTTCTCATACAAAAGCCTTTGGGAAGTCAAATTAGTCTTTAGGGGAGTGTGTGTTTTTACTTACCATTTAAGTACACAAAATGATTTCTAATGGGCATTTAGCCAGTAGGCTGGTTACATGTACAAGCCAGGAAAATGCAAGTACCATCGCTTTTCCAGCACCTGTTCTCCAGAGATTTGGAGAACTAGAAATTTGGAGCTGTTTTTCATTACTGATAAAGAGCCATTTGTGGTCCAGCAAAAAAGAAAAGGAAACTCAAAATTGGTCCTCTAGGAACTTATCTTCAAACACAAGGCAAGTTCAATATATTTTTCCAAACTTCTGTTTTTGATTCATTCCTCAGTAAGAGTCAGGGCGAGAACCATGTCTGTTTTTTTCACCACCACATCCTCAAAGCCTAGCTCCAGCCTGACATCCAGCCCGTCCTCAATAAGCACTTCTTGTCTAAACTAACTCACACACAGTGTCCTCCTTCTAAACTGTCTGTAGTTTTGATGTCTTGTCTGAGACCTTAGAACAAACAAATGGCAGAGCCAAAATTTACTTGTTTCTGAGATCTTTACAATTTCTACTAATTTGTAAGTTTTTTTTTTTTTAAGACAGAATCTTACTCTCTTACCCAGGCTGGAGTGCAGTGGAGTGATCTGGGCTCACTGCAACCTCTGCCTCCCGGGTTCAAGTGATCCTCCTGTCTCAGCCTCCCTAGTAGCTAGGACTACAAGTGGGTGTCACCACGCCTGGCTAATTTTTTATTTTTAGTAGAGACAGGGTTTCACCATGTTGGTCAGGCTGGGCTTGAACTCCTGACCTCAAGAGATCTGCCCGCCTTGGCCTCCCAAAGTACTGGGAGGTACTAGGCATGAGCCACCTCACGCAGCCTAATTTGTAACTTTTATTCTCCTCCAAAACACTCGTTTGATTAAAAAAAAAACAATCCCTAAGAGAATGATATAAACAGAAACAGAAAAGAAATACAGACTATATTGAACTTCTTTTCAGCTTGACTCATCTTGTTTGCGGGCGGGTTTGTGTCTTGATAGATGTGAGTTTGCCCAGTTTTCTCCCTTCATGTTTCATCATCTGGTATTTGAACATCCAGTACCAAGATCTGGACCCCTAAACAACGGATAAACATTTCTGGTTTGAGCAGATAAATGTGTTATCAGTTGAGTTTACTAAACGTCTGTTCTTACTTCTTTTTATTATATAACCACATGGCAACCCAGTGATCTTGGCTTTGTTCCTCAAAGAAATCAGTTAAGAAAGGAGAAAGTTTTGCTTAAGAAAAAAAAATGAGCACAGAACCGCATTTGGTGCAGGTCAGTGGGGAAGATAAGAGTCTTCTGAGAAGACTATGATGGAATACGTGGTTCTGAGCAGCCAAAAAGTCCCACATGGGAATTAACACATGCCTGAAACAGATTTCATTACTGAGCAAACAGAAAAGACCGAGCCCTCAGGATATTTATGTAACTGCATTTTAAAGTACACAAGGGTGATAGCTATTCAAAAAATGGAGGTTACATGGATATACTGTTAAGGTCCCAGCTTTTGTTATAGGTGGTGGGTTCCCAGGTGCTTATTACACTATTTAAAAATAAATAATTAAATAACTATGCAAATATGAGTGAGACCCAGTTGGCCCCAGGGAAGGGGTGTATCTTGGAACAAGCATTATGGTGAAGCCAATGCTCTACCTATGGTCAAAATCATAACAATAATATTAACAAGAAAACCAAAAATTAACTTGAGGTGATTTAACATTAAAATTGTTTAAATAAAACAAGTAAGTAAAAAGCTGTTAATAATGATGGGAGAGAGAGTCTCTTCCTTCCCACCCCTTGACACCAGAGGGGCATGAATGGGGTTAATTTTAAGTTGTATCGTGGTCTTTGCATATCTGTGAGACACAGAGCCTCAGAGCCTGTTTCCCCAACATTCTACAGCGGCATTTTCTATTGCAAAGCCGGGTTTCCACCAGAGATTTTCACAGTGGGCCCTCACTCAGTTCCTTTCTAAATGGGATGCCTGCTGAACTCCCATCCCTTCCAGGAATGAAAAAGCCCTGTCTCCAAAATCAACTAAAAATCCTCAGTGAAGTCCGTCGGGTCTTTCTTACTGGAGGTGGCAGGGAAGGAAACTGAGGAAGGAGCAGGAAGGGAACCTTGCCCCAGCAGTTTTGCCAGCAGTGCTGAGATGTGCAGCCCATGTGGGACCCACACAGTCAGAGCCCCCCACTGTGGGAACCAGCAAGGCTCCCGGGGGTTCCTGTTAGAATAGAGAGTCTAACCTAATCAGTGAGAAAAGCGGGGGAATCCACTCAAGTGACTGTGCCCTCTGACCCTACGTAAGAAACACAAGCAAAAGAAAAAAAGCGGAAGTGCTCCTTGCTCCTGATAGGGGGATTTGATTCTCAAAATGCACCCCCAGGTATCAGTCCCTCGGGGCTGCTCTTACACAGTGTCACAAGCTGAGTGACTTAGAACAACAGGAATTTATTCTCTCACCGTTCTGGAGGCCAAAGGCTGAAATCAGGGTGTCGGCAGTTGCACCCTCGCTCTGAGGGCTCTAGAGAGAATCTGTTCCAGGCCGTGCTCCTGGCTTCGGGTGGCTCCGGCTGTCCCTGTCACCCCTGGGCTTGTAGACGCATCACTCAGTCTCTGTTTTCTTCACTGTGTGGCCTTTCTTGTCCATGTCTCTCTTGGAGTCTGCACGTGGCCTTCTCATAAGGACCCCAGTCACTGGATTAGGGGCCCAGCTACTCCAGCACGGCCTCGTCTTCACTAATGACATCTGCAATGACCCTGCCTCCAAATAAGGTCACATGAGGTCCTACATGGATACACATTTGAGACACACATCTCTCTCTGTCCTGCCAACACAGGCTCCTGACCTTTCCTGCAGGGAGAGAGTCAACCTGAAAACTCAAGGTTGTTTTTTTTTTCCAAAATGTTGGACTATTTGGTGAGTATAAAAGGCTACAGTTACCCTGGTGGGACTGGCAAGTCTCATCTGAAATGGCACCGTTTTCCTCCGTATTTTAAAAATCAGCTGTCCTCCAACTGTACCTTTCACTATACCAGCCCAACTGTGTGGCCTTGTCACTTGCTTTCTATTGTTTTATGTAAATGTTACATACATTTAGTGATGCCTGGAATGCAGCTCCCGACCCCTGCAGCCTCCCTGCCACTCCTCTCCCCATGGTGGTGCTGGGGCACAGATTGTGAAGCACCAAGCTCTCTTGTGCCGCTGACCTTCACAGGCCCCTCTGCCTGGGCATATCACCTCCAAGGGTCATGTGTCCAGTCCTTTAAACGGTCCTGGTCCCCGATCAAATGTCTCCTTATTGAAGAACCTTCCCAGACCATCCATCTGATTTAAAACAGACTTTCCAGCGCAACCTGACCCTGGGCAACACATGGCCTGCTTTAATGTTTTTCAATAATCATTTCAAAATAAGCATTTATTTACTTTTTTCTTGTTTACTGTCTCTCTCCCATTTCACAGGCTGGACAGCTGGCACGTGAGCTCTTACAACCATTCAATCCTCTTGCAACCGTTTGAATTTACTCCCTGTGGCTGCCTAACCAAGTGCCCACACTGAGTGGCTTAAAACAAAGGAAATTCATCCTCAGACAGTTATGGAGGCCAGAAGTCCAAAACCAGGGTGTCAGCGGGGCTGGGTCTGCTGCGGGCCGTGAGGGTGTGCCTCTCTCTCCCAGGCTCCAGTCTCTGCCCCTGTATTCCCGAGGCCTGTCCTCTGTGTGTCTGTCTCCTCTCCTCTTAGTATAAAGATACCAGTTACTGGATTTAGAGGCCATCTGAATCCAGTATGTCCTCACTGAAACACAACTAATTCTATCTGCCATGACTCTATCTCCAGCTAAAATGACACCCTGGGGTTCTGTGTGGATGTGAATTTTGGGGGACACTGTCCATCCATGATGCCACTGAATTCCTACTATCTGAATGCCAGATGGAAGGCTCTTAATCAAAAATTAAGGAATACATGCGTATGGGAGCTTCCTGCACATTCAACTGTAATTTTGAACAGCCTCGAATAGAAAGCCTGATGGGCAGCTGTGAACTTATGCCTTCCCCAGTTAAAGAAAGGATTGTTCCTTATAAAGCTCAGAAATCACCTGAAAACCAAATACCCTGCTCTGCAATAAAGACAGAAATGGACAACACATTTCTTCCCTCTTTTCTCACCCTAGGGATTTTTTTGGCTCCAACAATAAGTGACTGAAGTAACAGGTTTCTCCACCGAGTAAGATAAAAGTCCTTTGATCTCCAAGAGACTCTTGTTTGCTTTCGTGCCAAGAGCTATTAAATAGATTCCAAGTTCAAGTGTCTCCCAGGGACCCTAACCATTTCTAGGGTTTCCCACCCTTTCTTCTCAGCTGTGAGTGATGGATTTAATCAACTTCTCAGACAACTTGCAGGAGGAAGGGAATAGCCTCAAACGGGGGGTGGGGCGGGGGCTGGTTTTTCTTTTGAGGGAACTCAAAGACTCTCTTAGGGGAAAAATATAATAAAATAAATTAATTCCCACATGCTTGGCCATTTCTTTTGTCCTCCGAGTTATGACGGACTTGACCCACACACAGTGTTTTCACTGTAATTCTGCCCACAGAATCTGTGCCATGCAATCACCGCGTGGAGCAGAAATACTCAACGTCAGTGCCAGCCCTCTCTCCTCCTTCCCAGTTTGACCAGCTATTTACGCTCCTCTGCTGGCCCCATCCACCATCCCAGGGGCTGGATCCTAATTGGTCTAAGTTAATCACGGTGAAAAGAAACCCTTGTCCTACAGGACCTTGAAGAAAAGAAATGTCTGCTGCTGTTTGGCCCAGCCGGTCCTGAATCCCCCATCACAAGTGTTCTCAGCTCACGGTTAATAAAGACCGAGAAAAGCCAGTCCCGATAACTGAGTACTTCTCGCCTTCGGGAAGAGAATTCTCAGTGCTTTTGGGCCTCTGGTCTGTCTTAGGGTGATGGCGCGCAGAGTGGCAGAGTGGGTGGGAACTCCTGAAGTGACGACAGAGGCCGAGGGTGCCAAGGCTGATTCTGTCACTTAACCTCACTGAGCGGCCTCGGACGATGACTTGGCTTCTCTGCGCTCTCCTTACATATATGCAGGAGACAGACAGCAGAGATAAAATCATCTGCTCTGACACTAACAAAGTGGGTCCTTGGAGATGGGGCTTCAGAAGGGTGAGTTCAGAAGGCCGGACTCTGTGTTCCCCTGTGGGTTAAACCCACCTGCCCCAGTCCTGAGCCTGCCTTCCCACCCCAGAGCTGATAAGAAGACACCCTCCTTGCAGGCCGGAGGCTGCCCAAGGAAGCGGCAGCTTGGGCTGAGCTTGTTAGGTGGCCTCTCTGTGCACTAAGCCCCTCTTCCTTCCATGAGGATGGGGAGGATGGAGTGAGCTTGGCCTGCAGCTGTGGCAGCCATTCCACTGGGGAAACTCAGAAACAAGGCAAGAAAGCATCCCCCTCCAGAGCTGGTGTGCAGGAGGCGAGCTGAATGCACCTGGAAGCCATCCCTGATTTCACCGGGTGAGAATCAGTCTGCGAATGAAGATGCATTACTTTCCCAGAGCTGCCATAATAAATTAGCACCAACTAGGAGAGAACTTTATCTTCTCAGTTCTGGTGGCCAGAAGTCTGAAACCAAGGTGTTGGCTTGGCTGGTTTCTCCTGGAGGCCCGCAGGTGAGTGTGCTTTGCGAGTCTCTCCCAGTTCCTGATGGCTGTTGGAAATTCTTGTCACTCCTTGGTGCGTGGCTGTCTCTCTCTCCCATGTCTGCCTCCGTGGCTACATCGCCTTCTATGCCGTGTGCCTCTGTAAACGAGTCTCTCTCTCCCTTCCTCTAAGGTACCAGACAGACTGCGCAATATGGCGAAATCCCATCTCCACAGAACACACAAAAGTCAGCCAGGTGTGGTGGTGGCTGTAGACCCAGCTACTCAGGAGGATGAGGTGGGAGGATCATTTGAGCCTGGCGGGGTGAGGCTGCAGTGAACCAATTGTGCCACTGCACTCCAGCCTGGGCAACAGAGCAAGACGTTGTCTCAAAAAAAAAAAAAAAAAAAAAAAGGGCCGCAGTCCCTGGAAAAAGGAAGCATCCTAATCCAGTATATTCTCGTGGATTAGAGAGAATCCATCTACAAAGACCCCGTTTACAAATGAGATCACATTCCGTGGCTCAGGGCGGACATGAGATTTGAGGGAACACTATTCACATTCACAGAAGGCACCCCAGAAAGAAACAGAACTGAGAGAGGCGGGGAAGTTTCTCAATGGTATCCTTAGGACACCTCCAGTCACTGCACTGAAGAGTTTGAAGAGTTTCAAACCAAGTCAGCCGCGCCCCAGCGTCCCTTTCAGTGCAGCTGGAAGTTGGGTTTCTGCCACCACTCAGCATCCTGTTGAACCCAATCTGAGATAAGCAGAGGATATGACTCAGCTTCTGAATTTGAGTCGTCCCTTGCCATCACCGGGGCACAGTCAACGGCAGCCTGGAAAAATACTATACAGAGATGGTCAGGAGATGCTGAGGGCATGATGTGGATGGTGGACGAGAGGAAGACGTGGGTCCTCGCTGGCCCGTGCTTAGTAAGAAGGTTTGAGTGGGCAGCGTGGGGATCCAGGAACCACGTGAAGTGAGTCCCCATTTGAGGATGCCCACACTGCAGGACACGGGGCTCCTGGTTCCAGCGGGGGTGCCACGATTCTTGCACAAAGGAGAGAGGGAACAAAGAATGGCTCTGAAAGTACTGTGGGTGACTTCAAGGTACCTCCGGGCAAATCTAATGGACCTGGTCAACATCTGGTGCTGTCACTATGGAAACACTTTCGGACTTTTACCTTTAAATGACAAAAGTAGAGAACAGAGGCAGAGAAGCGGGCCCCCTCCCGACCACAGCCTGCTGTGTTGCTCTCATCTAGGGTCACAGCATTGGTTCCCTGCAGCACACACTCGATGAGTAAAAGGCTTCTGGCTTCCTGAGTGGGTGGTACCTCACAATTCTGTAATTACAGCAAGGAACAAGAGTACAGTCACAGAACTGAGGTGATGCTGCATGCAACCTTCAGATCCAGCTTAGCCGAGTTAATAAGGGGAGGCCAGAAAGAAGTGCGGATCTTATCTTGTCAGAGTGCTTGAGACCATCAGTTAGAGTGCCTGAAAAAGGAGCATGCAGACTTCTGTGGTCTAGGTCTGACTCATTAGCTCTGTGGGCAAGCCACACGCCTATTATTATAACTAGTATTCATATGAATAATAGTGTTGACATAACAGTTAATAGTATTTGATCATATAATTTATACTTTTAATTTTTAGTTTAATTTTTTCTATTGATACATGATATACATAGTTGCAGGGAACATGTGATAATTGAATATACTCATATAATCTGTAAAGATCAAATCAGTGTACTTGGGATCTCATCTTACATAGTCATCTTTTCTTTATTCTGGGAGCAAATTCTTCTCTTCTCCCTATTTTGAAACGCACAGTACTGTAAACTCCAATCACTTTGCTGATCTGTCTAACACAAGGTCTTATTTCCTCTATCCAACTTATATTCATACCCACTAATCAGCTTCTCTCCATTCCCACTGGTGGTTATACCTTGGATGTTTGTCCCCACCCAAATCTCATGTTGAAATGTGATCTTCAGTGTTGGAGGCAGGGGCTGAAGGGAGGTGTTGGATTATGGGGTGGATCCCTCATGAATGGCTTCGGCTGTCTCCGTGGTGATGAATGGGTCCTCACTCTGAGTCATGGAAGGTGGTGTAAAAGTGTGTGGCAAACCCCCCACCAGCCACTGTCTCTGACTTGCTCCTTCACGTTCTGCCATGATTGGAAGCTCCCTGAGGCTTCACCAGAAGTCAAGCAGACACCAGGTGCCATACTTCCTGTATAGCCTGCAGAACCATGAGCCATTTAAACCTGTTTTTTAAATAAATTACCCAGTCTCAGGTATTTCTTTATAGCAATGCAATAGCAAACTAACACACCCATTTTACTTCTCGGCCTCTGCTAACCACCAATCTACTCTCTATCTTCATCCTTTGATAATATTATTTAATTAACATAAATAATCACTGTGTTTATCACCATTCTTAAAATGCAAATACGTAGACATGAAGGTTCATGGCAGCATGAACTATTCTTCACAATAGTCAAAGGGTAGAATCAACCTCTTGATCAAAGTTTTGCATAGTCAAAAGGCAGCTATACAAATTGTGGTCTATCTGTACAATGAAATATGATCCATCCCTAAAAAGGAATGAAGAGAGGCTGGATCCTGTGGCTCCCGCCTGTAATCCCAGCACTTTGGGAGGCCGAGGCGGGTGGATCACCTGAGGTCAGGAGTTTGAGACAAGCCTGGCCAACATGGTGAAGCCCTGTCTCTACTAAAAATACAAAAATTAGCCAGGCATGGTGGCAGGCCCCTGTAATTCCAGCTACTCGGGAGATGGAGGCGGGAGAATCACGTGAAGCTGCAAGGCGGAGGATGTTTCAGTGAGCTAAGATCACACCACTGTACCCCAGCCTGGGTGACATGGCAAAAAAAAAAAAATGAAGAGCTGATATATTTTACAGCATGGATGAAACTAAAGAAGTGATGCTGAATGAGAGAAGCCAGACACAGAGGTCACATACTGTAGGATTCCATTTATGTGAAATTTCAGAACAGGAAAACACATAGAGACTGGCAGTAGGGTCCTGGTTGCCAGGGGCTGGGGGAGGGGAGAAGGGAATGGAGCATGATAGATTAATGGGTATGGGGCGTTCTTCTGGGAGGATAAAAATGTTTTTAAACTAGAGAGGTATGATGTTTGCACAACATTGTGAATGTGCTTAACACTGCCGAATCGTACACTTAAAAAATGCATGTGTTGGTGCTTATCGTGTGCTAAACATTTGAAGTTCACAGAGAAGGTCCTGAGAATCTGCAAGAATAGGTGACTTGCCAAATGTCACAGAGTTAAGAAGAGAAAAAGCAAGATTTGAATCTTTCTCCTTTATTTTGGCTTCTCATTCCTGGGTCACAGCTTTCAAACAAAACGATACGGTTTTACTCTGAACCTGCCTCCTTTCCATCCATCCCTGCCTTGCCAGATCTCAAGGTTGGCAACGCCATGATGGAAGGTCACTGAAAGTTCCTTTTTTCTGCTTGAGTGAGGACCTTAATTCCCACCCCACCCCCCAAATTGTCTCCTCTACTTTCTGTCATCACAGATACCCCAAATATCCCCAAAGACTCTCCTCATCCCAGCAGAGCAATGGCAATTATTCCTGTTACCACTGCTGGAGGAAAATCCCTTCCATCACATTTTAAAAATATCATTTCCCTCTATGGATACTGAGGGAGACAAGGTAATTGAACCTGAGAGCTAATTAGTTCACAGGAAAAAAGAGCCTCTGCAGCAGGTGATGGGACTGGAAGGTTTCTTGTGTCTCCTGCTGTGGGCTTGACCAGAGAGCAACTGAAGAGACCAAGCAGCAGAGCAAACCCTGCCCCGTGTGCATGGCACTCAGCTGAGGCCTCATAAAGGTCAGCTCCCCTTGGAAGATGACAGCGGCTGGCCAACCACAGGTTCACCCTGCCCCAGCCCTACTGAACCTGCAGCTCATTCCCGCCTAGAAGAACTTCTCTGGCCTAAGAATTGCTTTTGAAGACAGTGCAGCCCTCTCCCAAGGAAGCACTGAGAGAGACCTGCAAACATTCCTCCATTCACTCAGCAAAGGTTTCTTGAGAGTCTGCAACGTGCCAGGTGCAGTTCTAGTTTCTCTGTTGTGCACTGGTCTCTGTGGTAGAGTTAATTCTCTTCCTAAACATCAGCTTGCAATGCCATGCGTTTCCAGAATGTGGAACAGGAAATGCATTTCTAGAATCTAAATCCCTAGAACTAAAAGAAAAAAGGACTCGCCAAGGGTGATATGTTTGATAAGATTCAGTAACAAATAGTAATAATTCTAAAAACCTCACTGAGACTTCAGTATAAAACAGACTGCTATGGACTCCTACACTGGGAAAGTCCAAGGACGGGTCTAGGTCTCAAAGAGACTGGATCTAGGAGTTGGGATGGATGATGCCATTAGAACCACAGGCTGCTTTCATCCACCTGAGTTTCATGCTTAGGCAAGACAGCCACCTGCAGCTCCAGGACTCACAATCCAGGTGAAGAGAGAAGTACTGTTTCCTAATTGTTGCAGATAAAGTCCAAGGACAGACATTCCTTGCCTCTCCTTGGACAGGCCTGGGGAAGGAACCCCACCCGAAGGGACTGAGAGACAGGGAGGGGCAGCTCCCCGAAAGTAAAGCAGGATGTTGGCCCATTGCAAGGAGGGCACTGACTTCTTGGGGTGAAGGGACTGGTGGGAGTGCGGGGCCCATTGCAAGGAGAGCAGTGACTTCTTGGGGTGAAGGGACTGGTGGGAGTGGGGGGCCCATTGCAAGGAGAGCAGTGACTTCTTGGGGTGAAGGGACTGGTGGGAGTGGGGGGCCCATTGCAAGGAGGGCACTGACTTCTTGGGGTGAAGGGACTGGTGGGAGTGGGGGGCCCATTGCCAGTTTACAGCAGGACTCATAAATTAAGGGTATACGAGTCACGCAATAGGATGACTTGAAGTTCCTAAGAATCCTGACATAGCAAGAAATGCACTGGGAACATCTATCACAAAAATAAAGTAAAAAGTCAAAACGCTATTAAAGAGATAATACAGTTTTTGCTTTCCTTAATTATTAATAGACATCGAGGAATAATTTAGAGTTATATTAAAACTGGAGAAGGAATTCATAATACATTTGGGTCACAAGAGATTATGAAAATATCTGGCCTCATTTTCATGTCACCTGATAGAAATTTATCCTGCAAAACAATTGTGAAATGTAATAATGTATATTAAAATATGGGTCCTTAATAGCTTCCCTGGTTCCCGCCCCCCCCCCTTTTTTTTCAAATCCGGAGAGCTGGAGCTTACAGTTTTATGTGCAGACAATTCTGAGAGTCTTTACTTAAACACTGCGGAATTTCTAAGACATGTGTTGACTTCCAGTTGAGATGTTTGTACATTTTGACAACTCAGTATCTTTTCTCCCTTCATAATAACACCCTACTTTGGGGACAGAAGAAGATATTACTTCTCCCCAATTCTGTCCAGTCTAAGCAGGAGGGTAAGTCTACGAAACCAGCTGATAAGGTTTCTAGAAGCTCCTTCCCTCTTATGGTACCATATAACCAGGGGTGGGTGTGTCAACTAACCCTGGGAAACTGAACTCTTGCCAAAGATTCAGAACCTTACAGATGCCAAAAAGAAGGAGGTCATTCCTTTCGGCAATGGTGGAAGACTTCACATAGCTCCTTTCTTTGATTCCTTCAATAATAGTTCAGGGGTTTCAGCCACCTTCTCTTTTTTTTTCTTTTGAGATGGAGTTTCACTCTTGTCACCCAGGCTGGAGTGCAATGGCAGGATCTCGGCTCACCGCAAACTCCGCCTCCTGGGTTCAGGCAATTCTCCTGCTTCAGCCTCCTGAGTAGCTGGGATTACAGGCACGTGCCACCATGCCCAGCTAATTTTTTGCATTTTTAGTAGAGACGGGGTTTCACCATGTTGACCAGGATGGTCGCGATCTCTTGACCTCATGATCCACCTGCCTCGGCCTCCCAAAGTGCTGGGATTACAGGCTTGAGCCACCGCGCACAGCCTTCAGCCACCTTCTTAAGCCGAGGGGCCAGGGCATATGCTCTTTAGCTAGGGTTCACTCTTTGCTTACAGCTAAAGAACGCTGGTTCACTCAGGGGTTAACCATGCTAACATAGGCTCACGCTTTCCCAACATGCCAACGAGAGGACAAAAACCTTTCTCACATTTCAGCAATAATTCACTTTGGAAACCATCACTGAGTCTTTCATTTTTCGTTTTCTCCAGAACCCTAGCAGTACTCCAATTGATAGACGGAAAGATGAGCTCCAGCGGAAGTGGACAAAGGTCTCTTCCTTTTATGTGCTCTTCTAGAATTCTTCAAAAAACAGAACACTAAAAATAACTAAATAGGTACCTGCCACAGAAATCCTGCTGTCCCATAAACATGACATCTCAAAAATTCACTCGCCTTTAGCCTTCTAAAAATAACATTACAAACGAGAAAGCAGAAACCCCCAAATCACACATTAGAATTCCTTCACAGGGTAAAGAGGTGTTTTCCAAGCTGAAATTCTTACTTCTAAATGTTTTAACCTGAAGTCACTAGAATGGAAGTCTCTCTTGGGAGGAAAAATCTGCATACCTGTTTGGAAAATAAAATCTAGTGTCATTGGTATCAAACCCAGCACTATCAGGAAGAAGAAAGACTCAGACTGACTTCATTAACTGCACACAACCAGAGATTTTAAATGCCTATATTAAGTCTCAAGCCCTGAAAATGGATTACAGACTCCTTGAGATAATCTCTAAAGTAAGGGTCCATTCATAATTGTAAATATTACCAGGCTACTGCCAGTTCTAGGCATCGTCTCTATAGGCAGGTACCAAACCACTAGAACCACGCTGGATAGGTCTGTCAGAAATCAGCACCATCTTCAAAAATCCAGATGCAGATGAAGCTCGTGTTCCATTTCCTCTGAAAATACCAAGTAATAGATTCAGGGGTCTTCTTAAAATTCGTGATTTGCAAACGGCAATTCTGATTCAGATTGCTGCTGCCAGGAGGTCTCATTTTTAATCACAAGCCAATTATTCCATTAGAGCATAAGATAATGATGTTTAAATGTCATCTAATGCCCACTGTTTAACAGCTGTGGTTTTGTCATTCCAGATAATTTAATTTCAAATGAAAAAATATAAAGCCACAAAACCACAACACAAAGCCGCAGAATCATCTAAAGTTTGGTGAAAACTTAACATTTCAAGAATGATTGAGTTCTCAGGCTTGGCAGTAAGGTCAGAATTCAGGACTTCCAGCTCTCAGGCAATCTGGGGGAGACAGAGTAACTGCCAAGATGGGGGTACTACCAAGATAATTAAAATGTTAAGGCTCTTTCTCCTTACAAATAAAACTCTCACTCTTCAGACTGAGATATTACATGCAATCCTTTCTTTTGAAAGTTGGGGTCTAGCCACCATGCCTAATTTACTATTATTATTATAGTTATAATCATTATTATTACGATTGTAGAGATGGAGTCTCACTCTGTTGCCAAGGCTGAACTCCTGGCCTCAAGTGACCCTCCCACTTTTGCTTCCTAAACCACTGAGATTACAGGTATGAGCCACTGAGCCCAGCCTAATAAGCAATGCTTTTAAAGACTGCTTTCCATTTTTCATCTCTCCCCAACAGGAACTCATTGGCAATTAACCCTTTCCTTACCCCTCCTCTGAGCAATGGTCAATGGCAACTCCAGCCTCTGTATATCAGCCCATGTCATTGCCAGGTTAGAATCCACCCTTCAACTCCCCACAGCATCCAAACCAATCTTTCTTTCCACCCAACCTGTCCCATCAAAAAAGCCTTTCCTAACTGGACTGGCCAGAAGCACCTTTCCCACCTCTGAACTTACAGAACTATGGGATCTTGGAGTGGATATACTTTGAAATGACCACTGAGGCAGAACTACTGAATTCGGCACTTAAATCTTCCCTAATTTTTTCACATATGCAGATGCTGCCTCCCCAAATAGACGATATCCAGTGATTCTGAAAGGCTGATTCTAAAGCTGAGCATGCACTTGCATGTGCACTCATATGCACACACACACACACACACACATACACATTTTCTATCTGACATGCACACAAATGTCATTTCTGAATGTGTAGGGAAGCTTGAGTCTACATTTGTTCTAAGGTAAAGAAAAAAAGTCTCAATGAAAGAGAAATTTAAAAGATGTGTTTATCTCTTCAGAAATACTTCGTAGCAATCTACCTTGTTGTTACTCAGGACCTTGTGTAGCACTGAGGGTATCAGTCATCACCAAACTTGGCTGGGTTAAAACAATAGCCCATTGAGGAGGCAGAGCCAAGATGGCCGAATAGGAACAGCTCTGGGGTGCAGTTCCCAGCGAGAACAACACAGAGGGTGAGTGAACACTGCATTTCCAAATGAGTTAGTACTGCTAACAGACCAGGGGATTCCCAGGCTGAAAAACACCCCAAGTTTCCAGCACAGCTGTTTCAGCCAGTGCAGTGGGTCTCCACACAAGAACTCACAGAAATCTGTGCAGCCATTTCAACTGGTGTCTGGAATGCCTGGGAGACAGAGCCACTCATTCAACTGAAAAAAAGGGGGCTGAAACAGGGAGCCAGGTGATCTGGCCCAGCGGGTCCCACCCTGACAAATACCAGCAATCTGAAATGCTCTGGATTGAGAGTTTTGCAGCAAGTGCGACTGGACCTGGGATGGTCCCGCTCTGTTGGGGGAAGGGTATCTGCCATTACTGAGGCAGTCCGCCATTACAGAGGCAGTCCGCCATTACTGAGGCAGTCCGCCATTACAGAGGCAGTCCGCCATTACAGAGGCAGTCCGCCATTACTGAGGCAGTCCGCCATTACAGAGGCAGTCCGCCATTACTGAGGCAGTCCGCCATTACAGAGGCAGTCCGCCATTACTGAGGCAGTCCGCCATTACTGAGGCAGACCGCCATTACCGAGGCAGTTCTAACTATACCTCTATAAGCAACCTCTAGAAACGATACACAAGGAACTTCACACAGTAGCTGGGCAGAGCCCACAGCAGCTCAGCAACGTCTCTGCTGGCAGACTGTGACTAGGCTACCTCCTTGCTGGTCAGGGAAGCTCTGAAAAAAGGCAGCAGCACGTCAGAAACTTATAAATAAAGCCCCACCTTCCAAGGACAGAGCACCTGGGAAAAAAGGCGGTTATGAGTTGTGTTGCAGCAGACTTAAACCTACCTGCCCAGCAGCTCTGAACAGAACAAAAGAAATCACAGCTCGGAACTTGAGCTCCTATTAAGAGTCAGACTGTTTCCTCAAGCAGCTCCCTGACCCCCCTTTATCCAAAGAGTCACCTCATAAAGGAGAGCTCAGGCTGACATCTGGCAGGTATTCTGGGACAAAGATAACAGAAGAAGAAACTGGCAGCAACCCTTCCTGTTCTGCAGCCGCTGCAGGTGATCCCCAGGCAAGCAGGGTCTGGAGTGGATCTCCAGCAGTCCTACAGCAGAGGGGCCTGACTGTTAGAAGAAAAACTAAAAAACGTCTGAAGTGGATCTCCAGCAGTCCTACAGCAGAGAGGCCTGACTGTTAGAAGAAAAACTAAAAAACAGAAAGAAATAACTTCATCATCAACAAAAAGGATATCCACTCAGAGACCCCATCCGAAAGTCACCAACTACAAAGACCAGAGGTAGATAAATCCACAAAAATGAGAAGAAACCAGCACAAAAAGGATGAAAACACCCCAAATCAGAATGCCTCTCCTCCTCTAAGGGATCACAACTCATCACCAGCAAAAGGAACAAAGCTAGATGGAGAATGAGTCTGATCAATTGACAGAATCAGGTTTCAGAAGGTGGGTAATAAGAAACTTCTCTGAGCTAAAAGAACATGTTCTAACCCAATGCAAAGAAACTAAGAATCTTGAAAAAAGGTTTGACGAAATGTTAACAAGGATAAACAGCTTAGAGAATAATATAAATGAATTGATGGAGCTGAAAAATGCAACAGGAGAACTTCACGAAGCATACACAAGTTTCAACAGCTGAATTGACCAAGCAGAAGAAAGGATATCAGAGATTGAAGATCAACTCTATGAAATAAAATCAGAAGGCACAATTAGAGAAAAAAGAGTGAAAAGAAATGAACAAAGACTCCAAGAAATATGGGATTACGTGAAAAGACCTAATCTACGTTTGACAGGTGTACCTGAATGTGACAGGGAGAATGAATAGAAGCTGGAAAACACTCTTTGGGATATTATCCAGGAGAACTTCCCCAACCTAGCAAGGCAGGCTGATATCCAAGTCCAGGAAATACAGGGAACGCTACAAAGATATTTCTCAAGAGGAGCAACTCTAAGGCACATAATCATCAGATTCACCAGGGTTGAAATGAAGGAAAAAATACTAAGGGCAGTCAGAGAGAAAGGTCAGGTTACCCACAAAGGGAAGCCCATCAGACTCACAGTGGATCTCTCAGCAGAAACCCTACAAGCCAGAAGAGAGTGGGGGCCAATATTCAACATCCCTAAAGAAAAGAACTTTCAACCTAGAATTTCATATCCAGGCAAACTAAGCTTCATAATTGAAGGAGAAATAAAATCATTTATGAAGAAGCAATTTCTCAGAGATTTCGTCACCACCAGGCCTGCCTTACAAGAGCTCCTGAAAGAAGCACTAAACATAGAAAGGAACAACCAGTATCAGCCACTTCAAAAACATACCAAATGGTAAAGAGCATCGACACAATGAAGAAAATGCATCAACTAACGGGCAAAACAACCAGCTAGCATCAAAATGGCAGGATCAAATTCACACATAACAATATTACCCTTAAATGTAAATGGGCTAAATGCCCCAATCAAAAGACACAGACTGGCAAATTGGATAAAAATTCAAAAACCATCAGTGTGCTGTATCCAAGAAACCCATCTCACATGCAGGGACACACATAGGCTCAAAATAAAGGGATGGAGGAAGATTTACCAAGCAAATGGAGAGAAAAATAAAGCAGGAGTTACAATCCTAGTCTCTGATAAAATAGACTTTAAACCAACAAAGATCAAAAGAGACAAAGAAGGACATTACATAATGGTAAAAGGATCAATGCAACGAGAAGAGCTAATGATCCTAAATATATATGCACCCAATACAGGAGCACACAGATACATAAAGCCAGTTCTTAATGGCCTACAGAGAGACCTAGACTCCCACACAATAATAGTGGGAGACTTTAACACTCCACTGTCAATATTAGACAGATCAACGAGCAGAAAATTAACAAGGATATCCAGGACTTGAACTCAGATCTGGACCAAGCAAACCTAATAGACATTTACAAAACCTTCCACCCCAAATCCACAGAATATACATTCTTCTCAGCACCACCTCACACCTACTCTAAAACTGACCAGATAATTAGAAGTAAATCACTCCTCAGCAAATGCAAAAGAACGAATATCATAACAAACAGTGCAATATCAGACCACAGTGCAATCAAGTTAGAACTCAGGATTAAGAAACTAACTCAGAACCGCACAGCTTCATGGAAACTGAACAACTTGCTCTTGAATGTTGACTGGATAAACAATGAAATGAAGGCAGAAATAAAGATGTTCTTTGAAACCAATAAGAATGAAGACATGATGTACCAGAATCTCTGGGACACATTTAAAGCAGTGTCTAGAGGAAAATATATAACAATAAATGCCCACATGAGAAGCAAGGAAAGATCTAAAATCAACACCCTATCAGCAAAATTGAAAGAGCTAGAGGAACAAGATCAAGAAAACTGAAAAGCTAGCAGAAGACAAGAAATAACTAAGATGAGAGCAGAACTGAAGGAGATGGAGACACAAAAAACCCTTCAAAAAATCAATAAATCCAGGTTTTTTGAAAAGATCAACAAAATAGGCAGACTGCTAGCCAGATTAATAAGAAAGAAAAGAAAGCAGAATCAAATAGATGCAATAAAAAATGATAAAGGGATCACCACCGATTCCACAGAAATAGAAACTACCATCAAAGATTACTAAAAACAACTCTATGCACACAAACAGTAAACCTGGAAGAAATGGACAAATTCCTGGACACTTCCACCCTCCCAAGCCTAAACCAGGAAGAAGCTGAAACGCTGAATAGACCAGTAAGAAAGGCTGAAGTTGAGGCAGCAATTAATAGCCTACCAACCAAAAAAACCCAGGTCCAGATGGGTTCACAGTCGAATTCTACCAGACATACACAGAGGAGCTGGTAACACTCCTTCTGAAACTATTCCAAACAATACAAAAAGAGGGAATCCTTCCCAGATCATTTTATGAAACCAACATCATCCTGATACCAAAAGCCTGCAGAGACTCAAGAAAAAAAGAAAACTTCAGGCCAATATCCATGATGAACATAGATGCAAAAATATTCAATAAAATTCTGGCAAACGGATTGCAACAGCACATCAGAAAGCTTATCCATCACAATCAAGTAGGCTTCATCCCAGGGATGCAAGGTTGGTTCAATGTGCACAAGTCTATAAACGTAATTCACCACATAAACAGAACCAAAGACAAAAACCACATGATAATAGATGCAGAAAAGGCCTTCAACAAAATTCAACAGCGCTTTATGCTAAAAACTCAATAAACTAGGTATCGATGGAACATGTCTCAAAATAATAAAAGCTATTTATGACAAACCAATAGCCAATATCATACTGAATGGGCAAAAACTGGAAGCATTCCTTTTGAAATCTGGCACTAGACAAGGATGCCCTCTCTCACCACTCCTATTCAATAGTACTGGAAGTTCTAGCCAGAGCAATCAGGCAAGAAAAAGAAATAAAACTGATTCAATTAGGAAAGGAGGAAGTCAAATTGTCTCTATTTGCAGACAACATGATTGTATATTTAGAATACCCCATCATCTCAGTCCAAAATCTCCTTAAACTGATAAGCACCTTCAGCAAAGTCTCAGGATACAAAATCAATGTGCAGAAATCACAAGGATTCCTACACACCAATAACAGACTTAAACAGAGCCAAATCAAGAACAAACTGCCATTCACAATTTTTACAAAGAGAATAAAATACCTAGGAATACAACTAGCAAAGGAGGTATATGACCTCTTCAAGGAGAACTATAAACCACTGCTCAAGGAAATAACAGAGGACACAAACAGATGGAAAAACATTCCGTGCTCATGTTTAGGAAGAATCAATATTATGAAAATGGCCATACTTCCCAAGGTAATTTATAGATTCAACACTATCCCCATCAAGCTACCAATGACCCTCTTCACAGAACTGGAAAAAACTATCTTAATCTTCATATGGAACCAAAAGAGCTTGCATAGCCAAAACAGTTCTAAGCAAAAAAACAAAGCTGGAGGCATCACACTATCTGATTACAAACTATACTACAAGGCTACAGTAATCAAAACAGCATGGTACTGGTACCAAAACAGAGATATAGACCAATGGAACAGAACAGAGGCCTCAGAGGCAACCCCACACATCTACAACCATCAGATCTTTGACAAACCTGACAAAAACAAACAATGGGGAAAGGATTCCCTGTTTAATAAGTGGTGTTGGAAAAACTGGCTAGCCATGTGCAGAAAGCAGAAACTGGACCCCTTCTGACACCTTACACTAAAATTAACTCCAGATGAATCAAAGACTTAAACATAAGGCCTAACACCATAAAAACCCTAGAAGAAAACCTAGCAAAACCATTCAGGACATAGGCATACACAAGGACTTCATGACTAAAACACCAAAAGCATTGGCAACAAATGCCAAAATACACAAATGTGACCTAATCAAACTCTACAACTTGTGCACAGCAAAAGAAACAGTCATTAGAGTGAATTGGCAACCAACAGAATGGGAAAAATTTTTTTGCAATTTACCCATCTGACAAGGGCTGATATCCAGAATCTACAAAGAACTAAAACAGATTTACAAGAAAAAAGCAAAGAAACACACTCAAAAGTGGGCAAAGGGCATGAGCAGACACTTTTCAAAAGAAGACATTTATGAGGCCAACAAACATATGAAAAAAATGCTCATCATCAGTGGTCATTAGAGAAATGCAAATCAAATCCACATTGAGATACCATCTCAAGCCAGGTAGAATGGTGATCATTAAAAAATCTGGAGACAACAGATGCTGGAGAGGATGTGGAGGAATACGAATGCTTTTATACTGTTGGTGGGAGTGTAAATTAGTTCAACCACTGTGGAAGACAGTGTGGCGATTCCTCAAGGACCTAGAAATAGAAATTCCATTTGACCCAGCAATCCATTACTGGGTATATATCCAAAGGATTATAAATCATTCTATTATAAAGATGCATGCACACGTATGTTCATTGTGGCACTGTTTACAATAGCAAAGACCTGGAACCAACCCAAATGCCCACTAATGATAGACTGGACAAGGAAAATGTGGCACATATAAACCATGGAATACTATGCAGCCATAAAAAATGACACATTCGTGTCCTTTGTAGGGACATGGATGAAGCTGGAAACCATCATTCTCAGTAACTGATACAAGAAAAGAAAAACAAACACTGCATGTTCTCACTCATAGGTGGGTGTTGAACAATGAGAACACATGGACACAAGGAGGGGAGCATCACACACTGGGGTCTGTTGGGGGGAAACAGGAGGGAGAGCAAAGGGCGGGGAGGTCGGGGAGGAATAACATAGGGAGAAATGCCAGGTATAGGTGATGGGGGATGGAGGCAGCAAACCACATTGCCATGTATGTACCTATGTAACAATCCTGCATGTTTTGCACATGCACCCCAGAACCTAAAGTGCAATAATATATAAAAAATAATAGCCCATTCATTTAGCTCATAATTCTGGGTTCTGCTGGGATCACACATGTGTCCCAACTACCAGGGTCTTGTTGGTTAAGAATGGCTTTCACTGGGAAGCCCTCCCTGGTAATTTCTCAAATTCCATACTTTCACTCATGCTTGCTCACATGGTAATGTAGAAGGTTCCCAGACAGAAGTGTGCAAAAACCTCCAGAGGTCTGAGCTCAGAAATGACTTCCACAATGCCTCTTCTACTGCATTCTATTGGCCAACTAAATCTTAAGGCCTGCTGTATGCAAGAGGTAGAAAAATAAGACTCTTCCTTTTGACAGCAAGAGCTGAAAAATGTCAAGCCCAGCAGGAGTGAGGACAACAACTGCCATTTCTGCAATCTACCCCAGCAGGCAACGCTGAGAATAGCAGCTCCACCTGCATACCTCTCCTGACGCCCAAGGCTCGAGCTGTATTTTACCACCCCTTTTTGCTTTTTGTTAATTGGATAAACAGACATACCATTTGCTTGAACTGACCAATGAATAAGTGGTTAGGAGTTATTTTAAGAGACAGGTCTGAAATTCTGTAGAAACGTAAATTAAAATTCTTGTTCCCTCATCCCAAAGAAAGAAAACTTTGGAATCAGGCTCAGCCACCATGGATCCCTGCACTGATTCACTCTCAGAATATCTGCTTCTCAACTTGCCCAATGAAAGATGAAAGGGAAGAAGAAAAATTCAAGGCACAACCTGAGACTGCTGAAGACACTAAAACTTGGACCCATTTTTACTGAAAAGGTTTGTATTCCTGCTGTTGCTGTATCCTTTATTCAAAAGAATAAATTTCCATTTGCTACAACAACAAGTAGATAGAATGATTACTTTTGTTTTAATACCCATAAGGAGAAAGCTGAATTCACATGGCATCATCAATAAATGGTGCACCCAAGTAATAAATGGATACATATCCTAAGAAGGCAAAGCTGTGTCCCCCTGTTTCATTTCCCCCATTACTGATTTATTGATTCTGGCTCAGGTTGGAGAACACGATTTGGAGGTCAGGTGGGGGCCTTACATTGCCCTAGGGTGCAAAGATGCTTCCAAAGTTCTTGGCCATGAACTTTATTTGGGGTATCTGAAAACTGATCCCAGAAGACCAAAATATCTGCAAATGATGGTTTGAAAAGACCCTCCTGAAACAGTTCACCAGGGTTAATCCATTCAACTCTGACTCATCATTCAGCCCATGGATCTTCAATTCATATAAATTATTTCATATGTATTAAAGTATGAAAGGTAAAGGCTTTGAAGCTTTGACATTGTGTCACGTAGATATGTTTTATTAACCCTCCCTTGCAAGCTGCTCTAAAAAAATATCTGTCTCTGAATACCTGATACATTCTCTTCAAGCCCTGGTTTCCCTTAGTAGCTCATAGTAATCTGTAAACAATGAAAGCTTGCTAGCAAATGTGTGATAGGAAAGAGCTACATGACATCTTTTGACTTGGCTTGATGTGAATAACAACTGTGTCTTCTGGACAAAACTAGTGTCCTATGCAAATTTTGTTTTAGCATCTGAGTCCATTTAGTGGCATTTCAGAGAGGAACAAAATGCCTATCAAAGGAATCCACATGAGGAGTAGGTCTCAGAGCTGAAAATGGGTCAAGTAATCTGATGTTGCCTGCGTTGCCACTGCTGCCTACAGAATATATTTACCCATTGATTTGTGAGACAGATAATATAAGATAAGCCACACTGAGATGACAGTGGTCAGCTCCTTCCAAGACCTGAAAATTATTTGGTGCCAACGATATAATACAAAGTAAAGAAAGTTTTCCCTCACTCTCTATTCCGATGCCAGCATTTCAATGTCCGGCACACGTGACAGAGTGCAGCCATTTATACCCGATATGGTTTGGCTGTGTCTTCACCCAAATCTCATATTGAATTGTGGCTCCCATAACTCCCACATGTTGTGGGAGGGAGCCAGTGGGAGATAACTGAATCATGGGGGTGATTCCCCCATACTGTTCTCGTGGTAGTGAATAAGTCTAACACGATCTGATGATTTTATAAGCAGCTTCGTCTTTTGCTTGACTGTCATTTCTCTCTTGTGTGTCAACATGTAAGACATGCCTTTTGCCTGCTGCCATGATTGCGAGGCCTCCCCAGCCATATGGAACTCTGAATCCATTAAGCCACTTTTTAAGTTACCCAGTCTCAGGCACGTCTTTACTGGCAGTGTGAAAATGGGCTAACACAAAACCTTAGTTAGCTACCTTAACAGGACACCAGTAATAGTGCCATCTTACTATTGGGCCTAGTCTGCATCTGATTACCAAGTCCTAATACAAGTGAATAACGGTGGCATTGTAAATACTACCATCCCATCATTGACACCTGGTTTGTTAAAAATCAAGGCAAATATTCTGGCTCTGGTGGTGGGGCACGGAGGGGAGACACGGCTCTTGGGGAAGAAGCATAGAAGCAGGGCAGTCATTTGAAGATGCCAAAAAGAAGATGGGAAAGTATCGGGCAGGAGAGGCTGTGCTAATACTAACACTACCAGTAATAAAGTTTGCTATTTTTAATGCCTTGAGATGCAAGTAAAAGAACAACATTCTTAAAATAGAGAAACTTATTTAAGGGGGCAACTACCTGGAAGAGCCTGAACACAGCAGTGAGTGAGGCGGGAACTAGGACTGAGGTCTGGAGACCTAACTGGGATGAAGCAATGAGAACCCGCTCAGTTGTCTCTGTTTTCCTCTGCATTTCTGTGTCTATTTTGGTCTCTGACTTTGACGTTCCCCCCACATTCCCTTCCTCTTGTCTGCTTCCAGCACCTGCATCTCCAAGCTCTCCTCCTCCTGCTTCCCTCAGCACACCTCTCCTCCATTCACTGTCTGTTTCTCTACCGTGTGCATGGTAAAAGGTAGTTGTACCATGGTCCCTGAGTTTTCTGTGTGTTTGTTTTGTTTGTTGTTTGTCTGAGACAGGGTCTGGCTCTGTCACCCACGCTGACATGCAGGGATGAATTCCTAGCTCACTGTAGCCTCAAACTCCCGAGCTCAAGCAATCCTCCCACCTCAGTCTCCCAAGTAGCTGAGACTACAGGCGTACATGACCATGCCTGGCTAATTTTTAAATTTTTTGTAGAAGTGGGGTCTCCCTATGTTGCCCAGGCTGGTGTTGAGACTCCTTGCCTCAAGCAATCCTCGTGCTTAGGTCTCTCAAAGTGCTGGGATTACAGGCTCCAAGCCACCCTACACGGCTGGACCCTGAGTTTTCAATAGGAGCTTAGCTCCACCATGAATACAGCCTGGTATCAGCCAAGATTTCGTATTTCTAGGGAAACACATCTTCTTAGTCCAGCTGGGAATGAGCGTCCACCCCTGGTTCTTAGAACTGATGAGACCAGGATCACTTATGGAAAATACGGCTGCTTGGTCCTCTCGAAGGCTTGCAGTTCTCAGTGGAAAGGCATCACTAACTCAAGCAAACACATGCAACAGTGCCCAACTCTGCTGTGAAAAGGTCTGTTCACAGAAGAAACAATGCAGGAAGCACAAGGACACACAAAGGAAACTCCTCTCTCTCTCCCATCGTAACACCTCCTTCAAATGAGAAAAATCACGAACTCTGCTTTTCAGGAAGGTCCCAGGCTCAAGGAGGAAAGTTCATGAGGCTGGAACCTGAGACAACACTCCATATCCTCTTCCACCTTCCCGTTGCCACCAATAACCCAGGGAGAAAAAGAGAACTTCTCCCAGTCTTTCATCATAGAGGTTTCTTTCTTGAGACGGAGTTTCACTCTTGTTACCCAGGCTGGAGTGCAATGGCGCGATCACGGCTCACCGCAACCTCCGCCTCCTGGGTTCAGGCAAGTCTCCTGCCTCAGCCTCCTGAGTAGCTGGGATTACAGGCACGCACCACCATGCCCAGCTAAATTTTTGTATTTTTAGTAGAGACGGGGTTTCACCATGTTGACCAGGATGGCCTCAATCTCTTAACCTCGTGACCCACCCACCTCAGCCTCCTAAAGTGCTGGGATTATAGGCGTGAGCCACCGCGCCCGGCCCTCTCTTTTAAAGCCAGTGGGGAACTGCTAGGAGGTCTTCAAAAGAAGCCGAATTCCAGGGAATGAAAAGTCACTGGAGCCCCCGCAGACTTTGGCTAATGCTTCTGGGTGTCTTCTTAAAACACCACCTGCTTTGATCATGGATTCACCCAAACGTGTTTACTCTCGCTCTTACCCCTCTTGAGTTCTACATTTCTTATTGTGTCTAGTCTAGTACTGAACACTGCCCATGTGTCCAGACTACACTGACGGAATTATTTAAATGTGGGCACCCTGCACCGATTCTCCTGGCACCTGACTCCTGGTCTCTTCCTGGTGTGCAATGTGGGATGGACCTATACAGCTCAGTGCTAACATCTTAGAGTTATGTGAACCCACCTGCAGTCATGTGGTGGGGGAGATAGGCAGGGACCACATCTCACAGAATGGAGACCTGGAGGAAGAATCTGGGCTGCAAGCAGCTTTGGAGACCCTTGGCAGCAGGATTTCACAAACCTTTACCTTAACGTGACCCAGCTGCACACCCTTGCCCAATTCTATCCAGCCTTCTACTAAATGTTTTCTCTATGAGAAAAACAATCTGGAATTGTTTTCAAATTTCAATTTTTATCTTCTCTCATTGCTTGAGAAAAAGACAACATCTACTCTCTCACACCTCTGTTTTTCTCTGTGTGTTATCATCTGTCCCCTCTCTGGTTCTCATCTGGGTCCTCTGAGCTGGCACCATCAACTCTCTCTCTAAGAGCATCTCAGTAGTCATGCCATCAATCGCTGGTGAATTCCGTGTGCACTTCTTAACTTGAAATCTCACTGAACCAGCTCATCTGATGAGACCAGCTCATCTTTTCAAAACCAGGCACCCAGGTATGCATTAACCACCCAGGGAGCAGGTGTTTCTTGTGACTGACTTGAATGTGGATTCCGTGGAGAAGACAGTAATCACATGGTAGGGGAAACACGGCTGCCTAAAAACTAGGACTCCAAGGTAGCACAGAGCCCCCAGGACAGTGAGTCTCATGTCCAATATCTCTAGCATGATTTTGAGTTTGCAGAAAATGTATCACCTTCCAAGCCCCAGAGTGATGGCTGAAAGGTAAATGTTGAACACGGGGCTCAGAGTCAGGATACATGGACTTTCACACTAACCCTACCATAAGCCACCAGGAGGAAGTCATCACATTCATCCCACACACAAGTGCTGTTGCTCTCAGCATGAAATACCAAGACTGT
Source organism: Saguinus oedipus (assembly GCA_031835075.1). NCBI lineage: Eukaryota > Metazoa > Chordata > Mammalia > Primates > Cebidae > Saguinus > Saguinus oedipus. The sequence goes on along the minus strand of CM063177.1, from coordinate 137,005,879 downwards.
ATGAAAAATTCAACACCACATGAGGGAAATGATAGTACATACAGCCAAACAAAAGAAGAAACTCCCCTGTCTTCATGGAGCTTCAAGTTAAATGGGGACGAGATGTATGAGCATGCATCTACATCCAGGGAAACGCCTGCCATGCTGCACAGGTACAAGGCGCTCTACCAGCGACCTAGGTCCACTCTCGCTGGGCAAAACCATTCCCCCAAAGAAATGAGCTGAGGTCCTCTGCATGAGTAAATGTGGATCAAAGACAACTCCAGTCTGATCTGCAAAGTTCATTTTCTTCCCCCAAACAAATGTCTTCATGTGAGGACACAGGAAGCAGGAGAGAGGCTCTGAGAGCACAGTTTAGTGTCTTCGACAGAGCAGTAGCTGCTACCCACAGGAGTTACCCACGGGATGCAACAGCAAAGAATTCTGCAGGCACCTGCTGATTGATGCTGGTTTCCTGGCTGTGAGTCATACCACAGTTATGTGCGATGCAATCGCCGGGGGAGCTGGGCGAAGAGGACTTGAAGCTCTCTGTTGAATACCCCTTAACATCCTGAAGATACGGAAGGTAATAAGGAAAGGCCAGTGTCTTCAAGAAATGACAGAGCAGAGAGAAAGGCAGAGGGATGCACAACTCAATATGGTTTTACGCAACTTCCTGTGAGTCTCTATTTCCAAAAAAAAAAGTTAAACAGACAAAAAAATCAACATAACGAGTCTCCCTGTAGGAAGAACATTTTGCACTGTCCAAGCTGCCCTGTAGGAAGGAGCACCTTCAATGAAACACAGTGCACAGGGCCTGGGGAAGAGAGGAGGACAGGGCGGGAGAACTGAGCCTGGAGGGGTTGGAGGAGCCTGGGGAGCCCCACCACAGAGGGTCATGGGTTAGTGTGTAGGACAGTGGGAGTCACGCTGGAGTCTCAAGCCAGGGAATAACGTGATTAGATGCGCGTTCTCGCAGGTGCTCTCGGCAGCATCCTGAACCTGCACTGGGCAGGAGAGAAGATAAAATGGGGTAAGAGGAGGAGAAGGCTTTGTAACCTTTAAAGCTAGGTTCACAGCTAAAGGCAGCGTGAGATTACGCCACAGGCTGTCACACCAAACAAAAGCAAAACAGGGAAACTAATACGAAGGAGGGATTATTTTTCTAAATCATTTGGTATTAAAGTCTTTATCAGGAAAAACAAATATTTTGTTGGATTTTCTTCCCTTTGCGTGGTGGCTGGGTACGATTTCAATTGTGAACTGCAGACAGGTTGAGCAGGGCCCTATCATTTATCTTCAAAGCTTGGGGGCTCTAAGGAATTCGATCAGGTCCAGGGTAAATAATTGGGTTTTAAATTTTTTTTTAATTATAGAGTTTTCACTTAAGATCATGTGGGTGTCAGAAGGAAAAGCTCATATGAGATACTGAATCCTAGGAAAAGGAACAGAGTTGTGCCCACCAGGAGATGTTGCTACACTCTTTGAAAAGACTTGGGGGTGAGGGGTCAGAATTAAAGTCAGACCTTCTCAGTTCAAGTCGAGTGCCTTCAAAGCCAGCATTTGCAGGCCTTGGTTAAATGTTAACCCCAAGCAGGAGAGACTAAGAGGGAAAGCTTCAACATCAATTAAGGCAGACAGTCACCATCCCAAGGAGAGCCAAGCTTATTAGAGACCCAAAACCATGATAGCACCCGTAAATTGCTTAGAGGCATGACCAAGGAGTAATCCAATAATCCATTTATGACTTTAAATAAATCTGGCTGCACACTAAACCCCTTCTGAGTTTACAAACCCACAATATTCACAGCCACTGGCCTCATATCGGCAGGAGGCCATCACGTCCGGCCCAACTTCTGCATGGTGCTTATAGCACAGAAAATTAACCAGAGCCAAGCAGTCAATACCATATTATCTCCCTCACTGCAGTTATTTATTCTATTTGCGGCTCTTCGTTTCAAGCCAGTGCCGACTGAAAACATGGCCAGTCCAGCCCCTAAAAACAGACTCTTGCTACTTTCTATTGAATCATGAAAGTTTAAAAAGGGAAAAACTTACATACGCACTCTGCAATTATGGAAAAAAAAACATTCGGCAGAATTACAGCTGTATTTTCCACATCCATAAAAACCCGGATTCATTGTGTCCAAGGATCACGTGGTGTGTTTTGGTGAAACATGCAGGTTGGGAAGTTGAGTCTAAATCCAGCAATTCCCAAAATGGCACATAGATAAATATCTTTTATTTATATTATCATATATTTATTTTAATACCAGTTAGAAGAAAACGCTAGTAGTTTATCAAACCCTGAGGTTTTAAAAATAGTTTTGCTAAATTAAAGAAATGCATCAATTTAAAGAAAAACATGGATTCCTTGGATACTCCTGATCGTATTGCCCCATCTTTCTCCTCACCACAGTCTGAACCTGACTGAAAACAATTTCCATTCTCAGTTCCAAGTGTGTTTCTAGCTACCCCTTTAAGGCAAATCCAGCTCCCTTTCTAGTAACTGGCTACAGAATGGCTCTGTGCTCTAAATACGACCAGGAAGACAGAGCAAACTAAAGGTGGGTTGGCCCTTCTTTGTTTTTGAGAGAAACCCCTGAAAAGCTAGGCACTCCCTCTAGCCATAAACATATAGATTATGCACCCTAAATACCAGTGTCATCTCTCCTGTGACCATGAGAGCAACCAGTCTTGGGGTGAAGCCAGCCCTCAGGATGTCATGGGAGACACAGAAAGACTTTGATCATTAAGACGAAAAACAAGCCACCTCATCAATCAACACGGAAACCGCCCTGCTGCTGGAGTCGGTTTTAAGATAATACATTTCCTCACCATTGAAGCCAGATTGTATTCACATTGTTATTTACTTGCAGCCCAAAGTATCCTAACAATAAAAACCTGAACCTCCAATGATTGGGAAAGCCGGTTCTCAATGCTACATCAGCCCTGAGTCCTGTCTTCTGAGGTCAGGCTTCAGGACATCAGCTTTGCATCTCAAATCAGCAAATCCTCTCAAAGCAAGTGTGCTACTTCAGTAAATACAGAGGACAAAAAGAGAAAGGGACCTGGATGCAAGGAAGGAAGGGTGGCAAGGAGAGGTACAGAGAAAAACAATGTTCACTCATTCCTGCAAGATGCATCTCACTCCTTATTATGTGTTGAACATCCCATCGACGGTGTGGAAGGTAATAAGGAAAGGCCCATGTCTTCAAGAAATGACAGAGCAGAGAGAAAGGCAGAGGAAGACAATTAAATACGGTCTGAAACATACGATATTCTACGAGGATCAAGAAGGAAATAGGAGAACACTTAAGGTTTTTTAAATTTAGTTAGTGATCAAAACTGAAAAGTATGACGGGACTTGCCTCTGATCACTGAGCAGAATTTTATGTCGGGCTCTTATTTTTCTGCTTTCTTTAGTTTGGCCCCAATTTTTTTTGAAGGACTTGGAAGGCACATTACTAATATTGGAGGGAAATTCTAAGAGGTCAGGTAAGGAACGAAAGTACACCCAGAGGAAGGGTGGAAGGTAGCAGACTCTTGCAGAGAGGATGCCTTGGACATCACAAGTTCAAGGCAGTCATTATTTATTTCCTGTGAGACGATATGTGTCTAGTTTTCTCATCCATAAAATGGGAATGGAATTGCCTTCCCCTCAAGTAGGTCTGAAGCTGAGAGGGAATGATGTTGATGAAAGGTCTTTGTAAATAGCTATGGTTATACCAAATATTTATTTTGGGACTGGATGTTTGGCTCATGCCTGTCATTCCACTGGGAGACTGAGATGGGAGGATCCCTTGAGGCCAGGAGTTCGAGGCTGCAGTGAGCTATGACTGTGCCACTGCACTCCAGCCTGGGCAACAGAGAAAGACCCTGTCTCAAATATAATATAAACTTATTTCCAGAGCTAGCTCCATACAGAATTTCAAAGAATCTTGGGGCACTTGAGTACCATTGTCTATTTGTGTTACAAAGCAGGGTGACACCGGATGAATCATTTATTTTTCAATCATATTTTTTTCTGGGTGATGAAGAAGCATGAACTTCTTAACTATCTATCTATCTATCTATCTATCTATCTATCTATCTATCTATCTATCGACCTATCTATCTATGTATATATCATTTGTTTTTTACCATTTATTTAAGCCAGATTGTATTCATATTATTATTACTTGCAGCCCAAAGCATCCTAATTATAAAACCTGAACCTCCAATGATTGGAAAACCCAGGTCCCAATGCCTCACTCTCTCACACTCTCTCTCTCTCTACGTATATATATATACACACATATATATACGTATATATATATACACACATATATATACGTATATATATGTATATGTGTGTATACATATACGTATATATGTATATGTATATATATACACAGTGTATATATATATGTATATATACGTATATATATGTATATGTGTGTGTGTATATATATATACACATGTATATATATGTATATGTGTGTGTATATATATATACACGTGTATATATATACGTATATATACATATACATATATACATATATACGTATATATATACACACATATATATACATATATATACACACACACATATACATATATACACATATATACATATATACACACACACACATATACATATACATACATACATACACACAAACACACACATACGCACACCCACATACATATTTTTATTTATTTATTTAGGGCTCACACCAAGCATTGGTTCCTCAGATACAAGTCAAAGATCAGGAAAATTGAGGCATTCAAACAAAATATTTGAAATCTCACTACAAAATGGCTGTGCTCTAAACATCTCTGTCCCTTGAAAACTCGTGTTGAAATCTGCCCTCCAGGGTGGAGGATTTAAGAGGTGGTGCCTTCGGGAGGTGATGAGGTCATGGGGTTGGAGCCTCGTGAATGGGATTGGAGCCCTTATAAAAGAGGTCTCCCAGCCACTGTGAGAGCATGCAGCAAGAGGCCCTGCATGTGAGCCAGAAAGCCAGCCCTCACCAGATACTGCATCTGCTGCTGCCCTGATCTTGGATCTCTGGGCTCCAGAACTGTAAGGAACAAATTCCTACTTTTTAGAAGCTTCCCAGTCTCTGGTATTTTGTTAGAGCAACTATAACAGACTCAGACAGGTGTCAATCACAAAATATCAACTTTCTTCCTATGCTCAGAGTGACATCAGCCAATTCTCCAACGGCTTGCATTTTTTACTCTTTCCATAATTAGAGAGGGAGAGGGAGGCAGTGAAGCCCGAGTCCTTTTCGGGCCACCTTGCTGCATGAGTCCCTGGGGTGTGGTTTTGCTGCTGTTGAGCACTGTGGCTGGTTTCTGCACATGTGGTAAGCCCCAGTCTCATTCAAAAGCACCAGGAGTGAGATGCATGTCTGGTCTGTCCCCTTCTTGCTCTAACTGCTCTGCTAGCTTGTTATACCAGGGCATCTTTGGACACCTTCCCAGGGGTGGCTCACAGAGGAAGATGCTGAGCTGGGGTTGTCAGGACGCCTCTAGTGAACTCCTGAAAGTAGATCCCATTCCTTCCACTTCTCAAGATGCTACCTCATCCCCAGTCCCCAGAGTGAATGACTGAAGTGCCCTCTGCTCTGCAAAACCCAAGATAAGTAATCATTTTATTTCATTCTGATTCCCCCAGCAGATACAATCACCTGATTCCCCTTTGGAAATATTCTGCACCAAATGAAATCTAAGTGCGGTCATTAATTATGAAAATTCACAATGCATAATTATAATAATTACTCTGATCACATAAACATTATACCACCATGAATAATTTAAAAGGAATCTTGCTTTTGAAAAGCACAGCAATTAAAATAAAACCCAGGGAGGTGACGAAGAGGATGCAGGAAATATACACTCCAGTGTGTTCAGAGGAGGCTGTGCTGTCTCCAGAATGCTCACTCTTTGTCATAAAGAATTACTCTCGACCTTAGGAGATTGGGAGACAAAGAAGGCAATGAGAGAGCTGAGCATCTATAAATGGGCTCCACTCCTGAGAAACGGAGATCAAGAGCTCAAAGGGATTCCATTTTTCCCCTAAATAAAACAAGTTCAAGCATCTTCATCCCCCAGCAAAAAAAAAAAAAAAAAAATTCTGATTGAAGAAGAAATGATTCATCCTGTCTGGACACCAATCCTCAAGAGTCCTGAGGTTCTTTGAAATTCTGTATGGAGGTAGCTCTAGAAATAAACACAAGTTTCCTGGCCTCCCAGTGGGCGGTGTGTATAATTAAGCAAAACGATCAGGGTGGAGGGAATTATATTTTGCATTACAAAGAAGAAATAAGACCAATTTGCCCTGTGACTTTTATTAGTCATGACAAAATGTTTTTAAGTACCTTACTAAGTTTGTGAACAAGCAGCAATTTCTGCAATGAAACAGCCTCCTGAGATGAGGGAATTAAGTTATTTGGAATGGCTAGAAAGGAGGGTTCATACTGTGGAGAAGTGCAAAATGAGACCAGAGGGAGTTTGGACCCCGTTTTTAAAGAGGATCTTGTGTCCTCACTGACAGCAATCCAGGAGACGCTACAGGTTCAGATTTACACAACTCCTTACTGTTCACAAAAAGCCAACCTGTTATCTTGCTCTCTGGCTTTCAGATTTTTGAAAATCAAGGTCTATTGTGAGAATCACATCACCAACACAAGTTGGTACACATGCTTGTGTGCATGCACACACACACACACACACACACACACATACCAACACAGAAAATGCAGACGTACCATATGAAATGTACTCTATTTGGAATAGAATTTCTATGCTATTCTGTTTATGAAAAAGAAAAACTGACAGCAACAATCCACCAAGTCAATTCCACTGAGTCATGATCTACAGTTCTTACTGTACACTTAACAGACACTTACAAAGTACCTCATCTAGGAACTAAGGTAGCTAGGTACTAAGCACACTTAACAGACACTTAGGAAGTACCTCATCTAGGTACTAGGGTCCCTAGATACTAACTATACTTACAAAGTACCTCATCTAGGAAGTAAGGTAGCTAATACTAAGCACACTTAACAGACACTTAGGAAGTACCTCATCTAGGTACTAGGGTCCCTAGGTACTAACTACACTTACGAAGTACCTCATCTAGGAACTAAGGTAGCTAGGTACTAAGCACACTTAACAGACACTTAGGAAGTACCTCATCTAGGTACTAGGGTCCCTAGGTACTAACTACACTTATGAAGTACCTCATCTAGGAACTAAGGTAGCTAGGTACTAAGCACACTTAACAGACACTTAGGAAGTACCTCATCTAGGTACTAGGGTCCCTAGGTACTAACTACACTTACGAAGTACCTCATCTAGGAACTAAGGTAGCTAGGTACTAAGCACACTTAACAGACACTTAGGAAGTACCTCATCTAGGTACTAGGGTCCCTAGGTACTAACTACACTTACGAAGTACCTCATCTAGGAACTAAGGTAGCTAATACTAAGCACACTTAACAGACATTTTGGAAGAACCTCATGTAGGCACTAAGGTACCTAGGTACTAACTACACTTAACAGATACTTGCAAAGTACCTTCTGTGTGCCCAGCACTCATCTAGGTACTAGGGTTTCAGAATTGATAACAGAGACAAAATCTATGCCCACGAGGAGCTTATATTCTACCAGAACAAGTTAGAGAAGAACACTGACAAACCCATTTCTTACGACCGCTGGCTGAGGAAGCTGGGCAGGGATCGTCAACCCCTCTTAACTGACACAAAAACAGGCTCCTGTGAAGGAGCGGCCCACCCCCTTTTACACCGAGGAATCTGAGGCGGGCAGGCTTTGTTTTCAAGGCTTTCCCCTAAGTTTTGTCCTTCATTCTTTTTGACCAGGATTCTTTTGACTACAAGAAACAGAAAACAAACTTGAATGTGCATAAGAAAATAAAGGATATTTTGTCAGAATTCAGCCAGAAGAAAAAACAAAACAGAACGGAAATTGCTGTATTTACTTCAACAGAAGGGTCTGAACATTGATTATGCGGTGAGGCAAGAGTGACAAAGCAGCGACGGATGGTGAGATGCCCAGATACCAGTGACAGGAGGGCACCCTGCAGCCCTACGGGAGGGGGAACGATGGATGCCAGGGGGTTCCCGGGGGCCAAGGCTGCCCTCAGGGCAGGGTGCACACCAAGACACAGCACGCGGAGGCTGCCTCTCGTCAGCCAGGGCTCCTGAGAAGCTCTTGCCACCACTGCAGGCAGTCCGGGAAGCAAAGCAAGAAAAGTAGAGAAACACTGTGGCTTTCCCCACTTCAGTCTCCCTCCTGTGTTCTTCCTGCCTCAGAGTGGACTAGAAGGTGTCCAGAAGCCAGAAGGCAAGGGAATCTGGGAGCTGCAGTTCGCTACAATCCAGAAGTGAGCAGGGATGGATCTGAGGCTGGAAAGGCAGGCACTGAACTAGCACGAGTATTTAGTGGGGTTGTTCTAGGGCATACCACTGAGTTACAGGAACAGCAGGGAAAACAGGAAGCTAAACCAGGGACTCCAATCCCCCCACCCGCTCCCTGTTGCCTGTTTCTGCTGTTCTGGGATCCCAGCTTCACCTCCTCCTACAGCAGGTGGGCTGCATTCACACAGTCAGCGCAGGCTGCAGGCAGCTCAGCCCCTCAGCACCTGCCCATCCAGGGGAAACGGACACCACCTGGCACCATATGGGGACATTCTGGTTGTCATTACCAAGACTGGGCACTGCTGGCAGTGTATTGTGTCAGGACAGAAACTCTACACTATAGGGTTAAAATGGGACCTACACCAGAGGAGGGGAGCTGGACTTCAAAGAAAGTCACTCGTGTCCTGAATCCTGGGAGGTTTGCAGCATCTCTACAGATGTTTACTTTTGGATGTACTCATAGGGGAATTCTGACATTACCCTGCAGCTGTCTCAGACCATAAGAATGTTCCTTCAGAATTTGGGAACTCCTCTGCTGCTCGGGCCATCCAGCTCCACAGAGGCCTAAGAACTGCAGGACCTTACCTACAAGGAGGGCGGCACACTCACCTGCGCACGCTCCAGTTCAGTGGCTTTCATTCTGGAAAAGATGTACACTTATACTTGGACCAGCAGTTCTCAACCAGGAGTGGTGAGATGTGTATATATCAGAATCCTGGAGTAGCTGTAGCATTAAAACGCATGTGCAGTTACTTCTGTTATGAAATTGGGAACTCACTTAACGTTTTCTGTTAAATGAACCACAGAAGGCAAAGTTAATCTATTTGTTGTTCCTTTGGCTTGGAGAACAAAGAACAGAGTCATTCAGGGATCGTGTTCCCTCCTCTGGGAGAAGGAGTGGAGAAAAATCTCTAGATTTTTATATTTATTTGGAAAGGGCATATATGTTTAAAGTTGGCAAACGCTGGCTCGCATTTCCCGGCTTTAAACATATATGCCGTTTCCTTGGTTGATGGGCCCTGTGCTATAGCTGGCCTACAGTTAGAACCTGAGCAATGCCATTTTGTAAGACCAAGCTGTTTTTCAGAAGTAAGTTGTAATGGCTGCCCCATTCTCCTCACCAGAACCGCTGGCCTTGGCTTCTGTAAATAAAACTGCTAGCTTACCTCTTATCAGTAACTGCCAGAATTTGCTTACCGGTAATGACCAGAATAAGCAGACCAAGCTAATTCCATCCTGGCCCCTGCGACTTGCAATAAGTAACTAAAATCTGTGGTTTCCACCACTGCCCAGACAACGTGTAAACTAATGCTTATCGTGATTTCTGTAAATCGCTTAGGTAACAATCAAAGTGACAAGTCCCCTAGCCCTCGGAATGTCCGGAGACCCGCTCCCTCCTCTCTGCCTGGAAGGTGATTTACAGAATCCCCTGGCCCTCAGAACGTCTGAATCCCTTCACCCCCACCCCCGGAGGTGGTTGACGGGTATAAAAAAGTCTTGTCACCCTTCTTTCGGGGCCACGGGTTGGAGAGACGTGAGTCCTCCGTGGTCGCCGGCAATAAAGACCCTGCAATTTGGCATACTTTTGTCATAGTGTTAATTTTATAATCTCACATTTCAATACTTCAGGCCCAAGCCCAGCAGTGTCCTGACCTACAATTGGGCACCTGGTTAGGGGAGACCCTATTTGACAATTCGATGAGGCTGACTCCCAGGGGAGCAGTGCATCACTCACCTTTAGTATCTGAGATGGTCTAGCGCTGTGTCCCCACCCAAAGCTCATCTTGAATTGAACCCCACATGTCAAAGGAAAGACCTCGTGGGAAGTGACTGGATCACAGGGGCGGCTTTCCCCATGCTGTTCTGACAGCGAGCGAGTTCTCATGAGATCTGAGAGTCTGAAAGTGGAGCACATCCCCCTTCACTCTGTCTCTCTCCTGCTGCTACGTCCGACGTCCCTTGCTTTCCTTTTCCCGTGATTGTAAGTTTCCTGAGGCCTCTCAGTCATGCTTCCTACTAAGTCTGTGGAACTGTGAGCCCATCAAACCTCTTTCCTTTATAAAGTACAGAGGCTCAGGTAGTTCTTTATGGCAGTGTGAGAACGGACTCATACGGTGTCCCAGCATCACATGCCCTGCTGGATTTCATATGAATGCTCCTTTCTGTGCCTTTCAGAATTTCAGAAAGTCATTCCTCTACCTTTTCTGGAAGCCCTTATTCCATGTTATAGGACAGGACAAGCAATCCAGAGGTTCCATCAAGGGAGTAAAAGCAGCCAATATCAGACCTGCCTGCCCATCGGCATCAGGGCCTGAGGACAGGGTTTCGAGCATTCAGAATGTGAGGTAATTCGGGGTAAAACACAGAAAGACCTTTAAACATTCTATCAGTTATGTATTTAGCTTAATGTTTTGGGGAAAATGCAGTTAGTATGTAAAACAGTGACTTTCATGGAAATGATTGCTTAGGGCAAAACTAAGATTAAAAGATTTGAAATAGGGAAAAACTGTTATTAAGTAAATGGGAGTGCAGATGACACCAACACAGGCCAAAAATTGTTGAGAATCACACACAGCAGACTGCAAATTAGAAAATGCTGATTTAAAAGTTACTAGCAATTTTCTGTCTTTGGAGATGGGGACTTTAAACACACCTCTTGGGCCTATTTCCTTTCTTTCAGAATATTCTCCAGAATGAGTTATGAGTGTGTGTGCCTACAGGTGTGTTTTCAGTGGACGCCGAGTTCCTGGAGAAAGCTGTGAATTACCATGAACCTGAATGAAGATGTTCACTGTCTTGGTTAGTCACACAAATAGATGTACTGACAGGACTGTGACCCCACAGAATTAGGGACCTTTAAAATTCCTAAATCTAGATTTAGATTCCCTTGTGGCTAAAAACTAATGGTTAGTCATGAGGCTGCATTTGTGTGTGTATCCATGAGTGTGTGCGTAAGTGTGCATGTGTGTTAACATGTGAGAAGGTGTGTGTATAGGTGCATATGTGCATGAATGGGCATGTGAGAGTATGTAAGTGTATGTGACCATGTCAGTGTGCATGTATGAGCATGCGTGTGTGCATGAGAGTGTGTGTTAATGAGCATGTGCAAGTCTTTGTGTGCGTGTGGGCACAGTTGTAAATGAATATGCATGTGTGTCAATGAGTGTGTATGTGAATGTGTGGAAGGTGCGTGTGTGAAGGTGAGTGAGCACATGTGCACTAATGAGCATGAGTGTGTGAGTGCATGCATGCGTGTGACTGTGTGGGGAATGCACCCATGCAGCAGACTTCAGAGACTAGAATGGCTTTGACCCATGAATATATAAGACTGCCAGCCTCCACAGTGACATGGAGCCCCTGTTGTCCCTTACTTCTCAGAAAGTCCAGTTAAAATTCCCACCTGCTCTGTGTCATACAGGGGGAACTGAGCCAGATCTCCTCCCCCAGCGCTGCCTGGGAGAGAGCTATGCCCACATGGCTGTCCCGGGGAGAACGCAGCAGCAGAACCCCACACAGATACAGAGGCAGGGGCAGAAGGAATTACTCGCGCCAGGACAGAACGGCCCACACACAGCTGCAGGGGAAGGAAGGAGAGGAGGGTTTCCTATAGGCAGGCCTGTGAGCCCTTCTGCCACAATAACGGGGACAGTAAAAGTAAGAGTGGGTCCTGCAGGGATAACTAGAGACATCAGTGATATTAAGACTGCACCAAACACACAGTCATCCCAATTCAGAACTCAGTGTCCAGAAGGGCTGGATCAATTCAGAATGAATGCAGCTATTACCTCCGAATCAATACGGATCAAATTGAGGGACATTCTTCTAAAAAATCTGGCCTGAACTTTTCAAACACATCAGAGTTTTGAAAACAAAAAAAAGGCTGAGAAATGATTTCTGAAGAAAACACACCAAAGAGACATTACAAGGAAACACAGCGGGGACATAAACTTCATTTTCCTTTGCTTTAAATGACAGTAATGGAAGAACTGGAAACATCTGAATAGAGGAGGTAGATGCATGGTAATACCGTAGCAATGCCGTTTTCTTTCGACTAACACAATGTGATTATATAGACAATAGCCTTATTTTAAGGAATACACATGAAGAAGGTATAATGTGTGCAACTTGTTAATAATTAGTTCAGAAAAATCGCACCTAGACACACACACACACACACACACACACACACACACACACACACACACACACAGAGATACAGCTATAGAGATGGATATGCAGTCACAGAAGGGTGAGAGAAACCCTCAGGCACAGCTAATAAGAAAAATAATGATGAACCTCGTAAATGTTAATTTGGAGGAATCTAGGTAAAGAGTATACGGGACTCTGTATTATTTTTGCAACTTTTCTGAAAGTCTAAAATTATTTCCCAGTAAAACATTTACGACAATGTTTTCAAGCAGAAAGTACTTTATGCACGGTGGGCAGGAGTTAAACGAGAGGTTCTCAATACACCGTTTGGCAATGGCGGAAGACATTTTTGGCGGTCATAACTGTGTGGGCAGGGAAAACGCTGCTGGCATCTAGCCCTGCACAGGACACTGCCCCTCTCCAGCAATAAACAGTGATCTTGCCCAACATGTCAACAGTGCTGAGGCTGGGAAACTCGGACTGCAAAATTTAAAGGAGAAGGAACAAGATTTCTCACAGACATGATCACAGCAGTGTGGGCGAAGCAGCCGCCCTTCTCAGAAAAGCAGCATCGTTTGGCAGAGATAATATAGTTCTTCCTGGTCTTCTTTCTCTCACTCTCTTGCCCAACATTTTTACTCTTTCTACCCCATCTCTCTCAAGCTTTCCAGGACCCTGTTCAATGGACACTCACCTTGTGTGCCTGGCTCTCCCTCTCTCCCTTCTTTTGGTACCAATACATCCCTTCTTCTGGGGAGGGATCTCAAAGCTCCAGCCACGTGGATTGGATAGGAACTTCAGTGTCTGTGTGGATCTTACTGTTTCGGCCTCAGGGGACTGTGTGCGCAAACCGGGCCACTGCTAGCATCTCATCCTTTCCAACAAAGTTGAGCAGTCAAAGGTAGAAATGAAAAGCTGTCCTGAGGCCATAATCCAGACTAGTTGTCCTACACAGCATTTAATAATTGTTTATTTTGTTGCCAACACTTGAAAGCTGCCATTCCATATTTAAACATCCCTATTTCCTGGTTTATGTCAACCAATACGGCTTAGGAATCATTCTGCCCACACCACTACCGTCCGTGCAGCCAGGGCTACTCAACCTGCTGTCGCCAGTGGGAGTGGCCCTGACCCCACAGACAGAGCATCACGTTCCCGTTCATCACAGCCCAATCAACGTGCCTCACTCCTGAGTAAACCTGGGCCACGGATGTATTAGAGTTTGTCAGCCTGCATCCAGGACTGGCCACACTCCACCAAGCAAGCCAGAGTCATTTCCTGGAATGTTCACGTATAAGGTAAGGGAATCAAAGACCTTCCTGAGAACAGAAGTCCAGGAGCTCTCAGTGGCCACATTTCCCATAATGTAGAAAATCCAAATGAGAGACTGAAGTCTCCATGAAAATGCGCATGTGTATGTGAGGGAGAGAGAGAAAGAGACAGAGAGGGAGAGAGGGAGAAAGAGAGAGAGGGATAGAGATGGGTGGGGAGAGAGAAAGAATATGTCCCTGATGCCCCATTCAAATCTCAGTGGACTCCTGGGTCTGGCTGGCTCCTCTCCTCTTTTAATCAATTTTCCCTGGCTTTCCTGTCTTTAAAATTCCTCTGCTGCCTGTCCTTCTCTTACTTGCGTTCAAGAATCTAACATTTTCCCATGGCAACTCCATTAAGCTCTTTAATCTTTTAACAATTGGTGATACTTTTATTTATTTACTAAGCGTTTTTTTGTTTGCTTTCATTCTTATTTGTAATTAAAACATAATAACTGTACATATGTATGGGGTAAAGTACGATATTCTGATACATGTATAAAATGTGTAATGATTAAATCAGGTTAATTAGCATATCCATCACCTCAAATACTTCTTTCTTTTCGCTGAGAACATTCAAAATCTATTCTTCTAGGTATTTGAAAATATACAAGTTGTTGTTCATCATAGTCACCCCGCAGGGCTGCACAACCCTGGGCCTTATTCCTTCTACCTCACTAGACAGGATCTTGCTCTGTCTCCCGGGCTGGAGTGCAGTGGTACAATCTTGGCTCACTGCAACCTTCACCTCCCGAGCTCAACAATCCTCCCACCTCAGCCTCCCAATTAGGTGGGACTAAAGGCACTCACCATCATGCCAAGCTAATTTGTGTGTGTGTATTTTGGGGGGTAGAGATAGGGTCTCAAACTCCTGGGTTCAAGCAATCCTCCCACCTCAGCCTTCCAAAGTACTAGGATTACAGGCATGAGACACCATACCCAGCTGTCTTCTACTCTTCCTTTTTTCTTTGAGATATCATAGCCTTAGAATGGCTTATCATTATTAAAATGACAACTTCTCCCAAATTCATATATATCATTTCCTTATTTTACATAATCCTAATTAACTTAAACCATTGACTTTTAATGTCACGATATGTTTTACCTCTGTAGATAAAGATTGTTTTATTTATGTAGCCTAGAGTTACACGGTAAGTCTAACCTGGGCAGAGGAGAGGCATTCTTCTGACTTCTCATTTTCCATTATTTCTTACAGGAAAGCTGGCTTGGATTCATGTGGATTAGCTTCACATAGGCTTGAGGGCACCCACAGAGTGGTGGTCACAGCACATGTGGCAAGGACCATGGAAACAGACCCACGAGGTCCAGACCCTGACTTGCCAATCATTCACTATACCTTTTAGGAATGCTGTCAGTGCCCCCAGTTGTAGGAATAGCAAGTGTGTTTATCTCCTGAGGTTACCATGAAGAAATAGAACTGACAGGATCTAGATATGGAAGAGGAGACTTGTTACGTGAATTTGCTCACATTGTTTTCCTAGGAATGGTTGGTCAGTACATGGTGGTCCATGGGTCCATGGTCATTTCTGGTCAGAGTGCTCATCCACCACCCCAACCCACAAAGAAATGGGCATCTTGAGGTAGAGAAGTTGCAGCACATTCCTTTGATTCGAACTTTATATAATTCTTCTAAACAGGTAATATAATGGAGTTCATGTAACTGAGGATATGAACTGCATGCTGCCCCTCTCCCTCTTGCTTCTGAGCAGTTCAGCCCAACACCATCAGGAGACGCCCAGCAAGGCAGGCAGGGAGACTCGGCGTCTGGGGTAGGGGGGCAGGGGAATGGTGAGAAGGACAGGTGGCAGCAGGGGCTGGAGACTGAGCAGACTGAGGTGGGGAAGGCAGGGGAAATGGCCTGGCCTGGGATTAGGAGAAGGGATCCACAAACACAGAAAGGAAGAAATCTAGAATGATTCCTGTGGTACTGGATCAGAATCTGTGACATTCTGTGTGAACTCATGGTTTTTAAGACAAATAAATAGATTAGAAAATAGATAGATGGATGGAGGCATAGGTAGATAGATACAGAACAGTAGACAGAGGACAGTAGATAGATAGATAGGTAGGATAGGTTGGTTGGTAGATGATTGATAGATAGATAGATAGATAGATAGATAGATAGATAGATAGATAGATGCCTAGATATAGAAGAGTAGATAGAGGTAGAGAGGTAATGAGAGAGGAAGTGAGAAAGGCCGATGTATGCACAATGATTTCCTGCCTCTGTCCACTGAGTGAACCTAGAGCACCCCACTAGTCAAGAGCACATGTAGAGCCAGGATCTTGGTGTCTAAATACCATTTCCCCACTAAAGATTGAGTTGATTCCAAGACTAGGGCAGGAAAGGTACAGAGGAGCCTGGAAGATCTTATATCCAGAAAGTAGGGCAGTGCTTAAAGGAGATAACACAGAAGTTGTCATAAAATGGCTCCCACCGGTGAAACCTGTGATATTGTCAGCATCAAAATAAACAGTTATAGTAATAAAATGTAAGCCACAGAGCATAACAGAAATCCAGGAGCCCATCCTGTTAGAGATTCATAAACGAAATACTGAAATTCTAATGGGGAACAGGATGTTCACGTAGACTCTGAACATCTTTCCACCAAATATTTCTTAATTTCAAAGGGAATAAGTAACCTCACAATAGAAAATCTCGGCTGCCACCACCTTAATCAAGTGATCAAAGAGAACATCATTAATATTGTGACATATTTAAATCCCATGCAACCCGATAAAATGCAAAAACAGCAGAGCCTCCTGTCTGGAGCACTCCTGCCTGAAATGTAGCATCTGAATCTAATCAGAAACATCAGACAAATCCAAATGGAGGGACGTGTCACAAAATAACTAGCCTGTAAGCTTCCACAGTGTCGAAGTCATAAAATTCAAGGGAAGACCAAAATAAAGTAAAAAGCCATGACAACTAACTGCAACGTGCAGTCCTTTAGATCTTTCTGCTACGAATTATTGAGCAACAGTTGATATACGTTGGCTATTTGTCACCACCCAAATCTCCTCTCGAACTGTAATCCCAGTGTATCCAGGGAGGGACCTGGTAGGAGGTGACTGGATCATTAGGAGGAGGTTGGTGGTTTTCTCATGCTGTTCTCATGATAGTGAGTGAGTTCTCACGAGATCTGATGGTTTCACAAGGGACTCTTTTCTCTTTACCTCCTCTCTTTCCCGCCACCTTATAAAAAATGTGCTAGCTTCTCGTTTGCCTTAGCCATGATTGTAAGTTTCCTGAGGCCTCCCCAGCCATGCAGAACTGTGAGTCAATTAAACATCTTTCCTTTATAAACTACCCAGTCTCAGGGGTATTCTTTATAGCACTGTGAAACCAGAGTAATACAACAGTATTGTGTGGTGATAATGGAGCAATGGTAATTCCCTGATTTTGATGTTATCTTGTGGTTTTGTAAGAGAATGTCTTTGTTTGTAAGAAACACAACCAAATATTCAGGGGTGATAAGCATTAACTCAGCCAGTTACTCTGAGAAGGTTCATGAGACAAAAGTTCTAGGCACCTATTTTTGAAATGTTCTACATGTTTGAGCTTGTTTAAACATAAAAACAACAAAAAACTCCAGCCATTTTTCACTTTGAGTAATTTTTATTTGTATAAGTGTCAGCCTCAGGAGGAAAGTGAATCCACCTCCAATGGTTCACAGTCCCTGTTATGAAGGAACTACTTATGGATGAAATGAAATAATGAGGCTGGGTACCTAGAGATCAGAAATAGTGAGACATTATCTTCACCTGAAGGGCGAAGTGGAGAAGGGAATGTTCCTGACGGTCAGTGGGAGCTGGCATCTTGAATGGAGGCCACCCAACAGGAGTTAGAGTCATGGGGAGACAAAGGCACAGTCAGAGATGGATCCAAACAAAGAGCGAGTGGGGAACAAATATTCCAGCTTCTCCTTTCTCTTGCCCTCCAATCTCCTGCCAGTCCCCCACTGGTCAACCCCCATGGAACCCAGCAGATATGGGAACCAGGAGGTGCCACGTGCAAGGTCAGCCTCCTAGGGTTCAGAGCAGGACAGAGAAGAATGGAGACCGTAGCCAGAATGTGCAAATGAAAAATAAAGACAAATACATATTAGGCCATCTGACCCTTTGAAACAACTCCATGAGATACATTTTACTAACGCCAGTGACAGACACAGAAGCTGAGGTTTGATGCCGTAAGTGGCTTTCCCATATCTACACAGTGGAGCAGGGATTTGACTCAGGCCTGTACAGCCGCCAAGCCTTGATCTCGCCTCTCACACAGGACCTATCTGGAGAGGAAGGGGCCCTGCTTTGCTGAAACAAAGCAGTTTTCGATCTCACCTTTCTCTTCCAACTGGTACTTGGGCCACTTCTTGCATCTGTCTTATTTTGCCCCTGATATTGAAGGCAATCGGGGTTGACAGCTAAGTGATAGATGATGTTTGCTTATCCTCGGTTTCAGGAAAGTATGACATAAAGTCAATTAGGAAACACATCTTCATGCTGCCTCCTGTTCATACCTACTAACCCAAGCACACTTCTGAGGAGGAAAGAGACACAACTTGTTTGCATGACTCTTCTACATTCCTGTGACTGTACTGATCACACTCTCCAGACTGGAGATGCAGGAATGTACAGCGTTCTTTTTCTGGTCTCAATAACTCACCCCTTTTCTGGCAACAACACCCAAATGTTTCTCTGCATCCCAGTTCTAGCCCATGGCTCCCTGGCTGTGGGATAATTAGAGCACATTGTTTTCCGTTGACTGGGTTGAATGGTTCAGAAACTTGCACATGTAACAAACAGAGCCAATGAATCACAGTATGACTTTTGCTGGGATTTTGGGAGAGAGATATTTGTCCCCTTAAGGGTAAACCTGGAACCTCCAAGAGCCTAGATGAGAACCTAAGAAGGAAGCCAATACCATAACAGACAAAGTAAGTCATCTTAAAACAAATTCTAATGCTATAATTGAACACCCGGATCCGGTCACATCTTCTTCTTCATTACAATAGCTTTCCATCCACTCGAAAGATTCCTTATGCTCATTAGTGGTCAGTCCCAGTAATTCTGGTAATTATTCTATTAAGTGAACCGAATATAAGCATGTTTTCCTTACATAAGGATATTAGGATTTTTTTCACTATTTATAATAGAATTCTGGTCTGTGTTTGAAGTTTATTCCTTTAATGTGGTCAGTTTTAAGAATCTACTGTCTACAAGGAAGGAGACCCTCCTGTATCTCATGTGAAAGTAAGAGGCAGATGGGTACAGGGGAAGGTGGGACCACTCAGAAATAAAGTTGGCGACTTGAAAATGTTGCCTGTAATCCCAGCTACTCAGGAGGCTGAGGCAGGGAGAATTGCTTGGGAGGCAGAGGGTGCAGTGAGCGGAGATCGCACCACTACACTCCACCCTGGGTGACAAAGCAAGACTTACTTCTCAAAAAGAAAGGAAATGTCGCCCTGGCCAGCATGTGAATTTGTGTATCACACTCCTGTTCTGAGCATTCTCACCTCAAATTGACGGGGACACTTCCCTGGAGTGGCAGACGGAGGGAAGAGATGAAGACAGGCTCTGTCCTCAGCTAGAGACCCTTAATACAATGGCGGCTCTCAGAGATTTCTGGCATTAAAACTTACCTCCCTATTTTCGTGTATATATGAACAGGAGGCTGCATCAATCTCAGGCTACCCAGATTCAAGAGATTAGCTCAGAATGAAGGACAGATAATACAGGAAGCCAAAGACAGGCTGAAATCATTTATTCACTTGTCCATTCATTCATTCATCAAGTAATCAGGGCCTCACCAGAATACCAGAGGCCCCAGAGCCCATCACCAAAACAGAGAAATACAACCGTGAACAAAATAGGCTAAAATCTCTGCTGTCGTGGAGTTTTAATTCCAGGGGGTGGGAAGACAGTTAAATAAGCTGAAGTTATACTTTATCAGGAGGTGATAAGTGCAAAGAGAAACCACAAAATAGGGACAGGACAGAGAAAGGGCGGGAATGGAGAACAGACAATGGGAACAAGGGAGACTTCCACGAGGAGATGCCCTTGGCGCACAGATCTGAGAGGCTGAGAGTGCGTCACGTGGGTATCTAGAGGTCACACCATAGTAGGCACGTGCAAAGGCCCTGTGGTGGGAGTATCTGGGGTGGTGAGCCCAGCAAGTGGGCTCATGGGACTAGAGCAGAGTGTAGGGTGGAAATGACATCAGAAGGCTGGGGGCAGTGGCTCATGCCTATAATCCCAGCACTTTGGGAGGCCAGGCAGGTGGATCATGAGGTCAAGAGATTGAGACTCCTGGCCAACATGGTGAAACCCCTTCTCTACTAAAAAATACAAAAATTAGCTGGGTGTGGTGGCACACGCCTGTGGTCCCAGCTAGTCGGGAGGCTGAGGCAGAAGAATTGCTTGAACCCAGGAAGCAGAGGTTGCAGTGAGCCAAGATTGCACCACTACACTCCAACCTGGTGACACAGCAAGACTCTGTCTCAAAAAACAAAAAGAAATGAGGTCAGAAGGGTGATACAGGGTAGGAGATTACAGAGTGCTTGTAGATCACAGCACACACTGTGGCATTACCTCTGAATGTGATGGGAAACCTCGAGAATTGGGGGCAGAGGACAACATGATCTGACCACTGATCAAGAAAGGCCTAAACATGCAGCTGGTGTTTGCTGAGGATGATGGACATTTGGGTCTTCCCGCTGGGCTAATGAACAAAGGAACAAAGTAAGGAAGCACTGTCTCGAGAGGATTAGCAGTGATTTAATATAAAAAAATGACGGTACCAATTCTGCCTCTAACGTTTACTCCTTTTATGCGGCCAGTTCTGGGAATCCATTATCTTCAAGGAATGAGGATAATGAGTGTGCTTGGAAAATAGGTGAGATATTTGAGAGAGAAAAAAAATTTCCCTTTGCTTGGGACCAGATCTTCCCTCTATTAGTCATGGTTCTCCTGGGACATAGAACCAATAAGGTGAGTATATACAGAGAGAAACTTATTTTAAGGTATTGCTCATGCAATTACGGAGTCTGTCAAGTCCAAAATCTGTAGGGCGGGCTGGAAGGCTGGAGACCCAAGGAAGATCTAACGTTGCAGCTCTCGTCCGAAGGCTGTCTGCTGGCAGAATCCCTTCCTGTCTTCTAGGCGTGGTCAGCCTTTTGATCTCTCTAGGCCTTCAACTCATTGAATGAGGCCTACCCACATTATGGAGAGTCACCTGTTTTATCAAAGTCCACCAATTAGTTAATCTCACCCAAACACACAGGCACACAGAATCATGCCTGACCAAATATCTGGGCACTGTGGTCTACACAAGTTAACACATAAAATCAGCCATTATGAACACCCTGACCACTGGGATTAGTAAGAAGCTAATGTTTGCAGGTTTCTTGTCTCTGTGAATGGTGGAGTGGACCTCTTCCCACCCAGAACTAACGGGAAACCACACAGACAAACCACTGCCAGCTGTCACCTCCATGGCATCAGTGCCACCGAAAGACAGGCTGGGGTCAAGGGCCAGGACATGGCCAGGGAGACAACTGACCAGGAGAAGGCAGCGAGAAGTCCCAGCGAGGAAATGTCATTTAGTTAATAAGATATGAACACGACAGATGAAAACATTGAGTTTGAAGGCAAATGAGAAAAATCTGCTCTCTGAGTCAATTCATTGCTTACAATTAAAAAATGGAAAATGAAGAAAACGGTAACCCGGGGCTGTGTAGTGACCTAAAAGATTTACATAATTTGAAGATAAGAGCCTATCACCACTTAGGAAGGCGGAAAGATGGCACAGAGCCAGAGCAGAACAAAGGCCCTGAAATGTGGATGCTCTTGGGATTTCTGTTCCCATAAATCAGGATGACAGAGGGGCAAGCCTTTTAGGGTCACTGTGCATAGCTGAGGCACGAGAAACTGGCAGGTTTCAGGAACTCAACCCAGGCCTCCCTCCCCTATCCTGGGGGTGAGTACCTGAGGTTGAAGGGAAGGTTTCCTTGTCTGCAAGAGGAAGCCAGCGATAGAAAATGCTACTATTGCAGTGCCCATCTCTTACTGGAGGGATGTTGGATGGATGCATATCAATGAAAGAGGAATGAATGAAGGTGCAGACAAGCAGAAAATGAGAAAAGCGCCCTGAAGCAGAGATGTGCCGGGAGATGAAGAAGGTCACCCTCCTAAGTCAAGACGTCCTGACTGTTGTTTGTGCGTAAGCAGGAGAAACGAGCTGACCTCCCTCGTAAGCTACCCTACAATGTGAATCACACCTGTGAGAAGCAGCCACCCAGTGGCTTTTGATTCCTTTTGTTTTGCTCATTTGCTTGGTGAACAGGGTTGTGCCAGCTTGGCATTCATTCTCCATCTTCGGATACAGTTCCCCTTGTGTTTGGGCAACATCACACCTTCTATCTTAGTGGTGTGGGTGGAAGGGATCTCACCCCCAGGCCCCCTGTGCCTGAGAGCTGCATAATCAGAAAAGCCCATTCCCTTAAGTCAGCAGTGAGCGGGCACAAGGCCGTAGTGAGTGCCAGAACTTTACCCCTGCATCTTTGTCTACAACCATGTGAGAAGTCACTTTCTTTTAGCTGAGTCTGCTGTGTAGACGGAATATAAGCCTGGAGCTGCTGTGGACAATGATGACCCCTCCAAAATGAAGACAGAGGACTGAGGAGCCAGGAGACGGGGAATAGTAGAAACTGTCCAATGATGTCACGTGACCCCTGGATCCAGCTGTGCCTGAAGTCTACATGAACTTCGCTGTCACCTGAGCTAATGATTTTCTCTCTTTTTTTTTTTTTGGTATGGTTTGCTTGGGTTTTTGGCATTTGTAACTAGAGAAAGCATGACTAAGAAACGGAACAATCTGGTGAATATTCAAAGAACATTTCCATGAAAAAGACAGGGAAAACTGCTTCAGTGTGTCAAACCCAAACTCACTGTTTCCAGTGGAGGCAAAAATCACGTTTTCAGGGGTACCTTGTTCATGGCACAAGTGAGAGTTTTTGTCTTAAAATCATCACTAAGCTGTAACTCAATGATAAGGCCAGAAACTAGCCTAGGGTATTTGTGTGTGTGTGTGTGTGTGTGTGTGTGTGTGTGCATGTGTGCGCACACACACACACACATGCACGACGCATACTCTGTGTGTTGGGGCAGGAGGCAGATTTCTTCAAGTTCTTTTATTTTGAGAACATGAGAATCCCTCGTTGCCTCGAAGACTTGCTAGTTGAATACGGTGTGCTGAAGTGGCTGACGCTCCATCCACGTTTCTACAGCTTCTGGGTCCACAGAGACAGTGAAGAAATGCAGCAAAAGCAAACAATTATGGGGCCAGAGGGACTAATTGAGTAAGAAGGATGAAAAAAGTCAACTGCAGATTAGGGAGAAAAAAAATTAACCTAAGAAAGAAACGGGGCCTGCTCTGGATGGTTTTCATGACTCTGAGAACACAGAGGGAGAAAAGGTGCTTCTGTTTACAATAGCAGAGACCTGGAACCAACCCAAATGCCCATCGAAGATAGACTGGACTGGGAAAATGTGGCACATATACACCATGGAATACTATGCAGCAATCAAAAATGATGAGTTCATGTCCTTTGTAAGGACATGGATGAATCTGGAGAACATCATTCTCAGCAAACTGACACAAGAACAGAAAAGAAAATGCCACATATTCTTACTCATAGGTGGGCGAGAAAAATGAGAACACATGGACACAGGGAGGGGGTCTACTACACACTGGGGTCTATTGGGGGGAATAGGGGAGGGACAGCGGGGGGGCTGGGGAGGGATAGCCTGGGGAGAAATGCCAAGTGTGAGTGAAGGGGAGAAAGGCAGCAAAACACACTGCCATGTGTGTACCTATGCAACTATCTTGCACGTTCTGCACATGTACCCCAAAACCTAAAATGCAATAAAAATTTAAAATTAAAAAAAAAAAGAAAAGGTGCTTAAGACAGTGTTAAGAGTATCCCAACACGAAGCCAGATGGAATCAGGCCTAAGCTGCAGCTGAGCATGAAGTGGTCAAGGGATGTCTCACAACATAAACCTCTGGCTCTCTGCTTAGGTCAGTAATGAATGAACACCTCACGCTTGACCAGCTTTTCCTATTCCCCAATATTGTTGAACGCACAGTTTTGTTTTCTTTCCTTTGTGTTTTTAATTATTCTCAGTTATGTTTAAATATCCATGTAGGGTTTCCATTGTATTGCACTGTGGAGTCTTCTTTTCCATGGCTTTAATAATACAAATAATGAGGACCCTGATTTACTGAACTTCACCATGTGCCAAGTCTTACCACATGCAATAGTTTGCATGGCCCCCAAAACGAATGTCCACTTAGAACCTGTGAATGTGTCCTTGCTTAAGAAAAAAGGTCTTTTCAGATGTCATTAAGCTAAAGATCTTGAAATGAGATCATCCTGGAATACAGTGGGTTATAAATCTAATGACCGGTATCCTTGTGAGACAGAGAGGTAAGGAACACTTAGAAGAGAGGCTATGTGAAGTCAGAGGCAAAGACTGCCGTGATGCTGCCACAAGCCAAGAGTGCCAGGAGGCCAGAGAAGGCGGAATAGGCAAGGGAGGGCCCTCCCTGGGGGCTCAGCACACTGCATGGCTCCGAAAACATATGATTTTGGACTTCTGGGCCCAGAATTGTGAGCGGATCAATTTTTGTTACGTTGAGCTTCCCCGTTTGTTACAACAGCTGCTGGAAACTCATGAAGTGTGCTAAGTGTCTCAAGTCCACTTTTGCATTAAATATCGTCAACCAGCCTATAAAATAGGTATTATCCCTCCTTATCACAGTGGTCCCCACCTTTTTGGCAAAAAAGGCCAGTTTCATGGAAGACAATTTTTCAACAGACGGAGTTGGGGGGTTGTTGCAGGATGATTCAAGCACTTTACATTTATTGAGCATTTTACTTCTATGATCATTACATTGTAATATATAATAAAATAATTATAAAACTCACCATAATATAGACTTAGTGGGAGGCTGAGCTTGTTTTCCTGCAACTAGACCATCCCATCTAGGGGGGCAGTGGAGGACAGCGACAGATCATCAGGCATTAGATTCTCGTAAGGAGCATACCATCCAGGTCCCTTGCATGTACAGTTCACAATAGGGTTCACGCATCTGTGAGAATCTAATGCTGCCACTGATCTGACAGGAGGCGGAGCTCAGCCAGTAATGCGAGTGATGGGGAGCAGATGACACCGCTCGCCCACCCACCACTCACCTCCTGCTGTGCAGCCTGGTTCCTAACAGGTCATGGGCCAGTATCAAACCACCACCAGAAGATTGGGGCCCCTGACTTATAAAACAAAACTGAGGCTCAGACGAGCTGTCCTTTATTTTTTTGCCACATACAAAAACTAGGTCTTAGGGCCACTGGAATGAACATTGCTTGATTTTTCATCCAGCATCCATCCCATCTTCCTTTAGTGAAAGCTCTTCCGTTTTTCTCTGGGAGGAAAACCCTTTCCTCTTGGATACAAACTGACAAAACTATGAATGAGGCTGTCTTGTACCTTTCTAGATAGAGATGGGCCTACACAACCTGTTTGCATCCCTGACAGTTAGAATCACCTGAAGAGCTTTGAAACTGTCAAACGGATAAGCCCTGCCTCTACAACCAGTCCTACTCCATCCTGACCAAAGAGCCTGATTCCTTGGTTTGGGATAAGGCCTGGGGATTGGCATTTTTTAAAGGTGCCCCAGGTGAAAAGTTCAGCCAAGGTATGGGCTTCTTTCATCCTGGAATCTAAAACATGAGGATTGTGACAAAAGTAAGTAAAATGGTTACTGTTTTCCAAAATGGTACCCTAAAGAAGCCAGACAATAATTATAGCTATGGGAACCCAGCACCTGGAAGCTTTCCTGCTCATAGGAAACCTCATCCTCCAGCTTTCTCTGGAGTCAAGAGCTTCCAATCTCTTACTACTTAGTAATAAGCAATTAAGGTATAAGATGTTACTGTTACTAGCAAAGACTTCTGTGTCATTCACCCAGGAACTGGTGGAACAGAAGCTCGAGCTCAAGCTTTTGTTTCTATGACACTGAGTCTTCCTAATTAGTCCATAATGATAACTTACCATGTTGCTGGCAAGATGAAGGGTGTTGAGAGAAGAAAGAAAGCAGCGTTATACATAGAAAAGACATGGTCTTCTCTGTTACGTCTTTGGGTTGCCTTAGGATCCCAGCCATCTGCAAGTGTAAACTCAATATTCCTAACACATCATTGAGAACATCTTTAATCAGGGGGAAAAAAGAATATGTACACATCACAGAAGACAAGAAATCAGTCTCTCTGGGAGAGTAACTAGAACCCATTGTCTTGGAAATTTGCTGATTTAGAGTCCAGATGGGTTGTATTTCACATTTGTGTTCTCCTTGAATGCGGCAACTTCTAAATTCCTAAAGGCATATAAAGCAAGGGAGCTCAGTGCCCAGGTGGGGAGAGTAACATCTTGCAGAGAACCCGGTTTTAAGAACATCAGAAGTACTCATGTAGAAACAAAAGCAAGACCATTAATACAATTTTTATTCTTCTTTAATATACATAAAAATAATTTTTAAATAAAAATTCTCTTAGCCAAACATAGGGTATGTGAGTGCATGTTCTTGAAAATATACTAGAGGGAAACAGTATAAGTAATACAGTGTTGTAAATTTCTTATGTAGCATACAACAAAGCACTGTAACTTAATTTGAATGCAAGTTATGATTAATGAAAAATGTATTTTGTAAGCCATAGAGCAATGACTAAAACTGAAAAAGAAGTACGCTAACAGGAGAACAGTGGAGATAAAATGGAATCATCAAACATACTCAATATAAAAGTTGTTATGGAAAGAGGAAAAGAATAAATCGCAGATGGAGCATAAAGGAAACAATGAACAAAACAGTGGATCTAAATATAAACAGATGAATAATTATATTAAATACAAGTGGTCTAAACATTATAGCTAAAAGACAGAGATTATCAGATTGCATAAAAAAGCGAAACCCAACTATATGGTGCTTATAAACAACATTGAATATAAAGACACAAGTTAAAAGTAAAAAAATGAAAAAGATAGTACCACAAAAATACCGACCAAAAGGAAGCTGAGATGGCTATATTAATATCAGATAAAATAGATTCTACAACAAGAAATATTTATAAGAATAAAGAAAGGCATTACATAAACATGGACTGATTTAAAACCAACAAAAAAAATCCTAAGTATGTACGTACCTAAGACAATGTTCAAAACACATGAAGCAAAAGCTTTCAGAGATAAAATAAAAAAATAGACAAAACTGTAACATAATTGGAGACTTCAATACTCTCAATAAGTGATAGAACAAACAGATCAGTGGAAATATAGAAGAAAACGTTTATGGGAATCACTGTGGCCTTAGGTTAGGCAAAGATTGCTTAGATGTGACACCAAAAATCCAATCACTAAAAGAAAATATTGATAAACTAAACATCATTAAAATGTAAAACCTCTGCTCTTCCAAACACACATACTGGGATAAACTATCTGTAAAACACGTATCTGACAAAGGACTTGCATTCAGAATACATAAAGCACTTTCAAAAATCATAACAGTAAAATCATCCATAAAAAGTGGGTACAATACTTGAAAAAGATATTTCAACAAAGACAACTTAAGGAAGACAATTAAGCACAAGAAATAATGTTCAACATAATTAGTCATGAGGGCAAAAACGGAAACCTCAAAGAAATGTCTGTTACACACCTATCAGAATGACTAAACAAATCTGAACAAAATGGATAGTATCAAGTGCTGCTGAAGATACAAACCACCTAGCATACATAGCTGATGGGAATGCAAAATGCTAAAACTAGGTTTAAAAAGAGTTTACAGTATCTTACGAAGCTATGTGTAATTACCAAAAACTGGCATAATTTTAATGTCTTTTCGGTATGAAATAAAAAACTGTGGTGCATTCATTCAATGGAATGCCATACAGCATTGAAAAGAAACAAAGTATTGATACATCAGTGACTATCAAATGAATCCTGCTGAGTAAAAGAAAGTAATCCAAAAGCCACATACTGCGTGATCCTGTTCTTATGACAGGAAAAAGGTAAAACTCTAGAGACAAAGAACAAATCAGTGGTTTCCAGGATTGGAGATGAGGAAGGAGGGGCTACAAAAGCCAACAGAAATTTTGGAATGTAACGGGCATGCTCTGTACCACAACTCTAGTGTTCACAGGACTGTGTGCATTTGTCAGACTCAGAACTATACACTCAGAGAGGTGAATTTTATTGTGTGGATACTTTAATAAGTCTGGCTTTTAAAGTAGAAGGCTGTAAAAATGTTCTATCCATCAGATGTTCCATTTATTCCATTAATTCAGTAATACTCCCCTTCACTTCAATTAATATACCAAAGACACGTTTTTATTAACCTTGTTTCTTATGACTATGGATGTATGAAATATCTCATACATTCAAAGGCTTTGTTTTAACCTGTGTTCGGGGAGGTGTTAACTACTAATATGATTGAGAGTGCTGAGCTCTTCTCTGTGTGACTGTAGCCACCCTTATGATTAAGCTAACAGTGAACAGTGAGATGGACGAAGAACAGGTTGAAGCAAAACTCAACTGCTTAAGGGAAAGGCCAGACCTGAATAAACACACCCTCCAGAGGAAGACACCCTTGCTCAGTTTTGGCACAAGGCAGCCACGAAAGAAAGTACAGCCAAGACTGGCAGACTATCGACACTTGAGAAAATCTGGAAATCCTAATTTGTTTTTCATAATGAATGAGAAAACTTATTTGATCATCTCAGTAGATGCAAAAGAGCATTTGATAAAATTGTATATGCAACTTCTAGCAAACCAGAAATAAAATCCTTTTTATAATTGTCAGATAAAATGTGTATACAGTTACAGATTACGACATTTTTTTGATATATGTACACGTTGTGGATATCCTGATTTTTATATGTAAACTCTCCCATTTCTTTTTTTTTTTTTTTTTTGAGACCAAATCTCACTTTGTCACCCAGGCTGAAGTGCAGTGGTGTGATCTTGGCTCACTGCTACCTGCGACTCCCAGGTTCAAGCGATTCTCATGCCTCAGCTTCCTGAGTAGTTGGGATTACAGGTGCCCACCATCATACCTGGCTGATTTTTGTATTTTTAGCAAAGTTTGGGTTTCACCACGTTGGCCAGGATGGTTTCGAACTCCTGACCTCAAATGATCCACCCACCTCTGCCTTCTAAAGTGCTGGGATTGCAGGTATTAGCCACCATGCCCAGTCAAATCTCCCAAGTTTTAAATGTTGAGAGCCTCTGAAAAGAAAAACTGTATGGATAAAACAATAGTTGTCTGCAGGTGCTGAAGTCTGCAAGCACTAGTCAAGAAATGTGGGTATAAAGGAAAGAACTACAACAACACATTGAGATCTGATAGTTTAACAGAATGATTTCTGAGAAGTTGCAATGACTCCTAAGAGGCTGGAACACAGTGCGGGATTTTGACTTGAGGGATAAGAAGGGATGAAGATGAAAAGAAAATCTATGTGTCTCTGTGCTACGTACACATGCTGTAAGTGTATGCAGAACACGACACAAGCATCATTCTTTGGTGCCAGCACTAACGTGCATGAGCTGAGAGGGGCTTCTTTACCCTGATGACATACTCCCATTTCTCATCCCTGCTATAGAACCTTAATTCTTTACCAGAAACCCAAAACCCCCATAGCACTGAGAATCCCAAGGTTTGTTTGGTTGCTTGTACTTAATTCATTCAGTGGCCAACACTGATCTGAAGCCAAGCCATTTGGATCTTATTATCCTTCTTTATGTAAAGACGCATACATCACACGCAAAGTCAGCACCACGTGCAATTACAGGATGCAACTCTACACGAAGACTAAGACGCCATACCACACATACGTATGGCTTTATGCCTCTATTTTTCTATCTTTCCTTCTATCCTGTCATTCAAGGATCTCAGTAATTCTGAATCTTGAAATACATTTGCCCCCATAGATTTCGGAAAAGAGACTGTGGTCCCATATAACCTTCCCAGAAGGTCTCATGTGACCAACAACCGTCACTGCACTTCTGAGGGCATCTCAGCCTGGCACTGCCCTTCCACTTGCTTTATACAGGGGCAATACATCAACCTCTAACTCAAGGATGTTTTGCCTCTCCTGCCTCAGCCCAAGACTTAAATCTTAGTACAAGATTCATTTCTTTCAATGCCCTGTCCTATTTATGGAACCTCCCAAGAACAATTCTGCCTTTTCCAAACCCTGACAAATTACAAAGCCTCTAAATCCGCAGTCAAAAATAAACAGACAATTGGTATTAAAAATTAATCGGTGGTTTCAAGGATTCCAGAAATCAGCACTTAAATCATGTGCAGGAAGAGACAGAGATGGCTTTTGCTTTTTTTTAAAGACAGCAGGAATATAAACAAGGTCAGAAAACTTTCCTCTCTAGAAGATACCTTATGGGGCAAATGCTTTACGTGTGGAGGAATCCAGGGGGGAATGAACTGCTGCTTTTGATCACGAGAAACAGACGGAAAATGTATTTTGCAGATAAGTTGCAGGCCCTTATGCACCCCCAAATCACGTGAATTCTGTAAAGCAAAACAGCAAGGAAAGAAAGCCCCACCAGATCCAAGTTGCACTTAGCCAGAGGGCAGGGGTGGTTTGGGATAGGGGAGGAGCTTTGCTCTGTCCGTAGTTTTCAGCACTTCCCTTGCTGTGCAAATACCAGCTTCAAATCCAGTCCCAGTTGGCTTTTCAGCCAAATCACTGCCCCCAGCACTGAATACACAGACATCTGTAACAGCCATTACTCTAATGCAAAAGTAAAATCTCACACACACACACAATGAGAGCCGTAATGAAGAACAGTCCACACTTGCTCTAACGGGAACATCCAGCTTCCTCACCTGGTTAAATTCTCGCAAGGGCAAGGGATGAAAACCTGGAGGAGGTTGGCCCGGCTCAGTTGGCCTGGCACCACTTCCGCTGCAAAGTGATTTCCACCCATTCAGTCATTTCATCATCAAAAACCTGCTGGAGGGTAGGTTGGGAAGGGAATTCTTCAATGGCCACTTTGCATTTAGGGAAACTGAATCCTAGAAACGCTGGAACCTAGGGCTAACTGACAGCAGAATTCAGGCACCAGATTGTGACTAATGACTCTTTCAAATAAAACAGAAAAATGCCCCTCTCCTACTCTCCCACCCCCGTCCTTCCTCCCCCCTCCTCTCCCTCTCCCGCCCCCCCCCCCCCCCCCGCACCACCCCATCTCTCACCCACTCTACCTGGAGCTCTTAGAAGAAAGGAACACTTACATAAAACATAGCAAACTTGTCTGGGTGGTGTATCTCGGAAAGTGCAGCCTTAAGGAAAGTAGATTTTTCTGGATTTTCAGGCGGTGCGGAATGACTTTTGAAAAGCAAACGCTACTTTTAAACATCCATTGACAACTTGTCTCTCTCAATTCATTTCTAGCCCAGCCTCAGAACGTCAGGCGGGAGAAGGGTGGCTTTGAGGGTTCTCTGCTCGGAGCCAGGGGCCGATACCCAACCGGCGGCGCCGCGCGAAGGTGCAGGACACCCTTGTGCGCACCTGGGTTTAACCACAGGAACCCGAGACCCTACTTAGAGCGCAGGCAGCAGGAAAGCGACGCGCCCCGGAACTGGGGCAGCTGATGTCCCCTGCAGAGCCGAGGCCTTGCTCCCCGCCTGCTCCGCGGCTCCTGGGGCTGGAGACCGCATCTCCCCGCCCTTCCCGCCGCCGGGTCCTCGCGGCCATTTGGCCGCACACGCACGTAATAATAATGGTCGGAATAACCACACCGCTACCCTTTTTCAGCCCCGCGGGCGCCATGCATTAGCTCCCTGAAATCTCTCAAACCCAGGGCAGAGCCCCATTCCCTTTGTAGAGAAGAGTTCACGGAGGGGAAGGAGCTCGGGAAAGGACCTCCCGGGAACCGGTTACCATCGCAGGGGACGGACCCACCTCCCCATCCGTCTCCCACGCCACAGGGGACTAATTTGAGGCAACCCGCAGAGTGCCTGGTTTCTGCCAAGCTGGGGTCCCTGGTGAGCTGCGCGATGCGTGCGCGTTCCTCTGGGACCGGCACAGAGACCCTGGCGGTCGCGGAAAAAAGGGGGCGCGAAGACCCGAGCCTTCCCTTCTGGAGCCCAGCCCCACAGTGCGGGAGCTGAGGATGGGGAGCGCACCGCGCGGACCCCGTCTCCAGGACCCCGGCTCCGCAGCGTGACTGAGCTGGGCTGCGCCGGTCCCCGCGGAACTCAGGGTTGGGGAACGAACCCTACCCCTCAGCCACGCCCCCTCCTCACCCGAGGGGCAGCTCCGGGTCCGGGGTGGGAGATTTGGGAACTCGGGGACCAGCCTAACTCGCCCGGATCCCGAAGCCCAGCTGGAAGCGCCCTTCTGGGTGAGGGGCGGCGCGGCACCCGCAGAGGTGCTCTTGGTGGGACCCGCGACCCCGCCCGCCCCTCGCTTCGGCTGCCCTCGCCCCGATCTCCCCCGGACTCCGGAAGTTCGCGAGCGCCGGCGCGCCCGGCGGCCACCCCGGCCTTACCTTTGCCCAGCAACGCGCCCAGCAGCAGGCTCAGCGCCCGGCACAGCGGCGCCGCAGGCCTGGGGGCCGCGCCCTCGGAGCGCATCCTGCGTCCCGGCCGCCGCTCACGCCGTCCGCCGCCAGCCCGGGGCGCAGCGCCCGCCCGCGGCCCCCGCCGGCCGCCCCATGCCCCGGGGCCACTCCCGCAGCCCGGTCGGCCGGGCCCGCTGCGTCTCCGCCGTCGGCGGTCCCCGCCCCTGTCGGATCCACGCCGCGGCCGCTCCGGCTCCCGCGGCCGCTCCGGCTCCGCGGCTGCTCGCGCTCCGGCCGGGACAACTTTTCTCCAGCCGCCGCCGCCGCCGCTGGACCCGCCCCCGGACCCGCCCCGCCCCTTCCAGGGGCCGCCCCCGGACCCGGACCCGCCCCGCTCCCGGACTCGCCCCGCCCCCTGCCAGGCCCCGCCCCCGCCGCGCCCCGGGACCGCGAGCAGAGGGAGGGTGCGGAAGGAGAGAGCGCTGCCCGCCTGGAGGGGCGGCGGGTGGAGAACCCCACGCCCGGGCTAGGGAGGCCGTGCCCCGGAAACAAGACGGGGCAGGGAGGAGGCGGCCCCTAGGCAGCGGGGAGCGCTCCTCCTGAGGTGCGCGCCTTCCCCGCGAAACTCGGCGTTCGCAGCCTCCTGCTTGGGTGCCCAAAGGCCCGCGGCCCGGAGGGACCTGCTCAGGGACCCACCGCTCAAGACGGAGCTGGACCCCTTCTCCCCACTCTCCCGTGGTCACAGCGGGGCCTGGTGGTCGCCACGCCCCATTCCTCAACTTCTGGTGGCCCCTCCTTTAGCCTGGAGGGCCGGGGACATCTGGCTGGCAAAGTCCCGCGCAGCTGCTGCGGGGAGATCTCCTGGCTGGATCCCTGAGCCGGGAGAAGCAGCGCGCGGCGGAGCGTGAAGGCGAGGTGCGGGCTCAGGCAGATGCGGGTGTGCACCTGCGTGTGTGCGGGGCGGGGGAGGGGGCGGTGGAGGCACGAGATCAGAGCAGTGAGTCTGGGAAGAGGACTAGAACGCAGGGAGAAAGAAAGGATCATTTTTCACTGCATGTCTGTGGGGCGTCCACTCCCTAATCACCCGCCCCCCCCCCCACGCACGTGTTTTATTATCTATTCGGGGGGTGGGGAAGAGCCCCTCTGCAGACTTGCTCCTGCAATAAGCAATTTCTCTGCAGACTCAGACAAGGAAGATCCGACCTCCCCACCCACTTCATTCTCCGAATCCTTTCCCTCTGGTTTCCCCAGCGCTGGCCTCCCTCATGGTGGTGATCCCAAGTGATCTCAGCTGCTTCCCTGTGCGGTTCCTGATGCTTGTGCTCGGGCCTTTCTGCTATGCGGAAAGGCAGTTTGAGGGCGGGACTCCGACTCCCCCTTGTGACTGGGAGTGAAGGGCCAGGGTTCCGAGGCCTCTGGAGATCCCCTCCTGTCCTGAGCTCCTCACCCACTCTCACCGTGGGGTGGCTTGGTCCAACCTCAAAAGGGAGCCTGAGGGGTCTTGTCTGACCATCAGTGCAGGAAAGAATTTCAAGAGAAAAAAGAAATCCTTGAGTGAAAGAAAAGAAATGCAGGACTGGGCGCAGTGGCTCACACTTGTAATCCCAGCACTTTGGGCAGCCTAGAGGGCGGATCAGCTGAGATCAGGAGTTGGAGACCAGCCTGGCCAACATGGTGAAACCCGTCTCCACTAAAAATACAAAAATTAGCCGGGCACGGTGGTGCGTGCCTGTAGTCCCAGCTACTCATGAGGCTGAGGCAGGAGAATCGCTTGAACCTGGGAGGCAGTGGGTGCAATGAGCCGAGGTTGCACCACTGCACTCCAGCCTGAGCCACAGAGCAGGAGTTCTTCTCAAGAAAAAAAGTAAATGTAAAGAAAGAAAGTGGAGGGAGAAAAAGAAAGAAAAGAGAAACAAAGAAAGGAAATGTAAACAAATGATCCCCAGCAACTGCAACCCAAGCCTTATCTCCCAACTCAGCCACTAAGGAATGAGCCAAGTATAAGGAGAAACTGGGGCAGGGTGGAGCGAAGGCCTTGCAGGGCACTGGCCAGGGTGGGAGGCTTTCTTCTGGGTTGAAGCCCGGAAGCCTGGGCCAGTCTGAGAAGAGATGGCTCCCTGGTCTCCTCAGCCAGCTCCACTCACATGATGTGGGGATGAGGTAGCTTGATAAGTAGCCGGGCCGCAAAGACAATGGTAAAAACTTGATTCTCATAGACCTGGATAGCAGAGACTTGATTTTTAAACTGGAGATGCTGATAATTGCCCAATTCTTCAGTTCATTCAGCTAGTGTAGACCTGACCTTGGGGGCGGGTGGGGGACGGGGAGTTATAAACTGAACTTGGGGTCCTAAAGCGGAAGGCATGTTTTAGTCTCAGTGTTTTGGGCCTATACATCACTGGGGAATAAATATATATATTTTTTCATTTAAATGTTCCCAGCATGAGGGAGAAATACACAACATGTCTCATTATTTGTGACTGAGGACAGGAATCTACCTCATCCTCTTTCCTCCCTATCTGATAACAGGGACAAATAAAACCAAAGAAGCGCCCTCCACTCCCCTGTTCTGTGCAGCCTCATAGGTACCTTCTTTCCACATCACTTCTTTTGGCACAGCACGTCGCTTTCCCTACTGTAAAGACAAGTGCAGGTCCAAAACTACATTTCTATGATGCAAATAATCCAAACCAGGGGCTGTCAAACAAGCCACCACAAAATAAATGTGAATTCAACAGGGGGGTAGAATGGGGGAGAGGATTCTCAGTCAGGTGAGTTCACTGCACAGCACATCAAAGGCATCCACTGTGTTCAGGTGTTTCTGAATCACAGCTGTCCTTTGAGACTATGACGCCTCTGGCCATCCCCTTCAAGAGCCTTCAGGAGACCCAGCAAATGAGAGCTTCTCTGCAAACATTCCTACAGGACTCTATTTAATCTATTGTGTGTCCCTCTAAAAAGCAGTCAAACAAACATGCACACAAAACTGAACAAACAAATAAAGGAGATGATACAGTCGATTTCTCTTTTATACGTAAATCCACAAAATTGGAGGTTCATGGGCTAATAAAGTTTTCTGTATTTTCTTTAAAGTCATGTATTATTTAACCACCAAATCATTAATTCCTTAACTTAAATTACTTCAAGATGCTTTTCTGAATTTCATAAGGAACATCAGAGGCTGCTGATCTCCTCAAAGGCTATTGCAGAATTGCCTAAGGACTGTGGGCACATGGAAACACTTAATATAATTTACGGGCGAGGAGAATGATTGGAAAGAGGAAACTGCTGCTTCCACAGGGGTTCAGGGATCCTAACTCAACGAGGCAACTTCAGATTGTTTTGTTCATGCTTAAATTTCAAATTGTTAATATCGCATAAAATGAGGGATGGAACTTGTGATTTCAGTTCCAAGACTTCTTGCCTTGTCTACCTTTAGACAGGGGACTTATAGGTATATATTGCTGAGGACATGGAAAAGAAGGGCTATATGTTGGCCTCATGAGGCAGGTGTGGTCATCCCACAAATTCAGTATCAAACCCTGACTGTCTGCTTACTATTAGAGATTAGAAAAAGACAAGAAGGAAAAGAGGGAGGAAAATAAAAGAAAGGTCTGTGCTTAGTGCTGTGTTCTTAAACATAGGCACCATCTCATTTAATCTTCTCCACACTCATGGGGCGTACTATCATTATCCTTTGACGTTTTATTCATTCATTAAACAAGTATGTGTCATTTGCTTACTATTTTTCAGGCCCAGATTTTGAGGTTCTAGCAGTGAACAAAATAGATGAGTTTCCTAAATTCATGGACCTTACATTCCAGTGGATGATACAGATCCCAGAGTAATTCACAAGCAAACATATCTAATAAGGCAGTGATGCATGCTGTGAACAAAAATAAAGCAAAATAAGGGAAAAGTCTGATTTGGGGGTGCAGCTTTAGGAAGGGTGGATCAAGTGAGAGGGTGAGCACATCAATTTCTGGGAAAAGAGCTTCTCATGCTGATAAAAATGAAAGTGCGAAGACCCTAAGCTGGAGGCCTGAAGGGTCTTATTTTTCTTTCAGAAGGATCACTCTGGCCTCTTGTAGACCACAGCCTACAGGGGTAGCCTAGGAAGACTGGAGTCCAGTTAACAGCTGGCTCAAGGCAACAGGGAGTCTTGGATGCTTGCGCTGGAGTAGGAGGAGCAGAGTTGTGAAGTGAAGACATGGACCAGTTAATAATGCCTAGTGGAGGTGAAGCCAACAGGACTTGCTGATGGATGGGTGTGGATTGTGGGAGGGAAAGAAGAGGCCAGTGTTTTGGTCCAAACAACTGGGTACCCCAGAGTTCTCTTTAGAGAGGTGAGGAAGATGGGGGGGTGAGTGACCTTGGCATGCACATTGGTACAGATGAGGAAACTGAAGCTTGTAGAGGAGGTTAAGCTGCTTGCTGGTATGTGACAGACCACACATTGGAAATCAGCTCTCTGCCCACCCAGAAGCAGCTGTGCCAGTTTATGACCACCAACCCTAAGGTACATTGAGTATTGCATGTCACCCCCTCTTTCATTAACTCCCGTTCTATGACTGGCTAAGGTAGAGAGAAGTCAGAAGTGTGGAATGTAGAAACAGTATGCTCTTCCTCTCTCCATGTGGATAGATTCCAGCCTTTGTTCTGTCTAATGAAAATATATTTAAGGAACATTTATCTACCCTTGTTCCTTTGTTGGCTTGCTCATTCCCCATTCCATGTCAATTCCACAGGGCACAATGTCTGATGTGCTCACCCCTGTATTCCCAGCCCTCCCCTACAACAAGTGTGTACGTGAAGATAAGTCCTTGTCCAGTGAATAAATACTGTGAATCCGTAGACAATTAGTCCTCCTTTACCAATGAGGAACCTCAGATTCACACATTTTACCTTTGGTTCATTCAGCTGTTAATAGTGATGATGAAGATAATAACAATTAACGTTTATTCAGTACTTGCTAATTGCCAGATAATCTCACTCACAACCCTACGAACGTGAACTCTTGTCATCTCCAGTTCACACGGAAGGAAGCTGATGTCAGAGCAGTGAGGTGGCTTGTTCAGTGCTACTCAGCTAAGAAGTGGTTGAGCCAAGATTGAATCTAGACTATTTGACTTCAGAGGTCACGTTCACAACCATTCACTAGACGGATAGGTGTGTGCTCAGCTGTTTGCTACACCGGGTGCCTGGGAAACTTGTGTTAGGTCTCACTTCCTAGGTGTTTGTTTGTGTCAGGTTTCACTTGTTGGACCTTTTTATTTTGAGCAAGCACACTGAAGAATTGCCCCTTTGTAACTTCCACTTACCATTGCAGACAACCTCCTGAGACCCTTGTGCTGCTCGGGCGCTGCTACCTGAACTCAGCCTGTGTGGAGCTTCATCTACCCTGAAGAGGACACAGGCCCAGCATCTCCAGATAAGATGCGAGATGCAGGTGACTTTTGGTCCATGAGAACAACTTTTAAGACTGATGCTCCAGTGCCCATACCTGGTTATCATCCCATTTTTCACGTGGTACTACCTGTTGGATGCCCAGACTCCTCTTACCTTTGTGGTTAAGATGCACAGAGTGGACCCTTCACCCTTCCACTAGGATTACAGGCCAGCAAATGATCAATTTACTGTAGGAATTAGGTTAACAAAACTTCATGTTAGGTTACAAATGGGAATAATCACACTGATATTTCCTTGACTGTATTTGCATCATTGTTGTCATCACCATCATCACCATGAACATCAGCATCACCATCATCATCATCACCATCATTATCACCATCACCATCTCCACCATCACCATTACTATTATCACCATCACCATCATCATCACCATCATTATCACCATCACCACCATCATCACCATCATTATCACCAACACCACCACCATCATTATCACCATCATCATCACCATCATTATCACCATCACCACCACCATCACCATCACCATCATTATTACCATCACCACCATCATCACCATCACCATCATTATCACCAACACCACCACCATCATTATCACCATCATCATCACCATCATTATCACCATCACCACCACCATCACCATCACCATCATTATTACCATCACCACCATCATCACCATCACCATCATTATCACCAACACCACCACTATCACCACCATCACCATCATCATTATCACCATCACCACCACCATCATCACCATCACCACCATCATCACCATCACCATCATTATCACCATCACCATCACCATTACTATTATCACCATCACCATCACCATCATCATCACCATCATTATCACCATCACCACCATCATCACCAACACCATCATTATCACCAACACCACCACTATCACCACCATCACCATCATCATCATTATCACCATCACCACCACCATCATCACCATCACCACCATCATCACCATCACCATCATTATCACCATCACCATCACCATTACTATTATCACCATCACCATCACCATCATCATCACCATCATTATCACCATCACCACCATCATCACCATCACCATCATTATCACCATCACCATCACCATCATTATCACCATCACCATCACCACCATCATCACCATCACCATCACCACCATCATCACCATCACCATCATTATCACCATCACCATCACCATCATTATCACCATCACCATCACCACCATCATCACCATCATTATCACCAACACCACCACCATCACCATCACCATCATTATCACCATCACCATCACCATCATTATCACCACCACCATCATCACCATCACCATCATTATCACCATCACCACCATCATCACCATCACCATCATTATCACCAACACCACCACCATCATTATCACCATCATCATCATCATCATTATCACCATCACCACCACCATCATCACCATCACCATCATTATCACCATCACCATCTCCACCATCACCATTACTATTATCACCACCATCATCATCACCATCATTGTCACCATCACCACCATCATCACCATCACCATCATTATCACCAACACCACCACCATCATTATCACCATCATCATCATCATCATTATCACCATCACCACCACCATCATCATCATTATCACCATCACCACCACCATCACCACCATCACCACCATCACCATCACCATCATTATCACCAACACCACCACCATCACCACCATCATCATCATCATTATCACCATCACCACCACCATCATCACCATCACCATCATTATCACCATCACCATCACCATTATTATTATCACCATCACCATCACCATCATCATCACCATCATTATCACCATCACCACCATCATCACCATCACCATTATCACCATCACCATCACCATCATCACCATTACTATTATCACCACCATCATCATCACCATTATCATCACATCATTATCACCATCACCATCACCATCATCATCACCATCACCACCATCATCATTACTGTTATCATCACCATCACCACCATCATCACCATCACCATCATTATCACCATCACCACCACCATCATCACCATCATCATCACCATCATTATCACCATCATCATCACCATCATTATCACCATCATCACCATCACCATCATTATCACCATCACCACCACCATCATTATCACCATCATCATCACCATCATTATCACCATCATCATCACCATCATTATCACCATCACCACCATCATTATCACCATCATCATCACCATCATTATCACCATCACCACCATCATCACCATCACCATCATTATCACCATCACCACCATCATCATCACCATCACCACCATCATCATTACTGTTATCATCACCATCACCACCATCATTATCACCATCACCATCACCATCATTATCACCATCACCACCATCATCACCATCACCATCATTATCACCATCACCATCACCATCATCATCACCATCACCATCATTACTGTTATCACCATCACCATCATCATCACCATCACCACCATCATCATTACTGTTATCATCACCACCATCATCATTATCACCATCACCATCATTATTGCCATCACCACCACCATCACCATCATCATCATTATTACCATCACCATCATCACCACCATCATCATCACATCATTATCACCATCACCACCATCATCACCATCACCATCATCATCACCATTATCAACATTATTATTATAATCACCATCATCATCATCGCTGTCACCATCGCCATCACCATCATTATCAGTATCATAATCACCATCGCCATCATCACCAATCAACATCACCATTATCACCATCATCATCATCATCACCAACCATCATCATTATCA
This sequence comes from Saguinus oedipus, assembly GCA_031835075.1. Lineage (NCBI taxonomy): Eukaryota > Metazoa > Chordata > Mammalia > Primates > Cebidae > Saguinus > Saguinus oedipus. The sequence continues at coordinate 136,965,106 of CM063177.1, read as the reverse complement.
CCATCACCATCAGTATCACCATCATCACCATTACTATTATCACCACCACCATCATCATCATCACTATTATCAACATCATTATCATCATCACCATCATCATCATCACTGTCACCATCGCCATCATCACCAATCAACATCACCATTATCACCATCATCATCATCATCACCAACCATCATCATTATCACCATCACCATCAGTATCACCATCATCATCATCACCATCAGTATCACCATCATCATTATCACCATCACCACCATCACTATGATCACCATCACCATCACCATCATCATCTTCATCATCTCTAACACTTGCAGATTCCTTACTCTGTGCCAGGCACTGTCTTAAGTACTTTGACAGGTGTGGACTCATTTAATCCTCACAACAGTCCTATGACGTTACTTTTGGTATTAATCCCTCTTACACATGAGAAAATTGAGATACAGCATTTAGGAGACTTATCCAGTGCCACAGAGCAGCTAATTGGCAGAGCTGGTGTTCAAACTCAACTACTCCTGTGATAGACTCACTGCTCTAAATGTTCAATTCTCAGACTTTCCTGCGTATACACGTGACCTAGAGAACTTGTTAAAAATGCAGCTTCTGACTCAGGTGCCAGGGGTTGGGACTTCTCCTCTGCATTTCTCCCAAGCCTCCAGGTAATCTTGACACTGTGGGTCAGTGGGCCACCATTGAGTAACAACTCCCTAAATGATTACCCTATTCTTCTCCCTGTCTACTTATGCCAAGTCATATTATCCAAACTATATTTATTTGAAAATTTCACTGAAGTTAAACTCTTTTCTGCTTCTCAGCATAAAGCAATCACAAGCATATTCAGTGCATTCCATCACTCCAGAAGAAATTTGAGACTGGAGAATTCAACCCGCAGTCAGTTAATAATGGCTCTTTAATACACACCCCTCATTGAACCCAGTATTTAGAGTGAGCAGATGCAGTGACCGGCTTTGGTCTAGTTAGCCGCTCCATCAACTGAGTCCCTACGTGAACTTAATGAGCAAAGACCCCTGCCAACCTGCAGTGGACACACACACACACACACACACACACATAAATGGAATGAAAGGTGAACGTTTGCTGTCGTATGCCCCTGAAAGTTTGGGTTATTTGTTACAGTGCTTTCACATAACCCATCCTCATTGGAACACCCAGGCGTTCAAATCCATTGCATGCCCACTCTCTCAGCTGCATCCCTGTTTTTTTTTTTTTTTCTGGACAATCAGGTCCTGCAGAAATACGACGCCCTCCGTGTCCCGGCATTCTTCAGTTCAATAGTAATTGTTGAGTGATTACTTACAGGTAGGGTTCCTGCCCTCTGACAGCCCGTTAGGTGGGATAATGTGCATGCACAAATACCTCAAATCAATATCAGAAAACAGGCACACATTACATATTTTAAGGGCCTAGAGAAGCTAAAATGATTTCACTGCCCACCTGCCCCCATTTATGCTAATTATCCTGTTCCTCTTCTGGCTCTGCACACTTCTCTCCCTCCAGAAACCTCGCACATGCTGCTCTCTCTTCTTGAAATACTTTTCCTACTATGTCCCTCTCCTTGTAAATATCCCTTCAGCGAGGTCTTTTGTCCCAGGGCTACATCCCCAGAAACAGCACAGAGCCAAGATCATATCCCACACTCAATAAATATGGCTGAAGTAATTCCATGATGTTTGATCATAAGCATCAGGAACAGGGGGAGATTAATGTCAGGAAAGAAACACAGGAGAGCAGGTCCCTCTGGCAGAAAGGAGACAGCTCACAGGACTGCCCATAAACAAGGATGGAAGTCGTTACAGTCATTTCCCAGAACCACCAGCCAGAAGATGCAGAGTAAACCAGCTCCAGCATCTTGGCATCGAGTTGGGGCGGGTTCTGCTATTATGTTGATTTCACCCGCTCTACCCCTAAGTCTTTGGATTTATTTTCTCAATTTTGTAGTCCTTACTCATAAGAACCTAAATGTTGAATATTTAATAAAAAATAATTCAAATTCGTCCAGGCTACAACATACACACAGAGCTGAGTTCCAATATTAAACTACTTATAAAATGCCCCTTCTAGCCAACCATGATCCGAATCCTAAGCTGTGGGATTATTTGTTCACAGCAGATTCAGCCAGGTTCTGGGAAGGAGGACACTGGTGACTTTTAGATATGATTAGCTCCTTTCAACCACCTTTCTCAGGGCAGACAATCCAGGTAACTAAAGGTGCTCCATAGAAAGACCGACTGCATTGCTTTTAACTCTTTTTAAGGCTCTCTGATGGCTTGTTAAAAAAGATTGAGCTTCAAATGGAAATCTGCTAAAATTGTGTTGTTTTGACAGTTGGAACAATGGAATGCCAATTTTATTAATTTATGTGAGAAATATCTCAGCTCCAGACCCCCACACACAGTCTGGGAATGGTTATAGAGTAAACAGCGCTCCCTGGTGGCCCTGACTAGCATTTGTTGCTAGCCCAGAAAAAAAAAAAAAAAAAAAAAAGAAAAACCAGATTTGGGGGTCTAAGTGGCAAACAAATCAGAAGAGTGTCACTAAGCTCAGCAGCATTTCACACTAATGAATGCCTTTGTTCTCAAGAGGCAGTAACGGTCACTACTGGCTCCTTTACCTCTGACTTGTAAGTACAAGTTGTGACACCTCCTGGGGCAGCCCATCTCTGATGTGTTCAGTAACATAGTGATGCCTGCTTAAAGCTGAGGCTTCAGTAGAGCTCAGGAGACGGCCGTTTGATCTTTCCGGAGCGTCCAAGAGAGACTAAAGCTCAGGCCAGCTGGGAGCAGGACCAAGGTCGGTGGAAGGAAGGCATGAAATTCTTTGCCTCCTGTGCACTACAGAAGGCATTAAGCGTAAATTGTTCAGATTGCCATTCTTCTTACGGATGGAACTCAAATGCCACTGTACCAATCAAGGTTCAGTGAGGGAAACAGAACCATCAGGAATAGGAATCTATTTTTAGGAATGAGATCTTATATAATTCTGGGAGAAGTAAGAGCTATGGGAGCCAGAAGAGGGAGTCGGAGGATAAGCAGAAATTACTGACCAGCTTCCCTGAAGCTCTGGGCTGGGATTCAGGACAAGCTGAGCTTCTAGTCTGTGTCAGGGGAACAAATTGGAACTTGCAGGAGGATCCTGGGAGGCAGGATTCTCCAGCTACCGGAGTAGGAAGATGAAAGGGAAACTTCGAAAATGTTTGAAGGAGTCAGCTTTCAACATGACCAAGTCAATGCCTGCTGGATGGGTCTTCACACAGGGTAACAACCTTAATCTTTGAATAAGATACAAAACAAAGAAGCAAACACACACACATAAACAACACCACAAAGACTTCCAGAAGGCTGTGAAAGTGAAGGAAAACAGGAGATTCTGGAAGGAAGTTGACATTTGGAAGGAGAGGCATGGAGTCATTTTCCTGTTTCCCCTAAAAACAGGCCAAAATCATTGCTGCAAGGGACAGCTAACACTCCTGTGGAAACTCCCTCTTTCTTTATTTTATTTTTTTATTTTTAGAGATGGTGTCTCACTCTGTCACTCAGGCTGGAGTGCAGTGGTGTAATCTCAGTTCACTGCAAATTCCACTTCCTAGGTTCAAGTGATTCTCATGCCTTGGCCTCCTGAATAGCTGGGATTACAGGTGAGCACTATCATGCCCAGCTAATTTTTGTATTTTTAGTAGGGAGAGAGTTTCACCATGTTGGCCAGGCTGGTCTTGAACTCCTGACCTCAAGCAATCCGCCCACCTGAGCTTGCCAACATATTGGGACTACAGGAGTGAACCACCGCAACCCACTGAAACTCAATCTTTCTAAACGGAAGAACCGGACAACAAAATCTGTAACAATCACTGCTACTGGAATGCAGAGGGGGATTTCCAACAAAGGCAAGAGCCATAAAGAAAGACCCCCAATTGCTGTATTAACTTTGCCCACATTTTTGGATGACCTATGAACCCAGGAGCATGGGGAAGACTACTCAGCACAGTTAAGATAAAAGGACTGAGCTGATCTGAGCTGAACCCTAACAGACATTTCGTAGTGTGAATTCAACCAACTCATTACCAGCCAAAAAAAAAAACACTTAATAGTTAATTGACGAAACCACAACATAGAGTCTGCATGGAATTAAAAATTTTAAAACAGTCATAAATATAACATTTGTAATGTGCAGGACAAAATCCTAAATTATTGAATAGGTGTTTCTTAAAAGAAGACATACAAATGGCCAACTGATATATGAAAAAACAGTCAGCATTACTAATTATCAGAGAGTTGCAAATTAAAATGACAGTAAGATGGTCACCTCCCAACTTGCTAGGATGACTACTTTAGAAAGATGGAAGATAACCAGTGTTGGTGAAGATGTGGGGAAAAGGGAATGCTGGCACACTGTGGGAATTTAAGTTGGTGAAGCTGTTACAGAAAACATTATGGAAGTTCCTTAAAAAAAGTAAAAATAGCCAGGCATGGTGACTCACAGCTGCAATCCAGTAAGTTTCAGAGGCTGAGATGAGAGGATGGCTTGAGCCCAGAAATTTGAGACCACCCTGGACATATAATAAGACCCTGTCTCTGTAAAATAATACAAATTAGGATAAAAAAAATAGCTGGACGTGGTGGCATACACCTCACTCACTCTGGATACTGAGGTGGGAGGATCACTTGAGTCAAGGAGTTTGAGGCTATGGTGAGCTATGATTTCACTGCTGTACTCCAGCTTGAGTGCCAGAGCAACCCCCTTTTTCAAAAAAAAAAAAATAGAGAAATAATAGAACTACCATATGATCCAGCAATCCCACTACTAGGCATATATCCAAAGAAAATAAAATCAATGTCTTCAAAATAAATCTGCACTCCCATGTTTACTATAGCACTATTGACAATAACCAAGATATACAGTCAGAAATAGTGGACACAAATGGATAAATGGACTTTTAAAATGTAGTATATATGCACAAAGGAATATTACTCAGCCTTACAAAAGAAGGAAATCCTATCATTTGCAAGAATATGGATGGACCTGGAGGATGTTATGCTAAGAGAAATAAATCAGGCAGAGAAAGAGAAATACTAAATGATTTCAAATATATGTACATATTAGTCCGTTCTTGCTCTGATGATAAAGACATACCCAAGACTGGGTAATTTACAAAGAAAAAGAGCTTTGATGGACTCAGTTCCATGTGGCTGGGGAGGCCTCACAGTCATGGTGGAAGGTGAAAGGCCTTCCATGGTGGCAGACAAGAGAGCATCAGAGAGCCAAGCAAAAAGGATTTCTGCTTATGAAACCATCAGACCTTGTGAGACTTATTCACTACCACGAGAACAGTATGGGAGAAACCACCCCCATGTTTCAATTATCTCCCACCAGGTCCTCCCACAACATGTGAGAATTATAGGAGCTACAGTTCAAGATGAGATTTGGGTGGGGACACAGCCAAACCATACAATGTGGAACCTATAAAAGTTGAACTCAGGGAAGCAGAGAGTAGAATGGTAATTACCAGGGGCTGGGAGGGGAAGGAGATTGGGGAGATGCTGGTCAAAGGATACAATATATCAGCTTGACAGAAGGAACAAGTTTAGGTGATCTGTTGTACAACATTGAGACTGTAGTTAACAATATATGGAGTACTTGAAGATTGCTGAAAGAGTAGATTTTCAATATTCTCATCACAAAAAATGTAAGTATGTGAAGTAATGGATGTGTTAATAAACTTGATATAGTTACTCCACACAGTAAACATATCAAAACATCATGTTGTATACCATGAAAAAAAATATATATAATAATTCCATTTGTTGGTTAAAATACTAAAAAAATAAGAGAGAACAAGATTGAAGGAAAGTGAATAGAGGGGCAATGACTGATAGAAATGAAATTCAGTGAAATGTGTGTATAAGTGAAGTTGCAGAAGGAAAGGAGAGAAAACAGGACAGAAAAATACACTTGGAGAAACATTGATTGAAAATGTCTTCAATTTGGTGAAAACTCATTATTTCTAGAGCCAAAAAGTTCAGCAAACTTAAAACATTTAGAGTAATATATATTACAGCAATAGTTTGAAGGTGAGGAGAGGAGTAAATTAACTGAAAGAGTTGTAAGTTTTCTGCATTTTTTTTTTTTTTTTGGTAAAGAGGTAAAATATTAACTGCAAATTGACTGTGAAAAGTCAAAGATTACAATCTTCTGGGTGATTCTCAAAAATAATTAAGGAATTGTAGTTCAAAAGTCAATATGTAAGTAAATGAAATTTAAAATGTATTTGAATATTTCAAAATCGGGTAGAAAAGGAGGAGCAGATGTCCATAATTGGACATTTTAGATGACATGGAAAACTTCATGGAGAAATGCAATTTAACAAAACTGACACTAGAAGAAAAAGAGTATCTGAATAGTCCTATATTTATTGTAAGTCATTAAAATCTATTGCTAACATGACAAATTACAACTTTATTGATTGAGGGAGCACAAACTTACTATTTCACAATTCTGTAGGTTAGAAGCCTGGTATAGGTTTTACTGAGATAAAACCAAGATGTCAGCAATGTTGCATTCCATTCTGTACCAGAGCCTCTAGGAGATAATTCATTTGTTGCATATTCAAGTGTTAGCAGAATTGAATTCTACCCAGGTATAGCATGACTGAAGCCTTAATTTCCTTGCTGGCTGTCAACTGGGAACTGTCCTTGGCTCTTAGAAGTCTCTTCAGAGTTATCATACACCATTCGGGGTCAGTAACAGGTGCTGAATTCTTCCTTCACTGACATCTCACCAGCCTAGGTCAGAAATATTATCAGATTTTAAAAATTCACGTGATTAGAATGTGCCTACCTGAGTAATTAAAGATAATCTCACACTTCAAGGTCTATGCCCTTAATCAAATTTGCAAAACTCCCTTTGTCCTGTAAAGTAATATAAATGTGGTTTCCGGAAATTTGGCATGAACATCTTTGGGGGAGACATGAATCTGCCTATTGCAAAATCTTTATCAAAAGGCATCCCAACAAGAAAACTCCAGGCCTAGATGGTTTTATTGGTGAATTTTATCTAACAGTTAAGAAAGAAACAGCAAACTTACACAAAATCTTCCAGAAAATGAAGGAAGAATAAATTCTTTTCAATTCATTTTTATAAGGCCAGCATAATCTTCATATAAAAACCTGAAAAACTCATTACAAAAAATTACAATCCAATATTTTTCATGAACACAGATACAAAAACCTTTAACAAAATATTAAATCGAATCTGACAAACTGTATATTCGGTGAATTATTTTTTTAATCTGTGGAAAGCTGTCAGTGTTCTGTCGCCTCTGGGGCAACTTGTTGGTCACAGGAAAAGCAGTCCATAAGAGGACTAGGAACACTGTAAAGGAGAGAGGGGAGAAGCCAGATGTCTTCTGCTTCCTCTGTGTTCACTATACCTTTCAGACAGTAATGAGTGCTTCACTCCCACCGTCCAGATCTGTCAATCTGTGAATTCTACATCTATGAATTCATGTTTGACCAACTTTATCCTGAAAACACATGAGGCAGGAGATCCTTGAAAACTTATGTTCTGCTTAACCAAGCAAACACAGGAGACATCTCCATAGCCACTGAATAGTCCATTTAAAGATGCTGTGACTCAGTTGATGGTTAAGCCTTTTAAAAGAGATAAGTAGGGAGTTAAATCTTATTTGTTTTTAATTTAATTTAAGTTCCAGGATACATGTGCAGTATGTGCAGGTTTGTTACATAGGTCAATGTGTGCCACGTGGTTTGCTGCACCTAGGTATTAAGCCCCACATACATTAGCTATTTACCTTGATGCTTCCCTTTCCCACCCAACAGGCCCCAATGTGTGTTGTTCCCCTGCCTGTGTCTATGTGTTCTCATTGTTGAGCTCCCACATACTCTTGTTCCTTTTTATGGCTGCATAGGATTCCATGGTGTATAGGTAACACATTTCTTTATCCAGTCTATAATTGATGGGCATTTGTATTGATTCCATGTCTTTGCTATTGTGAATAGTGCTGCAATGAAAATATGCATGCATGTATAAATCTAACTTTTTTAAAAAAGAAAGGTAAAAGTTTGACAGATATTTGAAGTGATGAGAGTTGGCATCATTCTCTTTTTGCTGAATTCTCAATTGCACTTGAAAGTTGAGATGGAGACCATGGAGGCTCCACAGGTGTTAGCAGCAATTCATCGAAAACACAGAAAATTGAGTCTATTGTCTAAAACACACACACACACACACACACACACACACTGAGTGGAATGCAGAAAACAGTGCTTCAGGTCACACCAAACCTAGTCTTTGCTTCTACCTTCTTCTAAGGAAATATCTTTCTTGAGCACAGACAGACTGTTGCTCCTAAATGTCTCACTTTTGGAGATGTCAGTTCGTTCTTGAGAGGGAGCTGGCATTGTAAGAAAGGGGACCTCTGCAAGAAAAGTTTTGATTTTGCTGCAAATTGACACACATTAAGACTTTGAGAAAGAAAAAGAATAGACTTCAGTTTTGTTTAATGATGCAGGGACAGGATGACAGCCTCCTTGGTAAATGCCCTGTTTAGCTTGTAGTGAACACAAAGGTCATACTGTCTTATAAGACAACACCTAGAGCTTTAATGCAGAGCTTTCATCACCAATTAAGAGATTCAACAAGTGGAGTGCAATGGAGAGTTATCACATAGGTCATGCAGAAATTTGGGGCTTTGGTTGAAAAGAACTGGAGGTGACTACAGAATTGTAATGAGAGTCAGGGTGACAGACTCAACACTATTTCTAGAATATCAAAGAACGATAGTTTAGAATTACAATGTAATGTTGCACAACATTTTGGCATAATGATATTAACTGCAGCACTGCCCAAGATGCCTTCCTCAATCTGTATTTTTATGAATTCAACATACTTGACCACCCTGTGACTGTTTTCTAATCTTTAAAATGGGCGTAATAAAAATACATACCTTGTAATTTTGATATGAGTATCCAATCCATCAGAACATTGTTGGTGACAGGAAACGGAGCCCAAAGTGTCTTCAACAGTGGGTGTTTGTTGGTATACTACAGGACTAAGTGTTTACGAACAGGACTCGCTACAGCTGAGCCTAATCCTAGACTCATACAGGGTCTATCTATCGTGTTCCTTTTGGATTCATTTTCAGCTTTGCATGTTGGGGCTGGGGAAATTTAGGCTCCAATTTAGGCTCATCAACTCATGAATGGACTGCCTTGGAGCCTGGGCCAGGTGGAAGGAGTGGGTTGCACTCTGGATCCTGGAGGTAGAGTTAGCTCCACAAAGCTCTGTGGCTGAGATTAGGAGTAGACTGTTTCTTCTAAAGGGTTCTGTTGACCCACGAAAGGGAACGGACATTGAGTAGCAAACGCTACAAGTATCCACTATGGCAAAAGAGTCCTAATCCAGCTTTCATCAGCCATGTCAAGATAAGCATCAATTTTCAGCTCATGTTTTTCATATGGGCAACTTCCCAACTCCAAGCACAGCGTCAGAACCCATTAACTATATTCGGTGTGTCTAGCAATTAAAATGGTGTGTCACAGGGGTGAGCTCAGACCACCTTCTATGACAGCTTGCTGGTGTTATTTGTTTTCAGTTAATTACAATAAAGAGTATGCTGACATTGTTTGATTCCTTCCACCTCCATTCCACCCTCTTCCTGGTTGGTGAGACAGGGGAGGTAAAACTCTATTCCCTAGACTCTCCTGCAGCTAGAGTTCTGGAGAAGGTGGTCCTGCCGATTAGATGTCCTTGCTCAAGATGAGGAAGAGGGAATGGGGGAGTTCTTTTCTTTCTCCCACTGATGAGTGTGTGGAAGCTTGAGATTTCTCTGTATTGCTGCCCATCTTCCCATTTTCCAGCTTCCCAGCAAAATTATAATGGTTGCCACTATAATTTCACACCATAAAGAGCCATTCAAGTGCTACAAATTGTGAAGGATAGACGGCAGAGCAAGGAACATACTTGCTGGGACAGAGTAGGTGACCACATCACACAGGCTGGTACGCAGGTGCGACCTTAGATGATCTGTGGGGTCTCCGTCCTCTCCAGTGGGAGTTTTCTCACGGACTTCTTGCGGAGATGGGAGTGTGCCCCACACAGCCCTTGCTGGGCTGCCTCCCAGGGGTCAGCTCCCAGGAGAGCGGCCGGAAAGGGAGAGCCTGCAGGTGTCTGCTTTCCTCTGCAATGATGTTTATTATAAGGCCAGTGTGAGAATTCGTTTTTTGTTTTTTTTTTTTAGATAGAGTTTTGCTCTGTCACCCAGGCTGGAGTGCAGTGGCACAATTACAGTTCACTGCAACCTCTATCTCCTGGGTTCGAGTGATTCTCCTGCCTCAGCCTCCAGAGTAGCTGGGATTACAGGCATGTGCCATCACATCCAGGTACTTGTTATATTTTTAGTAGAGACGGAGTTTCACTATGTTGGTCAGGATGGCCTCGATCTCTTGACCTCGTGATCTGCCCGCCTCAGCCTCCCAAAGTGCTGGGATTACGGGTGTGAGCCACGGTGCTGGGCTGAGAATTCTTTACTAGGTCACAGGGCAGTCTCCTGTGATTTTCAGGGAAAGAGGAAGGCATTCATTTGCACATTCTTCTATCGCAAGAATTGTTATCAATCACCTCTTTTTCTTTTGGGTTGGTCAGGCCACTTGGATGAAATTAATAGAAATTCACAAAAATTGAAAAAATATCAATTATTTTGTGTTAGCAATGTCAAGAAGAGCAGTGTGGAGTTAATCTCAGTCTGAACTAGAACCAGGGACTTGAAAACTTTAACAACAGGCTCGTCCAACCCACAGCCCGTGGTTCACATGCAGCCCAGGATGGCTTTAAACACAGCCCAAGACAAATTCATAAACTTTCAAAAACATTGAGATTTTTTTACAATTTTTTTTTAGCTCATCAGCTATTGTTAGTGTTAATGTATTTTATGTGTGGCTCCAGACAATTCTTTTTCCAGTGTGGTCCAGGGAAGCCAAAAGATTGGACACCTCTTCCCTGCAGGCCTTCTCAACTCCCTCTCCCTCTACTCTCTTTCCCTCCATTCTCCCTCCGTCTCCCCCTCCCTTTTTCTCCCTCTCCCTCCTTCCCTTTCCATTCTCTTCTTCTCTCTTTCCCTCTCTCTCCTCTGCCTTCTCCCCCTCTCTTTTTCTTCTTTCTGCCTAGTACTCCATTTTTCCCTGTGTGTATTAGTCAGGTATCTCCAGAGAAACAGAACCAATAGGACAGATATATAGATGTAGATAGATAGACACAGATATAGATGTACAAGGGTACATTTAATATGGAAAATGGCTCACGTGATCGTGGAGGCTGAGGAGTCCAGCAACATGCCCTCTGCAAGCTGGGGACCAAGGGAAGCCAGGGGTGCAATTCGGTCTGAGCCTGGCGGCCTGAGACATGGTATGTGTTGGAGGGGGTGAGGGGAAGTGGGTGAGGAGGAGGCGGGTGTATGTCCCGGTTTGAGTCAGAAGGCCCAAGAACCAGGAGCTCCTATATTCGAGGGCAGGAGAAGACGGACGTCCCAGCTCAAGGAGCGAGAACCCGCCCTTCCTCTGCCTTCTTGTCCTGTTCAGGCCCTCGGTGGGCTGGAGGATGCCCTCCCTCATTGGTGAGGGAGATCTCCTGTACTCAGCCCACTGGTTCCAATGCTGATTTCTTCCAGAAACACCCTCACAGACACATCCAGAAACCATGTTCAAATGTTTGCCAGCTTTCTGAGTATCCCTAAGCCAAGTCAAATTGACACGTAAAACGAACCTTCACCTGTGACAGCTTTACTCAGTTAGACCACCTGTTCTCCAGGAGGCTGGAGCCAAGAGTGCTAGAAGCTCCTGGGCTCAAGTCACAAAACCAAGCAGTCCCAGGGAGGGGGATTTTAATGATCCAGCCACAGGTTTGGCTTTTCCTCAACTCTCTGTTACCGGAGCAGCAATAACATGTAAGCAAATGAAGTTGGTGCTTCCAGCTGCTACGTGGCATGTGGGTGTCCATGCGTTTGTGCAGAGAGGTGGGGCAGAGTGTGGAGAATGGCATCTCAGAAGAGGAAAGCCACATTTCCGATGAGAAGAGAGGAAGGGCTGGGCAAGGTCTTTGTGAGTCAGTGTTGCCCGCTAGGGATTAGGAAGAGGCCAGTGCATTATCCATGCTTTTTACTGGGGCGTTCCTTTTTTATCCGTGGTTATTGCATCCCTAGGGAGGCATTCGGGAATTATGGGGCATTTTTAGTTGTTCCAATGGCAAAAGCCAGGAATAGCAAACCGCCTCGCTGTCCCACAGCGAGCTCCATGCTGCCCAAACGCCACCAGTGTCTTTGTTAAGAGACATGTATACAAACCAACGGCAGACGCCTCCCCTTCTGACAGTGGAGACAAAACTGACATACTCATCCACCATTCCAGAATTACCTAACGGGTTTTATTTCACTCCACAAATAAATGCTATTGAAAGTGACAAACTGAATACTTAACACCTCAATAGGAAATGGTTTATTAGACCTTTCCAGGGAGAAAGAAATGGCCCCTTCAGCGGCTACAGACCCACAGAACTTCTTGGGATCATGCAAAGGAAGAGGAAGTAGCCATTTAAGGAAAAGCAAATGTCAGTTTCACAGCAGCACCAGTGTAAGTCAGTGTGAGAGAGACAGGGCTGGGGGAGGCGAGGTCCACTCCAGACACCAAGGTGAGCCGCATCTGCCCTCAGCTTCGTCTTGGGGCATGAAGCATCCCCAGATGGGCTCTGCCTTGCAGTCGGCTTTTCCCAGTACTTATTCACTCTCCAAAATTTCATTAAAAAAGAGCAACAAGCTGTCTTCCAGCTTCTGAAATCGCTTATTTAAATTACAAATATGCAGGGGAAGTGATTCAAAGAAGTGTGTTCATTAGAATCAGATCCCCCAGCCACCCCAGCTCACACCGGGCACCCTCCATCCTTCCTTCGTGACTGCCCCTCCCTTGCAGGCATGAGGCGTCATGAAAAGGGCTAAGGGGAAGAGGTGGTACTTGGGATGAAATGGAGAATTTTGTGAACATTTTAAATATTTTTACTACTACAGATGTTCACCTGACGTGAGGGTGAACTGTTCAGTCTTTGTGTGGGTAACACGATGCTGTCTTTACAGGCTGGAAAAGCTGCTGGCCCTCAGAAGCCAGGCACCACCCCTACCTCAAGGGATGGAAGTCGGTCCTTCCAAGTTTGGCCTCTATAATTGGTTCATACCTTGAATTGACTTTGGCTTAGAGACTCTGAATTGGCTTTTTATTTAAAGTCACCCTTTCCCAAATCCTGGTTCATCTAGTTGTTAACAGGTGCTTACGAAAACAGAATTCTGAGGTTCTAGGAGAGGCTCTGGCCAGGGTGAGGGTTAGGTTGCATCTCTCAAATGACCCTTTCTTCTGGGACCTTTCACTTCATGCAATTCATTCTTAACCAGTCGCAACTCCATGCTTGAAGCATGAAAACTCTGTGGCATGTTTGTGTAATGATTCCTGGATGAGCCTTCTTCCTAAGGGCATAGCCATGAGTGAAAGTTAGCATCTGGAACTGGTCACAACAGGGCTACCCTGAGGACAAAGCTGGCATCCATCTTTTTCTTTTTTTTTTTTTTGGCAGAGCCCAAAGAAGGCAAGAACCTGGTCCTTGGAGATGTCAGTCGCTCACTCACATAAATTACTTGACCCTAGCTCCGATGCCCTTTTACGAATGAGGAAATAAATCCCAGTGTCATGCAAGCCAGGCCAGTTGTGTTTTCTGTGACTGTAGCTGCTCAGAGCCCTCAAAAGGACCCAGCGCTGTTTCATGCTGCATGCTCTCCCTCACTCTGCCACTGACCTGCTGGGACACTGAACTCACCACTTGACCTCTTCAGCTTTTCTTTAATTACAGCTGTAAGTAAGAGCATCGCCTGGGACAATGTCAAGGACTGTGTGATCCCTGAAATTTTAATTTTCTGCGGTTTCGTTCGTTTGGGTTTCAGGGATTAAAGAACTAGGCTTTCCCAGCAGGGAGCTGAGAGGCAAAAACTGAGCGGCTGATACGCACTGGGCTCTTTAAATAAAGCATCTCGTGATCCAGCACAGTAGCCCAGCCAGGTATGACCACACAGATGATAAGACCAAGGCTCAGAGAGGTTTAGCCACTTGCTCAAAATCACACAGCTGGGCAGTGGCAGAGCAGTACTTTGAATCCTCATCTGCCCCAATTCCAATGCTGTGACTTTGCTATTTCTATCTCTCAGGGGGAGAGAGAGAGGAATTACTATTTTCCAAGACCTTCATAGAAGGGAGTTTTACATGCAGCAGACATTTTCAGGTTTCACCACATTTGTCCTGTTTTTCCACGTTTAGACAGAACCATAAAATCAGATGCTCAAAGCGAATAGCAAATTAAACCAGCAGAGGCTTCCTTTTACATCTGGCTGGGTTCCTGTTGGCAGTGGCAAGCTCTTACTCTGCAGCAAGCTGACTGCATAGGCCCAGGCCAGAAGTCGGCTACCTGGAAAGCAGACCTCAGCCGCGTGCTCTGCACACACTTACTGCTTTCTCCAGGGCTGCCTGCATCTTAAAGCTTCTTATCAGCACCGAATTCAATTAGGTCATTTCGCTGTCTGATTAACCTTGCCAGACGTCCCTGAGCCCTGGAGATTCACTCATGGCTCCATTGACTCGCGGGGCCATAAATGATACTTCATCTGTGCCTTTGGACCTGCCGCCATGGCCCTTTGTTCTCCCATTTATAAAGTCGGTGCTTTGATGTAAGCCTTTGGGTAATTCTAAGTGTGGACTTAGCCTTTCTGCATCTTATGGTCAATCTATTTTATTTTCTCAATTTATATTAACAGTGATCAAACCTTGCCACAGATCGAGACATGAATACAGCGAAATAAATCATGCTAGTCCACCAAGAAGTCTCATTAATCACATATTCTGCTCCAGGGACCTATCCCCTTGGATCTGGCTTTGGGTCTTTAGAACATTGGATGGCTTCTGTTCCCACAGGTAAATGAGGAACTCCAAGACTCTGACTAGTTTGAGGTTATTTTTCCCCATTCTGTGGAGTGAAGCAAAAGCTTTGGAGGGATAAAGCCATGGGCTCTGTCTAAAGACCAAGGTTCTTATTTTATGACACAAACAAAACCAATGTTAAAAGTCCACGCTCCACTGAAAAACGAACTTCTTTTTGGGTTCATTTGTGTGAGGCTGCTTTATGAAATAAAAATCAGATTAAATTCCTTTTTGCTCAGATGGCCTGGGAGTGTGAGAGAATCACATTACCTGTCTGACCTCATTAGGCTCAGTGTGGGCAAATGGATAGAGCGAGATGATGCAATTTTCTGTGTGAATCAGTGCTTTGAATTCAGATGTGCTGTGGGAGGGCGGAGGAGGCAAGGGGATGCGGGCTGACCCTGGAAACCGGTGGACAGAGGTTTCCCTGGCTGTGTGTGTCATCCCTGAAAACGTCCCTGGTCAGGAAAACCTGTGTGAGCCTGGGGAGGATTAAATCATCTAGGGACAGTAGAAAGAGCCAGGCTGGCTTATGAGAAAGGATTGCGCCTGAGAGATTAACAAAACACTCCACTACTTGCAGCGTAAGCAAATAAGAGTTTATGTGAAGCACGTTGTGAGAAGGCGAGAGGCAGAAACTCCAGACTTTGCGGAGTGGCTCCATTTCGTCCCCTCGACCTCAGCTGTGTGTTTCTGCCCCATCGCTTGCATTTGGCTGTATTATGGCTACGCAATGGGAACCGAGCCTCCGGCATCGTTGTCTCTGCCCCAGGCAGAAGGAAGGAGTGGGTGCCGAAAAGCAACAGGCAGGATGAGAACAAAAGGCAGGCAGGGTTCTAAGACGGCCTCTGAAGTTTTTCCTTCCTAATTTTAAATATTGTCTGGGAGGCTGAGGCAAGAGAATCACTTGAACCCAGGAGACAGAGGTTGCAGTGAGCGGAGCCATCTTAAAGTAAATTCTTTAAAGCAAATGGCAAAGAAAGAGCTAGAGAACCCAGCTTTCTTCTACTAAGCTCCACAGTAGAGATTTTCAATATAGAAATACCTGACACACTTTTTACTCAACTTTCTGCTGAAAAACGTTCCTTTCTTTTTTTTTATTTCCAGTTTCCTGATACATGAGAAAAAAGTAATTTTTTCATTAAAAATTTATGTTAACAAAATAAATAAATAACAAATAAATAAATATTGTCTGTAGGATGACACACCTGCCTGTAACTATATTATGCTCCCTGGTAAATGAAACTTTTTTTTGAGACAAGGTCTGGCTCTATCACTCAGGCTGGGTGCAGTGGTGCAATCTCGGGTCACCACAACGGCCGCTTTTCAGGCTCAAGTCGTCCTCCTTCAGCCTCCCGAGTAGCTGGGACTACAAACCTGCGCCAACGTGCCTGGGACATTTTGCAGATGTCGTTAAGGTTACTAATCAGTTGACTGTGTTGCTCATAAGGGAGTCTGTCCGAGTGCACCTAGTCTAGTCACAGGAGCCCTTTCAAAGCAGAGCGCTTTTTCTGGCTGGCAGCAGAAGAGGTTTGAAGCACAAGAAAGAGTGGACTGAGTCCTCGTTGACCTTGATGATGGAGGTGCTCCTGGGCAAGGAGGGCCGGTCGTCTCCAGGAACTGAGAGTGCGTGGCCTAGGTGACAGCCAGCAAGGTGAGGGCGACCTCGGGCCTCCAGTCCCACAGAACCGAACTGGATCTACCAATCCTCTGAGTGATCCTGGAAGATGATTCTTCCCCATGGCCTTCAGATAAGAGTCCAGTCTAGCTGGCACCTGGATGTCAGCCTTGTGACACCCTCAGCCGGAAACCGAGGAAAGCCTGCCTGGACTTCTGACCTTCAGAACTAGGAGCTAACCAGCAGCAGCTGTTTTAAGGAGCTTTGCCTGTGGCATTTGCTATGGCAACCATAGAAAATGAACACGCCTTCTTTCCATGTGGTTGGGTGTTATCTGAGATGGAAGTCACCTCCCCAGAGGACTCCTCCCAAAGTCTGACTAGACTACCTGGATGAGTCACAGGCCCACCAATGAAAACAAATGAGTGGCAGGACCACCATTGTTTCAGCAGGCTTGCCCGCAGGAGCCCGGGGTAGGGAGAGGGAGGGTCTTTGCTGAAATGGCAAGTGCTTGCCTCCATCTGGACTGATTACTCCACCATGTAAGTCTAGCTTCCAAGAGGGTGTAGGAAGGAGAGCATCTCAGAGGGTCTGTGGTGAAGGAGAAAGGAAGAAGAAAACGTACCACTGGCCCCCACCTCCCACTGGTCAAAGGTTCACCCCTTGGGTGTTACCCCCTGCCCTTCCTGATGGGCATAAGTGGGGGTTAAGCAATCTCAGCTCCTGCAGCATCTTGAATCTCAGGCCAACAGGGATGCCCTGGTGCAGTTGGCAGAGGACACCCCTCATGACCCTTCTGAAAGATGTGCCAGGTCATGTCTGCAAGGCACAGCCAGAGGTTCCACCCAGGAGAAGCCAGCAGAGCCTACCCCACTGAGCTGCTCACCCAGGTGGAATGCAGTGAGTGGTCACAACGCCTTGGACAAGGGAGACCTAAGGATATGGGGCAGAACAAAAGAATATCTGACCCACGCAGCTGGCGTAGTCGGTGCCCAGGGGTGTGCAGGCTGGGATGCTGAGAGCTGGGAGGGCAGGAGGATGACAGCTCAGGGGGCCTTGGACTGTGTTTGCCAGGGAGTGAGTTGGCTAGACCTCACAGCCAAGGCCCGCTGACACTGCGGCGAGCTCTCACAGGTGCAGGCCAGTTACGGGGAAGAAGATGCAGGGTGCACAAAAGGAACTGGGTAGGCCGGAATGGGGAGCAGGGAACAGCCCTGTGTGGGCTCTGGCTGTCCACCTGGTTCTGGCTGTGGATGGAGGCTGCTCATCCATGGAGCTCTGCCCCGGCCTCACTCTGCCTCCTTGTATTCGTGGTAGTAAATTTAGTTGATTAAAAACATAAATATGTTATGTATTAATTATTAAGAAAATCAAATTCTAAAAACAATACAAAGAAGAAAGCAATAGGCACCCTCTCTTTACGTACCTGGCACCTGTAGGTTATTCCTCTCAGCTTCTCCGTGAGCCTCCAGACCTCTCTGAATATGAGCAGTGTCACCCTGGGTATGTGTGGGTCGGATTCGGCCACCGGGGTCCACCCTCCTCCTTCATGGGTCTTCTTTCCTTATGGGCAATGGTGTCTTCTGCACAGTGTGTGGTCTTGATATGCAGACTCCAGAGATGCCCGGTGAATGTCCTGTTTGAATGCCTCCTCCGTGGGAGCCAGTGAGGGAAGAGCTTCCAGTCTCTGTCCCTCAGAGTCACAGGGGGGCAGTAACCTACATGTGGCCAAAAGTCAGGGGCTCTTGAACTTCGTATCTTTTTTCCAAAAAAAGTTGTCATGTAATTTGCATACCATAAAGTTTACCTTTTTTTTTTTTTAAATGGAGTCTTGGCATTTGTTCAGGCCGAAGTGCAATGGTGCAAGCTTGGCTCACTACAACCTCTCCCTTTTAGGTTCAAGCGATTCTCCTGCCTCAGCCTCCGGAGTAGCTGGGATTGCAGGCACCCACCATTGGGTGGTGCTAGTTTTGGTGGTGCTAAATATGCTCTGCTAATTTTTTGTACTTTTGTAGAGATGGGGTTTCACCATGTTGTCCAGGCTGGTCTCAAACTCCTGACCTCAGGTGATCCTCCTGCCTCAGCTTTCCCAAGAAATCTACCTTTTTACAATGTGTAGTTCAGTGGTTAACAGTTTATTCACAATGTTGAACAACTATTACTATCATCTAATTACAGAACATTTTTATGACCCTTAACAGAAACCCTGCACCTGTCATCACTCCCCATCCCCCTAACTCCCCAGTCCCGGGCTGTCTGTGCTCCCTCTTGCATACTTGCCTATTCTGGACTTTTATATGGAAGGAATCACACAATGTGTGATCCTGTGACTGGCTTCTTTAATGTATTTCAAGTTTCATCCAGATTGTAGCATGAATCGGTATATCATTCCTTTTCACGGCTGAGTGATATTCTATCGTACGGTGATATGGTTTGGATACTGTCCCCACCTGAATCTCGTGTTTAAATGTAATTCCCATTGTTGGAGATGGGGTGAGGTCTGGTTGGTGGCAGGTGACTGGATCATGGGCACAGATTTCTCATGAACAGTTTAGCACCTTCCACCTTGCTATTGTCCTCATGAGAGTGAGTGAGTTCTCCCAGTTCCTGGTCATCTGAAAGTGAGTGCTACCTCCTCCCTTGCTCTCTTGCTCCTGCTCTGGCCATGTGACCTGCCTGCTCCCCTTCCATCTTCTGCCATGATTGTGAGTGTAAGTTTCTGAGGCCTCCTCAGAAGCTGGGCGGATGCCAGCATCATGCTTCCTGCACCACCTGCAGAACCATGAGCCAATTAAACCTTTTTCTTTATAAATTACCCAGTCTCAGGTAACTAGAGCAACGCAAGAATGGACTAATACCTATGGCTATGCCACATTTTGTTTATCTATTCATCACTTGATGAACAATCACTTGCACTTTTTGGCTATTGCTTCTTGCATGAGTGATTCTTGGACAAAGCAGTCAACCGGTGGCCATTTCTAATCACAGCAGTGATGGGACAGCATAGTGGTCTCCACAGTGGTAACTTGGATAGAATAACTTTTTTGGTTTTGTTTTCTTGAGACAGAGTCTCACTCTGTCACCCAGGCTGGGAGTGCAGTGGTGCGATCTCAGCTCACTGCAACCTCCGCCTTCCTGGTTCAAGTGATTCTCCTGCCTCAGCTTCCTCAGTAGCTGGAATTACAGGCATGTGCTACCATGCCTGTCTAATTTTTCTATCTTTAGTAGAGATGGGTTCACACCAGGTTGGCCAGGCTGGTATCAAACTCTTGACCTCAGGTAATCCACCTGCCTCGGACTCCCAAAGTGCTAAGATTATAGGCATGAGCCACTCAGCCCAGCCAAGAATATCTTTACATTCTGCCTCCTTCTTTCTCCTCTTAGAAAACTTCCTTGATTGCTGCCATTCTCAGCTTCTGGTCCTGTGTCTGAGACCCCAGCTCTGATACACATAACAATTATAACTCACTGAGGTCTGATACCAAAGACAGAACAATTGTAGAGATGGGAAAGTGAGGTTATATGAGGCAAAGAATGACTGAGGGCAGAAAAAAAGGAGATGAAGGGGCTCACAGTTAGAAGGACAAGTCCCTAGCTTACACGCTGAATAAATATGTGTTGAATAAGCTATGAATAAAGCAGTCTCTCTATTAGAGACCTCAAACTTAAATCCCCCAAGATACCTCTGTCTTAAACAGAGTAGGTGTCAGACAGCAGGGAAAGGTGAGGACTGCGGCAAATAAAGAGCTGCACCATCCCCATTAAAGGATAGCTGGTGATCAGCTATGGCCTATTGTGCCCGGGTGCAAATGGGAGGGCAGTGTGGCTGAATTGTCTGAGTTTTATGTAAATTTCCCTAATGCTTAAATGTTGGCCACTACTTTAATTTCTTTGAAACACAAAATAAGCTTTTAAAAGACATCTGTGGTCCAATGAGTTTTTTATTCTGTCTATTTTGTTATATTTGTCCTAAATAAAAAAGCAGAACCCCAGAGGGAATTCCTTCATAAAACTCGTCACAGAAACCTTGTTAGCAAGTTACACTTTCCATTTTCATGCTTCTCCCAATGCAGAAAGGCTTAAAATCCTGAAAATCCCTGGCACAAGGGTAGGCAAAACTCATGGATTCTTAGAAGCACAGCTCTTCCTCATAATTAAAAACTTGGCTGACAAATGTCATGAGATTACACTTGGACAATGATGTATTGGTTTGGGCACTAGAAGAAAGCGAAGCTGCTTGATTTTTTGTCATAAATGAAAAGCAAACAAAAGGACACTTTGGAATTCAGAGAGAACAGAAGTAGGGAGCAACTGGGGTCTTCATGCAGACACAGAGTCGCTGCTGTCCAAGGAGCCCATCCTCCCTCCAGGACTGAGGACTCTGTGGGGCTGGGGCTCGGGCTGCTGCCTACAGATGGGCTGGCACCATAAAAGAGGCCTCTCTTTGGGGCACATCAGTTTCCCTGAAAAAATAAAATTATCTTCATTATTATCACCCATGGGAAAAAACATTTTGGATTGTTATATGGAAAATGCAGACACTGCAATGAGATGCTGGATGTTGCAGGTTTGTTAAAATCTGTCCCAGTGCCGGGCGCAGTGGCTCACGCCTGTAATCCCAGCACTTTGGGAGGCCAAGGCGGGTGGATCACGAGGTCAAGAGATTGAGACCATCCTGGTCAACATGGTGAAACCCCGTCTCTACTAAAAATACAAAAAATTAGCTGGGCATAGTGGTACGTGCCTGTAATCCCAGCTACTCAGCAGGCTGAGGCAGGAGAATTGCCTGAACCCAGGAGGCGGAGGTTGCGGTGAGCCAAGATCGTGCCATTGCACTCCAGCCTGGGTAACAAGAGTGAAACTCCGTCTCAAAAAAAAAAAAAAAAAATCTGTCTCAGTTTTTGGATTCGTATTCTGGGACTGCCATAATAAATTACCACAAGCTTGGTGGCCCCAAACACAGACACTTACTCTTTTACAGAAAGAGGCTGGAAGTCTAAAATCAAGTTGTGGGCAGGTCTGTGCTCCCTCCGAAGTCTCTAGAGGAGGAGTCTTCTTGCTTCTTCCGGCTTCTGGTTCCCGGGCATTCCTTGGCTTGTGGCCTCATCCCTCCCATCTCCATGTCTGTCTTCACATGGTCTTCTGCTCTGTGTCAGTGTCCTTTTCTGTCTCTTATAAGGACAGCCTCATTGGCTTAAGGGCCCACCTGAATCCATTATGATCTTGTTACAGGAAAGGGGATCTGATCCAGACGCCAAGAGAAGGTTCTTGGATCTCATACAAGAAAGAATTCAGGGTGAGTCTGCAGACTATAGTGAAAGCAAGTTCACTAGGAAAGCAAAGAAATAAAAGAATGGCTACTCCATAGACAGAGCAGCCCGAGGGCTGCGGGTTTCCCGTTTTTGTGGCTATTTCTTGATCATATGTTAAACAAGGGGTGGATTATTAATACCTTCCCTTTTTAGACCATATAGGGTAACTTCCTGCGGTTGCCACAGCATTTGTAAACTGTCATGGCACTGGTAGGAGTGTAGCGGTGAAGGCAATCAGGGGTAACTCTGGTGCCCATCCTGGTTGGGGTAGGTTTTGGCTGGCTTCTTTACTGAAACCTCTTTCTGTGCCAGGTTTTTATGACCTGTATTTTGTGCCAGCCTCCTGTTTCATCCTGTGACTTAGAATGGCTTAACTGTCCGGGAATTCACCCCAGTAGGTCTCAGCCTCATTTCACCCAGCTCCTATTCAAGATGGAGTTGCTCCGGTTCAAACGCCTCTGACCATCTCAACTCTATCCTTCCCTTAATGACACCTGCAGAGATCCTACTCCCAAATAAGGCCACATTCTGAGGTTCTGGGTAGACACAGATTTTAGGGAGGCACCATTCAACCCAGGGCAGGATTTAAAGGCAGAATCATGGGGGAACGGGAAAGGGAGATGATGTATTGTTCCCGACCCTCTGCATCTGTCAGTGTCTCAGCAGGTAAGAAATGCACTCTCAAACTGGGAATGTGGAGAGAGTTTTTAAAGGGACTGTTTATAAAGGTGTGGTCAGGGTTTGAGGAAATCAAAGAAATAATGAAGATTTGCGGCTGGGGAGAGTGGGGAGCTGTGATCACTCCCAAACCAAAGGGGACAAGGGGAAGGGCTGGTTATTGGAACATGGAACAGATGAATAGAGATTACATTTAATGTGCTTTGGCCTTGGGTAATGGATGCAGCCTAGCCAGTATGCTCCCACAGGAGGCTGCGGGGAATAAATGCCCAACCTTACTCTCTTCCCACCCTCCTGTCACCCATCGGTGCCTCCCATCAGCCAAGCCCAGCTGGATGCTGAAGGCAGGAGCCCATGGAAGCCACCTCCCTGGGCACGGAGATAGGGGGAGCAGAGGCTGGGGAGAAACTGCTGGGAAAGCAGATCTCAAACTCAGCCTCTCAGCTTGGAATCAGTGGAGAGACAAAGGCAGGAAGCGGATGGTTGCAGAAAATCCACCTGCTCTGTTGTTGCATGAGCTGGATTGGAGGACATGACCGGACTGGTGGCCAGGTTGGGGTGTTCTCATATGCTCCCTCCAGATTGGACTGCACCCGTCCAGAACTAGCCCTCTCCTTACAGGCCTCAGAGGAGAGGAGAGGTGGGTGGGTGGGAACTGGGGAGGGTGGTCTGAAAGGAGGTAGGGAGGGGCTGAGCTGCACCAGCTGTTCTTCCTCCCAACCCACCTGTCAGAGAAACACTACTCCTCCAAGATGGGGGGTCAGTGAGGGCAGAGAGAAGGGTGGGTCTTGCCCCAACAGTCCTACTCGTGCAGGGACTGAGAGGATGCTCACATCCCCGTGGAGAAATGGGAGTTGGGAAGATGAAGTGGCCTCCCTGCTAAAGCAAAGATAACAAATTGTATATGGTAAAGGGGGACAAACTACAGTGAAGGGGCCGAATCCGGCCCTCTACCTGTTTTTGTAAATAAAGTTTTATTAGCACACAGCCATGCACATTGTTTATATATTGTCCATAACTGCTTTCCTGTTACCACGGCAGAATTCAGCAGTTGCAACACAGACCGTACGGCCCTCAAAGCTAAAAATACTCTTGGCTCTTTATGGAAATGGTCTGCCAACTCCTGGTTATGTGATTTGGAAAATCTTTTTGATTGTCCCCCAAATACAGCATGAAAGGCTGAGGGTACTGGGAGATTCCCTATGACAGGCTCCTAGGAGTTCAGACCATCTGAGGGGACAAGACAGTCACATTTCCCATCCTGTCCTCACCTTGGGGACAAAGAGAGGACAGCATCCTGTACACTATTTAAACTAATATTTCTCTCTCTCTCTCTCTCTCTCTCTCTCTCTCTCTCTCTTTCTCTCTCTCTCTCGGCAGAAAGGTTATAGTTAATTTTGTGCATGTGAAATGTGTATCTAATGCAAATATATTTTTGTTAAAATTTTGCATAAACAAAACAATGAAGTGAGTCATTTGGACACTTTGAAGGAATAAACCAGTGCACTTAACACGTCATGGAAAATAAGGGAAAGGGTCTTTATCTCCGACACCATCAGTGAGTCCAGCACAAACACTGGGTCTCTTCGAGCCTGGGCTTCCCACGCAAATATACATATTCATGTTTTAAATCATGAGTTGATTATTCTGTTACTTGTGGTCAAAAGCATTCTTACTATGCATGTAACTCGAATACCTATGAATAATATTAGATAACAGTACAAATGAAATAGGCACAGAAAATTTTTTTAAATGTTATTAAAATGTTACCAAGGGGAAGACTGGACAGTTTCTTTTTTTTTTTGCTCTCTCTTACAAATTCTTCACATTGAACAGCCACTTCTTTTATGATGCGAAAGAGAACACATCTGTTGTTTAATATAATGCTGTTTGTCAATCTACAAAACCAGTTGCTTCCCAGTAGAGCTGCCTTTCCCTGGAGGGTACTGTGTGTATTTCCACCAGTATCTGCTTGGAAGTTGCCTCTCCAGAGAGCGCTGCAGGGGGTGGAGCTACAATTCAAGGGGCAACATCATAAGTGAGGGGTGAGAGTTAACGCCCCTTCCCTGCAATTTCCAGATTTCAAACAGGCTCATGTTCGTGCTTGTGCATTCGAAGTGACTCAAGTGAGTCACCGTTTGGCAGAATGTTTCTTTTCCCAGTTGAAAAATCCAAATTCCCTCATTTACTTTTGAAGTCCCCAATTATTTCTCTAGCTGGTCATGATGAAGATGAAAAGCTCCAGCCCAAAGAACCCTGTTTGAGGACTCAAATGTATAGGCCGGGCAGGGTGGGGGCTCCTGCCAGGTGTAACTACAGCAGCAAAAGGAGTTGACTCCCCCAAATGCTGTTGTCCTTCTCTCCCTACCTGAGAGCCTCGAGTGATGCAAACAGGCTAGAGTAGAAATCTATTCTTTTGGAAATTGAAGAATAAAAAGAAGGAAATAAATATATCTACCTCCCTAGGAGCGCCATCCCATGGGTACACCCTGTCTGTCCAGGACTGCAGGGCGCTGGGGCCTGTGTGGAGCCCTGATCTACTCCAGCATAATTTAATGTTGATCAGGGATGCTGTCTCCAGCATTTAAAAAACTAACTAGAACAAGCTAAAATGGGCCCACCTGAGCGCACTGTCTGTGGTAACTGCAGCAGGTGCAGTCCGTGCCCCCCAGACCCCATCAGCAGCCTTTCCAGTCTTTCTGAGCTCCCTGCAGCCTGAGCCTGCAAGAGAGTGCTGGGGGTGCAGATGACTCCCTCAGGCCCTTCTGCTTCTAACAGCGCACACTTGTGAGTCTCCAGGGGCTGGCTGGAGCCACTGTCAGACTACAGAGAGAGGCTGAGACACCAGGAAGGTAACATCCTTTCTGGGGGGCTCCTGAGCCAGTGGTGGACCTTGTTGAAAGCCTAGTTCTTTGACTTTAGGTAGGAGAATTTGGAGAAGCAGGCCTGGACTGAGCTGAGATGAGGGAAGCACCCAGGTGCAAAAATGATGAGGCCTTGTGCTTCAGGTCACACAAATGTAGGGTAACTGTGGGGGCTCTGGGGAGAGAGTGTGAATTCATCCTTGGCACTTGAATCTGCCCCTGAGGGTCTGCTTGGGGGGACCCTGGCTATGTTAGGCTGAATCGTAGCACCCAAAGATGTCCTCGTTCTTATCTCCAGAACTTGTGAACATGTCACCTCACACCTGCATGTGAGTGTGTAAATGCCCCAGAACCTGTGAACACGTCACCTCACACCTGTATGTGTGTGTGAATGCCCCAGAACCTGTGAACATGTCACCTGACACCTGTATGTGTATGTGAATGCCCCAGAGCCTGTGAACATGTCACCTCACACCTGTATGTGTGTGTGAATGCCCCAGAACCTGTGAACATGTCACCTGACACCTGTATGTGTGTGTGAATGCCCCAGAGCCTGTGAACATGTCACCTCACACCTGCATGTGAGTGTGTAAATGCCCCAGAACCTGTGAACACGTCACCTCACACCTGTATGTGTGTGTGAATGCCCCAGAACCTGTGAACATGTCACCTCACACCTGCATGTGAGTGTGTAAATGCCCCAGAGCCTGTGAACATGTCACCTGACACCTGCATGTGAGTGTGTAAATGCCCCAGAACCTGTGAATATGTCATCTGACACCTGTATGTGTGTGTGAATGCCCCAGAGCCTGTGAACATGTCACCTCACACCTGCATGTGAGTGTGTAAATGCCCCAGAGCCTGTGAACATGTCACCTGACACCTGTATGTGTGTGTGTAAATGCCCCAGAGCCTGTGAACATGTCACCTCACACCTGCATGTGAGTGTGTAAATGCCCCAGAACCTGTGAACATGTCATCTGACACCTGTATGTGTGTGTGAATGCCCCAGAGCCTGTGAACATGTCACCTCACACCTGCATGTGAGTGTGTAAATGCCCCAGAACCTGTGAACATGTCACCTGACACCTGCATGTGAGTGTGTGTGAATGCCCCAGAGCCTGTGAACATGTCACCTCACACCTGCATGTGAGTGTGTAAATGCCCCAGAACCTGTGAACATGTCACCTGACACCTGTATGTGTGTGTGAATGCCCCAGAGCCTGTGAACATGTCACCTCACACCTGCATGTGAGTGTGTAAATGCCCCAGAACCTGTGAACATGTCACCTGACACCTGTATGTGTGTGTGAATGCCCCAGAACCTGTGAACATGTCACCTGACACCTGCATGTGTGTGTGTGAATGCCCCAGAGCCTGTGAACATGTCACCTGACACCTGCATGTGAGTGTGTAAATGCCCCAGAGCCTGTGAACATGTCACCTCACCCCTGCATGTGAGTGTGTGTGAATGCCCCAGAGCCTGTGAACATGTCACCTCACACCTGTATGTGTGTGTGAATGCCCCAGAGCCTGTGAACATGTCACCTCACCCCTGCATGTGAGTGTGTAAATGCCCCAGAACCTGTGAACATGTCACCTGACACCTGCATGTGAGTGTGTAAATGCCCCAGAACATGTGAACATGTTACCTCACACCTGCATGTGAGTGTGTAAATGCCCCAGAGCCTGTGAACATGTCACCTGACACCTGCATGTGAGTGTGTGTGAATGCCCCAGAGCCTGTGAACATGTCACCTTACACCTGTATGTGAGTGTGTAAATGCCCCAGAGCCTGTGAACATGTCACCTCACACCTGCATGTGAGTGTGTGAATGCCCCAGAGCCTGTGAACATGTCACCTCACACCTGCATGTGAGTGTGCAAATGCCAGCATTTTCATATGTGTCTTTGCAGACATGAATGAATTAAGACTCTATAGACGGGAATTATTGTCCTGGATTTTTGGGGGTGGGCCAATGTGGTCACAGGCTCTTTATAAGGAAAGAGAAAGACAGGAGGCAGAGAAGATGTGTGACGGAAGCAGAGGTCAGAGGGGTGTGGTGTTCTGTGCAGTAACATGCCAGAGGAGAAGAAAAGACACACACACAATACTTTTAAGGATAAACAACCTTTATCCCACATAAATGGCAATGTAGATATAATAAGCAAATGATATAATAAGCAAATTGATATAAAAGCAGATTTATATAATAAGCAAATTGCAATGGGGAGAAGGAAAAATACACACACACACACACACACACACACATATTTATTTACACTCACCAGACTATGGAGGATTCACCACCAGACTGGGAGCAACAGTCTGGACTCCAGAGTCAGCCAGTCTGTGCAGATGAGGAAAGGTCTCATGGAACTTCGGCACAGTCTGGGACCCCAGCTCTTTTTGTAATGACTTGTTAGACATGAGGCCCAGTCACAAGGGCCATCCTTCGCGACTGGGCTCAAAGAACACAAACAGGTCAACTTGTTTTTGTGATTGTCTGTTGTTTTTCAATAACTAACACATAGGAATAGATTGAAATAGAGATTTCTCCAAGGCAGAGCTGGATGAATGCCTCAAGGAGCTCACACAACCTGTTCTAGTACTTGCTGACCATCGTTTGTGTCCACGTTCAATTGAGTTCACATTTAACATTTAACTGTTCCTCCACGTGTGGCCATGAGCCAAGGGATGTGAGCGGTCCTCTCTTAAACATTGTGAGGCTCAGCTCCACATAGTCACTCAGGGCCCCAGGCTGATGGAGGCAATGCCGTGTTAACATGTAGACCCCCAGGTTCCTGGATGTTGACAACCACATGCTTGATGAAATAAGACAGAATAGACAGTGATGCTGGAAGATTTTGTGGGCTAGGCTTGATGAGTACCTACATCACTTCTTCCTATGTAGAGCTAGTTAGACTGAGGCCACGTGGCCACAAGGAAGATTGTGGAATGCTGTTTAACTGTGGAAGGGAAGAAAGGCAAATGGGTGTGATGAATGGCTATTCAAGAGTGTGAGACCTTGTGAATGGGCATGACTTTTACTGAGAAGATAAAAAGACATTTTGTACATACCACCAGGAAGAAAAGATGGCCCTGGACAGGCACTCAACTCACCCTCTCTTAAGCATTGAGAATGTGTGTGTAGACTCCTACAGGGTCATCACCCAACAGCGGGACAACCCCAGGGGTGGAAGGGAAGATCATCCCGTTACTTAGACTAGAACTTGCAATGAGGGACTCATGGGTTCGGTTTGGGTCATCACTCGCTGTGGAACCCATCTCTGTGGATGAGGCTGTGACACAGGCAGAATGAACCAGTGCTGAGTTTGGGGGTTTCAACAGCAAGGTCTTGTGAAGACAGGACGGAAAGACTTAGAAGAATGGATTTTCCAGGCTGGAGCCCATATCCCAGAATCATGAACTGACTCAGCTTCCCAACCCCTAGCTTCGGGGCAGGTTCCTAAGGGAAAATGATCCACAGGCAAAACCAACAGGTGTCCACTGTAATTGCAAAGGTAAGACTCACCCCCAGTGGCGGTCCATACGCTCCTCCTGTTCTGGTAGGAGGGCTTCTCGGAACTGGGCTGGGGTAGTGCCTAAGCCTCCGAGAGAGCCATGGCACCTACAAGAAGCAGGGCTGCCAGTGTTTCACAGCAGCTGCTGCCGAGAATGGCTTCTGTCCTCTGCGGTACTTCTAATTACGTAGATATGAAGAGGGCGGATCGTATCTAGATTAACAGCTAAGAATAAATAGATTTTGCATGATTATTGTTAAACTTTTCTTGCCGTGGTGCAATTTGGAGCTGCCTAGATACAGAGCCACAGCTGCAGGGCACCCAAAAGAATCCTGTAATCAGCTAACAAGGAGAAGTGATTTTTAACTCCCTCCTCTCTCTGGTTGTCTTTTCTTTCTTTAACCAATCCTCATCTTCCTTTATTAAAAAATAAGAATATAAATATTCATCCACAGCCAAGGAGAAAATGAAGAGACGAAAAGAAAAAGGAAAAGAAGAGGACAGGGAGGGCTTAAGAGCAGAAGCCTGGCCAAGACCACTTGGAATCAAAATACCATCTTGGCCATTGACTTACTGTGAAGCTTTTGGGCAGGTGTCTTAATATCACTGCACCTTTGTTGTCCATTCTGTAAAATAGGGGTGATAATAGTTCTAGCCTTATAAGATTGTGGGGAGGATGAATTGGCTCAGACAGAAACAGCCCCTTAGTGGTTTCTGAACAAATGACCATCAGATTGAGGAAAAGGAAGCAGAGAGGAAGGGAAAGAGGAGAAGGAGATCAGAGGCAGGAAAGCCGATTCTGGAGGAAGAACTTACGTGGAGACTGAGTCGGCAGTAGCAACGGCTTTTCTCCTCAGGTTACCCAGAGATTTGCATGTGAAGCAGGAAAGCATTTCAGTTCCACAATTTAGTGAACAAAAATTGCAGCTTTTCTTAAGTTCACTTATCTCTTTTGGGAAGTACCTAATTCTCAGATGATCTGAGATGCCCAAATGCTATAGACTTAATGCTTCTGTCCCCATAGAATTCATATGTTGAAACCTAATTCCCAATGTGATGGTATTTGGAGGCAGAGACCTTGAGAACTGATTTTAGGGTGGGGCCATCATGAATGGGATTAGTGCCCTTATAAAAGAGACCCCAGAGAGCTGCCTTGCCTCTTCCACTACGTGAGAGCCAAGACAGCCATCCATGAACAAGGAAGTGGGTTGTGACCACTCAATCTGCAGGTAATTTGATCTTAGACTTCCAGCCTCCAGAGCAGTGAGCAACAAAGTTTGGTTGTCTATAAGCCACCAGTTCATGGTATTATATTAGAGCAATGCAGATAGACTAGGGCACAATCCCTTTCCCTGGCATTCTCTCTGTGTTCCAGGGAGCCAAAAGAACACAAGAGTGAGGTGTTACTGAGGAGCGATTGATGGTGGACTGTGAGCCACACTGCCTGGGGCTGAACCTCGAGTCTGCCACGTATCATCTGCGTGGCCTTTGCAAGTTACCAGGCTTCTCTATGCCCCTGTTTCTCCAACTGTAAAATGAAAATAATAAGAGGATGTAATGCAGATTGCTATTGTGAGTATTAAATGAATCCACACAGAGTCAGTTGAAGGCATGACTTCAGGGAGCACCATTTACATAAAAATATTTACATGAAACATGCTGTAAAGGATCCTCTGGAGCACAGAACATGCCCTGTAAAAGGTAAAGTCAAAGTCATTACCACCCCTGTAGGAATGTAGGAGAGCACATGCCGGCCTCATCTCCCATCCCGATGTGTGCAAGGCCAGGTCCAACCGTCACTCCTTGACGCTTCTGCCTAAAGCAGCCCAAGGAAAGTGCCCCGGTCTCTATGCAAAATGGGTGCTGCTAATGAATTACTTACTGGTGTCTCAGAGACATCTGAATTTCCCTTCCATGAGTTTCCTTTCCACTGGGTGACATGGAACCTCAGATTCCCGTGCATTTGGGATTAAAATGCATTATTCAAAGAGAGTTATTTAAATGTGCATATTTTATTTTAGAGGGGATGTAGTAGCTGATTATGAAATAAGAATGAATCAGTTAATAGAGGAACCCACAGTAATGCCTTAGTCCACTTTCGGAACCTTAAGTCCCAGTGTGAAGGACCTTCTTCCCCCTGAAATCGCTTGGCCTGAGGGATGTAGCTCAGACTTGAAGCCTTTTAAAAATCTCCCCAGGTGATTGTGGTGTGCAGCCAGGGTGAGAAGCTAGACTTTGAGTGAGCAGGACCAGATCCATCTGTCCTGATGGAGGAGGCAGGAGGGGCTTTGGCAGGAATGGGGCTCATCGAGGACAGGTACAGGTGTGGAGGATGTGCCATGATGTTCCCAGTCTCAGGGCTGTGAAATTCCTGCAGATTGCTGGCAGCATTGGGGCAGGGGAGAATCCAATCATTTATCAGAGGTCCACATTTCCTTCTAGGGAAGTCACATCCTTGGGCAGGACCCTCTTAATTAGCTTTTCTCTAGTATCCTCCCACATCACCCTTCTTCCTCCCTCACTGCTACCCCACTGGCTTTCTCCCCATTTCTGGAACAGAAATTCTTCCCTATCAGGGCTTCATACCTGGGCTTCCTCTGCCCACATGCTCCTCTCCCATAGCTTCCCAATGCTCAGCCAATTGGGTGGAGGGGGCCAGGACTTCACAGTCTTCAGTGGAATTATCCCTCCCCAGAGGTCCTCCTGCCACCCTGTCTAAGCCAGCTCAGCCCCAGCACCCCCCATCATTTCATCCACCTGCCTTCCTTGTCATCCCAGCACCTCACACTCTCTGAAATCTCCATTTTTATTCTAATTGTTTATGAGCTCTCTCCTCCCTGGAATATAAGAAACTTCACAAAAGAGACTGTGTCTGTCTTGTTCATCCCGGTACCCCTGACCTCTAGAACAGTGCCTGGAACATAGTAGGTGCTCAATGCACATACATTGGATGAGAAAATAAACAAATTTCAGGTATTTATTTATTTTTGATTGTGGTAAAAAATATATACCATAAAATTTACTGTTTTGGTCATTTTAAGGTGAACAATTCTGTGACATCAAGTAAATTCACCATGTTGTGCAGCATCACCAGCATCTAGTTTTCCATCCAAAACTTTTCCATCACCCCTGTTGGGGCTCAGGACACACCACCCCAAAATATGCCTGTGGCAGACCAGAATATGCCACCCCAAAATATACTTCTTTGGCATATTTTGGAACCAATTATTTTGAGAAACTGCAGACATGAGAGTAGCTCTAAAAAGCTGCCCTTTGGTAAAAGAAATTTACATCTAGACAGGAAATCTACATTAGTAAAAGTATCCACTCCTGGAAAACTTTTACTCCCCAAGAAACCTTTATCTGTAAAACAACACGGTCTGTTTTTCATGGCACATTTTCTCCCCTTACCGTCCCAGAACCTGTCTCCATGCACCTCCCTTGCCCCTGCAGTCCTAAGAAGCTTCACGTCCTCCTTCCTTTCTATCGCTCGGGAGATGATATATAAGCTTCAATCACCTGGCCCTTCTTCCTTCTTTGAGCCTCATATTTTTGTGGGACTCCCATACGTAAGTCTCCCACATGTAATTAAAACTATTTTTTCCTGTTAATCTGCCTTATGTTAATTTGAAGCCCAGGCAAAGGACCTAGGATAGTGAAGGAAAGCTATTTCCCCTTTTCTTCATTCCCGAAGGAAACCCGGTACCACCGACCTGTTAAGTATCATTACTATTTTGAATAGTGAGATGCCTTTCACCCTGACAGTTTGTAACAGATAACAATGTTTAATAAATATTTTCAAGGGTGCATTTATCTTTTCTCAAGAGCTGGCAATCCATCCTGATATTGCTACATCAATGTGCTAAGCTTCTTCAAGGAGATCACTGTGCAGACTGCATTAGGCCTGTAAATTCAACCAGATGTGGAGTAAAACTCATGGAAAGACTGTCCTACACAGGTTCCTCATGTATTTCAAAATCCCTGGGGCACCATACTCAAGACTTTATCATTTAAAATTGAGGTAATAGGCACTTCACATTTACTGTTTTATGCTTAAGAAGTTATATTTGGAATTGGAAGTCAAAATCTCTGAGTGCCCATAACAGCTTTGATTTTTATTGCTGTGAGATTTTTCCCCAAGTAGAAGAAACACAAGCAGTTAATGTTTAAGTAGCATTTGGGACAGCTTTTCCATTCGGGAAAATAAAATATAGAATCTGCTAAGTGGAGGGTGATTCTACTTGGGTGAGTTAAAGGCTGAGGTGGTTGGAATGCCAGCCACACATCTACCTTCTCAACTCCAGGGATGGGACAGGTTCTAGAACACTGGGTGAGGAGTTTGACTGTCCAAGGGAAAATCACAGCTAAGGGACACAGCTGAGTTTAGCAGGGAAGCCTCAGGGATGAGTGAGGAGTTTCTATGTGGTTCTGTCTTTGCTCTACTGCGTGGCTTTAAGGAAGTCAGTGAGACTGTGTGGCTCAGTTCCTTTGTCCATCAAAAGAAGATAAAGCCTCCTCCTCCTGCCTGCTCCACACTGCTCATGGCTCTGCAGCCTGTATAGGAAGCAAGGCTAGAGAGGCCTTAAGAAACTTACAATCATGGCAAAAAGTAAAGAGGAAGGAGGGGGAGGAAGAGAGCGTGCCACACACTTTAAACAACCATATCTCATGAGAACTCTCATAAGACAGCCCTGGGGCATAGTGCAAAGCCATTAGACACTGCCTCCATGATCCAATCACCTCGCACTAGGCCCATCTTCCAACACTGGGAATTATAATTTGACATGAGATTTGGGTGGGGACACAGAGCCACAGCATATCTCCTCACCTTCTGCCTTGATTGGAAGCTACTGAAGGTGTTACTGGAAGCTGAGCAGATGTTTGTGCAGCCTGCAGAACCATGAGCCAAATCAACCTCTTTTCTTGGTAAGTTACCCAGCCACAGGCATCCACTACAGCAATGCAAATGGATTAATGCACTGGACTTTCAGCCTCCAGAACTGTGAGAAATTCCTTTGCTTAAGCTGCCCAGTCTGTGGGCTGCATTTTGCTTTGCTTAAGCTGCATTTTTCTGGCAGCCCCAGCAGAAGAAGATCAGTGCCTTCATGAAAACAATTGGAGCAAGAGCCTTCCAGCTGCTCTGTCTGGAAGGAAGTGCATTTTCTGCGGTCACACACACACACACACACGCACACACACACACACACGCGCACACACACACACACACACATGCACGCACTTTTGCCTCTAAGGAAAATACACCGTCCATACTAAAATCCTGTGGATAATCAAGCACTTCAAAGTTTGAAGTCTACATTGCATTATTGGGCCTTGAGGGAGACAGAGGCAGGGAGGCCTAGCTGTAATTCTGGTACTCTCCTTTAATTCTGTGACATGGATGAGGAAAACAAAGCAGGAATAGTCACCAGGCAAGTGGTGACGGTGTGGCAATTTGCCCGTCGGATGTGGAAACATCTTCTTGAGCTCTGATAATTTTACTGCATGGCTTTGGTGCAGAAAGAGGCAGCTGCGTGAAACAGAAATGGCTAACTTAAGTACACAACTTTGACATGTTATATTTAAGTCTCACTGTCCTTTAGCCAAGAGACTCCCCGCGTCCTGTCTACCGGGTGCTCTGAGAAGGGTGGCCGGGTAAATTGGTGCATAGGAATGGCCGGCTTAGAGTGAGAGAACTGGGGCTGAGGAAGTCCAGGGAGAAGATGTGGCTTCCTGGTCTCTGATTGCCGATGGTCCTCCTTTTCCAGGTATGCCCTTCATCATAAAGTATTTGGGAGGACTTCACCATCAGTTTAAAAGATCGACCCTAGAAACAGGGAGTTCACTCTGTTACTGATGAGAAGCCATGGTGGCTGCCACATGGAGGACAGCATGTTTCTAGGTGTCTGACCCATTTTTCCCAAAGGGTTATGATCAAAGCATACTAATCTCCTTTGGAATTTATTTCTCCTGTCTCTCCCCTCCTATTCCTTCCCTTCTGTCTTCCAGCTTCCTTTCTCTATCTCTCCACTTCTCACTCTCTCTCCTTCTTCCTCTTCCTCCCCATCTCTCTCTCTCTCTTCCTCTTCCTCCCCATCTCTCTCTCTCTTCCTCTTCCTCCCCATCTCTCTCTCTCTCTTCCTCTTCCTCCCCATCTCTCTCTCTCTCTTCCTCTTCCTCCCCATCTCTCTCTCTCTCTTCCTCTTCCTCCCCATCTCTCTCTCTTCCTCTTCCTCCCCATCTCTCTCTCTCTTCCTCTTCCTCCCCATCTCTCTCTCTCTCTCTTCCTTTTCCTCCCCATCTCTCTCTCTCTCTCTCTCTCTCTCTCTCTCTCTTCCTTTTCCTGTAAAGCTTCTAATAGCTCGTGGCTTTTTCTTGCTTGTAGAATGATTTAAATTCTCTAAGCTAAGTCAAAATTCAAAAGTCAATCCCAAACATCACACCCCCTACCCTGCCCACTGAGGAAAGCCCACCGTGTTTAGCTTCTACTAGGAAATTATTGTCAGCCTAAGTCTTCTCCAACACTGTCTACCGCTGAGAGGAAAGAGCAAGAGTTCCAGCTGGAGGTCTGTGCCCGAGACTGCCTAAGAAAAGGAGAATGCTGAACACTCCTTATGTTCGTGTCTGCTGAGTCAGGTAACAGGCTTTGCTTGAAAACCCACCTTGGGAGGCCTGGGGAGGGCAGACAGAGAAGACAGAAGATGGAGTAAATGTGAATAGTTAAGATGCAGATATTGCCCACGCTTCTGCCTGTGTCCCTTGCTTGGCTCAAAGAGTGGATTAATATTCTGAGGTTCTCACCCAGAGCGTTTCCTCACTTGTATTCCTGGATGAAAATCAATGCTCGCTCTTGATCACCTGGCAATATTGACCATGCTGACTGCTCAGGTTTCTGATAGCTGGTGCATCACTAATGGACTCATCCCTCAGAGGGCAGGAATGTGCCAGGAGGAATGTGGCACAATAAGCCTATGCTGGCATCCCTGGACCAAGTGCAAGGCCAATTAGTGGAGTCAGAAAACATTTTCTCCATGATTAGCCAGCCCAAGGATGCTTCGGGTTTCCTGTGCACTCTAGATGGCAGCCAAGTCAGGTATTGCAAGGAGGACCCTCCCGTTAAAGTAAAGAGGGTTGATGTGAATCCATTTGCATGTTCTACATTTGTCAGCCTGAATCTGGCACCCATTGCTTCAGGGAAGTCATGAGGAAATGTTACTTGATTTTCCAAAGTATCGCTCCAAGTAGAAGTTCCCTTTTTGGAAGAATATGCAACTTTCATAGGGAAGATCACTCTCGTCTGTCACTGGTGCAGGAGAAGAGCATCTTCGCTTGGCCTGAGGTTCTCAAGCCTCCAGCTCCTCCTTTTGGGTGTGGGGCCAGCTGAGGGGCAGTTCCTGGGTGGGAAGCACCAGGTTTCTTTGGTGGTTCAGTGTTACCCATCGTTCCCAGGCCCGGAGTCAACTGCAGCACCTCTAGCTGTGCCTCGAGCTGACGGTCTCAAAGAGCAAAAATCAAATCACCCACAAAAATAAACTGTTCATTTTCCAGTCATTTAGTGTCTGTTGACCTCATTTGGCTTGGGTGTCTCTCTCTCTCTCTTTTCTCTTTTTGGCTTTGTTTAAACGGCATCTCTGTCACCCAGGCTGGAGTGCGGAGGTGTGATCTCAGTTCACTATAACCTCTGCCTCCCAGCTTCAAGTAATTCTCCTGCTTCAGCCTCCCAAGTATCTGGGATTACAGGTGCCTGCTGCCGTGCCCAGCTAGTTGTTGTTTTTTTTTTTTTTAGTAGAGACAGGGTTTTGTCATGTTGGCCAGGCTGATCTTGAACTCCCAACCTCAGGTGCTCTGCCCACCTCGGTGTTCCAAAGTGCTGGGATTACAGGCATTAGCCACTGTGCCCGGCCTCATTTGCCTCTCTTAACAAAACTTGAATTTAAAAAATATTCATATTCTATATTAAAGCTATTAAAAATGGCTATATGCTGTGTTAAAAACATCAAATCCTGATTCCTCTCTAACCAGTTCAGAGTGATCTTCAGGCAGGAGTCTAGGCAGAGTTGATGCTGAAAGCTCTCTCCTCGCCTTGATGACATCATGAAAGACGTCCTGATTCTTCCCGTCCTGCATATTCAGCTGGGGGTCCTCACCTCTGAGAAGCCTTCCTTGATGTTGCCTGTGGACCAGGCACTTGCCTGTTTTTCACTGTGCCCTGGGGACACACAGAAGGTGAGGTCCTGAATGTCAAGGTCAGGCCCTAAATGCTGCATGTAGAATATGATTTACATGGTGTTTAAAGAGAAAGGAGAAGGGGCCCAGAGCCACGGAGACAACATGAGTGTGATGGTTAATACCGAATGTCAACTTGATTCCACTGAAGGATGCAAAGTATTGTTCCTGGGTGTGTCTGTGAAGGTGTTGCCAAAGATTAACATTTATGGGGTCAGTGGACAGGGAAAGGCAGACCCACTTTCAGTCTGGGTGGGCACCATCTGATCAGCTGCCGGCTTGGCTAGAATAAAAGCAGGCAGGAGAACCTGGACAGACTAGACCGGCTTACCCTTCCTAGCATACATCTTTCTCCCATGCTGGAGGCTTCCTGTCCTCGAACATGGAGCTCCAAGTTCTTCTTCTTATTTTTTTTTTTTGTTCTTCATCTTTGAGACTCTTGGACCTTCAACCACAGACTGAAGGCCGCACTGTCAGCTTCTCTACTTTTGAGGTTTTGGGACTCGGACTGGCTTCCTTGCTCCTCAGCTTGCAGATGGTCTATTGTGAGACCTCACCTTGTGATCATGTAAGTCAATACTCCTTAATAAACCCATGTTTACATATACATCTATCCTATTACTTCTTTCCCTTTACAGACCCTGACTAATACAATGAGCAAGTGTGTGTGAGGCTGTGTGTGAAGGGGAGAGGGACGATGAAGACACCTTTAGTGTTATGAAGTAGAAACACTGGGGGAGAACAGAAATATTCACTGGAAATTTACTAATTCTGGTCAAATAGAAATCATTGTCTTTTTTTCCATGAAATTTTCAGCAAAATCAAAAGTGTTTGATAATGTTTTATGGAATACATTTTTGGGAAGGAATGAAATGAATGTTGCTTAAAACTATTGAACACTTAGTATGTGCCACTGCATTAGTCTGTTCTTGCATTTGCTAAAGATACCTGAGACTGAGTAACTTACAAAGAAAAGAGGTTTAATTGGCTCGTGGATTTGCAGGCTGTACAAGAAGCATGGTACTGACGCCTGCTTGGCTTCTGGGGAGGCCCCCAGAAGCTTCCAATTATGGCAGAAGGTGAAGGGGGAGCAGGCAAACCCCATGGGGAAGGCAGGAGCAAGAGCATGAGCGGGTAGCCACCTGACACTTACGAACAACCAGATCTTTTGAGAACTCACTCACTATTGCAAGGACAATACCAAGAACTCTGCCTCCATGATCCACTCACCTCCCACCAGGCCCCACCTCAACAATATCATTTTAATATGATATTTGCGTTTGGACACACATGTCAACCATATCAACCAGGAGCCCTTCTTAGAACCTTGCTTGTGTCAAAAGGTTAAAGCATCACAACAAACCTATGAGTTATTATCACCATGCCCATTTTACAGAGGGGAGCCTGAAGCTCAAGTGTGTTAGGCAGCTGTCTCAAGGTCCCCACAGACAGTGTTGGACCTGGTGTGTTGGTTTCCTGTTGTTGCATAAACTTAGTGGCTTGAAACACTACACATTTATTATTTTCCAGTTCTGGAAGTCAGAGGTTTAAAGTCATGGGGTGGGCAGGGCTGTGTGTCTTCTGGAGGCTCTGGCAGAGAATCTGTTTCCTGTCTGTTTCCAGCCTCTAGAGGTAGCTGACATTCCCTGGCTCACGGCTCCTTCCTCCATCTTCAAAGCACATCCCTCCTACCTCTGCTTCTGTCATCCCATTTTCTTCTCTTACTCTTCTGGCCTTGTGAGGACGTTGGACTCAACCAGATAATCCAGGATAAGCTCCTGCCTAGAGGTCGTTAGCTTAACCACATCTGCAAAGTCCCCTTTGCTTTGCAAGGTCACATAGTCACAGGTGCTGGAGGTTAGGATCTGGACATCTTAGAGGGCCATTATTCAGCCTAACAGAGCTGGGATTTGGACAAGCTGGTTTGAGTCCCAGAGATCTAATTCCTAACAACCACACCATCCTCATCCCAGTGGAGGTAAACCAATGAATCATGTTTGATGGTTGACAGAAGCTGGATGGCCAGCCTTATTGTGAGAGGGCAGAGAGATCTAGACTACATTTGTTTAGTAAAAGACAGAATGTGCAGTGTGTTAACTGGCCAGGTAGACGTTCTTCTTCATTGTCTCCATACCAGCTGGTCATTCGAGCTTAGCATTTGGGGTATAAAGAGAGTTTTCTAGCAGCCAGCCAAGGGCCTTTATGTTAGAAGACAGTGAGGAGGATTTGTAAAAATCCTTCCAGCTGCAAATAACAGAAAAAAACAACCCTAAATGCTAAATGTCAAGGAAAATGTAGCATCTAAGAAATCAAAATGTCCTAAGAGGTGGAAGCTCCAGAAGAGGTTAATGTATAGCATCTCCAAATAAAGTCTCTGACACTTTCTGCTTCCCTGGGTCCTCAGGCTGGTGGCCCTCACTTAGGCAGATGGGGCTGAAGTTTCAGGGCTGCTGTCAGGATCCTGCCATGTTCTGTGTGTCCTCTTTTCCAGCCTCTAGAGGAGCTGACACTCCCTGGCTCATGGCTCATTCCTTCATCTTCAAAGCATCCCACCTCTGCTTCCATTGTCCCATTTCCTTCTCTGACTACGTCTCTTCCAGGGAACGCCCAGCACATTTTCTCTCACATATCGTTGGTCAGATCCAGGTCACATGACTACCCCTAAACCAACCACTGGTGGGGCAAGGGACACCATGATTGGCTTAGGCTATTCTGGATCCAGATCTAGACAGAGATGAGGTCACCTACTCTGAGGGGAGTGATGGATTTTGAGTCTGGAACCAACATCTTTTACCACATGTAGGAACAAAATGTGTGGAACAGGGAATGGGAACATGTTGGAGCTCACTCCCCGACCAGCAGCGTTTCCCAACCATGCATTGTGAGGCTCAGGTTCATTCACCAGAAGGCACCTGTTCACTAAAGGAATTCAAATGGTCCCCGTACGTGCTTGAAAGTCAGATTGTTCACTTCTTCTAGACCAGATATCCCTTGGATGGGGGAAAACTACACACAGACACAAACCCATTTACTCTGCACCACAACTTCAGTAGCAACTTAAAAAAGTTTCAACAGGAGTATTTGAATGTATCTTTTGATAGGTGCTCAGAAACAGGGATAATTACTTCTGAAATGGAAACTTTTGCAAATAGCCATATCACTATTAAAAGTGAAGAGCATTTCTATTTTTTTATTTTGACTTTTTGATAGAGAGAAATGTACAGTGAAAATCAGCAGCAGCGTCTCTGCTGCTCAAACAATATGATGCATATTGTTTCATATTGCTGCATATTGCTTCACAGTGTGGCATGCTGTTTCATATTATTTCATATTGCTTCATAGTGTTGCTTGTTCTTTTCATATTGTTGCATGTTGTTCCACAGTGTTGCATGTTGTTTCATAGCGTGGCATGCTGTTTCACATTATTTCACATTGTTGCACAGTATTGCTTGTTTTCATATTTGCATATTGTTTCATAGTGTTGCATAGTTTCATTTTGTTGCATGTAGTTTCATATTGTTACATATTGTCGCATGTTATATTGTTTTATATTGTAGCATGTTGTTTTCATATTGTCTTATATTGTGGCATATTATATAGTTGCATATTGTTTCATATTGTCACATGTTGTTTCACATTGTTTTCATATTGCTGCATGGTGTTTTCATTTTGCTGCATGTAGTTTCAAATTGTTGTATGTTGTTTCATATTGTTACATATTGTCGCAAGTTATATTGTTTCATATTGTAGCATGTTGTTTTCCTATTGTCTTATATTGTTTCATGTTGTTTCACAGTGTTGCATGTTGTTTCATAGCGTGGCATGCTGTTTCATATTATTTCATATTGTTGCATAGTATTGCTTGTTGTTTTCATATTTGCATGTTGCATAGTTTCATATTGTTGCATGTAGTTTCATATTGTTACATATTGTCACATGTTATATTGTTTTATATTGTAGCATGTTGTTTTCATATTGTCTTATATTGTTGCATGTTGTTTCATAGTGTTGCCTAATGTTTTTATATTGCTGCATCTTGTTTCATATTGTTGCATGTTACATTGTTGCATAATTGTTGCATAC
The DNA here is from genome assembly GCA_031835075.1 of Saguinus oedipus. NCBI lineage: Eukaryota > Metazoa > Chordata > Mammalia > Primates > Cebidae > Saguinus > Saguinus oedipus. Next base: position 136,923,770 of record CM063177.1, on the reverse strand, counting down.
TGTTTCTTCAGCAGAACAGCTTGAGGTTTTGAGAAAACAGACTTTTAACTCAAGGTACTGTGACAAACAAATGCCTGACAAGAAATTTATTTATTTTTCTATTCAAAGCTCTTAAAGGGGGAAGGATTCATAACAGAATCACCACAAAATTAGCTGTGTGTTTCCCTAGGGCATTGCAGTCCTTTGGCTAAGATTAATGAGAAGAGACACCTCTAATGATAAAATAGGCAGGAGAGGTGGTGAGAGTCTAGTCTGAAATCTTAAAATATTTCTCACAAGTGTGAGGCTCAGATTCCATGTGACTCTCACCTTTCTCCATTTTATATTGTTTTCATCCATTTTATATTGTTTTCAGGAAACTTCTATCAACTCGGAAACCCCTCCAGGAACTGGATATGCCTTCTCTACATGCCATTCGGCCCCTCCTACCAAGACAGTCAGCACCCAGTAATGATCCGACTGTAATGATCCTTAGGTCTTGGGTATCCTTACAGCCTGGGTTGAGTTGATCTGCGATACCATTACATACTCCTCAACTGGCCCCAAGTTTTAGAAGATCCTCAGCGTTGTACTTGGAGGATTAATATATTCAGTGTTAGCTAGTCATATTTTGAATAAGATTTTTCTCTCTTTAAATGTCACCTTTCCTCATGCATAACCATATAATTGTTTATAGGTCATGAGCTCTAAAACTCTAGCCTAAAGCTTACTCATTATATTTGAGTTGAGTGGAATTAAAAGTCTGGACTAGATAAGCATGAGAAATTTAATCTAAAAGTTAGATTTTCTTAGAAACGTAGAAAAGAAGAAATATCTTTTTACTTTGACAAATTAATGTATGTTAATGGAAAAAGAGGGGAGTATGATTCATCCATTTAGTCTACAGGATTTATCAAAGACATAAAATGGTCTCCTTTTTTGGAAGGAGTTCAGGTATAAATGCAAGCCTGAGCCCAGAGATCTTCTCTCTTTTGGCTTCAGGGAAAACCTCCAGTAGCTTCTGGACAAGACTTGACATTCACCCTCCCCTTCTTTTCTTCTCTCAGTCCTTACTCATCTGGCAATGTGGGCTTGCCCTGTGTGACTCCCTCCTTCATCAATATTTCATCTACAGCTTGCATTGACCATGCTTTAAAATCCACCATGCTGGTGGAAATAACCCCAAATTGAGAGAACCCAGAGGCTTCAGAAGTGTCTATTCTGTGATTGCCTGAATCTCAGGCCAGACACTTGCCATCTGGGCCTCAGTGTCCATCTTTATAATAAATTGATTACACAAGATGAGCACCAAGGCTGCTTCCAGTGCTGTCATGCAATGATTCCAAATTATAAATAATTCCAGCACCTCATAAAGGGAATCTAAATTCTCAGGCTGTAGTTCTCAGGCATGGTCAGGCAGACCCCATGATGATCTCATCTTAAAAGTTTTTAAAATGTTAAATAAAAAAAGACTGCTTTAAAGTTGAACCCTGAAATCTTGGTTTTGGAATTTAGACTATTTGTGTGTGTGTGTGTGTGTGTGTGTGTGTGTGTGTGTGTGTGTGTGTGACAGTCTTGTTTTGTCATCCACTGGAGTGTAGGTGCAATCTCAGCTCACTGTAACCTCCGCCTCCTGAGTTGAAATGATTCTCCTGCCTCAGCCTCCCAAGTAGCTGGGACTACAGGCGTGAACTGCCACGCCCAGCTAATTTTTTGTATTTTTAGTAGAAACAAGATTTCACCATGTTAGCCAGGCTGGTCTTGAACACCTGACCTCATAATCTGCCTGCCTCGGCCTCCTAAAGTGCTGGGATTACAGGCGTGAACCATCTCACCCAGCAGACTATTTTTTTCTTAATCGTTGGGATTAAGGGCAATAAAGTGGGACCAAAGGAAATGAGTGCCCATATGGGGACAACCAAGTGCTGCAGGGATTGCTGGAATGGCTGTAGCTCTGAGCAATAAGGGTTATCAAGTACACAGACACCCAGGAGTCAGGAGTGCACTTCAAAATCTCAGACCCAGCACTTACAGTGTCAGGGTACTAATACGTGGCAGTGACTCATTTAGACATGGGTTGTATGCCCCACATTAGGGCTCACAGGGAGGAAATTCCATCCTGAATATATGGAATGACAAAGTAAAGATTTAGAACCTTAAATGCAAATTCATGAGTGCTGAGAGAAAAATTCAGATAACAGCAAGAGCCAAGCATTGGCCATTTCCCCCATCTTGTGTTCCCTCCATCTTGCAATGTTCAAGGAGATAATGAATCCATACACTTGTGCACCCAGAAGCTCAGCAAGTTGTTCTTGAGAAAAGGAATCAAGTGTGTCAATTTCTGTCCTAGTTGGGTGAATGGTGTTCTCCAAAAATTTACGTTCATCTGGAAACTCAGAATGAGACTTTATTTGGAAACAGGGCTATTGCACCCGTGACTAAGCTAAGATGAGGTGATACTGGAGTAGGACAGGCCGCAAACCCAATCATCATTGTCCTGATAAGAAGAGGAGAAGACATTTGGAAGTGCAAGAAGGTCATGGGAAGATGGAGACAGAGACTGCAGTGAGGCACCCACAAACCAGGGGTCACTGAGGATTGCCAAGAGTCCAAGAAGCTTGGAAGAAGCAAGGGAGGGTTCTTTCCTTGAGACTTTGGAGGGGGAATGGCCCTTGCACTACCTTGATTTTAGACTTCTAGCCTTCCAAATTGCGAGAGAATATTAAACCCATTGACATGGAACAGGAAGCCTATGGCTCAGTTTCTGGCAACTGGCTACAGTAGCCCTGAAAAATTAAAAGCCCAGAAACCCAAACCCAGTTCAAGGTTTGTGTGTGGTGCAGACATCATAGCACCTCCTTCCAAATGTTCAGATCCTGTTTTTCCTCACTCTCCCATTAACACTCCTTCCTCCATGTGTTTTCAGCAGATTCATCTGAAACGTGCCTTTGATGTTTAGCCTGAGTCACTTTTCCATTAGAGCTTGCTGTTTCAGAAAAAAGACAACAACAGAAAGATTAAAATCATTTGAGTGTGAGCAGATTTATAAAATGTAAATTCAAAAAAAGATATAAGAGATACAGAAACATTCTGCTTTCTGTGGTAGTCTTCAAATACAGTCATTAATAATCTCATCTAAGAAGTCTGAGTTTGCAGAGACTTCCACACCGAAAGGAAGCTTAAGCTGCCTTTCTGGAGAAGCACTGGAGCTTCAGGTATGCAGCCTTGCCATGTGAATGACCCTGGCCAATGCCATGGGAGCAGAAGAACTGCCTAGGACAGCCCTGCCCAAATTTCAGTGGAATAACACACTGAAAAATGATGAATCATAAATCATCAGAATTGATAAGTTACTTTATGCCTCTAAGTACTCAAGTGACATAGCAATCAATATGCAAAGCAACACTTATTCAAATTCCACAAAATTGGGAGAATGAGAAGTTTTTCATGAGTAGAATTCTCTCTGCCTTAGGATGGTCATTCTAAGGCTAAGAATATCATTCATCAGTTAACATTGACTTTAGACAGTTGAATGAGAAATCACTTTGAATTGATGGTTTTTAGCAACAGGTAACTTTGTCCCCTCAGGTGATGTTTGACAATGTCTGAAGACTTTTTTTTTGTCACATCTGGGAGAATTGGTGCTGCTAAGCATTCTGCAATACATGGGATCCTTCTCCCCAGCAGAGAATGATCTGTCCCCAAATGTCAACAGCACAGCATAAATATAAATTCCAGTAGAATATGATAACAAATAGAAATAGTGCTGAGGTTTAGGATCACAGTTTTGGCTCATGTGGTCCTGTAATTTTTTTTTTTTGTTGGTATTTTATTCTATATATTTGACAATCACCACATGTTGATAATTTGTAAACTTCTCCTTCTAGTCTTCTAAAAATATAATTATGTTGATCACACCTGATAGGATTGTAGAATAAAAATAAATCCATAAATAAACAAGGAAAGACATACACTTAAAAACTGAGTGGCTTTCTTTTGTGTGTGTTAGCATTGGCCGGGAAGATTGTATAGAAGTTTTTTGTTGTTGTTGTTGTTTGTTTTTTTTTGTGTGTGTTTTTAGTAGAGACGGGGTTTCACCATGTTGACCAGGATGGTCTCGATCTCTTGACCTTGTGATCCACCCGCCTCGGCCTCCCAAAGTGCTGGGATTACAGGCATGAGCCACTGTGCCTGGCCTGTATAGAAGTTTTAAAGACAAAGTGATATTTTGTCACTGTTCTTGTACTTAATTATGAGAAACTTTTTTTTTCCAACTGGGTAGTTAAAACTAAACATAAATTGGGTGATTTGTAAATATGTTAAAGCTGTTTTATTTGCTGCAGACATGAAGGAATATGGAGCTAAAAAGGCTGATGAAGCTGAAAGCTGGGAAACTAAAACACCTTGGTAATGAAGTGTTTTGTCCCGCTCGTTACTTGGCACCAAGCATGTGTGATGATGAGAACTTCTGAGGTCGAGGGTTAACAGTGCTGGTCAGGGATTCCCTTTGAAGCCATGTGGTTCCTCCCTGTGCACCCATCTGTGAGTGGGGCCAGAGGGCTCAGTGGCAGGGCTTGGGGGCCAGGTCAGAGAGCAGAACTGCCACGTCTCAGACCCCCAGATATGTTACTAACTCCTGCAAGATGGGAATGGTTGAGGAGTATCCAGGGTTCCCCCGTCTGACTTTGGGGACCTGTGCTGTCCCAGATGAGAGACATCAGTGAGGCATGGAATAAAATACTTGTGTCAATGACAATAAAAGTCAGTGTTGCATTGTGTTGGATTCAACATGAAGAAAAATAGAAGTACGAATTTGTCAGAGTAAGAAAATGTGTTCAATCTTTATTTGCGCTGGTGAGAGAATACTAAATGTGCAAATTATCTTTAAAACTGTAAAGTGATTAAATTGTGTAGAAGTATGGAAAGGGAAATACTGTTGTTGGTTTTAATTATCGACATTAATTGCTTCCACATAGGAGGTGTGTCCTTTTCATGTTTGCCTGAATTCTCGCATCAACACAAACTCGTACAGCATTTATAAAGATTTAAAAAAATTCTGCTTCTTTGTGATGACACTTTTCCTACTGTCAGAAAATGGTTTTAGTACACGGAGTCTAAGCTTCACTGCCATTTGGAAGTAAACTTTTCATGATAAATGCTATATTTTATCAAATTGAAGTTTCTTTTGATTGTCAGATTTATCAGTATTTTATAACCACGAATGAAAACATGTTGCCAGTTACAAGTGCTAGATGCCATTGTTTTAAAATGTTTCCAAATTATAGAACTGTTACAGTATGGGGAAAAAAGCGTACCTTGGAACTGATGACTCAGGTATTCCAAATCTATAATTTTGACTGATTGTGAATATTGCCCCTTTATATGGGGAGATATGGTGGGGTGCACATCGTGGTTGGCCATTTGTGGTGGCTCTGTTGACTTTTAGAATTTAGAATCAATATTCCTGTGCCTTTCCAGATCCTGGTATCTGCTGATTCCATGCATCCTTCTTGAAGACAGGATTCATGCACTAGAGCAGCAGGACCAATAAAAGTCATGAATGAGACAGAACACAATTTCCAGGGTTCTGAGTGTGGGTTTGGCAGCACACAGACCCTCAGTCTGAGGAATGAGGAATTCTCTTTAGACTTTGAAGGAGGCTGCACCTGCTCTGCCACTTCCCAGCTGTGTGCCTCCAGGAACCTCCTCAAGCCTTGGTGGCCTCAGTTATGTAAACGTCCGTGATAACAATACACGCCTGTGCCAGGGGTCTCTGAGCCCACCCGTAGACTAGATAATTCTCTAGGAAGAATCTTAGGACTCATCATATAGTCATACTTAGAGCTATGATTTATTACAGTGAAAGGATGCAGTGTAAAATCTGCAGAGGGAAAACGTGTATGGGGCAAAGTCCAGGGGAGACCAGGCACAAGCTGCCAAGAGTCTTCTCCCCCTGTGGAGTCACACAGGATGCACCTATTTTCTCCAGCAATGAGTTGTGACACAATGTGCAAAATGTTACCTACCCAGGAAGTTCTTTGGAGACTCAGTGTCAAGGGTTTTAATTGTGGCTGGGTGAAGCAGGCATCCGCTGTCTGCCATGCACCAAAAATTTGGACTCCAACAAAGAAAGCAGGTGTTAAGTAAGACGGGACAAACTGCAGACACAATTCAGTTTCAGTGAGCCATCTTATCATTTAGGAAAAGTTTTATATCAGTGTAGGGAGCTGTTGCCCAGCCAATTTGCCAGATGCCAGCACAGGTCCAGTCTTGCGAGCAAATCTTTTCCAAGGACAGTAGGCACAGCTCTTCTGTGTTAACTCCTTTCTTCCCAGCCTCCCTCAGGTTTGTTTGCAGATTCAATAAAATATTCTGTGCAAAATGCTGTGCCCAATCCATGCTACTGAGATTTCTTTCTTCCAGAGTTCCCTGCAGATCAAGCCTGAAGTACATACTGGCTAATGGGTAAGACATGCCAGAGTATGCAACACATTCTATTTCACAGGGAAATTAAAAAATCTAAATACTTTTCATCATATATACATTTTCAGTAATTTTGGAAGAAAAAGTATAGATTTTTGCTCCTGTAAATCCAACGTGATAGGAAACAGTCCTATACATATATAATAGCCTTTCAGCCCGGAGATAAATGATAAAATCACATAGCAAAAGGAAATATATTAGCAACAGTGAACACTGGAATGTGTAGAAGAACATTACAAGTAGCTGATAAAGGGTGTCTTGCACCTTGTACATTTTGTTATGAAAGCAAACACCAATTCTGTAATGCACAGAATATTGGTGACTAATCAGCAAGCCACAGTATGAAATAAATGAAAATTAGAATGAGCTCCTCACTCTACTTGCAGGAAAAGCAAATAAAGCAACAACAATAACAACAAAAATTCCTGTAAATGTGACTGCATACCCACCCGGGTTGCCATAGCATATGTAGACAAATAAATATTTCAGTAAAAACAAACAGAAACACACAAGGGAAAAAATAAACAATCCCAAATCACACTTATGTATGCAGTAAAAACAAATATTTTCCTGACTGCTGGTAGACCAGGAAGCCATGTGAAAAAAACAATTAAAAGAATTCTGATAGAACTAGCATGTGTCCTAAGTAAAAGGAACTTCTTAGACCATCTATGTCTCTTTGAGCTACAGATTATCATTCCAAGATATAACATTTTCTATCTAAAATGTTAAGTCAACACCTTAAACTCCACATCTCATTATCTGATTGGGTAGCCAGAAGCAAAGAGTTGCCTGTGGCCAGGAGAACTTCTCTTAGACAACAGTTCCATGAGGGCAAGTACTTTATCGTCCTTCTTTACCTCTGTATCCAGTTGCCTAGAACCGTGGATGGCTCTGAGAGGTCACACAATGCAAACTTGTTCAACGAATGGATGGATAAATGATTAAGATGGAATTTAAGACATTTGCAAAAAATTTGGAGGAAACACAATGAACTTATTCTAAGATGTGGCAGAGGAGACTGTACCCAAACCATAAGTATTGCCTAAATCTCAAAGCTCAGATAGAGATTTTTATTTCTATCTGAGATTGTGCCTGCTCCCCTTGGAAAAGATCTGCTTGCAAGACAGGACCTGTGCTGGTGTCTGGGAATTTGGCTGGTCAACAGCTCCCTACACGGATTCAAAACTTTCCTAAATGATGAGGTGGCTCATTGCAATAGAATTCTGTGTACAGTTTGTTCAGTCATAGCCAACACTTGCTTTCCTTCTGGGACTCTGAATGGAGCATGGCAGGCAAAGGGTGCCTACTTGATCTATCCCCAATAAAATGCTGGACACTGAGTCTCTAAAGAGCTCCCCTGGTAGGTAACATTTAGCACATGTTGTAACAACTAATTGCTGGAGGAAATAGCAGGCTGTTGGGGTTGTGTATTTGGAGTACATGTATGTGTGCATTTGCAGTCGTGCATGTGGAGTGCGTGTATGCATGCATATGTGGTTGTGCATGTGGAGTTCATGTGTATGTACATGTAGAGTGTATCTGGTTATGCATGTGGAGTGTGTATTTATGTGGTTGTGTATGTGGTGTGTGTGTACGCCTGTGTATGTGGCTGTGCATGTGGAGTGCATGTATTCATTTGTATTTGGTTGTGCATGTGGCATACACATAGTGTATGCATGAGAGTGAGGCAGAGACACAGATCATGAGAAGAGTCATCATGTGCTATCTTTGAGTGTTAAATTTTCAGGTGATTTTTAAAGATGCAATTTTGGCAATAAACATGATTATAAAATAAAAATATGTTAATTAACATTTATTAATAACATCAAACCCACTTTGTTTCATGAAAACACAAAGTCACAGCTGAGCAATGAGCAGACAGGATGTTGGCTACCTCTGGCCCTCAGGTGATTTTCCCCTCTCCCTTTCCCAAGGCTGATGAATGTCACAATTTCAAGGTGACTTACAAATGCAGGACAGAAATGAACCGCACCACATCATCACACTCCCTAAGTGATAGACGTTCCAGTGGCTGTTTTGTGCAAGGAAAAGCTGCAGTGTCTGGTTTCAGGCATCTGGTCACCTCCTCCCAACCTCCCCTCCTCTTGAGCCATATTTCACAGTTACAGTTTCCCAGTCAGCCTCCCCTGTAAGTGGCTCCATTCACTGCTGCTTGGAATTAAGTATTTGTATCTTGGAGGAGATACTTTTAAGCCTGGAAAACGTGCATGAAAATGAAATTTCTCTCCTGTAATTCGGTCCTGACAACAGTGTCTCACCTGTGGCTCTTGCTGGTCCGTAGACAGGGCTTGGTGTCATACAGTGACAATGGTGATTGGGCCTAAGAAATGGAGACAGCATCTGGGGAAGGATGATGCCCTGACAGCCACAGGTGGCTAGGAGTGGGACTGCCATGTCAGTGAAGGGCACCCTCTCAGAGGGATACTTCTGTTACAAGGACCACCCCTTACTCAGAAAGACTCTTGCCCCCCAAGAGAAATAAATGGTCTGTGGCTTGGGACAATATTACTCTCAGACAACAATAAAGCCCAAGGAGCTGGGATGAAAGACGGCCCAGCTTACCCTTGTCTGGACCTGAGGGATGAGTGTAGGTATAAGACCAAGGCTTCTGCCACAACTCAGGAAGAGATTGCCCAGGTGGGCTCTTGTCTCCCCAGCCTCTTCCTCTTCCCATAACAATTTCCTTAGTGGTGCAATTTGGGCAAGACAGTGAAATGGTCTCTGCTTCAGCTTTATTATTAGTAGAGTGGAAATAATAACATTATTTAACTCAGAGGGATGTGTGAGGACTAGATGAGTTAGCGCATACAGAAGGATGAGCAGTGATTAGCACACAGACATACTCAAAGCTCCAGGAAACAGTTACTGTTCTTAGTTCCCACCTCCAGTGTCCCTTGCTTGCTCTCATGTGACCAACACTCTAGCCTCCACTGCTCTATTACTGGAAAATGCAACCATTTTCCTTTAAGGGCTAAAATTCAGTATCTTCCATAGGAAGCTGAATTTGGGGAAGAAGAGGTTTTCTGAATATCCAAAAAAAAAAAAAAAAGGAATTTTGAAGTTGAGAGATCTGTATTTTGACTATGTCTTATAAAGTTTTCTTTGCCTCAGATTTCTGATCTATAAAATATGAATATTAATAGTTACCTGTATGTGAAATTTAAAGGTGAAAAATAATAAAGTATATAGAGCCATCTGGGTTCAAATCCTCGTTTGTGCAGAGTGGTCTTTCCTCTCCATATTTCAATATTCAAATCTGTAAGTTGGAGATAATAGAATGCTCTTGGAGAAGTAATTGTAGTAGTCTAGGAAAAAGGCTGAACATAGTGCCTAGTGTGCAGTCATTACCCAGTAACAATTATTGTCATTAATGTTACTGAAAATCATACGACTTCAATATGCAGTACTCTTTCAGCTGCATGTGAAAAAAAGATTAATTCAAAATTGTTCAAACAAAATGAAAAGATTTATTGATTTATGTAACTGGAAAATCCAGGAGTAGAATCCTTCAAGCTTCAGCCTGGAAGAAGTCCAGATGCTAGAGCCATATCATCAATAACATCCTGTATATCTCTATCTCTGTATTTATCTCTTTCTGTTCATCTCTTAGTTCTGGTTTCTTCTGAGCAATCTCTCAAAGTGGTAGATGAACATCAGCAGTTGTAGACCTATGTTCTTACCCTTAGCAAGAAAATAATATTTATCTTTCCAGTAGTTTCAGGTAATTTTCTGAGTAATTGGAGTGTTAGTAATTCATTAGGTCTGACTGGCTTTGCCACTTGCCCATCCCTAAGCCAATTCCTGCTTTCAGAAGGATGGGATGCTTTTCTTGGCCATGGCTGAGCCATGTGCTCACACCTGGTGCCAACAGTAAAGTTAGCTTACTTAACCACCTGGCAGGAGTGGGCAGAGCCACTCACATAAGGAAAATGTAGGTGTGGTCACCAGAGTAGATTGTTCTGATCAGGAAACCTAGTTGTCCTTTCATGACAAATGATCCTCATGCTCATCTCTTCATCACTTTGAGAAATCATTCCAGAAGAAAGCAGAATTAACAATCCCCAAATCTCAGTGGTTTAACAAAATGAAGACTCCCTTTCAGTTCAGGGAGACTCCTTCAGGGAACTGGGCAGTGGCTCATGCCAGCAAGGAACCCGGTGACCCGCTTGGTTCCATCTGGTAGCTCCACTGCCTCAAACCAGGGGTGTCCGTGATTGTGAGGCAGGGAAAGCCAGGGCTGGAGGGTCAGACACTGGATCTTAAATGCTTTGGCCCAGAAAGTGACACATGTCACTTCTCTTACATAAAGGTCACGATGAATTGACCTTTTTGTTGCTGTACAACCTCCATTTCTCTGGTAGTTTACTTTGCTGTGAGGCCTATTTTATTTAACATTAATATATTCAATCCTTAGTTTTGATTAATGTTTGCGTGATGTGCATATTTATGTTTCTCTTTTTACTTTCAATCTGCCTATATCATTATACTTGAAATGTTTTGCTTGTACATAGCATAGGGTTGGGTAGTATTTTAAATCTAAGCCAGCATTCTTAGAGAAGATCTGGCATTCTCTGTGTTTCAATGGATGCATTTAAGCCTTTGATATTTGATATAATGATTGATATGTTACGGCTCAAGTCTGACATTTAATTTTTTGTTTTCTGGTGGTGGGGGAATGGTGGTTCCTTAAGGGAAAAAAATCAAAGGTTCTATGCCCAGAAGAGAAAGGAATAAAGGCTGGGCAGGTGCAGGAACAGGCAGTCTAAACAGAAACCCTAGCTTCATTGCACAGACTGCTGGAAAACACGGCTTCTGGTGCTCTGTAGGGAGGGAAAGCAGCAAGCTTTTGTGTGAGAGCTTTGACCTGCTGTCATCTTTATGTGCCCACAGGGAAGAACCTATTCCCCAAGGACACCACTGGCTTATGGATTTGGGCCTTAGCTTTCTGCCAGCATCAGGTTCCACAAACTGGAAATTGGAGGGAAGTTAAGCTAAGCTCTGGTGTAAACAGCATTCTTAGAGAAGATCTAAGTCAGGCTGTAAACTCATTACCTGCCAGGTTTAAATCATGGATAGATAGAATATGTACCATTAGCTCAGGGATAAGTTAATGAGATGGTCCTTAGGCCAATGTTATCTTCAACCACTCCACGTAATGTGAATTTGATTGAAATTGCAGTCCTTCAGAAAATGACATCATTTTCTACATACTCACTTGAAACTGAAGCTGTGGCTTTGATTTATGGCTCAATCTCCTGTGTACTAGAGTGATATTTTAACAAAACAGGCAAATGTCTTTTAAGATACTCTTTTTTTTTTTATTTTTAGTAGAGATGGAGTTTCACCATGTTGGCCAGGCTAGTCCCGAACTCCTGGCCTCAAGTGATCTGCCCACCTCAGCCTCTCAAACTGCTGGGATTACAGTCATGAGCCACCATGCCCAGCTGCTTTTGAGATACTTTTAAAGAACTTTCACTTAGATTCTTATTTAAAATGCCTAGAGTTTGGACAAATGTTCCTCTTTACAACTGGGACTGATGGTTCCCATCATCTTGCTATCCTCCTTGATGCCATGGGGCTATGGTCAACATTGCGGAGCAGAATGATCACTTCCCCCCAATAATAATTGTTAACCTTTAGTTACAACTTACCCTACACTGACTTGAGAATTTTATATGTTACCTGACACGAGGTCCAAGAATTGCACTATGATATTCTCCATTTTACTGACATAATCTCTGAGGCACACAGTTGAGAGGACTATGTCCACAGCGGTGGTGGAGTGGATGTGTGAAACGAGGCCTGGCTTCAGACCCTGTGAATCACAGAGTATTCTCCATACAGGCGATTACATCCTCAGTGTTCTCCCACACTACTGTGGGAAGACTTACAATGGGTAGAAGGACTCAAAAACATTTAAGGGAAACGCTTACAAATGGGTTCTTAGGGTAGTAGGTTGTATTCATTTCCCATTGTTGACATAACTAAGTACCACAAATTTATGCTTAAAACATCACAAACGATGCAAATTTATTCTCTTTTAGTTATGAAGGTCGAAATTCCAAAATGTCTCTTAAGGGGACAAAATGAATGTGTTGGCAGCTCGTCAACCATTTCACAGGCTCCAGGGGAAAATCCATCACCTCGCCTTTTCCAGCCTGTAGACACTGCTGGTGCTCCGTGGCTCTTCTGTTGTCAAACATCCATCCCCACATCTCCTTCTCTAAGTCTAACCCACCTGCCTCCCTCTTTAAGGACTCCTGTGATTACATCAGACCCAGCTGTAACACATAGACTAATATTCCTATCTCAAAACCTTTGACTCAGTCACAGCTACAGAATTCCTTTCACTATGTAAGATAATATTCAAAGTTTCTGGGATTAGGACATGGATGTCTTTGGGGCCAACACTTAGCTGACCATGTAGGTGTGGTTGAAGCTTTTGCTTTGCATGCCCTGTACAAATCTTTCTTTCTTCTAGGAATAGCAACACATTTTTCTTTGAGAAACCATGCATTCCTGAGGATGAACCCCAATCTGAAGGATACAGAACCAAGGGACTTTGAAAGATGGCATTCTAATTTTATCATCTGAGTAAAATTGGATACAGCTTTAAGATTTTGAACTCGGCATAAATTATCTTATTGACATGTGATTTGATGTAGAGTTACTGCCACCTGCAAACAAATATATTCCATCTGTAATTTTAATTTTGTGTTAGCATAAGCATTCAAAATGGTGGTCCTCAAAAGTAAGTCTTTTTATTTAGAAAGGATTAAGCCCATTCTTCCTGAACCTCAAAAAAAGTATCATCTGCTTTTTGAAACTCTCTAAGTAAATAAAGGATAAATTTTTCTAATGTCCTCATGAAAAAACAAACATAGACAATAGGGATTTCATAGAATTTGTGCTCAGTAAATAAGTGTAGAATTAATGAGTAAATGGATGAGTAAATCTAGCTTCACAGAGCTACCGGCCCCTCTTCCAGGGGTGTGTGATGCAGCCGCTGAGAGCTGGGGATCTGGGGGCTCACTAGTCTGCATTTGAAGACTGGCTCTGTTAGCTTACTGGAATCTCAATTTCCTTTGACTGTTAAATAAGAACAATGTGTTACATGATCTTTGGGACTGTGTGGATGAAATGTGATGATGCAAGCAGTCTGGCCAAAACCACGGTAGGGTACCATTACACCCTCGCTAGGATGGCTAGAATTACAGAGAAAACAACCAGGGTTGACAAGAGTATGGGGAGATGGAAACTCTTGCATATTTGCTGGAGTGAATGTAAAATGATGCAATCGCTGTGGACAACAGTTTGGCAGCTTCTCAACAAGTTCAACGTAGAAATGTCATATGATCCAGCAATTCCACTCCATATATGGTAAATATCCTCAAAACTGGAAACAGATACCCAAACAAACAGATGCACATGTCTGTTCATAGCAGCATTATTCCAAACAGCCAGAGGTGGACACAACCCAAAGGTCTATCGATGGATGCACGGATAAATTGAGGCGTATCTACACACATGTTATTTAGTCATGAAAAGGAATAAAGTACTGATTCATGCTGCGACACACATAAACATTGAAAATATTGTGCTAAGTGAAAGAAGGCACACACAAAAGGTTACATATTATAGGCTCCATTCCTACGAAATATCCAGAATAGCTAAAGCCATAGGGACAGAAAGCAGGATGGTCATTTCTTACACTGTTTAATGAGTATAAGGTTTTATTTTGGAGTAATGAACATATTTTGAAACTAGATATATGTGGTGGTTGTACAACATCGTGGCTATCCTAAATACCACTGCACCACACACATGCACACACACACATGTGCACACGCACACACACACAAGGACACACACATGCACATGCACACAAGCACACACATGCACACACACAAGGACACACACATGCACATGCACACACATAAGGACACACACATGCACACACACACAGAATGGGTCAGCAAGAAGGTGAAAATAAAAAGAAACCTGCTTAGCAATACCCTGGATACATTATAGAAGATGAATAACTGACCACAGCTGTTCTTCCCCCTCCTTATCTTTCTCTTCCTCCTTTCCTCTTCTACCCCTTCCCCTCTCTCCACCTCTGCATTCTTGTTTTACCCTGTGTCAGTCAGTCCCAGATGGTGGGCTCAAATGTGGAGAAAATTTAGTAAATAACCACTATTATAAAGACATATGCAGACGTATGTTCATAGCAGCACTGTTCACAATAGCAAAGAGCTGGAACCAACCCAAATGCCCATCGACAATAGACTAGACAAAGAAAATATGTCACATATACACCACGGAATACTACGCAGCCATAAAATATGATGAGTTTGTGTCCTTTGTGGGGACATGGATGAATCTGGAAACCATCATTTTCAGCAATCTGACACAAGAACAGAAAATCAAACACCACATGTTTTTACTCATAGGTGGGTGATGAACAATGAGAACACATGGACACAGGGAGGGGAGCATCACACATGGGATCTGTTGAGGGGACCAAGGGAAGGACAGCGTGGGGGTTGGGAGGCCTGGGAGGGATAACACGGGGAGAAATGCCAGATGTAGGTGATGGGGGGATGGAGGCAGCAAACCACATTGCCATGTGTGTGCCTATGCAACAATCCTGCACGATCTGCACATGTACCCCAGAAACTAAAGTACAATAATTAAAAAAAAAGAAACCACTTGCAAAGGAGGGAGCAGGATGTTGGAAATAAAGTGATGACATTGCACCCCAGGGTCATGGAGTCCCTGCCCCTCATGTCTGAAGGGGCAGGAATGGCCCTTTGGTGGTGATACTACACCAGGACTGTGTAGAGTAAGTACCCTTCTCTCTGATCTGCTGGAGTGTCTCACTGGTCAACCTGGATGAAAGGCAGGGGGTGACGGAGGCCACAGAGGTCGTCCTCTCGGGTTAGCCTCCCAGGGCAGAGAGTGAGAGAACATGACAGCGGGGTGAATGGAATAAAGTAGTCACAGAAGGTTTCAGACACAAGAGAGCCTCTCTTTAATCCTTCATTCCCAGGGCGTCTCAGCAGTGGGTAAAAATGTGGACAGAATGTTATCAATGATTTTGTACTTAGGGACGAGTGGAAGTCCTAAGGTGACTGCAAAAGCAGATCTTTATATCGTGGCAAAACAGCTTTCTTTAGCAGGACAATGATGACCTGTACTGTGGTAATGCAATCATGGACAACTAGAGGTGACTTTGCTCCCACAGACTTGCCTTCTATGGCCATCACCATGGGTAAACTGAGTTAGCCAGCTTCACATGCACCACCTACCTCTAACGCTGCCACCATTAGGCGTTTGTGGAGAGATTATTTTCCATTATCAACCTTCTTGGTCATCTCTGGTTCCCAGTTGACTGATGTAATAAAATGAAGACAAATTTAAATATGAATTGATGACATAAAATACTTCACTGAATTTGGCTCTCTCCTCCCGGTTAGGATTTTGAAAGAAAATTTCTCTGAGCTTCACAGTGGCATGGCCTCTCGAAGCTGGGGGACTGCCAAGTGGGGTTAAATGCTTTTGGGTAGCCCACACTGCTAAACCCTGCGCCATCAATTAGAACCACAGTAATGACAGAACTTGGGTGCTCTTCTCTGAAACCAAGAAACGTTTAATAACGTACGTTGGAAGTAGACTGATGTTTACGTGGGGGGGGGGGCGATTCGATCTGTTCGGAAGCTCATTGACATCTATGGAGGTTGATGCTTTTTCATTTTGCATCTGCCATTTGCATCCTTCATCAATATGAGCCTGTGTCTCCTGACCCAGTTACTCTCTCATCAGTGACCGGAGATGGAGCAAACCAATGGGTTCAAGGCAGGATGTTCACGGCCAAATGACTGAACAACTTTTTTCATGCATAACACAGGTGAGGTACTCCTCTACCCCACCGAGTAACTCGGGTGAGGCGTTCCCCTACCCCGCCGTGTAACTCAGGTGAGGTATTCCTGTACCCCGCCGTGTAACTCAGGTGAGGTATTCCTCTACCCCGCCGTGTAACTCACGTGAGGTACTCCTCCACCCTGCCGTGTATCTCAGGTGAGGCGTTCCTCTACCCCGCCGTGTAACTCAGGTGAGGTGTTCCTGTACTCTGCCGTGTAACTCAGGTGAGGTATTCCTGTACCCCGCCGTGTAACTCAGGTGAGGTATTCCTCTACCCCGCCGTGTAACTCAGGTGAGGAATTCCTCTACCCCGCCGTGTAACTCAGGTGAGGTATTCCTGTACCCCGCTGTGTAACTCAGGTGAGGTATTCCTCTACCCCGCCGTGTAACTCAGGTGAGGAATTCCTCTACCCTGCGGTAGACTAACAAACACCAACTCTCCAGCTCAGCCTAACTCAAGAGCACAAGGATTAGTGCCCTCTCAGCCACCCCTAATGTGTTCGTCACTCAGTTCTCTTTGTTCTTGGCTCTGTAAGAACTGGTTGTCAGATTACTTTTTTTTTCATGAATCCAAAGGTTTTCTCCAAGGGCAGTTCCGAAATGACTTTCCTCCAGCTCCACGACTGATGTCTCCTAATTATTGCCTTTACTTATAATCACTGCAGGGATGTGCTTGATCCACAACTCCCAGCCGCGGGGCAGTGATGGCCGGTGCTTACCGATGCCCTAATAAAGTTGGCTGGTGTTCTACATGGTGCATCTAAATACGCTACTTCCTTAATGATGACAGACTCGGTAGCTACCTTGTACGTTTCTCTGTTCAGGTGGTTTTGGTATTTTTAGGTAAGAAGAAACTGCTATTAGGGACTGACAGAAATTTGCTGAACTTAATTTTTCTATCTGCAGACAGAGGTGTTGAAAACCAAGATCAAGTGAGGTCAGGGATCTGTCACTATTGGGGATGACGGGCAAGGTCATTACTTGCTCTCTGCAGGGACATGGTAGTCTCCTCTGTCACAGAGTGGCCTAAGAATATGATTCCGGAGAGAAGAGATTATTAGGGAGACCGAGGTCTAATGAACATGCTGGAGGTTCAGTTTTTGCATTGGGTGAAAACCAGTGAAGGGAGGGTACTTGTCACTCAGTGCCAGAAGATGAGAGGAGAAGATGGGGAAGTCTATCTGACATCTGTCAGCAGGAAACCATCCAGACTTCACTTGCGAAATATGGACCTTGTCAACGGATAGGTCACAGATAGTCCTGCTCACTTTATTAAGGCTGGGAGCAGCTTCTTTGGGCTTCTGGCCTTTCTAAGAGAACAGCGATTACCACGGGAGAGACTTTGGTCACTGTCTGCCCAGCTACTCTTGGGCAGAGGTTCCTTAGGGCAGGGGCTGTGGATGGCCATCAGGGGGTGGCTGAGCTGGACCTGACTGAGGCCGGGCTCCTTCCTCCATGAGTATGACTGCAGGCTGAAGCTGTCTCCACACTCAGGTCAGTGCAGGGGCATCTGCAAGGGGGTGTCAGCATCAGTAGAGAGATGGTGGTGGTCAGACAGCAGCCGGGCACAGGGGAACACAGAGCTGTTGGCCCCGGGAAAAGGGACTGTGTGATGGGCCAGGATTCTGCAGTGACACATGCGTGGCTGGGCTGTTTCTTTCTGAATTAGAGGAGCCCCACAGGTCTGATGGATTCACCAGGAAAAGATAGAAAAGACAAGGTCTCAGGGTTTGATGGAGTCCAAACAACTGGATGCAGCCATTGCCAACGTCCAGAAACACCTCCCCAATCTGAGCTTTCACCCCAAACTTTAGTTCACAGTTATTATTTCGTTGATGAGTCTTACTTATAAATTTGAAAAGGACAATCCATTTGAAAACTCCAACTGGAAGCTTGTATAGAAAATTCTCCAGCTTTATAAAGTATCAGGGGGTCATGGGTGAAACTGCTCACAGGGCAAGGCAGGTAATGTAAAAATGGGAAGGGGAAGAGCCTGGACCTGAAATTCACTGGAGGCCAAAACCAGTGAGCCGGCGGGGGCAGGTGGGGCTGCGGGCGCCCTGTAGGAGCCTAGTCCACTGGGGCAGTGCCGCCCATGGTCAGGGGCGCAGGTGCAGCTGAACTGTTTCCTCATCTGTAAATGGAAGGAGGCTTAGAACAACAGTGACAGTAATGACTGTATAACCCACCTCACAGGGCTACCGTTAGGGTTCCAGAGAGACGTAAGGAGCCTGGAAAAACCCCCATCACCGATAAGTGCAAGGCTAGCGTTAGCTCTCATTATCTTACTTCCACTTCTCAGGAGAAAGCAGCTATCTCGATTTTTAAAATGTGAAATCTCTCTAATTTTAAATGTCAATGGTACACTTAAATTACAAACACATTACATATATATACACATATATTCCAGTGAAACAGTTCATTATGAATATGTAACAAATAAATGTATACATATATACAAATCATATATAAATGTATAGATTATGTAATAAATTTATAAAAATTGAATACATACAGATATATGTCTGAATTTATGCATATATATGTGTTAAACTATTAATAAACTATAAAAGTATATACTAGTACATATTTTCTAGAAAGCAGATATTATATATGTCATATATAACACTATTATAGGCTATAAATAATAAATTATATATTACATAGGGCGCATATATGTAGAATACAATGATTTATATATATATATATATTAACTAAAAATGTAATATATATTATGTAATGTGTAATAGATTATCATATGTAATATATAATAAATAAAATTTATTATCAACACACAATACAAGTATTCCAGTGAAACAAGGCATGCTTCTGCATTATATTTGGGTGGTGCCATCTCTGACTTAAAATAACTTGCTCTGACATAATCCCTGAGGAAGGGTGCCTGCAAGGGCCCATGGTTCTCAGCGTGCTCCTGCAGAGGTGGGCTCACCCCCTGCATCTCACAGCCCCTCTAGACCCAAGCTCCACCTGCAGCCTCTAGAAGAAAGAGCAGTCCTGAGCACCACGTGACCATCCCCACTGGATCCACCCCTTCCACTGCTGATTGGTCCAGGGATGAACTTCTGTTTCAAGGCTGGGGTGGGGGACCAATCAGATGTTCTCAATGATACACGGACCGTGGAGATTGGGCCAATGGGTGGTAATCTCGGGTTTGGGGGGCCAGGGCATGGAGAGCAGACCGGCAGCTGATTGGGCTGGTCCAGGAAAGGTGAGCTAGAGGAGGAAGTGGAGGGAAACCCACCGGATGCCTCTGAGACAGGGGACCTTCTCTGTGTGCAATCCCTGCAGATCTTAGCACTTTCCAACTTGTGTTCTTAGATGTTCTCCAGGTAAACTGCAACCAACCCCTTTATTTATTTTTATTATTTTTTTTATTGTACTTTAGGTTCTGGGGTACATATGCAGATCATGCAGGATTGTTACATAGGTACACACATGGCACGGTGGTTTGCTGCCTCCATCCTCCCATCACCTATGTCTGATATTTCTCCCCTCATTATCCCTCCCCACTCTCCCCACCCCTGCTGTCCCTCCCCTAGCCCCCGCACTGACCACAGTGTGTGATGTTCCCCTCCCTGTGTCTGTGTGTTCTAATTGTTCGACACCCACCTATGAGTGATAACATACGGTGTTTTGTTTTCTGTTCTTGTGTCAGTTTGCAGAGAATGATGGTTTCCAGATTCATCCATGTCCCTATAAATTGTTCTATTATAAAGACACATGCACACATATGTTCACTGTGGCACTGTTTACAATAGCAAAGACCTGGAACCAACCCAAAAGTCCATCATTGATACACTGGATAAAGAAAATGTGGCATATATACACCATGAAATACTACGCAGCCATAAAAATGTCCAAAATCTTTAGAATAAACTCACCTGTGCTTGGGCCAGCCTGAGAGGTTGTCATTCCTTCCTGTCCAGAAAAAGTGCAGCATAACCAGCTTCTAACGTCCACTGGAGCAGGTTATTTAATTTCTTTCTGATGTGAAGAGCAATAGTGGCCAGGAGCTCCCAGCAGGCTTCCCTCAATCCCTCTGGCCAGACTGGAAGCATTCCCAAGCCCTCCCTCTGTAACTGGCTGCAAAAATGGGCATATGGTATTTTCAGCCCCCAGTGAAGGAAAGAGAAGGCCTCTAAAATCAGAAGGGGCTGGGAATGGCTTCTGGGTGGAGAACCAAGATGCTGCATTAGTCAAGCCCAGAAGAGAGGCCTGATTTATAAATCTCTGTGGCCCAACATTCTGGTGGCCACGCACACCAGAAGGGCTCAGTGCACACTGATACAGCAAGGACAGTGGCAGGAGTAATCAATAGCATTTCTGGGTGGCGTTATTGAAAACACCAGGGGGCGCTATTCCCATAGCAAACAGCGCGAGCGGGGCTCTGGAGCTCGTGCAGCCGGCTCCAAGAGCCTTGAGCGCCAGGCCCTGTGCTGAGGTCTCTGCTTAACTATCAGCTTCGCTCTCCATTAGCTGGGAGGAGAGGGTTTCCCTGCTTCGTCGCCCCTGTACTTCTAGAGGGATCATATCTGTAACAGGTCTGTGAGAATGGGCTTCAGACAAGGTGAGCTTCTGGGGCAGGGCTAGAACTGCAGAAGAGACGGCTTTGATCACTGACACACGGGTGCGCCTCCAGGAGTCTGAAGCTCTGATGTTCACCCCACTGGCCAGCGTCGGGGTTGGTAACCGCAGGCAATGGCTGGCATCTCAGCAGACACCCGGGAGCTGGGCAAGTCTCAGAAATAGGGGGAGATGCTGCCAGGAGCGTTACTGATTCAGATGACCAAGAACACATGCACTCACACATGCACATATACACAGTCACACACACACCACATGCACACACACGCACACACAGAGCCACACACACACACCACACACACAGAGAGCATCATAGTTACACATTCATACACACACACGTGCAAGCACAGTCACACACATGCACACATGGACACATTCATACATGCATGCACAGCCCCCCCACATACTCTAACACTCTCATAGTCACACACATGCACATACACACACACGTGCACACACTGTCACACACCACATACACAATCACACACATGCAAACAGTAACACACATACCACACACACAGAGCTGTAGTCATACACACACACATCTCTCTCACACACACACACACACATACAGAGCACCACAGTCTCACACACATGGACACACTTATACACACACATGCAAACAGCCCCCCATACTCTAACACTCTCATAGTCACACACACGCACATACACACACGTGCACAGTCACACACACCACATACACACACTCACAGTCACAAACACGTGCAATCACACACACACAATACACAGAGTGCCATAGCCACATACACCCATACACACCACACTCAGAGTGCCACACAGTCTCACACACACGGGCACTTCATACACATGCATGCACATAGCTCTCCACATACTTTAACATTCTCATAGTCACACACATGCACGTACTGACCCATAGTCACACACAATCACACACCACACACACATATACACAGAGCTCCACGCAGTCTCATACACATGCACACACTGATACACATACACACACGCACACAGTCCCCCACATACTCTAACACTCTCACAGTCACACATGCACTCATATACAATCACACACACTGACACATTCACACTCACCTACACACACTCACACATATTCTTTCACACACTCACACCCACACATATGCTAACATTCTTTCTCATCCCTACACACTCACACGCCTACACCCACACACATGCTTTTGCTCACACACATTGTCACATAGTCACAGACACACCCAAACACACCCTCACATACTCTCACACACAAATACTGCAACTGTCACACACTAACACACATACATACACCCACACATTCTGCAAACACACACCCACATTTTCACACTCATATACCCCCTCACATACTCTCACATTCTCACACACACACTTACACACACACTAACACAAGACGTGGCAGGGACAGCTGGTTGACCACCAGAGCTTTATGCCACCGTCTGTAGTGTGGAGCTCCTCTGTGAAGCAGTTGCCCAGCCCCCTTGCCAATAGTTGGGGCCACAGATCTATTTCTGGTCAAAGGAACGTGAGCAGTATTGCTAGAGAAAATACAGGTGGCTGGATAAAATTGGAATGTCAGGGAAACAATGAATACCTTTTGTGTTGTGGAATATACTTACGCTCAGCATTGCATAGACCTACTTATACTAAAAGTATTATTATTTTCTGGGTCCTTTGGGCAGAGTCCTTGGAAGCTGAGGTGAGACAGTGCAATGACCAGAGGGAGAGCTGGATTCTAGAGTCCCCTCTTGCTTGCCTGGAAGGAGCTTTCTGCTCAGAACTCCAGAATGTCAGGATAAGGTTCTGTGAGAGCCCCTGAGATCCAGGGCTGTTGCTGAGCTCATTTATCCTAATACCTCTAGACTTTTCCTGCACTTCAGTTTATGTGGGGGAACAAAACCAATCTGATTGCTCTCAACACCCAATTGTTGTCACCGATTGGGTTCAAGGGAATGATTTCATCTTCAGATAACATTGTGTTATTTGAAGCAGCTATATAGGTTAGATAAATATGTACATATATATATATGTATATATATGTGTGTATATATATGTATATATATATGTGTGTATATATATATATATATATATATAACAACAAAGATACGTATAAATATATACATATATGTTTCATATGAGCCCACATATGCCTTCTGGTCTCTGAAAAGTGAGAGGAATATAGAAAACCAGTACTATTTGGCTCCTGTATCATTCAGCATCCTGATTTGAACAACGCACTGAAAGTGCTGATGAAAGAGAGTTTAAGGATGGCACTATTTACAAGTTGTGAACAGAATGAAGGAAAGCCAGCAGGGGTGGTGAAGTACACAAGAATGAGTACAGGGGAAGCCGTCCAACCCCCATCGGGACCTGCCAGTGCAAGGGCCAGGTCACTGGAGCTTGAGTGATGGGAAAATGGCCACCCAGGAGAAACTGTGTCCCTTGGTGGAGGCACACGGTCACTTCCAACATGTGGCCCAAAGTTGGGTGTGGGGAAGCAGAGTTGTAAGTATCCTGATTCTTCTCTTCTGCTCTCTGACCTCCTTGGTGCCTCCTGTTGGCCAATCCGATCTGGAGGCTGGAAGACAGGGGGTTTAATTCATGTAGTACTTGAATATTACATCCCTGAGATGCAGGGTAGGGTGGAGAAAAGCTGAGGGTGAATTTGGAGGGACACAAGCAGAATGCCCAGTTCAGTCTCTCATAGAAGGCTTTGACCTTGAAGGAGATCTGCTCCACCATTGCACTTTCCCTCAATGAAGATATCACATTTGGCAGGTGTATGAGTCTGTCCTCACACTGCTAATAAAGACATACCCAAGACTGCGTACGTTATAAAGAAATGAGGTTTAATTGACTCACAGTTCCTCATGGCTGGGGAGGTCTCACAATCATGGAGGAAGACAAAGAAAGAGCAACGTCACATCTTCCATGGCGGCAGGCAAGAGAGGACTGATGTAGGGGAATTCCCATTTATAATACCATTAGATCTCAGGAGACGTATTCACTACCCTGAAAACAGTATGGGGAAACTGTCCCCATGATTCAATTATGTCCACCTCGTGATTATTACAATTTAAGGTGAGATTTGGGTAAGGACACAGCCAAACCATGTCAGCAGGTATCATTTTAAAGGACGTTAATTCCCTCAGGTCCCTGGTCAGTCTCCAGTTTCAGGGAGAATCCAAACAGAGAGAAGAAGGATGTCTGTGGTTTCTTCAACAGAAGAGATTGACTTCCCATTCTCTTCTAAACAAACCCCGTCACCTTGTCCGAAATGGAAGATACTTGATATTTCTGTGTAACTTCAAAGGTTTCTGAAGGACTTTTCAAATGGAGCTAAATAGATATGGATAAAGGGGCTGGAAGAGAATGTTTATTTTGTTTTCCTAATCAGAGAAGAAGCTCACATCATTACGGAAGACATTCAGAGACGGCTTCAAGACTGAGTAATGTGAACTTTCTTCATGAGGATAGTGCAGCAGGACATTCTCTCTCTCCACACAGAACGACTGGAAGCCCAGGAGGCTCATCCAGTCCAGGAGCAGTTTCTTCTGTGGTCTTCATTCATAAACAAAATGAACAAAAAGTGACACACGTGAAACCTGTGAAAGTGGCAACTTATCCTTACATTTTGTTTCCTGAAATAATATATTTCACTGCAGATGAACACCTAAAATCAAGAAGGCTTCCAGGATATAGTTCTCTACCCAAGAGACCCTCCTGGAGTAAAGGCCTGTCCCCCCAGTAAGTATTCAACATGCATGTGTCTGGCCATGGGGTGGTCTTTAAGGGACAGTTATCATGAGCTGCTGGTGTCCAGATGAACTTTGTTAGCACTGCACAGCATCTACAAATGAATTAGTTGATAACAATTGAAAATCATTTTTTTGCTGCCATAAAACAGCAAAATCATATCTTTTGCAGGAGCATGGATGCAGCTGGAGGTCATTCTCCTGTGTGAAATAACTCAGAGACAGAAAATCAAATGTCATATGTTCTTGCTGATTAGTGGACACTAAATAATGGGTATACATGAAATAAACATGGAAACAGTCGGCACTGTGG
The DNA here is from genome assembly GCA_031835075.1 of Saguinus oedipus. Lineage (NCBI taxonomy): Eukaryota > Metazoa > Chordata > Mammalia > Primates > Cebidae > Saguinus > Saguinus oedipus. Next base: position 136,898,699 of record CM063177.1, on the reverse strand, counting down.
CCTCCAATGGCAGAGAAAGTGGGAGGTGGGGAGAGCTGAAAAATTACCCAGTGGATGCAGTGCTCACTATTTGGGTGATGGGTACACTGGGAGTCAAAACTCCACCATTACACAATGCGTCCAGGTCACAAGACTTCCCATGTACCACCATTGTACACTGCGTCCAGGTCACAAGACTTCCCATGTATCACCACTGCACAGTGCGTCCAGGTCATAAAACTTCCCATGTATCACCAGTGCACAGTGCGTCCAGGTCACAAGACTTCCCATGTACCACCATTGCACAGTGCATCCAGGTCACAAGACTTCCCATGTACCACCATTGCACAATGCATACAGGTCACAAGACTTCCCATGTATCACGACTGCACAATGTGTCCAGGTCACAAGACTTCCCATGTACCACCACTGCACAGTGCGTCCAGGTCACAAGACTTCCCATGTATCACCACTGCACAGTGCGTCCAGGTCACAAGACTTCCCATGTACCACCACTGCGCAATGTGTCCAGGTCACAAGACTTCCCATGTACCACCACTGCACAGTGCATCGAGGTCACAAGACTTCCCATGTACCACCACTGCACAGTGCATCGAGGTCACAAGACTTCCCATGTACCACCACTGCACAGTGCATCTAGGTCAAAAGACTTCCCATGTATGACCACTGCACAGTGCGTCCAGGTCACAAGACTTCCCATGTACTACCACTGAACAGTGCGTCCAGGTCACAAGACTTCCCATGTACCACCACTGCACAATGCATCCAGGTCACAAGACTTCCCATGTACCACCACTGCACAGTGCATCCAGGTCACAAGACTTCCCATGTATCACCACTGCACAGTGCGTCCAGGTCATAAAACTTCCCATGTATCACCAGTGCACAGTGCGTCCAGGTCACAAGACTTCCCATGTACCACCATTGCACAGTGCATCCAGGTCACAAGACTTCCCATGTACCACCATTGCACAATGCATACAGGTCACAAGACTTCCCATGTATCACGACTGCACAATGTGTCCAGGTCACAAGACTTCCCATGTACCACCACTGCACAGTGCGTCCAGGTCACAAGACTTCCCATGTATCACCACTGCACAGTGCGTCCAGGTCACAAGACTTCCCATGTACCACCACTGCGCAATGTGTCCAGGTCACAAGACTTCCCATGTACCACCACTGCACAGTGCATCGAGGCCACAAGACTTCCCATGTACCACCACTGCACAGTGCATCGAGGTCACAAGACTTCCCATGTACCACCACTGCACAGTGCATCTAGGTCAAAAGACTTCCCATGTATCACCACTGCACAGTGCGTCCAGGTCACAAGACTTCCCATGTACTACCACTGAACAGTGCGTCCAGGTCACAAGACTTCCCATGTACCACCACTGCACAATGCATCCAGGTCACAAGACTTCCCATGTACCACCACTGCACAGTGCATCCAGGTCACAAGACTTCCCATGTATCACCACTGCACAATGCGTCCAGGTCACAAGACTTCCCATGTACCACCACTGCACAGTGCATCCAGGTCACAAGACTTCCCATGTACCACCACTGCACAGTGCATCCAGGTCACAAGACTTCCCATGTACCACCACTGCACAGTGCGTCCAGGTCACAAGAATTCCCATGTATCACCACTGCACAGTGCGTCCGGGTCAAAAGACTTCCCATGTACCACCACTGCACAGTGCATCCGGGTCACAAGACTTCCCATGTACCACCACTGCACAGTGCGTCCGGGTCACAAGACTTCCCATGTATCACCACTGCACAGTGCGTCCCGGTCACAAGACTTCCCATGTATCACCACTGCACAATGCGTCCAGGTCACAAGACTTCCCATGTATCACCACTGCACAGTGCGTCCAGGTCACAAGACTTCCCATGTATCACCACTGCACAGTGCGTCCAGGTCACAAGACTTCCCATGTATCACCACTGCACAATATGTCCAGGTCACAAGACTTCCCAGGTATCACCACTGCACAGTGCGTCCAGGTCACAAGACTTCCCAGGTATCACCACTGCACAGTGCGTCCAGGTCACAAGACTTCCCAGGTATCACCACTGCACAGTGCGTCCAGGTCACAAGACTTCCCATGTACCACCACTGCACAGTGCGTCCAGGTCACAAGACTTCCCATGTATCACCACTGCACAGTGCGTCCAGGTCACAAGACTTCCCATGTATCACCACTGAACCTTGCGTCCAGGTCACAAGACTTCCCATGTACCACCACTGAACCGTGCGTCCAGGTCACAAGACTTCCCATGTACCACCACTGCACAGTGCTTCCAGGTCACAAGACTTCCCATGTACCACCACTGCACAGTGCGTCCAGGTCACAAGACTTCCCATGTACCACCACTGCACAGTGCGTCCAGGTCACAAGACTTCCCATGTACCACCACTGCACAGTGCGTCCAGGTCACAAGACTTCCCATGTACCACCACTGCACAGTGCGTCCAGGTCACAAGACTTCCCATGTACCACCACTGCACAGTGCGTCCAGGTCACAAGACTTCCCATGTACCACCACTGCACAGTGCGTCCAGGTCACAAGACTTCCCATGTATCACCACTGAACAGTGCGTCCAGGTCACAAGACTTCCCATGTATCACCACTGAACAGTGCGTCCAGGTCACAAGACTCCCCATGTATCACCACTGCACAGTGCGTCCAGGTAACAAGACTCCCCATGTACCACCACTGCACAGTGCGTCCAGGTCACAAGACTTCCCATGTACCACCACTGCACAGTGCGTCCAGGTCACAAGACTTCCCATGTATCACCACTGCACAGTGCGTCCAGGTCACAAGACTTCCCATGTATCACCACTGAACAGTGCGTCCAGGTGACAAGACTTCCCATGTACCACCACTGCACAGTGCGTCCAGGTCACAAGACTTCCCATGTACCACCACTGCACAGTGCGTCCAGGTCACAAGACT